>CM052539.1:80843727-80868553 GCA_028533065.1 Trachops cirrhosus
GAGATTCAAATCCATGCAGTCTGGTTCCAGAGTCTCTCTCTGAACTACTGCATAGCATTACTTCTTTTTAACATGGGATGAAGGGTCATCTCTCTCAGAAGCAGGGGCTGTACCAGCTGACCCCAGGGGTCCTACCTAGCGTAAGAGAGAAAAAACTGAGGCCCAGAGAGCCGCCATACCATGTCTTGGTGCCACAGGGGCCACAAAACACCCACTTCTGAGGCTTCGCGACTATGACACAACAACTGCTTTTTCCTACAGATGCCCTCCCCTGGCCGAGCCAGCCGCCTCCTCTGCAAGACACCATTCCGTCCGTCCTCTCTGCCTCCATCCCCCATTCTCTGAGTCTCTGCATGAAGTCAGTCCTTGGTGATGATGTCTGACTGCCCCACGCCCTGCCCCAGGACCTGGAGGCAGAGCCTACTATCTGGGCCCAAGAGTCTGCCTGCCCACCTGTTGCCACTGTCTCAGGGACAGTGGTACCCAGAGCTGATGGCAGCCAATGGGCCCTAGATAATGGAGACAGAGGAGGCCCACACAGTCAGGGGTAGAAGGGAGCATGTACCCAGAGGTCGAGCCCTGAAACCCCAGTGAAGGCCAGACAAGAAAGGCAAGGGCAGTCAGAAACTAGTGGGAAATCTAGGAGTCAACAGGAGGGAAAGAGACCTGTATCCTGTCCCAGGTCTGTAAAGCCCCGGCCTTCTCCCCTCTGGTGGTTAAGTGTGGCAGGAGGCCAGCCTGGACCTTGGTGGAGGCTCGTTGGGCAGCTGAGCATTGCTGTGTGGCAGGTGGCTTTGGCCAATTCCAGAAAGGACCTGGGTGGGGCTGAGAAGGACGCTGCCACCAGACTGTGGCCCATCTGTCAGAGGACATGTGTCCAACAGCCCCCAGCTCACATCTACGGCCCCACCCTACCAGGGGGGAGGCCTGCCAATGGAGAAGGGGGTCCCACCACAGGCTGGGGGCAGGGGCACTCCCAATGCAGGGTCCACAGGTGTGACCCCGCCTTCCCCACACACCCTGCCAGCCACCCCAGGCTTTTCCTCAGCCATGTATCACCACTAAAATTGTTATTCGACCTGCAAAGTCCCATCTGAGACAGGTTATCTCGTTCCCTCTGCACTGACTCCCTTTCCGTGCCAGCCCTCCCTCTGGGCCACAAATATATTAAATGACATAAAGCACAATAAGTAAAGTTCCTGGCACTTAGCAGAAGGTCAGCAGAGACAGCTATTATTGTTCATATCATTAACAAGGTCTTGTTATAGCTGATGTTATTAGTCCTCAAAATTGAGATGGGCTGAGAACCTGAGACAGGAGCTTCCCACCCAGTTAGTTCTCCATTTGGCCCCAGCATGCTAGGACAGGGAGGAGGCCCTTCCTCCACAACCAGCCCTAATCCCAATGCCCAGGGATCAGCTGAAGCTATAAACACCTGCAGAGGGAGGAGGCTATTTGTGGGGAAACTTGTGCCTGAAGCCCGAGAAGGCAGTCATCAGGCCTGACATCTGAGCTATTACCACCATTGTCCCTGGAGGGCTCTGAGGCTTCTGGTGAAACCCTACCCAGGCTTCAAGGCCACCGCCCCAAGTAGGTTCCTTGATCCCCACCCAAGTAGGTGTGCCCACTCCTCCCTCTGAGGCAGTGCACAGGGTCTGTACCTTTCTCACAATCCTTGGCTAAAGTCACTGAACTCTTGTCTGACTCTCTCAATCAAATGCAAGCTCCTGAGGGCCAGGGACGCCCCTTCCAGCTCCATGCCCCAGGGCTGTTCACTGGGCCTCTTGAGTGCTTTCATCCCAGCAGCTACACTAGACCCTAAAAGGCAATGTCCTCTTCCGGGAGGACAAAAATACAGGAAAAGATGCTCAGCATCACTAATATTTAGGGAAATGCAAATCAAAACCATGAGCTAACACTTCACGGCCACAGGATGACTATTTAAAAAAACAGAAAACAATAAGTGTTAACAAGGATGTTAAGAAACTAGAATCCCTGTGTGCGTCTGGTAGAATGAAAAATGGTGCAGGCACTGTGGAAGATAGTTTGACAGTTCCTCAAAAAATTAAACACAGATACTGTATGATCCAGCAATTCCACCTCTAGGCACATACCCAAAAGAACTGAAAGCAGCAACTCAGATACCTGTACACCCATGTCCACAGCAATAGTATTCACAGTAGCCAAAAGGTAGAGACGCCCAAGTGTCTGCCGACAGACAAATGGATAAACGAGATGTGGCACCTCCTTACAATGCAGCACAGAAAGGAGCGGAGCTCTGACACACGCCACAACACGGAGGGACCACCAAGACTTTGTGCTCAGTGAAATAAGCCCGTCACAGAAGGACAAATACTGTACAACTCTACTATGAAGTACCTAGAACAACTAAATTTATAGACAGAAAATCAAACAGAAGTTACCGGGGCTGGAGGAGCAGGGAATGGGGAGTCAAGTGTTGAACTGTGTGTGGAGTTTCCGCTGGGGATGAGGAGGATGAGGAGGCTCTGCAAATGGACGGTGGTGATGGCAGTGCAGCAACGTTAATGCACTTAAGGCCCCTGAACTTAAAAATGGTTAAAATGGTAAAATTTATGTAATGTATATTTTCCCCACAGTAAAATAAATACATAAATATGCTCCCTCCCAAAAACGGCAGTACCATTATCATCCCATTTCACAACTGAGGAAGCTGACACTGAGAAAGGTTAAGCAGCTTGCCCAAGGTCACAGTGGCTATTGGGCCGGTGGATCTAACCTTGGCTCCCATCGCAGGCCTCCAGAAGCACGATGTCTGGGTCTAGCCTGGAACGGAGAGCACGAGCACGGAGGAGCTGGAAACCACAGGGTGACAGAGCAAAGGGCAGCGAAGGATACAAAGAACGTGGCGAGGAGGTGGGAGGAGCAGCTCGGATGAAGCTCCCTGACTTGTGTCCTATCACCTTAGTGACAAGATCTCCAACCTGGGTCCAGTCCTTGCTCTGCCTCTTATTAGCTTTGACACATCCAAAATGAGGATCCCTTTACCCCCGACAGCCCTCTATCACAGTGCCTTGCCCAGCTCTCCCAAAGTCACCACACAAAGTCCCGCGTCTGGGTCAATAGCATTCTCTTCCCTTGCCTGAGCACGCACCTCCCTCCTCTACCAGCCCGAGCCCCACTGCCTTCCAGAAAACTTGCAAGATAATCCAGTCCTTTGCTTTACTGGCTGTATGCATAGAGGAAGACAGAACCAGCCACAGCCTCTTGCAAGCAGCAGGGAGAAAGCAAGACAGCAGGGCCAGGGCAGAGCTGTCAGGAGAGAGAAAGACAGAGTGTGAGGGCAGATGGAGGAGGAGAGAAGTTGCCCCACACTCACCTCCCCACACCTGCCCACGGGGCCAGAGCCCAGGCCTGGCTAAAGGAAGTCAGAATGACCAGCATGTCAGTGCCAGGGCAAGGGTCACACAGTGACAGGGCAAAAATGAAAGCAGCCGTGAGCAGGAGAGGGCTCACAGCCCTGGCCCAGGAGCCAGTCCACAGTGTGGGAGGTGGGGCTCAGAAATAACATGCGCTAATCTGTCCTGCGGCTCTGCGTGTCATCTGCATGTCTGCCTGGCCCAGGTCAGCATGCTGCTCTCTCTGGGTGCGCCAGACCAGGGCTGGGGGCAAGCCCACTGCTATCTGCAGAGTCCGCAGGTCCAGGCCCTCCTCAGGGCACCCTAGAGCCAGTGTGTTCTTCCTCCCATCCGCGTCTGCTTCCTGCCTGCTTGTTCTCCGCTCCCACCCTGTGCTCCGAGGGGCTGGCCCACCTGGAAAACACCTGATGGCCTCTGGATGTGGGAGTAGGGGAGAGTAAGACCAGGACTCTTGGGGACTCTGGCACAGGAGGGAGGGTCTCCAAAGGAAGATGAGAAGATGGAGGACAGCAGTCTCAGTGAGATGATGCCTGAGTCAGCTTGGCAGCTTGTCCCTCTTCCTCCGCCTCCCTGGGGTCCATCCCACACACTGGGGCTGAGCTCAGAGTTATATATATACCTTCCAGCTGGACCGGAGCCCCTGCTGAGAGCCCCTCCATCAACTCCCTGCTCTGTCCGTGCCTTGGCCCAGACCCCATGCCTGGTAAGAGGAGATGAGGATAAGCCAGCGTCTGAACCCCAGCAGGATCTGTACTCACGTAGGACAGGTGCTGTGGGGGCTGGGTGAGACACCAAACACTGCCGAGCAGCTGCCAGCGCCTGCCCAACGCAGACCCACCTGGGCTGGGGCTAAGCAAGAGGGCAGGCAGGGGAGGAGAGAGAAGCAGGTGGGAGGCTTTGTATAGCTCAACAAGAGAGCACTGTGTGAGGAGGTACGAGAACTGGGTTCTAGCCCCAGCTCTCCTGCTTACTACCTAAGAGACTTTGGGAGAAACTCTTGGCCTCTCTGAGCTTCTCTCTGCCTCTGCATGCAGAAATTCCTCTCTCCTTCCCTCAAAAAGATGAAAAAGATTAAAGAGATAAGGGATGTCGAGGCCACTGAGTGCTCCTGTCTTAGCATAATTAAGAGGCTCCTTTAGCCTCAGCCTCTCTCCTCCTCCCAGGTCCTCTTCTGGGCCATCCTCTCACCCTGTGCTCCTCCTTGTCTGTCTCCACAGTGGACACCAACAGGGCCAGGACAGTTTGCCAAACACCATTTTCATCCCCATCCACACCCCGCCCCCGACTTAACAGCTCTCCTCCTGCCGAACAATTCTAACCCAAGGCCCGTCAAAAGTCCACAGGCTTGGATGCACCAAACCCTGGCTCAGTCGCAATCAGTGGGGGACTGAAGGTAAAGTCTCTTAACCCAATTCCTTTCCAGGTAAAGTGAGTAGGAATATCTACCCATAACAACTACAGAAAACTGAGACCCGCCCAGATGTCCCAACAGGTGAATGAATAAACACGATGTGGTCTAGCCAGACAATGGAATGTTACTCAGTCTTTAAAAGGAGGGAAATTCTGACACATGACACAACCTGGGAAAACCACAAGGACACTATTCGAAGTGAAGCAATCCAGAAACAAAAAAGACAAACACTGTCTGACTCCTCCTACATGAGGGACCTCCGATATGAGCGGTGTGGTGGCTGCTGGGGGCTGGGGAAGGGCTAGACAAGGAATTTGTATTTAATGGGTACACACGTTCCGTTGGAAATGATAAAAAAGTTCTGGAGGTGGATGGTGGTGCTGGTTGCACAAGGTGAACATGCTTCCTGCCACTGAGCTGCATGCTAATGCTTAAAAAGATAAACGTTATGTACATTTTGCCACACACACAAAAAGAAACAGCCCGGCACCCAGAGCCTCCATGGCACCGTGGCACTCACATAAATGTCTGCTGATCCTGCCTCATTCTGCCATCTCCATGGGCCTTCCCAGATACCTGCAGTGTCCTGGCCACCCTATGGCCCCTCAACCAGGGGCCCTGACAACTCTCCAGCTAAACTATGAGCCCACCCTGCACATCCCTTGCCCCTCTCACCTCAGCGCATGATCAACACCATCCCACTCTCCACCAAAGTAGCAGGAAGAGCCTAGGGTCCAAGAGCCTCCGGCCCTCGCCAGCTCCACAGGGGTGACCTACGTAAAGCACCCAATCCCATACCAGGCACCCAACAGATGCTCCGCATATATCAGATGTTTCTTCCACAAAGCTTCCATAGGGCCAAAAGTGAGAAGCAACCATCAGGAAAGGAAATGATTAGAGCAGGGGTGGTACAGGGAGCTGACCCAGGGCATGGGTGCCCATGAAAGTAAGAGAGACTCTGTGGGAACCGAGCAAAACCGTGGCGGTAGGCTGGTTAGGAGAGGCAAGCAGTTTTACTTATTGGTGATTGAGGAGCAGACCCAGGGCCTAGCTCAAAAGGAGCTTGCTTACCCAACAAGCAAAAGAAAGAGAAGACCTCAATTCAGCCTCACAGGGAAGGCAGTAGGTTAAAGCATAATGCAGAAGGGCTGTGAGGGATCCACGACTTGCTGGGCCAGTAACAAATCAGATGTGAATTTAAACACTTTATTTATGAATTTTTAGAGAGAAGGGAAGGGAGGGACAATGAGAGGGAGAGAAACATCAATGTGGGAGAGATACATCAATCAGCTGGCTGCCTCTCACAGGCCCCCAACTGGGGACCTGGCCTGCAACCCAGGCATGTGCCCTGACTGGGGATCAATCCAGAGACCCTTTGGTTTGTAGGTCAGCACTCAATCCACTGAGCCACACCAGCCAGGGCCAGGTGTGAATTTAGTCAGCTTAATTAAGTTGAATAGTGTCTCCCTCAAAATTCTTGTCTACCTAGAACCTCAGAATGTGACCTTATTTGGAAATAGGGTTTTTACAGTGTAATTAGTTAAGGTGAGGTCATACTAGATTAGGGTGGGCCCTTAGTCCAATGACTGGTATCCTTACAAGAATATGAGAAGACACACAGGGTCCAACACAGAAAGAGCACAGTCATGTGACACCGAGCCAGAGACTGGACAATCCAAGGAACACCAGGGTTGCCAGTAAGCACCAGAAGCCAGGAGAGAGGCATGGAGCAGATCCTCCCTCAGACCCTCAGAAGGCACCCATCCGAGGACACCTCGGTTTCAGACTCGAGGTCTCCTGAACTGCAAGAGAATAAGTTTCTGTTATTTTAAGCCCCCCAACTTTGTGGTCATTTCTTACAACAGCCGTAGGAGACAAACGGTCCCCACTGGCCCCTCACACAGTGCTCTTGAAACAGTTGGCAAAGGATCTGTGCTGGGGCAGGGGCTCCGGTGTGGCTGGGCGAAGACCGGGAATGGAGCCCCCTGGGCTCTAGCCACTTTGTTGAAAGCCAGGGCACAGCCCTCTGTCCTCAGGGGCTTCTGCCAGTTACAGAGACCCTCTCAGCTCCTGCCCAAGGGCAGTGTTTCAAGCTGGGGGTCCTGGGGGACTTTCCACTGGGAATGGAAGCCTGACTTGGGCCTTCCAGCAGCTGTTCAGTTTTTGTTTCCATTTCCCAAAGACCCTTTCTTCCACCCGAAAGTCAATTCAGCCCCGGGCAGACCACTTGGTCCTTCCCACTCGGCTGCTGGCTATGAAGTGTTTCTGTCTTTGTATATTCTGCACCCTCAGCCCCTCAGAAGAGCAAGCCTTTACTGATCCCTTAGCTGGAATCCCTGCTGAAACACTTCGGTCTGCCTTGCAGTCCACAGTCCGTTCTGTGTGCTCAACAACCACCCCCCCTCCACACACACACTATGAGCGGGACTAGATCTGCCCTCTGTACCTGGAACACGGAAGGCGGGAAAGGCTCCAGCAGCCGCCTTCCTGACCAGGCTGCAAAGCCAGGGCTGCAGGACGGCTTGTGGGATTTTCCAGTATTTTACTCCTTTCCCAAGTCTCCCACCACCCCAGCTCCTCACACTGGAAAAGATTTCTTTCTCCTCAGATGCCCTTCCATCCCTTGGGAACCCAGCTCAGAAGAAAGCACTGTCCACCTGATAAAAAGCCTCAAGAGATCATTTCCCCTCCATCACTTGGAGGGGACCCCAAGGTTGCTGTGCCTCACCCCCTGCCTAGGCTCTATTTCCAGAGCTGGACCACGAGGTCAGGGGCTGGCTGCCCCACCCCAACAGGGTCCTTACCGTACATCTTGCCCTCATCTGACAGAATGATCTTGCGCCGGCCACAGGGTGGGTAGATGGCCAGGGCCTCCTGGAAGCTCTGCTCAATGTCCGGGCTCCACACCCCCTCCGCATCGTTGTCGATGGGCTTGTCCAATGCCTGACTGCTCCCAGAGACGTTGCTCCCCTCAGGGGAGTTAGGAGAGCTCCACTCGTTGGAGGTAATGGTGCCGGCCGTGCCCTCCAAGGCTCCGCTTGGAGGAGCGCCTTTTGGACCTGTCTGGGCAGAAACCACAGCGTTGGTGGAAGAACTACGTGGCCCACGGTGCGGGGGTACCCAGGGAGTGCAGAGCCCCGGTCACGCACAGCGCAGGAGCTTGGAGGGACAAGGCCAGGGGGACAGAGAGTGACGCGAACGATCCAGGAGGACCAGAAGGCCTGAGCCCTGGGGCAAGTCACCTCCATTCTGCAGGCCTCAGCTTCCTGCCTGTCTAATGAGCACAGTGACCTGGGCACTCTCTGACCACAGCTCTAAGAACCCAGCCAGGGGGCTGGGGAGTAGGGGACAAAGATGGTCTGGCATTAAATCAATATGGGCAAAAAGGATATGGAACATTGTGTGCTGTTAGCGCGAATATAATTGATGCCACTGTAGGAAACAATATGGAGGGCCCTCAAAAAGTAAAAGTAGAACTATCATGTGACCCAGCAATCCCACCACTGGGTGCATATCTGAAAGAACTGAAAACAGGTCCTGAAGAGATACGTGCACACCCATGTTTATAGCGGCATCATTCGCAATACCCAAGAGGTGGAAGCAACCCAAATGTCCACAGACAAATGAACTGATGAACACAGTGTGTTCCATTCATATAATGGACTGTTCTTCACCCATAAAAAGGAAGACAGTTCTGTCACATGCCACAACATGGATGAACCTCGAGGACGTTATGCTAAGTGAAGTACCTAGAGCAGTCAGACCCACAGAGACAGCGAGCAGCACATGGTTGCTGGGGGAGAGGAGGAAACGGGAGTTGGCGTAACAGGTACAGTCTTAGTTTTGCAAGATGAAAAGGCTCTGGAGATCTGCTGCACAACCGTGTGAATATCCACTTAATGCCACTGAGCTGTACACTTAAAAAGACAAACCCAGTGACCTCTTGGCACCAACTGTCTAAGAGGTAAATTTCTGACACAGTTCTCAGGAGTTTGGGAAGGAGTAAGACATACTACCAATCTTAAGGCAGTTTTTGGATGAGTACCAGGTGGGAACCATTTACTTCTCCAAGACCCCAGCCACTGAGCACCTCTGCAAAGGATGATCTGCCCCATCACACACATCACCCCTTTCCTTCTGCCCCATCAGCCATGAGGAGCAGTGTAGCCCAGCAGCCAACCCACTTCCATCTAGGACCCGCTGAGGTAAGACCTTCCCAGTGCACTCCCCAAGCCTGAAGCCCCTCGCCTGTGACCCAGGCATGTTAGAGGAGCACAGTTCTTCACAGAGAGGTGGGTATGAGGGTCAGTGTGGTCACCACGAAGTGAAGGGAAGGAAGGAGCTGAATGTGTGTGTTGGGGCGCATCCTGGGAGAGCATGGGGGATCCAAGGAGCTTAGTGAGATTGCTGGCAAAGGAAAGTAGTCAGAAAGAGGCTAAACCATTGAAATTTAAAACAGAAACCCTAGGAAAAACCCAACCCCATCCCCTCAGCTTGCAAAGGAGGACACTACAGCCCGCCCAGAAAGGCCTAAGGACTTGCCCAAAGTCACAGAGTACACTGATTGTGCTCGTAGATTTCTCAGCAGTAACATAAGACCCAAAGTAACATCTCCAAATTGTTGAGAAAAAAAATTAACTGTCAACCTAGACCTTCTTCTTTTTATAAAATTTTGAGGTGACATTGGTATTAAGATTCTATGTTTCAAGTGTACAATTCTATAACACATCATCTATATATGGCATTGTGTGCTCACCACCCAAAGTTCAGTTTCCGTACGTCACCATGTGTTTGACCCCCTTTACACTCTTCATCCTCCCCCACCCACTCCGCATCTGGTAACCACCACACTGTTGTCTGTGTCAATAGTTCTTTTGCTTTGTTTTGATTGTTCATCTGCTGCTTTTGGTTTTATCTCCCACATGAGTAACATTTTATGTCAACCTAGAATTTAAAACCCAACCAAAATATTATTTAGATGTGAACATTAAAGTATTTTCAGATAAAGATGGAAAGAATTTAGTACCAACAGACCCTCACTAAAAAAAAAAAAAAAAAAACAAACAAAAAAAAAACAGTAAAGGAGGCATTCTAAAAAACAAAAAGGAACTGATATGAAAGGAAGGCAGTATACACACATGGAAGAGTGCTGAGCAAAGTCCTGGTGGCAACGAGAGGGAATCTAAACAACATTAACTATGTAAAACATCAACAACGACGATGACAGCTAAGTTTGGCCATGCAATACACACACGTGTGCGTGCAGAAAGACCATGTCTCTGAACCATAAGTTCAGAAGATGCCATTTGGTGAAATCTGATAAAGTTCAAGACCTATTCACAATAAAAACTCTTAGCAAACAATGAGAAACAAGAGAAACTTCTTTAATCCGCCAAAAGGTATCTTCACAAAACCTACTGTGATATTGTAATTTATAATACGAACTATAAATTTGGTCTTCGTCCAGATTTCTAGCACGGAGCTCCTACAACACCTGGAACTTCCTAAGTGATCAGGGGGATAGGGGCATCCTGTTATGTGAATGAGGTGACTTTTGGAAAGTGTCTAAGGATGGGGCTGGTGGTCAGGAAAACCAACCAGGGGCTTAGAGGGTTGGACCTTTCAGTCCCTCTTTACCCCCACCTTCTGGGAAGGAGAGAGGAGCTGAAGGTGTAATCAACTGCTTATGGCCAATTTATGGCCAAGGATTTAACCAGTCATGCCTAGGTGATGAAGCCTCCATAAAACAGCAAAAGGACGGCCCAGTGGGAGGGACCGGCAGCCAAGTGAGACAGTGCTGAGGCTGAGGCTTCCTCCTCCTCGCCCTCCTCAGCCTGCTGGTGGCTCACCTCTACAGTGCTCAAAAAAGAAAAACAATCAAATTATAAAAACTTTTAAGAGCCCTGGCTGGTGTGGCTCCGTGGATTGAACGCCAGCCTGTGAACCAAAGGGTCACCAGTTCAACTCCCAGTCGGGGCCCATGCCTGGGTTACGGGCCTGGTCCCCGATTGGGGGCGTGAAAGAGGCAACCACACATCGATGTTTCTCTCCCTCTCTTCCTCCTTTCCCCTCTCTCTAAAAATAAATAAATAAAATCGTTAAAAAACAGAAAACCTCTAAGAGAATTCAGCAAGATCAGTATCAAACTCAATTACATTCTTTTATATCATAAATAAGGTATTAGACAATATAATTTTTTTAAATATTCCATTTAGAAACCAAACCCATAATTCATCTAGTGATAAATGTAACAAATGAGACCTAAACAGAGAAAATCATTAACTGTTTTGAAAGACAAAATACCTAAATAAATGAAGAGGAAATGGTATGTTCATAATTGGGAATATATAAAGATATTGAATCTCTACAAATAAATTCAATTAAGTTTTTACTAAAATCCCATAAGTTTTCACAAAACTAAGCTGATTTTCAAAATATATGGAAGGCCCAAGACCACTCTACAGTCGTCTAACTCAGCAGTCCCCAACCTTTTTGGTACTAGGGACTGGTTTCATGGAAGACAATTTTTCCATGGACCGGGGTTGGGAGGAATGGCTTTATAGCCTGCCACCAGCTGCAGCTTAATTGTCACTTGCCACTCACTGACAGGGTTTTGATATGATTCTGCAAGCACCTGATTTATTATGGTCTCTGTGCGGTCACACCTCTCTGCTCATGATAATCTGTGTTTGCAGCCGCTCCCCAGAGCTGGCATCACCGCCTCAGCCCCATCTCAGCTCATCAGGCATTAGATTCTCCTAAGGAGCACACAACCTAGATCCCTCGAGTGCCCCGTTCACAGTAGGGTTCGAGCTCCTGTGAGAAGTTAATGCCCCCGCTGCTTTGACAGGAGGCGGAGCTCGGGTGGTAATGCAAGTGATGGGAAGTAGCTGTAAATACAGATGATGCTTAGCTCCTTGCTCACCTCCTGCTGTGCGAGGCCAGATTCCTAATATGCCACTGATGGCTACCAGTCGTGGCCCGGGGCTGAGGACCCCTGGTTTAACTCACTGTCTTCACTCTTCCTTTCCTCTCCTTGGCTTCACATTTTGCCATGGCTTACATTTTCACTGCATGGCTTTTTTACTTATTTATTTTTATTTAAATATTTTACTTATTTATTTTTAAAGAGAGGGGAAGGGAGAGAGAAAGAGGGGGAAAAACATCAATGTGTGGTTGCCTCTTGTGCACCCCTTACTGGGGACCTGGCCTGTACCCCAGGCACGTGCTCTGGCTGGGTATCGAACCATCAGCACTTTGGTTCGCAGGCCCACACTCAATCCACTGAACTGTACCAGCCAGGGATCCACTGCATGTGATCGATCCCCAAATCAGTTTAGTCTTTCCTGAGTTTACGCCTAGATAGCAAATGTCTATCAGGCAGCTCTAATCAGATGTCTCCAAAGCTCCTCAAACTCAACATATCCAAAATCAAATTTGTAGTCTGCCACAGAGTCCTGCCCCTCCTCCTGTGTCACTCTCAGGAAATGACACCACCATCCATCCAGAGGCCAGGGACCTAGGAGTGACTTTTTCCTTGTACCTCCCACAAACAATGAGCACAACCTGTCCCTCCATCTCCTAAACATGGTCTGTAACCCACTTCTCTTTCTATCTCAGGGCCCTAATCCAAAGCTCCTGCCGACCAGGAAGCCCATGGCAACCCCACCCAGACTCCCTAATCTCTTCACTGCAGATGGAATGACTGCTCTGCAATACAAAGCTGTCACGTGACTCCTCCAGTAGCAAAGTCTTCCAACAGCTTTCCCATGATGTTAGATAAAGTGACATACTCCATAATGGGACTTGGGAAGGCACTTCATCAGCTCATTCTTGCTCTCCTGCTATGCCTCCAGCCGGTGGCAACGTCCTCTTGATATTGTTCCTTGCACCCACGCCCAACCCCCAAACTCAATTTTTATACACATGATACCCTCACCATGTGAAGCTCTTTCTCCACACCTGGAAGTACTGCCTGTAACTTTCCTCCCCACTCCCCTTCTTTCACCCAGTTCAAGCCCAGCCAAAATGTCACTTCCTCTGGCAGGATGACCCAGACCTCAAGTCTGGATCGGGTGCTCTCCTGTGTGCTCCAGCAGAGCCCTGTGCTTCTTGCACTCTGGGACAGATTGGTCTCTTTCACCACACTTCAGACACCATGAGGACAGGGATGGGTGTCTTTTCCTAGTAAGCCAAGTGTACAGCACAGTGCTGGAGAACCAAAGAAGGAGCAAACGAATGGGTATCCGATGAGTGTTCTTTGCAAAATGACGATTTCTCTTTTGGGAAGATGAACTGTTTGCTCTGTGTTTAGTGTCAGGAAACAAAAGGAAATCTCCATAAATGTCTGGACTTTGTCATACTAGAGGGAGAGCCTGAGATGCTGTAAAACCCTATGGGATTTATTTTGGAGGCTTGTAAAATGAATGTGTGATGTCTGGGAATCGAGAGACCAGTTTTGGTTGTAGTTCCACAGCCAACTGTACAACCATGGCCAACCCCCTGCTTGTACGGGCCTCAGTGTGTGCATCTGTAACAGCAAGACGAGGGGTTGCTCCCACTGGGGTCAAAGGTCCCTCTGTCTTAGCAGTGTCTGTGGCTCACACTCCTTGCCCAGACCCTCCACATCCTCAGAGAGCTCGCCTACCAGCTGCTTGACATACCCTGCAAACTCTCACCTGTGGCTTTGCTCAGGGAAGGCTGAGGAAAAGACCTGCTGTGAAGAGATGTCCCATGTGATGGTCACTAAGATGATATGCTAACTAGTATGAAGGCTGACACAGTCAGTGCTCAATCAGAGCTATTTATTGTCACCATCGCCACCCTCACAATCATTATTATTAAGCTATAAATAAATGCCTCAACTGGAAGATGGAAAACCCTAAATGGGCCTGATAGGTACATATACCTTAAGCCCTAATACTTAATTATTAATTGATGTTAACTGATTACTATTAAGACCTAAGTGTCCATATGTCCTGGCTTTAGCCTAGATTTTCTGCTGGGATCTGACACTAAACACAGGTGGACAGTCCAGGCCAGGTTGAAGATGCTGTGGAAGCCAGAAAGTTAGAAGAGATGCTGCATGAGCCCCCCCCCCCCACAAGAGGCTGTGCTCTCTAGGCCTGTCCCTCACCCCAGCTGTGCTAGACTGGCAAGTGAAATGAGCACCCTGGGACCCTGCAGAAGTTGGACCCAGCGCGGCCCAGCAGAACGCCAGACCTGGGGAGAACCAGACTTGTGTCAGACACTGCCCCACAAGGCAGGTTTTCTGGGGACCTGAACTCCATGTCCCCAAGACTGGGTCTGTCCCAGCAAAAGCAGGGCAGCAGGTCACCCAAGGCCCTGGGCCACGGGATTCATTACCAACATGGAGTTGCTCCCAGCCCTGTGTGGCCTGCTCCCATCTCCTGGTCTCACCTCTCCCACCTTCATCGCCCAGTGCCTGGCCTGGCAGCTAGTTCCCTAACTAGGCAAACCTCCCACACAGCCTCTGCCCTCAGCTAGGAGAATGGGGGGTAAGCCAATACCCATCCAGAAAAGGATCTCCACTCCTCTCCTCCTTCCCCAAGTGCTCCACAGTGACCCTCAGGGCCTGCCAGAATGAGAGCTGGGGCGGGCCGGGGTGGGGGGAACAGATGGCATCGTTAAGCCCGGGCCATGCGCCATGACCAGAGGAATAAAAATAATCCCTGACTTGGCGCCCAGGGCCTGGTCTAAAGGCCTTCTCTCTGCCCCTTGCCCCACCCAAAATCCCACCCAATTCAAACTCCAGGCTTTATCCTAGGGACAACAGATGCTACATAGTCAGGAATTTTTAGGAGATTCATGAATTTAAGAGGCTTTTATACTGATCTTTCTAATAATGAGGACAGTAAGTTCCTCAACACCCCTTTCAGGACAGGAAGGGAATCATTGTCCCCATGTTATAAATGGAGAAACCGAGGCTTAAGGATAGGAAATAAGTTGCCCTAACAAACTGACAAAACCAGACCTCAGACCCTGAAGTCCTGTCGTGACTGGTCCAGGGCTGTGTCTTTAAGACACCAACCTCAGGCTCTCAAAGCCCACCTCCTTCAGGAGCCTTCCACGGCCTTCAGTGATCTCGAAGCCCCACCAAACTGCCTCTAGCCTCTAGGGCCTCCAACATCCAACTCGACACAGGACAACTTCTGGTCCTGCGGACGTGACTGCACCTTGCTCACCTATTTGCCTGACCGGACTGTGAGCTCCTTGAGAATAAGACCAGCTCTCATATATTAGCACCCTCACCACCTCTGCCTCAGTGTTGGGAGTTTAGGTAGCAGATGTCACCCTTAAGAAACTGATTGTTCCACTGATCCCCATTCCTCAGACAGGGAGAAATCTACCAATTTCCACTCATTACAATGTCTCAACTCGCTGGGAGTCAACACATATAGTATTATAATCTACTCCCGGTGCTCTCTGACCCCAAATTGAAAGCAATAGAGACTGAAACTCAGAAACTTTGTAAGACTGGCCTGGTGTCATCCAGAAAGTTAGAGACAATTAGGAGAGGGTCCGAATCTCCCTTCCTACTATGAAGATAAAAATGGTTCTCTCTGCCCCTCTTCTCCCCACTCTGATTCCAAGAGCTCTGGGATCTGGGCTAACGGTGCCAGACACACCAGGGTTCTCACGATCTGTGGGCTCTGACACCCTACCCACTGACACCTCAGCTCTCAGTCTGCCACTTCTCTCCAGAGGCCCTTTGAAAGAACCACCCCCTTCATCCCAATGGCTCCTACAACTGAGAAGCTGCAAGGAAAAAGAAAACTTGGGAGTTTTTTTCAGAAGACCCATCCTAATCTTCAAGATACATTTGTCCCAAAGGCTCAAAGACATAGAAGGCAGGTGCAGTGGCTAAAGTAATTCAGGGCGGGGACGGGTCCCTTGTCTCAACACCAAACCAGGAATCCTTCTTCAGGGTGGTGGACTTATCAGCAAGGCTTGCTTATCAAGGCCAGAAGTCCCATGTCTGAGTCCCAGGTGCCTTGCCCAATCTAACATAGTTGTGGCCACAGAACATCTGCACCAAATGGAATGTGGATCTTCCCCATCCAACTCATTTCAGAGCAGATATAAAAGTTGCTCCTCCCATCATTATCCTGGCTATTCCCACCTGACTAGACTCTGGAGACTGAGCCAAAAGGTGTTGCACATACTGAAGCAGAAGTGCAAACACACCAATTTTGGGGGGGATGCCTGAGCCTTCACAGCCTTGACCTCGTTTCTTAAATAAGAATAGGAGGGGATATCAGGAACAGGAAACCCCAGCCTTCTTCCAGACTCATCCCAGTCTTCCCCTGGACCCCTGGGTCTCCTCACCACCTTCTAAACCCTGAGTCTAGTTGCATTGCTTTCCTGCTTACAGTGAGCCTCTTCGTATTTAATTCCTGACACCCGTCCACCCACAAACATCTACTGAGGGTGGGGGAACAGGGAGGCGCTGGCAAAAAGGTTCAGACCTTCAGGTATGAGATGAGTGAGTTCTGAGGATCTAATGTAAAACATGGTGCTACAGGTAGTAACACTGTATTAGGTAACTGAAATCTGCTAAGAGAGTGGAACTTAGATGTTCTCAACAAAAACAAGAAAATTTTAAAAATGTGAGGTTATAGATGTATTAATTAACCAGATAAGGGTAATTTCTTTCATAATGTATGCATATATCAAATCACCGGATGTACACTTTAAGTATCTTATAATTTCATATGTCAATTATACCTAAATAAAGCTAAAATTTTGCAAAATAACAAGTTTTGGGGGGATACCTATTCCAAGACTAAACTATAAAGAAATGGGTTCAGTCCCGCAGGGTCTTGACTTTAGCTGGAGGCCGACAGGCAAACACCTAAGTGCCAGGGGGCATGAGAGGCTCCAGTGGAAGCAGGCACTAGGCGCACAGCTCTGCTCAGGCTTATCTCTGCCCGGAAGGGTTCCCTGGCCCAGCCCACAAAGGCCTCAGGAATGGAACACTTGCAGCCTCAACCACTCATTAGGCCTCCTCACATGGCTTCTGTGTTCCATTCCAAGTCATTTTCTTACCAACTACAGCCATGCATGTCTGAGGACCCGGGGAAATTTGCATGCCCTGGGTGCCTAGGAGATAGGCAGCTTTGCTGTAACTCTGGAGGCTGGAAAGGGAAGGAAAGGACAGGGGCCTGGGGCCAGAGAGGAGAACCTGTCCTCCCAGCAGAGCCGGTCAGAGCAGGAACCCACCTCCCCGACAGTTCTGCCCTCCCATACATGGCTCCCTTGCACTGGGTAGATGATCCTAAAGGAAGAGTGATGGCCTAGCAATCACGAAGGGAGGCCCAGCTGTGGAGGAGGTACCCAGGACACTGAGGAACACAGACATTCTGCTTATCAGAGATCTCTTACCCAATTTCAGCATTAAGGCTGGTAGGTAGCACTTCTGAATGCCCATTCTGTGCCTGGCCCTGGTCTAACATCTCCTCTAATCCTTCCAACATCCCTTTGAGGTGGCCGGTACCACCCCATTTCAGGTGGTGAGGCCAGGGCTCTCCCGGGGTGAAGGGCTGTGCCGAGCCCTAAAGCTCTAGGTGGATAAGCCCAGCTCCTTCCCATAGCTGACGGCCTCTCACCCACCACAATGCTGCTCTAACCTCCTTACCAACAGTTGAGTGCTCCAAATGAGGAGTGGTCAGAATCTACAGCCTGAGGGATTTAGGTTAGAGGTGAAGTAACAGGGAGAGGCCCCAGACCCTGACTGAGCAGTGAAGGGGAACTAGAGGCATTCCACTCCGTGCATTCAAAAGTCTTCCACGTGCCTTTCTCAGCAGACTCCATTGCCCCCCCACCCCCCGACCCCCGCCCCAGGCCTCTGCTGAAGGTCCCAGCTGGGAGGTGAGGAACTCCCAAGGTTGGTGTGAATGAGGAAAAACCCCAGAGGAGAACGCTGCTCTCCAACCAAAGGTGAAGTGTCCTGCCCAAAGGCCCCACACCAGTTGAACAGGGGACTAGCACTGACCCTCAGCCCTGCACTTCACTGCGACACAGTTGCAACTGCCATGACCGGCATCCGGGTGCCTCTCGACAAGGAGAGCTGGTTCCTAGGAAGGAGAGGAGCAGGCAACCGACACACGTGTGGTTCAGCAAGTTCCCAGCCAAAAGATTCCCCCTGGCTTACTTTCATGCCTAACACCTCGCCAGGAGCACCTCAGCCTTCTGAGTTTTTCATTCATTCATTCGCAGTTGCATATTGAGCACCTCCTATATACTGGGCACTGGACAGCAAGTCACATAGGACATGGCCTGCCCTCAACATCCTTTATTCTAGTGGGCAGCACGGGTCCAGGATTCCCTGTGAAGATGTGAATACAGTCGATCCTTAGTATTCACAGATTGTTCAGAGTCCAGACATGCAAACTCACCTAATCACTGACACCTGTAACCCCATCAATACTCAGTGCTCTTCCGGTCGTCTGCAGACGTGCACGTGTGAGTCAAGTTCAGCGGAGTTCAAACAAGGCTGCACTCGGCCTTCTGGTCTCATCTGCCTACCATATGGTACACAAGTGTCCTTTTCATAGTCTATCTACTGCCATGGCTTTTGCATTTTTGTGCTTTTTGTTGGTGATGTTGTTATTTTCAATGGTCCCCTAGTGTAGTGCTGAAGTGCTGTCTAGTGTCCTAAGTGCACACAGGCTGTGATGTGCCTCAGGGAGAAGACCCATGTGTTGGACAAGCTTCGTCCAGGCCTGAGTCATACTGCTGCTGGTTGTGAGCTCTATGGTAATGAACCAAAATATACCTTAAATAAAATGTCTTTGAACAGAGACATGTTAAAAGGCACCAAGACAGCCAAAAAGTGGAAGCCACCCAAATACCCATCAACAAATAAACAGGCAAGCAAAATGTGGGATACCCATACGATGGACTATTATTTACCCTAAAAAAGGAAGGAAATTTGGACACATGCTACAACATGGATGAGCCTTGAAAACATTATGCTATGTGAAATAAACCAGACACAAAATAATATTGTATGATTCCATTTATATTCCATTTATACGAAATTCAGGAGGTAAAAATACAAGTCACCAAGGCCTAGAGGAAGACAGAACAGGGAGGCACTGTTTGATGTGTGCAGAGTCTCCATCTGGGATGATAAAAAGCTCCGAAGACAAATGGTGATGGTAGCACAATTCTGTCAATGTACTTAACGAAGCTGAACAGGACACTTAAAAATGGTTAAAATGGGCCCTGGCTGGTGTGACTCAAGGGACTGAGAGCCAGCCTGCAAACCAAAGGGTCGCGGTTTGATTCCCAGTCAGGGCACATGCCTGGGTTGAGGGCCAGGTCCCCAGTAGGGCGTGCATGACAGGCAACCACACATTGATGGTTCTCTCCCTCTCTTTCTCCTTCCCTTCTCCTCTCTCTAAAAATAAATAAATAAAAATCTTTTTAAAAAATGGTTAAAATGGTAAATTTTATGTTATGTATATTATATTGCACCACAATATTTTAAAAATAGTACCAAGAGATAGAAAGGAACAGATGTGGGCAGAGAAGGAGCAAAGGAGGCAACAGAGCCCCCCTGGGCTGAACACACAGGAGACAAAGGAAAACGGTGATTCACAGGAGTGAAAAGAAACAATTCAGGAGCATTCCCAGGCCAGAGGCAGGCAAGTCCCGAGGACAAAGGAAGGAGAGGGAATGGAGGAGAAGAAAACAGCACAGCAGAGAAATGGGCTGGGCCACATACTCAGCTGGAAACAAATGACCCCAGTGTGACTTCAGAAGGCTGGCCAGGGCCTGCTTGAGGCCGTAAAAGGGCCATTCTCAAAACCACACCGGCCTGGGTGTCACAATGTCTGAACTGCCACTGCCAGAGCACGCGTCCTCCACTGTGAGTCGTGCCTCTTCCTCTCCTAACAGCCTAGGGCGCTGCGGGAAGCTCGGCAGGAGTCTGCTCCATGGAAAGGAAGGTTCGGAGTGGCAGGGCTGGAGTTACAATCTGCCTCTTCCCAGCAACTTATTTAACCTCCCTAGCGCTTCTGTCTCATTGCTCAAGGAGGAAGGAAAAGACATGCCACAGGGAGAGACGAAGGGCCACGTGCGGCAACACAGGTGAAGAACCTGGAACACACCACTTGCCACCCCTCACTAACCTCTTGCTGTGAGGATGTTTGTCACATCTTCTTGACAGGATAGGAATGAGAAGGGGGTGACAGAACAGGCAAAAAGAGGGCCCCACAACCCTCCTAGTGTAAGATGCGTTGGAACCACAGTCACAAAGAGCAGACCCCATTGGGCCTGGCCTATACAGGGGAGGGGCTGCGGGGCAGAGTCAGGCCCAGGCCCAGGCCCAGGCCCAGGAGTCGGTCCTGGGCTCAGATCCTGGCTGGGCCTCATGCTGCTCATGCTGGCCCGATACCCAATATCCCTGCACAAGCTGCTTGACTTTCTGAGCCTGTGTCCTCCCCAGTATATTCCAGAGGTGATAATGTTATGCCCTTGTGGGGCTGTCTTGAGGATTAAGTTCAATCACGTCCAAAGGTATGAGCACAAAGGCTGGCTCTCGGAAGGGCTCCTCAAACATTTGTGGTTGTTGGAGGGATGACAGAGAGGGCAAGAACCAGAGAGAAGTGATGCTATCTGGGAAGCAGTAGAGAGGAGGAGCAAAAGGAATGAGGGGCAACAAGAGGAGAGACAAGTAAACAAGTGGGGAGGGAAGCAGACCAGTGGGAGATATCTCAACAGGGAGGGGCCAAGGGTGATGAAAAGGAGATAAGATTCCTGAATGGCTACAGGCCCTAAGCCCTTGCGGAAGCAGAGTTTCCATCATTCCCAGCCCCACACCCTCAGGGGTCAGCACCCTAACCCCTCAGCTCTCCAAAAGATGGGACCTGGGACACTGCCCCCAGCCACCTCTTCTAGGCAGCCAGGGATGTGGGTGTCTGTGGGTCTAGCCCTAACCATCCAGGAAGTGGGTCACAGCAAGTATGTGTCCTGGACCTCCACTCCCACCCCACCCTGCGGCCTGCCCTGGAGCCACTGAAGGGGCTGAGGAAGCTGTGATGAAACTGGCTCTGGGCCCCAACACAGGCTCTGGGAACAGAGGCAACTTAGGCTCCAAGCTCAGCCTTACTGCAGATTCCCGGTGCCTCAGGAGCCAGTCACTTCCCCTCTCTGCATCTCGGCAGCAACACTTACAAAGAGAAATGGCAGGGGAAGTAGACTATCATTCAGTGACAGTAAGAAGTGAGCTATCAAGTCATGAAAAGACCTGGAAGAACCTTAGAGGCACATAGGTAGGTGAAAACCAGTCTGAAAAGGGCACACACGACATGACTGCAGCCATATGACATTCTGAAAAAATCAAAGTGCGGACACAGGAAAAAGATGCATGGCCACCGGGGCACCAAGGAAAAGGAGGGATGAACAGGTGAAGCCCCGGGGCTCTGCGGGCAGGACACGACCTGTGTGGTGGTGCGATGGTGCATGCATGCCGCCCCACCTCTGTCCACACCCGCAGAGTGAGCTGCACAAAGAGTGAGCCCAGAGGAAAACTATGGACTGCAGTGCAAGGTGTTAATAAAAGAAGAAAGTGCGGGAGAAGGGAAGGAACTCTCTACACTTTCTGCTTAGTTCTTCTATAAACCCAAAACTGTTCAAACATATAAATAAAGGCTATTAATTTTTTTAAAAAGTGGGCAGAAGTCTTGCCTGTTTTTTTCTCCTCAGGACCTTTCTTCAGGATTCTAAAACAAAGCAGAATTTAGGGAAATACTTCACTTTAAGTAAGCCTGTCCTATGAAAACTCAGACCCGAAACAGGTAACTGAGGCTGAGTCTCCCAGGACTCACCCTCGCACCCGTCAGAGGGCGGATCCGCAGGAACAGACCCTGAACTTATTCTCGCAGTGCATGGCTCAGCGAACGCCTGTCTTCCCAGCCAAGGGGTGGATTTGCGCCATCAGCTGCTCACCCAAAGAGAGATAAGACCATGCCAGGGCCAGAGGGGGCACCCACATTTGGCACCCCTGTAGCACAAGGCACTCGAGGCGGGGGCTCTGGGCACTGGGGAGCAGCCCTCCAGTCCCCAGAGCACCAGGGAGCCTGAGGAGCCAAGGGCTCTGGGGCAGCCAGCTTTAGCAGCTCCAGGAAAGCAAGACTTCCTCTTCAGCTCTGCCCCACTGTCCACCTCTAGGCCTTAGTCATCTGTGGAAAAGGCCTGCCACAGCTCCCAGGACAGATGAGTGGGACATGCTGGACGGAGCATGAACAAGGGGCAGGAGACAGCACCCATGCCACCCTGGGTCATTTTTCACAGAAATGTTCTTCTATATCAGAGCCACCTTGCCTAAACAGATACAGAAACAGGGATCAAGATGCCCTAGAAAGTCCAGTGGTGCAAAGCCTTCAGACCCTTGGCTGAGGTCACCATCACAGAGGACCCACCCTGACCCAGAAAATACACCCCACTGATTCTCTCTTGCACCAGCCACACTCCTACCCAGTGCCTTACCCCTGCAGGCCCGACAATTGCCCCACCTCCCATTCCAGAATGCATGGTCACCCAATTTGGAAACAAGGCCATGTAAGTGGTTGATACCCAGGCTGGGGACAAGCATTTGCTGTCCTGGATGGAACCAGCCCAGCTTGACCCAGCCAGCCATGTGGAATAGAGCAGGCACAGCTGGCCAGTCAGGGAGGTGCCCAGCAAACCAAACCGCCACCGGTGCCTCCTATGCTTAAGTGTGCTCTATGGCAGGTGCTAAACCAGGAGCAGACTTCACGGAAGGCCCTGTTCCTTCCTGTCTTGTTCATATGTCATTCTCTAGGTGTTGCCCTGTCCGGCCCCTACCTCACCCCAGCCTCACTTTACCCTTGAAGAAAGGCCAAGGCTCGGGACAATAAACTCTTAACCTCGATCTCAGAGTCCCTCACACCCATCACCTTCTTTTGGAGATTTTCTCCCTAAATGAGTTTTCTCCAAAAATTTGTAAACATAATTCTGTAAATCACATATCTGACTTGCATGCAAATATTAAAGAACTCTCAAAATAAAACAATCAAAAGAAAGCACAGGCAAAAGATCTGGACTGACACTTTACCAAAGATGTTATACGAATGGCCAACGAACACACAAAGGATGTTCGACATCATTAGTCAGTAAGAAAATGCAAATTAAAGCCACCGTAGGATTCTGCTCCATGCCTACTAATGGCAATAACAGAAAGAAGCCTGGCATGCCCAGTGCTGCTAAAAGTACAGAGCCGAGGGGCTTTCACGCTTTGCTGGTAGGAATGCAAAGTGGGAAACAGTTTGGTGGTTTCTTAAGACATTAAACACACATATGCCATATGGCCCCTATAACCCCACTCCTAGGTGTTCCCCCTCGAAGAGAAATGACAGCCTGTGTTCACACAAAAACCTGGACACTGACGTTGACAGAGGCTTGATTTACAATCAACACAGGCTAGGAATACCCCAAAACCTATTCAACAGGTGGACAGGCGCACAAACTACGATATAGTCATTCACACCATAGAATACTACTCAGCAAAAAAAACGAATGAACTCTTGATACACACAACAACTTGGATGAATCTCAAAATATTATGCTGAGCCCTGACTGGTGCGGCTCAGTGGGTTGGGCATCATCCTGCAAAGCGAAGCATCTCTGGTTCAATTCCCAGTCAGGGCACATTCCTGGGTTGTGGGTTCAGTTGTCAGTTGGGGCATGTATGAGAAGCAACCAACTGATGTTTCTCTCCCTCTCTTTCTCCCCACTTCCCCTCTCTCTAAAAATAAATAAATAAAATCTTTTTTAAAAAAACAGACTCAAAAGCTATGTAGTACAGGAGTCCATTCTTGAAAAGGCAGTTACAGGAGTGGAGAGTAGATCAGCATTTGGGGGGATGGGCAAGGGGAAAGGGCAGCACAGGAGGACAATTTTGGGGACACGGAAGTTCCTCATCTTGATTGTGGTGGTGAATACCAACTCAGTGCATGTGTCAAATGTACACATAGAACTGTATACCATAAAGAGTAAATTTGGGGACTTCCGACCAAGATGGAGGCATAGGTAGATGCACTGTGCCTCCTCCCACAACCAAGATAGGGACAACAACAATATAGAAACAAAATAACAACCAGAACTGACAGAAAATTAAACTGTATGGAAGTTGGACACCCAAGGATTTAAAAATAGAAACTTTCATCCAGACCGGTAGGAGGGGCGGAGTCGGGCAGCCAGGCAAGGGACACGGAGCAGAGAGCTGAGCACCCGGGGCGGCGCGCAGGCCCGCAGCAGGCAGACCCTGGGCGCACAAGCAGCAGTGGCTGGTGGGCCCCGGCCAGGGGGTGGTGACCAGCAGACCCAGCGAGGCGGCCATTGTGAAGTAGGGCACTGCACACTCAGGGTCCCAGCGCCGGGAAATAGAACTTTGGGTCACTGACTGAGAAGGAAGGTCCCACAGGATGCACAGGCCCACCCACACCGAAGTTGGTGCCAGAGGGGCCCGGTTGACTTGCGGAAAGTGGCGGAAGGGTCTGGGTCCTACAGAAAGCGGAGCAAGCGCCATTGTTCCCTCTCGGACCCCGCCCCCACATACAGCATCACAACCCAGCGACTGGGGTGCCCCACTCTGGTGAACTCCTAAGGCCCCGCCCCTCACTACAGGAGCTTGACAAGACCCAAAAACAAAACAAAACAAAACAAAACAAAACAAAAAACAGCAAAAAGATGGCTCAAACAGAAGAAGAATTGAAAACTCCAGAACCCATCCTTTTAAGCAACCAAGAGATAGCCAACCTATCAGATGCACAGTTCAAAGCACTGGTTATCAAGATACTCACAGAATTGGTTGATTTTGGTCACAAATTAGCTGAAAAAAATGCAGGCTACAGTAAGTTTAATAAAGAAAGATGCACAGGGAACCAATGGTGATGGAATGAAAGATGGGTCTCACATCAATGGAGTGGAGCAGAAGGAAGAAAAAAACATACAACCAGAAAAGAAT
>CM052539.1:80869053-80901883 GCA_028533065.1 Trachops cirrhosus
ACCACACCTGAAACAAAAACAAGGAGAAACTAAGCAAACGACTAGAACAGGAACAGAACCACAGAAATGGAGAACACATGGAGGGTTAGCAACAGGGGAGTGGGAGGAGGAGAGTGGGGGAAAGATACGAAGAATAAGTAGCAATGAAGGTAGGTAGAAAATAGACAGGGGGAAGGCAAGAATAGTATGGGAAATGTAGAAGCAAAGAACTTATGACACATGGACTGAAGTAAAGGGGGTAATGTGGGTGGGAGAGGGTGTGCAGGGTGGAGGGGAATGAAGGGGGGATAATAGGACAACTGTAATAGCATAATCAATAAAATATATTTTAAAAAATTAAAAAACAAACAAACAAACAAACAAACAAAGATGATGGAGAACGAGGCAATAACCCCCACATTTCCCCTTTCTGTCTCCTCAAACTACTCATCCATCCTACATCTCTCAGCCTTGTCTCCATCAGGAATCTCAGAATGTCAAAGTGAGAAGACACCTCCCATGTCACCTAGTGCAATTCCCACACCCTGCACATAGAGAAGCTGAAGCCCAGGACCACCTGGAGGAAGCAGAGGCCCTAGAGGTCACCTGGTCCAATTTCCCACCCAGTGCAGAGACCTCCTCCCAACCATCCCTAACAAGTTCTACCTAATGGAATTCTACATAGTTCTTTGTGGTATGCCTAAGTGAAACTGACTTCAGAGCAGATGGACCTAACTTACTATCACTGCAGAAAGGGCCTACCCTCTGGAGGTGAAACTACAGCACCCTGATGACAGGACAGAGTCCAATCCTCATCCACCCTCTGTAAAGACACATTGGCAAGCTTCATACTTAACATGTCAGGGTATATCCACCCTCCAAAACCAGACGTGACTCCCAAAGTGGCCTGAGCATCCCAGAGCTCAGTGCCCTAAGCTCTCTTCTTTGATGCAGACCCCACCACACCACTGGGCTCTCAGGCTCAGGGTTTATTTAACAGGGCGGTGCAGAGTCAGAGCTATCTGGGTTCAAACTCCAACCCCAGTATTAACCTCTCTGTAGCTCTTTTCCTCTTCTGTACAGTAGAAATTAAAAAACAAAACAAAGAAAAAGCAGGCCCTATCTCACAGAACTGCTATAAAGACTAAAGGAGCCCTGGCCAGTGTGGCTCAGTTGGTTGGAGCATCATCCTGTAACTGAAAGGTTGTGGGTTTGATGCCCAGCCCAGGCGTGTTTGAGAAGCAACCAATTAATATTTCTCTCTAGCACTGATGTTTCTCTTGCTCCCTTCCTCTCTCTCTAAAAGCAATGAAAAAATGTCCTCCGATGAGGGCTAAACAAAAAAAAGATTAAAAGATATGATATAGGCAAAAGTGTCTAGAATAAAGCCTGGTACCTAGTAGGCACTTCATAAATGCTCATTCCCCTTCCCCTTCCTTTGTTAAACAAAAAACCCAAGTATTTTTCCCCCACAAGAATTGACAGTCCATTCCCATTCTATACTTATATAATTGATGTTTTGAACTTAAATGAAGGATTTTACACTTAATTCAATTAGATTTCATCTTGAGGAAAGTATACACATTCAACATTTCTAGATATCAAGTAATTTTAACGGGTAAAAATTGAAAACAATTTTTTTGAAGATTATTTATTTATTTATTTTTAGAGAAAGGGGGAGGGAGGGAGAAAGAGAGGGAGAGAAATACTGATGTGTGAGAGACAAATCGATCAGTCACCTCTTGCACACCCCCAACTGGGGACCTGGCCCACAACCCCAGGCATGTGCCCTGACTGGGGACTGAACCAGCAACCTTTAGGTTTGCAGGCTGGCACTAAGTCCACTGAGTCACACCAGCCAGGGCTGAAAACAATTTTTAGAAGTCCAGTAGGGTACAGTTAAATAAATTAAGGTGCATTCGTAAATGTAATATTATTCAGACGCTTACGATTATGGTTTTAACTTATTTTTTATGACATGAGATATTACTTACTATATAGTATTCAGTAGGGAAAAAACAGGACATATAATTGCAATTATGTTAAAATACATGGTTTTGCAAGAATACAAATCTGGAGGGATATATACCAAAACATTAACTGTGCTCACCCTTAAGTTGTGATACTATGTACCATTTTGTTACTCCTTTAATTTATAAAAGTTTTCTACAATAAGCATGTATTAATTTTAAGACAAAATTTTAGTTATTTCATATTTCTGCTTAATTTTTGTGTTCTAGTCAATTAAGATGATTGTGAATCACGGTTCCGTCATCCCATACGCTTGCTGTCCTGAACACCCACAGAACTGATAAAGGACAAAGCCACAAAGAGAGCTCTGTGGCATTTTACTGGACTCCTCCCCCAGAGTGATGAGTGGCTGAGCTCAGTCCAGGACCCAGGGCAACCTCTCAACCAGACACAAACCCACCTTACTGCCACATCAGTCAGATCGCATTTCCTTCTCTCAAACCCAAGAAAACCATGAGACTGAAAGTTCTTGCTGGACATTCCCCGACCCAAACTAGACTGTTTTCCAAGACTTGACAGAGTGACACCTGTTGACTACTAGTTATCTCAACTTCTCTTTGAAGTCCCCTTAGATTGTTTGCTGAAATACCTGACCTGGAATTTGGGGGATCAAGATGAAGCTTACCGGCCTGCCATTTCCAGGATCCCCACCTTGCCGCACTGAAGAAATAAATCAGGACAGCGTTTGTTATTTGCCACCTTTACCTTCTCCCAGACCCTGCAATGATTCTGTGGTCACCCCTGCAGTTTCTCTCAGGACCTGGAAACCTGACCTATAAAAACTCTGGCAACCTGAACTCATAAAAAGCTACTCAGTGTGCTCCGACTCTCTTCTCCCCAGCGCTCCAGAAGCCTCTCACAAAGTCTATTCTGCCCCTACAAAGACAGAGGCAAGATAACAGCTCTCTGCCTCCCAGAACAACATTCCACCACCTGCTGCAAGCAGGAATCTTCCCCTGCCAGTCCTGTCTGTGTCTTCTTGCTCTGCTTGTGGCAAAAACAAAACAACAAAAAAACAAAAAACCTTTATGTTGTCCAGGCCTGTTGCCTCCCCACCCAGAGCTCTGCCCACTGCACAAAATCGCCTCCCCAGTCAACTATTACTCAAGGCTCAACGCCAAGATGGAGATCATCCAGGAAGAAACAAAACTAGCCTTTTATCCGAGCCAGGATGATTCATGAAGACATCTTAGGGGGCTTGAAGAGAAGGGGAAGACCTGGTCCAGCAGGGGTGAGCTGGGCGATAGGGGAGAGTGGCAGGTACCACACACTAGCCTTTGCTAGTAAAACATAAAGCAGAAGGCTCAGCCAAATAATGGGCTCCAAGCAGCTCAGGTTTCACTGAGCCAACAGCCCCCTTCAGAGGAGAGGCCCACCCTGTGTGTCATCAGCCCCTCCCCTGTGCCCTCTGCACTGCCCCCAACACCCTGCCTTTCCTATCGGCCGGATATGCAATCCCATCCCCCAGGAGGGTTACCCTGCCTTAGCACAGCTCCCATTTCCTGTCCCTGGTGACTCCTCTGAAGTCTATTGTTCCCACGAAGTTTGGGTCAAAGGAAGCTGAGTCCCCACCCATAGGGGCCCGCCTACCCCCAGCACCACCACCGAGCTGGCGCACAGGGAGCCAGGCCCACCCTCCTGCCTTTCCATGAGCCCGCCAGTAATAAATGCAGGAGGTGTGAGCACAGATCACAGATCTTAGGGACTGCAGTTCCAGTGGAAATGTTCCCAAAGGTCCAGTCTCAACCAGCTGAAGGCTCCAGGACCATATCATAGAGGAGGTGATTAGAATCTCCCCAATATCTATATGGAAAACCCAAAGGCAAGGGAAGAACTAGCATTTCAGAAGCAGTCAAGGCAAAGCTGCAATTAAAACATAGGATTTGGAGACTATGCTGCAGAGGGACAAAGCCCTGCCCCGACCTCCACCTGGGCCCCTAAGCAGTTAAACCCCCAGAGGGGAGGGAGGGAGGACTGGAGAGCAGCTGTTCAGCTCTAATTTCAGAGCTTTAAAGAGAGCTCTCCTCCCAACCCCTGCCAACAAAGGGTCATGGGGGGCAAAGGAAGACAAGCAAGGTACAGCCAACCTTACAAGCCCCGAATTTCCCACTGCCCCCAAACTGACCTCAACTACAGGAAAAGCAGCAGAGCAAGGTGGAGACCCAGGTCCCCCACCTCCCCCAGGACAGGAGCAAAGCCAAAGATCAGGCAACAGGTATTGCTCTGTGACAGCCACCCACACAGGACTCCAGAATGGAAACCACAGGAGGCTACCACATTTGCATCCCAGGAGATCTTGAAAGATAGAGACCCTTCTCCACCTGGCTGAGTAATGTACAGACCAGCCAAGAGGGTGCATTTAAATACCTCTTAAGGGTCCCTTCCGGAGTTGCCATTCTCTGATTCCACAGTTCTATGCTTTTTGCTGGTACAGAGGGGAGTATTTCTGCCTCCTAACCACATTATCAGAGCCACAAGAAAACAGACATTGCCCAGGTCACTCGGTTCTGGCCCCCACCCCGTTAGATGAAAGTGACTGGGGGTCTGAGCTTCGGGATTCACACAGCAGGGGACAGAAGGCAAACTGAAAACAGTGGACTCTAGTCCCAGGTCTGCAACTCACTGGTTGTGTGATCTTAAGCAAGTTACTGTCCCTCCAGGGGCCTCAACTTTCCCATCTTCAATATGAGGGAGTTATATATGACATTAGAGCGTCCGTTAATGTTCACCAAGTTCACGCTGGGGTCAAGGAAAAACTGGAATTAAAACATAGGAGTTGGAGGCCCTGTGCTCTCCTGTCACAAAGCTCTGCCCCCACTTTCACCTGGTTCAGGGCTTGGCCTATAGTAGATGCTCAATTCATGTTTGCTAAATAAACATGAATGCACACAGCAGGGTTTATCAAAGGGTGTTCAGAGAGGTACCCAGGAAAAGAGAGGTTCCTTGCTTAAACAAGCCCAGGGAAGATTGGCTACTGAGGCCCTGGGCTGTGCCATGCACTGTGCTACATACTTTGCAAACGTCAAAATTTCACAACAAACTTTGTGGATAGATATCAACTAACCCCCTTTCACAGCACTCATCAGGAAACAGCCTGAGAGCCTCAAAGGCAGTGAGTGACGGTCAGGATTTATAGCCAGGTATGTCTGACCCCAAACCAGTACCTTTTCGACTCCATCAATGCTGCCTTTAGACCAGACAGCCTGGACGCCCCAGCTGCACACCGGGCCTAAGCAAGTGAGAGTGAGGACGGTCCCACCAGAACATTTGCATCCTCAGGGTCCATGGAGGAGCAGTGCCCAGAGTCCCCACCCCAATGAAAGTGTCTTGTTCGTTCCCACCAAGAAACCCTAAACATTATGGCCACATCACCGTGTTGTGGAAATGCAGAACTCTGAGGTTAGGTCTGCCTCTATAATCCCACTGGCTATGTCACTTCTGTGAATCTCCTGGACATTTTGGCTCTCTCCCCTACCCAGTTCACTCCTTGAAAACGCTTCAGATAGTAAAACCCCAAATGGAGGCAAAACAGAAAGCAAAGGAGAAATAAAGAGAAACTGAGGGGAAACTGAGACACCCTGGGGCGGGGGGTCTCCCCACTGGTCAACTAGCAAATTGAAGTCAGCCCTTCCCTCCCAGGCTGGCACTGTAGCGCTTATAACATGTGCTAGTATGTGCTAGTAGGAAAGTACAGAACAGTCTAGCAAGTTGTAAAGATAGAAAGATTCATCCATTTGACAGCAGGGGCAGCTCCAAGGAGAGTTAGACCAGTAGAGAGTTGTTCTAGCTGGCATACATGAATTCCTCTTTATCCTTGAGGCCACTTTAAAAGTACTGTCTACACACGTCTCAAGGTTCAAATGGTCTCCTCTTTCTGGCTGGGGAGGGTCCATCCCCATAATCATCCTCAACTCTCATCTTCAACAACCTGTCTCATCAACAAACCACAAAGATCTCAGCTTCCTTTAGCTTTCGACCAGCTTGTTTTCTTAACTGTTTCAGGCTAGTACAGAACCCACTCTCCCTCAGAAAGACAGCTTTCAGTGCAGCTCTGCCCAGTCCAGGACCAGTGGAGCCTGTGGGCCACAAGCTCCAAGAGCCACAAGTTATCCCTGCACACATACAGCCAGAGGCACTGTCTCTGGCCCAGTAATGCAAGGAGGAAGAACAGTTAGGCCCCAAACCAACATCCTCACAGAAAAATACACACTTAGAGATGCACAAATACTCAGGCAGACAGCACTCTTCTCAAGTGGAAATATACTCAAACAAATACACCTACTGGAAGCCAAGGTGAGTCATATGTGAACAGATACCACCCTCACATACACCCAAAACTAAGGAGATAGGACAGTCAGACTACCTCACAGTGAGTTCAGCAGATATCCACTAGGTCTGACCAGAACTGCCCTACACACCTGCGCACAGAGGGCGTGTTCCTGGGAAATGTCTGCTTTGAGGTCTGGGAGTTCCACTCCCTAGATCCACAAATCCCATCATGGAAACATCATACTTCTCAGCCCTGGAGAGCAAGTTGGTAAAGGTCCCCTCCGCTCTTGCAAAGCCTTAGCACTTAAAACAACACACCTACCTCCAGGGCTATCTTGCAAGCCCCAAAAGGGCCAAGTAAGATAAAGAGGCATGGACGCTAGGTCTCTTCCAACACCGGGGTTCTCGGTTCTGCCTCTGGTCCTTTCAGCGCTCCAGACTCCCTTTTCCCCCACGCGCCTCGTATCCCACCCCGACCCTGAGGTCCGCAAAGCCTCCACGTGCCCAGCTCTCTTCCTAGTCCATCCGGTTCAGAGCTCCTGACGCGCCCCCCCCACGCTTGCCCTCCCGCGAAGACCTAACACCTACCCGCACCTCCCGGTGCCGCAGCCTTACCGGTACCAGAGTGCGGGAAGGTACGGCGCTCTTGCACTAAGCTAGTTCTAGGAGTCTGTTTGGCGCGCTAACTCTTGAAGCCGCAACTCCGCTCAGTTCCCGGGCGCTTGGAGCAGGCTCTGCAGGGTCGCCGGGGATCAGCGCTCGGAAACCCGGCTCCAACTCGGAGGACGACCCGCGGGGCGGGGAGGAAGGCGGGGCAGCGAACCCAGCCGACCCAGCACCCTGAGCCCAGTTCGCCGCCACCTTGTCCGACTCGCGGAGCGGCGCGCGGAGGGAGGAGTTTTCCCAGAACGCGACTGCCGGGAAAACACGGGAGATCCCTATTCCTGGAGCGGTGAGTCAACGGCCAGAGGAAGGGAGCCGGAGAAGCTGGCCCGCGCGGGGGGTGGGGGGAACACATGAGGGGTCGGGCAGCCGCGGTGGGAGCAGGGTGTAAGAGGGAGACAGCCCGCAGCGCGGCCGGAGTCCGCGGTCTAGGGCGGGAAGGGGCGAGGCGGAAAGAAAGGAACCAGTGGAGCACGCGGCTGGGGCGCGCGGCGGGCCGGGCACTCACCTGGGGAACCAGGCGGCTGGCGCTGGAGCCGGAGCTGCGGACCCTCCCGCCACCGGCCTGGAGTTTGAAAGGAGGGAGCCTGGAATGTGCGGAATGAGGACTGGTATGAGATGCGCGCAGCTGAGGGAGGGAGCGGGAGGGAGTGGCGGCCCCGCCACCGGCCCCTCGGGGTGGAGACAGGGAAGTGAGCCGACGTGGGAGGGGGATGCCGGGCGGGGCGGGGCCATCGCGGGAGGGAGCCGGGCGGGGGAGGGGCGGCGGGCGCAGAGCTGCGAGGCGCTGACCCCCAACTTTGACCTCAGCTTCGGGATCCGGCCTCAGCGGTTGCTTGCACACAAACTTTCTCTTTGATCTCTCGGCCGGACTCCTCGCTCCAAGCCCTGGGTTCCTGTCCCACCGGGCGGAGTCTCGTACTCTGTTTCCTAGGAGCTGAAAGCCTTCCCCTTAGGCAGGGCGGGGTGTCTTGTCTGTGGACCCGGCTCGGGCTTCGCACCTCTCCACCCTCCGCGTCCCCGGCGGCAGACGGAGGTCCCGGCGCTCAAGTCCGCGAAAGGCAGGGGAGGGGCGGGTGACTCTCAGCGGCTCAGACCAAGGAGCCTTCGCTCTAGGGAACCAGGAAGCAGGAACTGCGGTCTCTAGTCCCAGATCCTCTTCCAGTGCCCCCACTGGTCCCCTCCCGACATTAGTCCTCAGCCTTTCCCATCCGTCGCTTGCTGATCCGCAGAGCTGTCAGTACAGAGTACTCACGGGGGAATGGAGTAACTCAATGAGTATCCAACAGGTATGATATGTCCACCAGGTGGTGTGAAAACATTGATGAAGGATAAGACGTCAGCACTTGCCCTCAAAGAGCTCATCATTTAGCTGGGAAGACTATACACGGAAGAATATTGCCATAAAGTGGGATATCGGTTTTAAACAAACACACCAGGAGAATTTAGTATCTTAAGGGGCGAGAGGTCCTGGAAACGCACTGGGCTCCCATTTGGAAGTCTTCAGAACATATTGGCTTAAAGCAGGGTGTTATCACATACCTCTGTCACCGACCTTGTTGGGAGGTTGAAACCAAAGGACTTTGGCTTTTTCCAAAAATCAAATACAACCTCTATGGACTAGTGTCAGTTAACCTTGAATTGCAGTAGTTGTCCAGGTCTTATCTCCCTCACCAATCAGAAACTTCCTTGAAGACTGAGTAAATATCTGATTTATCTTTCACCCAGCACCATCTCAGTGTCTGGGATAAGTGCATTAAAAATATTGAAAAAACGAAAAATGCTACCACAGAGGATATTGAAAAGAAAGTGATGTGAATGCCAAAGTTGTTTCTGAGAGTATTCCAAAGATGTTTTGAGCAATGACAGCATCACTGTCAGAAATATCCAGTCTCACAAGGAGAAGCCTTTGAAGGCAGCAGCTCTTGTTTGCATATATAAATTCTGGTATGCTTGTTAAATAATGAGTCACACCAGACCTGGCACACCTCATACACATGAACGGATTGCAATACAGGAGAGTATATAGGCACTAGCCCTTTAATATAATAACCATTTGTTGAGTGTCTTTTTACTGAGCACCATGCTAAATGCAGGGGTAGGTCCCTGCCCTACCCTCAAGAAGTTCACAGTCTAGGTGGGAAGAGGAAACAATTATACCAAAATAAGGAACAATGAAATTCAAGTTACAAGGGGAACATATAATCTAGCTCTTGACATAAATGAGAGTTTGCCAAATTTTGACTGGAATACCCACAAAGGTGTGGTACAGAAGGGGTGAAAAGAAGTCTTATAAACTGATGTGGCTGGAGAATAGGAGCTGGGGAGAAGAGATTACAATTAGTGGGTGCCAGGTTGTGACAATCACTGCATCCCATACTGAAGAGTTTGAGTACCTATGCACAGGTGTGACATAATCAGTACCAATGTCGGATAGACCCTTCCAGGGCTGGATTGGAAAATTAGATGCCTTATACTCAGGCAGTGTTCCCGAGGTTGAGGATGTGGGAAAGAGTGTAGGGAATAATCCAGAGGCAAAATCAATAAGAAGTAGTGACTAGGTGGGCTGTGAGGGTGAGAAAGGAAACAAAAATCACTAAATCTGATAACTGAACAAATGATGGTAACGTTAACTGAGATAATTCAAACAAAGGGAGGAACAGGTTGCGTTGGTAGGTGGGTCTAGCCAGGGTCAGAGGATTGAGAGGAAGGCAAGACAGAGTCCGGGGTGTAGACAGAACCACCTTTCCGTGTCACTTCAATACGGACTACTGAGAGGAAACCTGGAGAACAGACTAGCTTATTCCTTCCAAGTTTTAACTACTGAAGACCATAAATGATCCCAGCTGCAGTGTGTCACCTCAGGACTTAAGCCTCCTGGTCCATGTCCTCACTGGCTTCTAGAAAGCTCTCAGAAATGTCATGTTCCCAAGCTGTTTAAGTCCCTCTGGGTAAAGACTGATTACACACATGCCCTGCCTTTACCAGGGGTATTTAAGGGACAGAACTCTCATTCATTGACCCTCAGGAATGACTCTATTGGTAGAAATATTTCCTCTGTCTGGATCCAGCTAGAAGAGATGCATATAGCTCCCTTCAAACTATGCCATAGAATCCACAGCTCCCCTCACTTCCTAGCGATCCAGGCTGCTCTACCTGGTCCTGCAGACGGACAGTCACTCAGGCTTGCACGTGAGTGGTGCAGAAAGATGGGGTGTGGTCCAGGCCTGTCTTGATGTGGGGAGGGTATCTGTGTTGTCTGTACTACAAAATCAAAGTCCAAAATCATATTACTTTTATCATGTTGTTCGGTATAATTTCCAAATTATATAAATTTTGTTTTAATATAATTAAATTTTAATAAATAATAAATTTTGTTTTTCCAACCTCTATGGTCATAGTTAAACAAATTATCCAGTATATGATACTGTGTTAATCAAGTACAACCACATCTGTGTGATGAAATTCTTTACAGCTGTTAATAACAAGATGTTTTTTAATAAATGAAACATTCATGCTATAATAAGTGGAAAAGTAGATTTTGATTATTATTATTTTAATTTTCTGACCACAAATTGAGTCAACACAAAATAACCCCTCCAACTTTACTGAGGTGGTTGACCAGGTCCACGACCAAATCCACCTCTAAACTGAAATTTGGTTGCTGACGCAGCCCTGGCCTGGGCTTTCGTGTCCACACCAGGGGGCACAGTGTTCAGTCTGTAAATGTCTGTCAGCTTTCCCTTGTCTTGCAGGTCACTTGCTCTCCAGACCTGTGGGCTTTGGCCTGCCAATCTCAGGGCAGCTGCAGCACACAATCTTAGGGGGCAGGGAGAGGCAAACGTGGAGATACTGGATGCCCTCATTAGTAAGGTACCAGAAGAAATGCCTCCGGGTAAACTGTTCCATCACGTAGCCTCATGATTTGAGAGAAAGCATGGCCTTCATAATGTGAAGATTAGGCACATTCTTGTCTGCCAGCTCAGGGTATTTAGCCATGTGCACATCCCTCTTAGCCACCATCACTCCCTCCTTAAAAAGTTCATAAATGGCTATCTGGTTCTTGGGCATCAACATCGCAGCTGCTGCTGCATCTGGGGCCAGAGCTGGAAAGGAAGGGGGGAAAGAGAATTTTAACAGCATATATAGGATGATCCTGTTTTTGAAAAATAAGTTGAAAACATTTTTAAAGATTTTATTTATTCATTTCTAGAAAGAGGTGAAGGGAAGGAGAAAGAGGGAGACACATCGATCGGTTGCCTCTCACATGCCCCCAAAACAGGAGACCTGGCCTGTAACCCAGGCATGTGCCCTGACTGGAATCGAATCAGTGACCTTTTGGTTTGCAGGCTGGCATTCAACCCACTGACCCACAGCAGCCAGGGTGAAAAATATTTTAGAATACTTATCTCTGACAGCTTGAAGATAAAGGATTTATTTATCTCATTTTTATTCTTCTTTATTTTCTATAACAAATTTGTCCTTGTTTCTTAATGAGAGGACAAAAGGTGACTAGAACCATATGTCTAACCTTTCTGTAACTCTTCCACATGGTAAGAAAAAAAATCCTACAACTGAATTTAATAGCCTAAGAAAAAGTTGACAAGGACAGAGTCAAGGAAAAATTGTTTCCTAGTCTTCAGGTAAAAGGCAAATCTGCTGCTTTCGAGATATTCCCAAGCACGCCCCACCCCACCTTCAAAAGCACGGCGAGCTAGCTGCTGTGGTCAACTGGTGCTCCACTGCCTTTCCTCGTTTAATCTCTCCACACAGTATTTCCAGATGTTTTTCTTCCTTAAGAAGACTCTTCACTCCATCACAGCTGTACTGAATCTTGTGTTTTGAAGGCCAAACAGATTTTTATCAAAGTTGTTGGGAGTCTTTTTTTTCCCTCTATAGAATAAAAGCAGTCTGAAATTTGATAAGCATAATATTAGTTCTGTTATTTCTTCATCCAAGAAAAATTTGAGATGCAAATTAAAAAACCACAATGAGATATCACCTTACACCTACCAGAATGACTACCATCAATAAATGAACAAACAAGTGTTGGAGAGGATGTGGAGAAAAGTGAATCCTTGTGCACTGTTGGTGGGAATACAGACTGGTGCAGCCACTGTGGAAAACAGTACGGAATTTCCTCAGAAAATTAAAAATGAAACTGCCTTTGACCCAGCAATCCACTTCTTGGAATATATCCTAAAAATCCCAAACACCAATTTGAAAGGATATATGCACCACTATGTTCATAGCAATATTATTTATAGTAGCCAAGATCTGGAAATAGCCCAAGTGCTCAACAGTAGACGAGTGAATAAAAAGTTGTGGTACATTTACACAATGGAATTCTACATGGCAGTAAAAAAAAGAAAAAAAGAAATCTTACCTTTTGCAACAGCATGGATAGACATGCAGATTATTATGCTAAGTAAAATAAGCCAGTCAGAGAAAGACAAATACTATATGATCTCATATGTGGAATCTAGTGAACAAAATAAACTGACAGACAAAATAGAAACAGAGTCATGGACACATGGAACAGACTGACAGCTGTCAGAGCGGAGAGGAGACTGGATGAAAGGTGAAGGGATTAGCCAAAGAACATACATGCATACCCATAAACACAGACAATGCTGTGGTGATAGCCTGAGGGAAGTGGGGACAGGGGCTGGGTAGAGGAGGGCAGAGAGGGGAGGGGAATGGGCACATCTGTAATAGTGTCAATAAAGATAGAGTAAAATAAATAAAACCCTAAAAAAGTGTGAAAGACACTACGGCTTATCTGTGTCCCCCTCCCAAATTCATGTTGAAGTCCTAATACCCAGTACCTTGGAATGTGACTAGATTTGGAGATAATTTCTTCAGAGAGGTAAGTTAAAATCAGATCTTTATCTCGGGCTCTAATTCAATCTGACTAGCGTCCTTTTAAGAAGAGGAAATTAAGACACTGACAACTCACAGAGGACTCAGAGGATGAACCATGTGAAGGCACAGGGAGAAGAGGGCCATCTATAAGCCCAGGAGAGAGGCCTCAGAATGAAACCAAACTCGCCAACACCTTCATTTTGGACTTCTAGCCTCCAGAACATGAGAACTAAATTTCTGTTAAAGCCACCCAATGTGTGGCATTTTGTTGTAGCAGCTCTAGCAAATTAATACAGTGTATTTCCACACTGAAACAACACAACTGGTTTCCAGAGCCCAGTGGTTGAAGCCTTCTCCATATAACCTCAGAGTTTCTCTGAGGTTCCCAGGGTATCTTTTGGATCAGGTATCTAGGATCTTCTTCTAAAAAATCAAAGGGAAGAAAAGGCTTCTTCCAGCCTTATTCAGTTAAATATTCATTTTCAGTAACTCTGATACAATATTTTAAAAATGAAAGTTAACCTAGTCATGTCCTGTGACCTTCCTGGGGAATTAAACAATCTCAGGTCAAATAACAGCTTGGCCATATACTAATTATGACCCTAGGCACACTTATATTGAGCCTCGGGCTCCTCATCACTGTTTTTCATTCCATACCCACTGAACATGTATGATGTCCCTGGCACTGTGCTTAGGTAGGCAGTAGGGATAGACAGAGCAATGCCACAATCCCTGCCTCTCAAGCTAACAGGCTAATGAGGGAACTAGACAAGTAACAACTTCCTATTGGGAGAACTGTTGAGAAGTTCCGAAAACCTAAAGATGAGGTTTCTGTGAACCAATGCTCTCCAAGAGAACTTTCTAAAATAACAAATATTCTTCATCTGCCTGTCCAATATGGTAGTCACTAGCCACATGTGCCTACTGAGAACTTGCAAATAGCTAGTATGACTGAAGAACTGAACTGTATTTTACTTCATTTAAACTTAAATATCTACACGTGACTAATGGCTATGGCGTTGGATGTCCCAGCTGTGTAGTATCCAAAAGATGTTGAACAGGCAGGTAACACTTGCAAAACCAAGAAAAGAATCCAGACTGTGGCAGACATCAAATGTAAAGGTGTAACATGAGAGTTATTGAGCATGAAGAGTGAAAAAAATTAAATAACAGGGGTCCCTGGAACACTGTATATACTCAAAACACGGTGATAAAATTTCTTAATGTGCAAATTGTCTCTGTATAGGAGACCAGTTAAAAGCACTGTGGTACCTCCCATGATGAAATGCTGTGGAGCACAGACAAGTACGAGGAAGGACTATATTTGTGGACATGGGAATTATCTCCAGGATATATCAACTGAGAAAAGCAAGCCACTGAGCTGAGAGTATCATATGCTACTGTTTGTGCACAAAGGGCAGGAAATTACAAATACTTTTTTCTTTGCATAAAGAAACTGGAAAGAAATTAAACATGGTTAACTGTATATAAAAGTATGACAGGGCAAGGGAAACAAGGACACATGTGGAAGGAGGTTTTAATTATATACAGTATTTAAACTTTTTTTAAAAAACATATAAAATTGTTACTGTTTAAAATTTGTACCTATATATCTGATGTATAAGACTACCAAAGGCAAAATCAGGATATTTTTAAGGTCATTGTTTTTTTTAAATCCTCACCCAATATATACCCAAGTATACATTTATTGATTTTAGAGAGAGAGGAGGGAGTAGAAAGAGAGAACATCAATTTGTTGCCCGAAATCTAGGCATGTGCCCTGACTAGGATTCAAACCCCCAACCTTTGTGGTATATGGGATGCTGCTCTAACCAACTGAACCACCTGGCCATGGCTTAAGGTCATATATATTTTTTAAAGATTTTATTTTATTTATTTTTAGAGAGAAGGGAAGGGACAGAGAAAGAGGAGAGAAACATTAACGTGAGAAAAACATCCATCGGTTACCTCTCATAAGCACCCAGGGACCAAACCCGAAACCCAGGCATATGCTCTGACCGAGAATCGAACCGGAGACCTTTTGCTGTGCGGGACAATGCCCAGCCAACTGAGCCAACACTGATCAGGGCTTAAGGTCATATTTTTATCTTACATTGATATAGTTTGTCCTGAACATGCCTTAGTACTCTAGAAATTCCATTTAGACCCTTCTAAAATCTTGATCTAATTCCTGACCCTTGTTTGAGTGTACCCCTCCTTTCCTCTCTGACCAGTCTTCCTTCTTAATCTTCTTGCCCCCAGGCTACAGAAGAGAGGAAACTACTGGATTTTTACTCTCAGAATACTTGAAAATCATGAGAGACAGAATCTGGGTAGATAGTGCTTAACTAGATGTTAAAATAAACCTGAAACTTGAGAACCACTACATTAAGCCAAAATGTGTAATAAAAAGTGGTGACCTACCTGGAGCACTCCCACTGCCACTCCCCGCCAGGTTCACCCTCTGTGCACTTCCACTCCGGGACCACAGCCAGGCTAGAAGTCAACGTGCAAAGAAGCTTGCTCGGGCCTGATGGACCAAAAGACTAGGCAGAGCCAGAACAAATCAGGGAGGCCCATTTCATATTTTTAAAACTTCCATTAACATAGTATCAAGACTATTTTTGGCCTGGGCTGTTCTTTCAAGTAGAAACAAAGAGACGGATAGAAAATAAGGAATGTAAGGTAGGACTGGGATGAGAAGTGAACATGGATGTTTAGTTATCCAGAAAAACAATGCTATTTCTTCTTCCTTTTCAACACAGTCCCTGGAAAACCATCTAAAACTTTGTATGGCCCTGGCTGGGTGGCTCAGTTGGTTAGAGCATCATCCCGATACACCAAGGTTGTGGGTTCAATCCCCAGTCAGGGCACATACAAGAATCAACCAATGAATGCATAAATAAGTGGAACAACAAATCGATATTTCTTTCCCTTCCTCTCTAAAATCAATCAATAAAAAAAATTAAAAATAATCCTTAAAATTGCTTTATGAGCAGTTAACTACTACTTTGTGTAACTGCATGGCTTAAAAAGTCAACTGGGATGCATTGTTTTATTTTTTAATCTTTTTTAAAAAGAGATTTTCATTTATTTTTAGAGAGAGGGGAAGGGAGGGAGACAGAGAGAGAGAAACATCGATGTGATGTTCAAGACAGACACTGATTGGTTGCCTCTTGCATACCCCCAACTGGGGACCTGGCCCTGCAACCCAGGCATATGCCCCAACTGGGAACTGAATCAATGACCTTTTGTTTTGGAGGCTGGTGCTCAATCCATTTAGCCACACCACCTCAGGCTGCATTGTTTTATTTTAAAAGAACGTGCATGAATATGATATTTGCCACTGTCCTATACTAAATGTTTACTATGTGCCAGATCCCAGGCATTTTACCTGGACTACCTCAGTTGGTTTCTAAGCTCCAGAAATACTACTGTCCTCAGTCCTTCAGAAGAGTCATGCCATAGCACAACTTTAGTGGGCAGATTACAAGGTCCAGTTGTTGAAATCACCCTGAACCCTTTGTGACTCCCTCATCTGGATGTCGCAATCTGTGCTATTCATTTTAAAGTTTGTAATTTGCATCATTGGTCAGCAGGTGGTGCCAGGAAACCATCTGTGGCATAATTAGGGTTTGCCTAAAGTTCGGACAGCACTGAAGACAAATCCTGCATTCACTATGGCATCCTTAGGTTTTTGTGAATGAGAGGAGTTATGTGTTGGTTAATAAAGAAGACTGTAAGACTTTTAAAGAATATACACTGACTGTGATAACTAGGAGACCTAAGTGGGTAGAAGAAGCAAAATAACATGCGATTGGTCAAGAACACGTCTGAGGGGTGGGACAGAATCTGGTCAGTCCTTGGCAAACCCCTAGCTGGGGTCCACGTGAGGCACTTTAAGAGGGCTACAGACTGGAAAGAAGCAGATATCAGACATATGGCCTGAGGACAAGGGCAGGAGCCATTCTATCCAGAGGGGGAGCTGGAGGCTCAGAAGGGAAGCTTGCAACATCCCAGGATTTTCTCCACGAAGCAAGATGTCCCTAGTGATTGGGGGGAAACCTTATGGTTATGCGCTTCCCCAGCGTGAGATTATAGTTCTATTTTGTGCACTTCTGCCACTCCAGAATTTCCCCTCTAGTTCCTTAGCTCAGGCACTTAGGGTCTTTTCCTGAGGTCTGTATGTTCTCCTCCCAGCACTATCTTCAGCCACAAACAACTTGTATCTGTCCAAAAGGTAGCCAGAGAGCTCAGTTCAAAACATTTATGGGAATTCCAGATTGTTACCAGCATGAGTGGGGAGAATCATGTAATTCAAAAATTGAAGATGATTGTATAATTGAAAATCTCTCAATCAACAGATGAGGAAAGAGGCATATGGCAAATCACTAGCAGAAAAAGGGCCAGAACCCAGGGATTTTCCCTCAGTTGACCTATTGCTATATTTCTGCACCGATCATGCTATCTAAAGGAAGTGAATTGATGCTAGTTTGCTTCTTTTATGATCCACTAAACTTATAATCAAAAAGAGCCTTTTGCAGGTCTGTTTTAGATTTTTAAATTAACATTTGCTGATAGCTTGCATGTCAATACTCATTGATATTATTCCTGGTCACTGAAAAGTATATGAAACTGGTCATAAATAACCTGTTTGGCCACCCATGCCCCTTAGCCAAAAAGAATTGTGTGAAAAGCTGTAAGAATTAAACTTTGATTCCAGCTCTCATCCTGATTTTTAGGCTTTTCCTGCTGCTTTCCTGGGACTCATCACTATGACACTGATGAGGGCAGGAAATTCTGGTAAAGACTTGTGAACACATACTTTTCTAAACTTGTCCACATAAGGTAGCTTTAAAATGTGAACACTTAATGGAAAGCGATGTGGTCTATTTCACTATTAGATATTTGTTTTGCTGCTGAATCAGTAAGCAATACAACAAAGATGATCCAGGAGGAGGAGGACCAGTGCAGGTGTCCAGAATGAGATAAAACCTACCCTTCTGTGACCCCCTCTAGGCCTGGCTCTTAGCTCTGTTATCTGTGCAGAAACTGTTGGTGACATGTGTATGATGAGGCTACAGACTCTGGAATGCAGACTTCTCAGTCTCCAGGCTCCCGTGTGACACTGGGATGAGTTTATGGTGATGCTTCCTTGAAGATTAGTTCACTGTTGCCAAGTGGTGACAATAGGAACTATGTAAGAAATGGGGCTTTGTGCCCTGGCTACTGTGGCTCAGTGGATTGAGCTGGCCTGTGAACCAAAGGGTTGCTGGTTTGATTCCCTGGTAGAGTGCCTAGGTTGCAGGCCAGGTCCCCATTTGGGGATGTGCAAGAGGCAACCAATCCATGTTTCTCTCTCACATTGATGTTTTTCTCTCTTTCTTCCTTCTCTCCCCTCTAAAAATAAATAAATAAAATCTTTAAAAAAAAAGAAATGGGGCTTTGAAAAGAAGAATGGCAACACTTCCACTTTTATATAAAGTATTTATTTTTGTAGCATACAAAAGGTATAAATATGATTTACATAAAACCAATCATCTGCACATTCAAGCAGCAAGTATATGAAGCTAGAGTATAAATGTCTCTGAGCCAGAGCAAGCAGGAAGAAGCAGGATTAGATCTCGTCAGCCCATGAGGCTCCCCTTCTCCAGATGCTATCAATTATTACAACCAGACATAAGTGATCAGCTTTCTGTTTTCAAGGAGGGCAGCTCATCTGACAGTACATGAGGAAGGTGGAGCCAAAGGTCTGAAGGGCTTTGGGCACTTCTATGAAGGAGGCACTTGATGGGAAGCATGCCTGAGATGGAAACCGATCATGACAAAACACATCACATAGGGCTTGCAAGTGGGGAGGAGCCAAAGGACTTTTCATCTCCCAGACCACCTCCTTTCACATTGCTCTTTGATATGGAGCATGGAACAACAGGAAGCAGAGGCAAAAAGAGAGTCCACAGAAGGGAAACAAAATGGAACAATAACCATTGATTTCTCGCCCCATACCAGCAAACAGCTTGATGCACAAAGGCCTGGGTATTGAGCAATGCTGAATGCAGCACTCACAAAATTATTGGATTCTCAAGATTCAGGTACACTCTGAGACCAGTGAGCTGGTAGCATAGTCACGTTATTAGCAGAAGTGCTAATAATCTGAACAACTTAGCAAAACTCATGATCTATGAGGAAGACAGGAGCTTCATCTGTACCAATGAACCAGGCTTTAGGGAGCTGATAATATTTATTTCAAGAAGAAAGGCCCCAAGTTCTGCCCAGCAAGGTCTGCAGAGCTCAGGAGTTGGCTGGTCTTCACCAAGCCTCTCCTGCAACTGCTTTTGATAACGACAATGAAAGTTTTGACATATAATCTCTTACTTCTTACATGGTCTACAGGTTTGTGTCCCTCTGTACCATCGCTCCATATTAATACAGCTTGGGGAGGCACTCCTGGGTTGAAAATGAAGGCAACTGTCAAATTACTCTGTCTTAAATAGACTAAGTCACCTCTGGAGTTCTTAGTCTGAACTGAAATTAAGACAATTATATAAAATGCTCACATCACCAATCACAAATGTGGCCATTGGCTCTTTGACTGAGATTGGTGCCAGCCAATCTGCTCTGAGAGAAGAGGGGGACTGTGACATCAGTACCTTCTAAGCACCATGGGGACAACAAGCTAGCTCTAAGAAACAAATACTACACTCTCTGTTGTTAAGACAATACAATTCTAGATTTGTTTCCTAGTGAGTGCAAGTTCTTTTCTTGGGGAAGGTAAAGTGGCTGGCATTGCCTTCTCCCGTGGGTGTGTTGGGTGGGTTAGAGGAATTAAGCCGCCTGTGTGGACTCGAAATGATCATGGACTTTGGGGTTTTCCAGTTCTGATGATAAACGATACTCCATAAACCATCATCACCAAAACAAGGTAATGCTTTGTTAACAGTGAATGCAGATGAGTACCTCTCTGGATCCAAGCTGTAGGACTTCTCCATTTCCCACTCATACCATTGCATGATAGGAGCCCATTGTGGAAATGCCCGAGTCCAGAGAGTATGAAGATATACCATACCTACAGCAGAGGCTGGCAAACTATGGCCCACAGGCCAAATCTGGCTGCTGTCTGGTTTTATAAATAAAGTTTCACCGGAAGAAGGCCACCCTTGCCCATGTATGAACTGGCCATGGCTACTTCTGTACTACAATGACAGAGCTGAGTAGTTGTGAGAGAGACTATCTGGCCCTTTAGGAGAAAAAGTTTGCAGACTTAGAGATTAAAGTCAATTTAGGGGACTGTCCCTCTCTGAAAAGGTCTTCAAAAAAGAGACCCAAGTATTTAATTATTAGAACCTGATTCTAGCTACAAGTTTCCAAGGAAATCTGACTCTCGAGGCACAGAATCTATAAGAGGCAATAACCTCAAGGGTCATCATTGTGCTCTGGACAAGAACCTTCCTCTGCTTTTAATAATGTCTCATGTATGTTAAACTATAGTCCTTGACCAGGTCTGTGAAAGCCAGAGAAGGGTGTGTGTGTGTGTGTGTGTGTGTGTACACAGGTGTATACATAACACATACATGTATATACACATATACATACATACATTCAGGGATTATTCCAAAAGGTACAGATTGTCTCTCTTCATGTCCTGGGCCAAGAGCAAGGTAGGTAACTACCTGCTCCTGAAAGCTCTGTAGTGAGCAAGTCCAGCTCTGTGTGTGCTTTCTGTCTCACTCACACGCTAGCTTGCTGTCAAAGCTAGAAAGCCCAATGGCGAAGGCCTGAAGTGCACACAGTGGGTAGTTGTAATCCAGCGTGAACACGTCGTCTGCCACACGTCCAAACTGCATGACTATATAGTCAGCTGGAAACACAGAGAAAATATGATATTAGAAGATAATGTGGTTGTACTGGGAAAAAGCCTGTTAACATACAGAAAAACAAATCCTCCAAATAGGTTAGGAGAGACTGCAACTACAGAGATGAGAGACTACTCCTGACCAGCATGAGAGGGAAAGAAGAGGGATGAGTTAAGAGTAGCTTGCTGGGGGCAGCACAAGTTTCATGAGCTAGAGTTGCTGAGGAACCTGTACTGAGTGAGGGTCACTTGCATCTGCTTCCCAAACAACCTCACACTCTTCAGTCCTCCTCAAAACAGTGGTTCAGAAGTTTTACTGTAAAACTGTTGTTCTGTCTTTCCAAAGAAATCATTTCTTTTTGAGGTAATTCTCTCCTGAATATAGCTTCCTATCAGGGATAGGAAACGTTCATTCCCCCACTGTGTAAGAACAACCGTCCCCCTGTGCCCATCCAGCCTTTCCTGTGGCTTACGGTCGTTTTCGTGGACTATCTGAAAGTTCTTCACAGAAGCCTGAGTGACCCGGCCATGGAAGTTCAGGACATAGGACTGAGTGTCATCATTCCAGACTGGGGCCTTGTTGTGCAGCTCAATCAAGTTCTCCATGGTTTTGTTTTGCCATTTTGAAAGCAAGCTCTCATGGTCCTGTTTGAAAGGGAAATCACTGCTTTGTAAGAGAACCATAAGAAACCACTCATTCTCAACTCTGAGGGAGAAAGTAGAGTAGGGGAATATTTTCTGCATTTCAGAAAGGGTAAAGAAAACAAAGTCATCAATTAAGCTGGGTTTACTGATTCTTACAGATTGTCTAGCATTTGTCTTTGCAGACTGGTCGCAAATAAAGCACTCTAGCGACTCGTCTGTAACTACTTATCCTGAGGTTCCGGAGTGATGGATCTCCTAAATTAGAAGACTATGAGCAATACTCCAGTTTGGGGTTTCGGGTTGATCTCTTCTGTAATGTATGCTTGTCTTTTAGAGTCCTTTACTGATTCGATATGTCCTTACATTTCGTGGCCAAAAAGGGATCCGTTCATGATTCATATTCATCCCTGGAATGATCACAGACATTTTCCTAGGACCTTTAAATCCAAGTACATTTGTTTCCTGGAAGACAGGTAAATAAGACAGAACTTGAAAACAGAAAGGAAAATAAGACCACCTTCCTTTTTTCTTTTCTATTAGAGAGAGCAAGGGGAGAGAGAGAAACACTGATTTGTTATCCACTTACTTATGCATTCATTAGTGGATCCTTGTATGTGCCTCTACCAGGGATCAAACCCTTAACCTTGACATGTCAGAACAATGCTGTAACCAACTGAGCTACCCGGCCAGGGCCAAGACCATATTCTTGACATAAGACTTACCCAGGCACGTAAAATGTTGACAAGGTCAAGAGCCCTAAAAGCTATTTTATTATTAATATAGTTAAAGAGAGACAGAGAATCAAGACCAGGAAAGTAATTATCCGTATTCCTCTTTTTAAACCTATTTTGAACATCTGAATTTAAACAGATTCTACTGGCTTGAAAATTTACTCCTTAATCTTAAATGAACTTTGCAACAACTGTGAGCAAACTGTCCAGTTTTTTCATCGGTAAGTATTTATTCCTAGCCCTGGCCAGGTAGTAGCTCAGTTGGTTGGAGCATCATCCCATATACCAAAAGGTTGCGGGTTCGAACCCTGGTCAGGGCACATACCTAGGTTATAGGATTAACCCCCAACCAGGGTGTGTACGGGAGGCAACTGATTAATGTTTCTCTCCTCACCACCCCCTCTCCCCCCACTTTCTCTCTATCTAAAATTAGTAAAGATATCTTTGGGTGAGGATTAAAAAATCAGAAATGAATAAATAAATCTTACTTCCCAAAGAGGGCACAGCATTGTATGATCTGCAGTGAAAATTACAGTGTAAATTAAATGGGGACTGTATCAGGAGGTAAAAAAACTCAAATGCCTGTCATGTCAGGCAGATTATATATGAATAAAATAAGTACATTAAATATGAGGAAAGACCCCCCCAAAAAACATAATTATCTTGTTGAAGGTGGGCTCCTTATATAGTTCAGGCTTCCCCCTTCCCCCACTAGGTGAGTGATCTAGGAACACATCTGTATCAGTGTACCAGCTGGTGGTGTTGTGAGAGGCTACATTCAGCTTCAGTGAATTTTTTTTGAAGACTCTTTCTAGCATTTGCCCATTTCACGATGGGTGATTTATGAGCGTGCTGACCCACACTGTGCTGAGTGTTCAGCAGTTTTTGACCCAAAAGTGCATGACCCTCGTGCCCTACCCTCCCTATTAACCTACTCTTGTCCCAAGCAACTTTTTTTTTGTTTCCCTGGATAAAATAAGTCCTCAAAAGGAAACATTTGCCAATATGAAAGAGGTGAAACAAAGAACAGCAGAAGCACTAAAAGGCATCAAAAGTGATTAGTTCAAAAACTGTTCTGAGCAGTGGAATAAATGTCTCAATAGGTATATTGCATCAAATGGACAGTACTTTGAAGGGGACTAAAGTTTAAACATGTAAGAATACACAATTTCTTATGAATAAATTCTGGGGTTTTTGCCCCCCCCCTTGTATGTGGACATGTGTGTGTGTGTGTGTTTATATACATATCCACATGCACACAAACGACAGTCATGCATAGTTAAAATGCTGAGACTTTGGGGAAAAAAATGTTGAGGCTTTGAGATCAAGGAACAGCTGAGTGGGGTTAATTCCTTCCTGCTTTCTTTTTTTTGCTTAGCAACTCTGCAAGGAAGCAGCGGGTGCTGTTGGGATGTATACAGAGGAATGTCAACCACATCTAGTGGTCAGGAAAGACTCTTCTGATGACGTTGGCTGATATGGCAAAGGGCAAGGAGGGAAACTAGGGAAGGTTTTCAAGAGAGGGAAGATCATAAAGTGGAGCACAGGGTAACAGGAGGGACGGCTGCTGTGGCCAGAATGATAGGAACAGGACAAGGAGAGTGCTGCTAGAACCGTCCACAAGGAAGTTTTGGATTTTATTCTGTACCTAATGGGTAGTCGAAAAGATTTGAAGCAAGAGAACAAGATCAACTGGAATTCTGTTTTAGGAAGATTTGTCTGGCAGCAGTACAGAATAAATATAAAAAGACTACAAGCAAAGAGATCAGTTTATAATTTATTGTAGCCTCTGGCCAGTGGGTTTAGAGGGAATAAAGGTCTGTGTTAATCCATTGGCATTAGGAAAAGAGAAGAGCAGATAAGGCAAGACATACTAAAACAGTAAAAAAAAAAAAATGAACTTGGCAATTCATAAATAATTAAAACTTGAACATACAGAGAAAATGATTCCGGCAACAGAAAAGGGGATCATGGAAACAGAAACGAGCCTGGGAGGGAAGACAGTAAGTTCAGTGTAGGATGTCAGCAGGGAGTCCAGGAAATGACGGAAGAGGTACTTCCAAGGACAGCACTTACGTAACAGATGGCTGCCAGCTCCTGCCGGGTATAGGCCTTTTCTACCAGACCTTGAGCCTTGGTGGGGCTGACACCATGGTCATAAACTGTAAACTTGGTCCCCATGAGGTTGGATCTAGAATCGAAAGAAAAAGTCACCATAATGATCTATATTTTTTCTTTTACACAGACACAGTCTAGGAGAGGTACGTAACAGAATGGAAGCCTATCTGCCTGTTCTCCAAATGTCTAAGTGTTCCTTATCACTTTTTAAAAGATCTTTCATTAAAACAAAGAAAGGACTTAAGATTTTCTTTTAACTTCTTTGTCTTTAAATTACAATATTAATATTAATAGATTGTAATTTATAAATGCTCATTGTAAAAAAGATATGGGTTGTCCTGAAACTACACTGTCAACCTAAAAATAAAAGGCCAAAGTGAGAGGCAATGAGCATTTATTTGAGATCAAAAAAAGAATAGCTATTCAGAAAGCACTGATTCAGGCAGAAGCCCAAATAGTATTCCGATTAGGAGACAAAGGCAAGAGTTATTTATGAGAAAGGGAAAGGGAACTATTACATCAATACAAGTAAGGCACTGCTAGTGGTACAGATAAGCTAACATAGTGACACTAATTCTAAATAATGGTTTTAATTTTTAGTTCTATAATCATCAGTCTGGTAGTCATAATATCTGCTTTCTTGTTATCTTTGCACAATAAATTTTTTGACCCAGTCCAAAGGTTATTCTGTCCAGTTTTAATATTCCAAAAGTTAGAGGCATAAGACAATGCAAGTCAATTGCTCTGGGATGGCAGCTCCAACTCCTCCTTTTTTATCCCAAACACATTTTTTTCATTGCTTTTAGAGGGAAAAGGAAAGAGAGAGAGACATCAATGTGAGAGAAAACATCTATTGATTGCCTTCTCCTACGTGCCCTGAGCAGGGATCGAACCCACAACCTGCCCTGACCAGAAATTGATCCACGACTTTTTGGTCTATGGGACAATGCTCCAACAACTGAGTCATACTGGCCAGGACCCTGACTTCATTTTTAAAGTGATTCCATTTACATTATTTTTTACAACAGGAATAAAAGTATAAGAAAGAATAGGACAGTGATACAAGGATGCTCTCACCTGAGTTTGCCAATATAACTTTCTCCTTCACGAGATAAATCTGTTGGATCAGTAGAGATAAGGTAATTGGATGTTTTGCTCTTTTTTCGCTTTCTACCTGCAAGAAGAAATATCTGGAAAAAAAAAGTCAATTAAAAATGAAGTCAGGAGCATCACTATGGTTTATTTTGTCTACTTATTTAGTAAATGTTTAGCAATGCCTATCCAGTACCAAGCAGTCACATCTTTGGGGTTTTTTTGTTTATTATTATTATTAAACAGGCTTAAGTCACTTTAATTTTTCTTGTATAGACTATGTAGTGGCCACAGCTGGCCCCTGGGTCCTGTGCATGGAGACTCTGGTCCGGGTCTTTACAAGATGGTCAGTGAACTCCTGCTGGGGAGACTTGGTGAACACGGTCTCTTTCCAGAGGTTGGGGGTGAGACAGCAGTGGGTCTTGGAGCCGGCACCAAAGCCGGCCTTGGCAAAGTTTCCTAGGGTGGCAGTGTAGTCCCTGCCCGAGGTGTAGCAGTCCTTGATGCTGCCCGTCAGCAGCAGCTTCTTGGGCCCAGGAGCTGAGACAATGCCAGTGCCCTTGGCAGTGAGGATGAGGCCACCAACACAGAGCAACACTGTCCAGGCACCTTGCAAGGGACAGTGTGGGGCTTGCCAACCTTGTTTCCCCAGTAGCCTCGCCATACAAGGACTATGGAGAGCTTTGCCAGCATGAAGGCCCCATGAATGGCAGTGGCTACTTCCTTCTAACATGTAATGCCCAGACCGACATGTCTGTTCTAATTCCCAATGACAATAAATGTCTTGAACCTGGTCTGCATTTACACAGACATAATCTTCAAAACCTCATTCCTGAGGGATGGCCCAGAAAAACCAACAATCTCAGATTCCTTGATGGACAGGCAGAAGACACAGATCCCCTTTAGGGACCTGATCATATCTATGACCAGAGGACCAAGCTTAGTGAGGGGCACCCACTCCTTGTCCTCGGCCTTGCCTCATAAACTCCATGGTCTTGATCCCCAGCTTAGACAGAAGCCACCAAGGCCTCCCATTCCAGGGCCCCCAGGATCTCACCCTGTCTCAGCACCAGTGTCATCACCATCTGGTGTTTTCTCGGAGAAGACCAATCTGTCTGGGTCTTTATCCCTTTTCATAACATCCCTCATAATGCTTCTAAGAAGTGTTTCCCGACTGTGCAACTTTTCCAAGTTTGCTAGCTTTGTTCTCTACATAACTATTTACAACTTTATCCCTGAAACCTCCAGTGACTTTTTTAAAAAGCTTCATCCAATTCCATACATAAGAGTCTTTCCAACTTTAGGAGAGATAGGATCCTAAATACCTACCCTTACCATTCTTTACTACAACTGCATTCCTAATATTCCTTTTGGTGTTTTGTGGGGGGGGGTGTATTTTTTAAACTTTTGTGACTTCAGTGGTATGAATAGCCTCATAGTTATGCTTCCTTGCTAACCCTACTGGACTTGGACCATAATGGGAAGCAGAAGAGTGCCAGTATACGCTAAGGGGAGACTTCGGAATCAAAAACAAGTGGGTTTGAATCTGGTTCTGCCACTTACTGGTGTAACCTGGGACAGGATATCACTTCCTAAACCCCAGTTACCTTGTCCATAAAGCAGGGATATAAATCTCATCTTACCAGGTTGTCATAAGGATTATAAGTGATAATGAAGCATTTAGCACATGCCTGGTACATCATAAACACTCAATAAATAGTGGTCACAATAACAATGATATCTACTATCATAATCTAATTTCTAGGATCCTTAAATCATCCACTTAGACCTGGTATTAATACAAAATACACTGTCCATTAGCAAATATTAAACTGTCTCAAACTTAGTTACAAAAGTAAATTAGAATTTCTAGGGTAGAAACATGACTTTTCACTTGTATATTCTTCTGTATTTCCAATTTATCCTATTCTCTAAAACTTGTTCTTTCTTCCACAATGTCATTCTCTACTATAATAAAAGTAAAAACCAAAGAGCACATAGTAACAGCCCCTATCCCAAAAAAAAGGAACAGAGGTAAAATAATTACATTCAAATACTCTCTTCCATTTTCTTACATTCAGAATAAAACTCTTTTTTGTGGTGTGGAGTGAGATTTTTGCCTATTGGATTATGAGCTCTTTGAAAATAGTGAGAACATAGCGGCTGGCAATTAATAAATACAATCTATTACTTCCAGTGCTTTGGTATAATACCAGTGTTATTCCCCTATCACAAGACCCATCAACAATCTTTTCCCACATTCTTCCCCTCTCTCTCAAGATTTGTCTTAAAAATCAATTCTCAGGTTCTGACTAGGAAGGTCAGCTGGTTAGAGCATTGTCTTGATAGGCTAAGATTGTGGGTTTGATCTCTGATCACATACAAGAATCAATCAGTGAACACATTAAAAAGTGCAATAGCACATCGATGTTTCTCTCTCTCTCAAATCAATAAATACAAATTTAAAATAAACAATCAATTCTCATACCTTCCGATTTTCATCCTTTTCCAAGTGCATATAGTATGTGGGAAAGAGACCCCGATCCATTCCTTTTTTATCCCTGGTTATCCGACACTTGACCGTGATGCCTCGAGGGGCAGGACTATAAGCAAAGTCCTCTAAATTCTCTACTTCTCCCAGCTGGTTATCATTTTGTTGGGCTGAAGTACCGGAAGCTCCTGTATCCTGAAAGAATAGCCGCATATGAGCAAGAGGCAGGGTCAGAAACACCTCACATTCTCTTTGAGAAACACTTCATGGATAAAATAACATTGATTTATCCCTATTCTTTAGTCTTCTGACAAAATAATGGAAAACTCTGAAAAGTCAGTAAGTATATGGATATTGGGAGTAATGAGGGAGCTTAAGTACAAAAATGGGATATAGCTTCACAATAGCTGGCTTGAGACACAAGAAATTTAGAGAGCTTATGAACTTTAAATTTGAGCTTAAATCTTTTGAAGCAATACTCACTCCATAATGGTATTTAAATACTGAAGATATATTTGGGAAATAGTTGAATTAGCTCCAAAGGGAGACATTTCAGAACTACATACTGTGGTTGATTTCTGGCTGGGTGCGGAACTGGGTCTTTCTGCCTCTGAACGTAGTGAATGAGATCTTAATTTTTTTCCTTCTTCTTCCCCATCAGTCTCCTCATCAAAATTCAAACTACCTGAGATACCTGGTGGAAAAGGAAGAACTGTCAACAAAACTGGTTTAAAAAATAAATCTCTGAACCAAAGAGAATGTTAATTTTCTTGTTTAAAACATTCTAAGCTATTCTGACGGAAAACATAGCTACTTTATCCAAATTTTGACAATTCTTTCTTTATATTCTCACTCAGATGCACCCTTTGTCTTTTCTTCTCACTGTTGCCAACCTAATTTAGCTCTTTAAGACATTATGTGTGTGGGAAAAATATCTGCAAATCATGTATGTGATAAAGGATTAATATCTAGAATAAACAAAGAACTCCTACAACTCAATAACAACAAACAACCCAATTCAACAATGGGTAAAGGACTTGAATAAACATTTCTCCAAAGAATATTTGTAAATGGCCAATAAGCACCTGGAAACATGCACACCACTAATCATTACAGAAATGCCAATCAAAATCACAATGAGATACTACTTCACAAGAATCGGATGGCTGTTATCAAAAACAAGCAAACAAACAAAAAAACAGGCACTGGCCAGGTAGCTCAGATGGTTAGAGCCAAGGCTGCAAGTTCAATCCCCGGTCAGAGCACATCCAAGAATTGACCAATGAATTTTATAAGTAAGTGGAACAACAAATCAATGTCTGTCTGTCTCTCTCTCTCTTAAAAAAATAATAAAAATACATAAAAGTTTTTTTTTAAACTAAGTGTTGGTGAGGATGTGGAGAAACTGAAACCTCATGCACTGCTGGTGACAATGTAAAATTGTGCAGCCACTGTGGAAAATCTAAAGAAAATTAAATGGAAAGTTACCATATGATCCAGCAATTCTATTTCTGAGTATATACTCAAAAGAACTAAAAGCAGAGACTCAGATACTTGTACACCAATGTTCATAGCAGCAGCATTCACAATATTCAAAAGGTGGAAACAACACGAATATTCATCAACTGATGAACAGATAAGTCGTAGTATATACGTAAAAGTACTATTATTCAGCCATAAAAAGGAATGAAGTACTGATACCTGCTACAACATGATGAACCTTGAAAACTTTACGTTGAGTGAAAGAAGCCAATCATAAAGGACCACATAGTGTATGATTCTATTTATATGAAATGTCAGGAATAGGGCCCTAGCTGGTGAGGCTCAGTGGATTGAGCGCTGGCCTGAAAACCAAAGGGTCGCCGGTTCAATTCCCAGTCAGGGCACATGCCTGAGCTGTGGACCAGGTTGGGCCCCCAGTAGCGGGTGCGCAAGAGACAACCACAGTGATGTTTCTCTCCTTCTCTTTCTCCTTCCCTTCCAAGTAAATAAAAATAAAATATTTTTTAAAAAAAGAAATGTCAGGAATAGGCAAATTCAAAGGTAGAAGTAGATTGGTAGTTGCCTGAGGTTGTAGGAGTTGGAGAGAAATAGAAAGTGATTGCTAATAGGTACGAGGTTTCTTTTGGGAATCACGAATATGTTCTAAAATTTATTGTCATGATGGTTGCAGACCTCTGTGAATATACTAGAAACCAATGAATCTGTTCACTTTAAATGGGTGAATTGTGTGGTGTGTGAATTATATCTCAATAAAGCTATTGTAAAAAAATTATTTGCCTTGGCCAGGTGACTCAGTTGCTTGGAGCATTGTCGAGTACACCAAAAGACTGAAGGTTCAATTCCCAGTCAGGAACATACCTAGGCTGAGGATTCGATCCCCAGTTAGGGTGAGAACAACAGCCAACTGATTCATGTTTCTCTCTTACATGAATGTTTCTCTCTCTTTACCCCTGCTCCCTTCCTCTCTCTCTAAAATAAACAGGAAGCAGTCCTTGACCATCAGCAGATGAGTGGATAAAACAACTATGAGACACTTATATAATGGAATACTATTCAGCTGTAAAAAATAAAAGTCTTACCCTTCACAACAGTATTATTGTTGAACCTAGAGAACATTATGCTAAATGAAATAAGCCAGGCAGAGAAAGACAAATACGATATGATCTCACTCATATGTGGAATCTAATGAACAAACTGAACCAACTAGGAAAATAGAGAGATTCATAGATAGCAAGCAGGATGACAGCTAAGGGAAAGGAGGATAGGGAGTGGAGGGATTGAGCAAAAAGGAAGAACTACTCATGGACATTGACAACAGTGAATTGTGGCGGGGAGAGAGGTATAAGGAGATTATTGGAAATTAAAAATACAATAAAATGACTTCTGGCCAAGATGGAGGCATAGATAGATAAACTTTGCCTCCTTGTACAACCAAAAGAAGGACAACAACAAATTTAAAAACAAAAAATAACCAGAACTGCCAGAAAATTCAACTATATGGAAGTCCGATAATCAAGGAATTAAAAAAGAAACATTCATCCAGACCAGTAGGAGGAGTGAGACAGGCAGCTGGGCAGAGTGGGTGGTCCCACATTCGAGTGCAGACAAATGGGAAGGAACAACTGGGGAGTGGACAGACCACACAACCCAGGGTTACAAGTCAGGGAAATGAAGCCTCAAAACCTCTGGCTGAAAAAACGTTTGGGAGTTGAGATGGCAAGAGAAACTCCTAGCCTCACAGGAGTTCCTGGAAAAGAGAGACCCACAGGGTTCTAGAACATACACCAATCCACCCATCCAGGAATCAGCACCAGAAGGGCCCAATTTGCTTGTAGGTAGCACGGGGAGTGACTGAAAGCCAGCAGGAGAGCTGAGCAAGCAGCACTGTTCCCTGTCTGAACCCTCCCTACCACAGAGTGCCACAACAGAGCAACATGGGTTGCCCCACCCTGGTGAACACCTAAGGCTTCACCCTTTACTACGTAACAGGTGGGCCAATACAAAGAAATAGGGCCCAAATGAAAGAATAGATCAAAGCTCCAAAAATACAACTAAGCGATGAAGAGACAGCTAACCTATCAGATGCAGAGTTCCAAACACTGGTAATCAGGATGCTCACAGAAATAGTTGACTATAGTCAAAAAAATAGAGGAAAAAGTGAAGACTATACAAAGTGAAATAAAGCAAAATATTCAGGGAACCAACAGTGACAGGAAGGAAACCAGGGCTCAAATCAATGATTTGGAATAAATGGAAGAAATAAACATCCAACTGAAGCAGAATGAAGAAACAAGAATTTAAAAAAAGTGAAGAGACGCTTAGGAACCTCTGGGACAACTTTAAACATTCCAACATCCAAATCATAGGGGTGCCAGAAGTAGAATAACAACAGCAAGAAACTGAAAACTTATTTGAACAAATAATGAAGGAGAACTCTGCCAATTTGGCAAAGGAAATAGACTTCCAGGAAGTCCAGGAAGCTCAGAGAGTCCCAAAGAAGTTGGACCATAGGAAGGACATACCAAGGCACATCATAATTACATTACCCAAGATGAAAGAGAAGGAGAGAATCTTAAAAGCAACAAGAGGAAAGGAGACAGTTACCTACAAAGGAGTTCCCATCAGACTGTCAGCTGATTTCTCAAAAGAAACCTTACAGGCAAGAAGGGGCTGGAAAGAAGTATTCCAACTCATGGAAGGCAAGGACCTACATCCCAGATTACTCTATCCAGCAAAGCTTTATTTAGAATTGAAGGGCAGTTATAGTGCTTCCCAGATAAGGTCAAGTTAAAGGAGTTCATCACCACCAAGCCCTTATTATATGAAATGTTAAAGGGGCTTATCTAAGAAAAAGATGTTCAAAAATAAGAGCAGCAAAATGACAACAAACTCACAAGTACCAATAACTGAACCTGAAAAATAAGAAAAACAAAAACTAAACAAACAACTAGAATAGAATCACAGAAATAAGGATCACATGGAGGGTTATCAGTGGGGAGGGGGAGGGAGGCGAATGATGGAAAAGGTACAGGGAATAAGAAGCATTAATGGTAGGTACAAAATAGATAGGGGGAGATTAAGAATAGTATAGGAAATGAGAAGCCAAAGAACTTTTATGTACAACACATGGACATGAACTAAGGTGGGAGAATGATGTTGGGAGGTCAGGTGCAAGGCAGAAGGGAACAAAGGGGAATAAAAAATGTATATATTTTATTGATTATGCTATTACAGTTGTCCCATTTTCCCCTTTCACTCCCCTCCACCCTACACACCCTCTCCCACCCACATTCCCCCTTTAGTTCATGTTCATTTGTCATAAATTTAGTTTCTACATTTCCCATACTATTCTTACCCTCCCCCTATTTTCTACCTACCATCTATGCTACTTATTCTCTGTACCTTTCCCCCCTCTCTCCTCCTCCCACTCCCCTGTTGCTAACCCTCCATGTGATCTCCATTTCTGTGGTTCTGTTCCTGTTCTAGTTGTTTGCTTCGTTTCTTCCTGTTTTTGTTTCAGGTGTGGTCATTAATAATTGTGAGTTTGCTGTCATTTTACTACACGTTTTTTATCTTCTTTTTCTTAGATAA
>CM052539.1:80902383-80927390 GCA_028533065.1 Trachops cirrhosus
ACAGGGCAGTGGGAGGAAGAGAGAGGGGGGAAAGGTATGAAGAATAAGTAGCAATGAAGGTAGGCAGAAAATAGATGGGGGGGCAAGAATAGTAGGGGAAATGTAGAAGCTAAAGAACTTATGACTCATGGACATGAACTAAAGGGGGAATGTGGGTGGGAGAGGGTGTTCAGGGTAGAGGGGAATGAAGGGGGGATAACAGGACAACTGTAATAGCATAATCAATAAAATATATTAAAAAATAATAAAAAATAAAATCTTAGAAAAATTTGCTTCCTTTTCTCATGGAACTTAGTCCTAATGGAGGAAACAAATGTAAATGAAATCACTGTTCAAAAAAAAATTTAATGTATATAGCTAAAATTGGGACAAGTGCTGTGAAGAAAATTATTCTGCAGGCAGTGGAAGTTTTTAAATGCAGCAGGATGGGTAAGATAAGGGTAATAAAAAAATCTTGTAGTTGAGTGAAATTACAGTGTAGAGAGGTACTTAAGGACCAGATAAGTACGTAATATTACAATGTTAACATTCTTCTAATTCTTTTGAAAGGTGGCCAGGGATTTTCAGTGATTACAAATCCAAGGCCAGTGTTATTGCTGATGTCCTCAAATCACTTTGGTCTTCCCATAGTCCAGGGCCTTGGTTCAATAACTACTAAGTCCAGACATTGCTTAGTGAGGAACATCAAAGTCTTTTACTTTCAAGTCTTCTTTTTATGACGCTACCAAGACTTCAGAGTCAAGACCGTCAGCATCAGGCCCAGTACAGATCTTCACTTACTTCAAAAGAGAATACTGTGCTCACCTGATTATCTAGTTTCAGCTGTCGAAGCTTCATGGTCTCATCTTCAAAGGCACTGTTTAAAAAATATGAAAAGCACACATATAATGAGAAAATCCTTTTAAAACCATGTGAATTTCATCTTTTCCATGTATTACTCCTTTGGGCTATCTGGAACCAATGAATTCTGCCTTCGGGAAGACAGCAGTTTCTAGATGCTACCCACACTGATCTCAGGAGGACTCGTCATCCTGAATGCCACATTTATTTCACAAAGGACCTGAGGAGACTAAAATACGCAAAGGATACGGAAAAGATGTAGAACACAGATTCCACACGCCCAAGGATTTTAAAAATCTTTTTTTTTTTTAAATTCTACCTTATTTTTTTTATAAGCTTAAACATTTTTTATTCTTTATTTATCTTTAGAGAGGAAGGGAAGGAGAGAGAGAGAAATATCAATGTGTGGTTGCCTCTCGTGGGTCCCCTCCTGGGAACTGGCCTGCAACCCAGGCATGTGCCCTGACTGGGAATCAAACCGCGATCTTTTGGTTCGCAGGCCCGCGCTCAGTCCACTGAGCTACACCAGCCAGGGTGGATTTTAAAAATCTTTTAAATCATATACCAAGTACTCATTATATTCAGAAGCACTGCTAAATATTTTAATGCACTATTTTAGTTTTCCCTTAAAACAACCTTATAACTCAGATCCTGTTATTTTTTACACGTTGAAGATGAAGTAACAAAAGACATGGAGAGCCATGCATAAGACTGAACAGCAGAAACAGATCCTAATCATGGTCTCTTTCCAGAGTCTAATTTTCACCTAAGACCAAATACATTTTATTTTTATGCTGGGGCTAGTTCTAAGAGAGGAAGAATTAGATTGTATATAACATCTCACTAATACCCCACTGGTTCTAGGTTTACTCTTCAAGTTTGCCATTAATGAAGCATGCCAGTCACTGAAGACTATAAGTATGGATGAACAGAGATCTAATACCAGTAGGAGACAGAACAACAACAAAAAAAAATGGAATGAATTACTGTCTTCAACTGACAAACCAAACGTTTTGAACTTTTTAAAAACTCTCTGTGAAGCCTTTTCCTAACTTAAGATGTTTTAAATATTTTGTTCTAGATTTTATTTACTTATTTTATTTGTGTTTAGAGAGAGAGGAAGGGAGGAAGAGAGAAGAAACATCAATGTGTGGTTGCCTTCTTCACGCCCCCAACTGGGGACCTGGCCTGCAACCCAGGCATGTGCCCTGACTGGGGATCAAACCGACAACACTTTGGTTCACAGGCCAGCGCTCAATCCACTGAGCCACACCAGCCAGAGCTCCTAGTTTAAGATTTTATTTTGTGACCCAGCATTCTAGGAAAGAACAAACTGTGAAACAAGGCCGAAATGATTCTCAATTATTTCTATTAAAAATTTTTATTAGGAGCTTACTGTCAGAAAAAAAAAAACTATAAAAACAAGGTCCCAATGAAGAAGAAAATTGCCCTGGCTGCAAAGGGAAGCATGGCTTTTCCTGCACTTGGAGTAAACACACAGCAGTATCCATCCATGGTGAAATGGTTTACCAGTACATTCCTACATTGTAGAAGGTTTTATGCATTTTAATCATGCCTAGCAACTTGGAATTTGAATATTATCTCCAAGACTCTTCCTGCATATTAACCCTTTAACTATAGGTGTGGGGGAGCATTCTGATTCTCCGACAATCTCCTCTATTAAATCCCTCATACCCTTTATGTTTAAAAAAAACATTGGGTATTCAAAATAAACCATCTCCATTTTCCCTGCTCAAAAGAAAGACAAACAAATAAATAAAAAATACCAGACAAAATTCTGGCCTCAATTCTGTGGGTGCTGATTTTCTCCTAGATATGTTCCTGTTTTCCTTAATGTTGTCTTTCCTCACTCACATATTTTACAATTCTAGCTTTATGAATACAGTGCTAGAATATTATTAGTATTCAGAAAATATTAGTATAAATCTGAAAAGTTATATGTAAAATGATTAAGACAAAAAAGTTATAAATATTACACAGAAAAGGGTAACTTGATGAAAAAATCCACTGTTATGAACTAGTATTTTCAACAACTACTGCTATGATTCTGCTTTTCTTCCAATTCACTCTGCCCTCAGGTCTAAATCAGAATTGCAAAACCCTCTGGCATGTAAAAGCAAAAATCCTATTATCCCATCCCTCAAATGCTACAATAAAGCTAAATTCTGACACACAACTAAAGTCCTTAAATGAGGCCTCTAATACTGAAGAAGCCAGGTGTATCTTCAATGCCCTGTCTTGATACCACTTAATCTTTCATCAAGCCTGGGCAAGCTGAGCAATTTAACTAAACAGGGTATAATCAAAGCATTTAACCTGAAGCTATGTAATTGTAGTATTTAGATTCCTCTTATACATCAAAAGCTATACTTTTTTCTGAGCTCTAGTGTTAAATTATAACTTAGCAGAAATAATAACGATATTTTATATACTTATATTAAATGTGAATTAGAATTTCTAGTATACACTGGAATATGATCTTCCTAAAAACTTTCCTACTTTCCTTTAATATTCTCTTTTCTTCATTGCAAACTAAGCTGTTGTGCTAAGCACAAGTAGCAGCCATCTGCAGATCACTTTGTAGCTCATGCTGACTGGCTCTGGGCAGAACATAGGTGGTGGCTGACCCTGGCCTGCACCTTCCAGGAGGCCCCAGAGGCACCTAAAAGATTTTAGCCTTAGCTGTAGTTGATAAGCTTAAGTAATTTATGCACGTGGAAAGCAGTTATACCAAGAACTGAAATGCATGATTTGGGAGGTTGACAAGCAATTCAACCATTGTGCCTCAGGGGTCTGGAAGTGATGAAAATGGTATGTTCCAGGGAGGGACACAGATGAGGACTGACAGATAAAGAACTGGTAATCAACAGATAAAGTACTAGGAAAATCATAGCTGGACTGCAACTTTTATCGGATTAACCTTTCCCCCCACAAACCCCCTACCTACCCTGTCTTCTTATAAAAAGGTCAGCTTAAGATGAGATACTAAGATGGTTTTTGAGGGCCCATTACCTGCCTTCTTCTCAGATTGATACAGAGAGATCTGATCAGAACACAGGGGAGGAGTAGGGAGGGGCCATAAGAGTTATGTACTCTCTTATGCCTGGCTCATTTGGTCAGAAAAATATTTTTGAGATTTATTCACATCATTATATATTTTTTAGATTTATTCATCTCATATTTATACAACTGTGCATAAATATAACACAAGCCAGTAAACCAGGATAAATGCAAGAGAGAAACTAAGTAGACTATTAATCGGCCAAGCAGTTTACAGCCATCTAGGAAATCACAAAATCCTACCTTCCCTAAACCAAGGACACTTAAGAGTAAATGGTTTATACTGCTCCTCTCCAACCACAGGGTAAATAGCTTAAATCACCCTACTCAGGAAAATAGATAGTTGAAATCCAATTGGTGCTATTTGTGCTAACCACACCCAAAGACAGATGAAAGACCTAGAAGACTCAAGTCCCTGAACAGCAGCTAGCTGAACAATGGACTGTCCCAATGACGTCCTGTTGACATCACATTCTTCCTTAAAGCTGATGGGAATCACACCCTGGATCCACCAGACTGACACAGGCACTGCCTGAGGAGGACAAAGACCCTGCTGCTATGGTTGATGCTGAAAGGGAAAGCTGGACTGCCACTCCTGAAGGAGATTCGAAATTCCTCTTCTGGAAAAGGATAGTGACCCCCAATACAGGGTGACAATGTTTCTTTTACTTTATTCATGTGCTTATAAAGCTAGGGACGTTTAGCTGCCAGATAAGAGTTTGAGTATGGTCCTTCCCAGTGTGGAAAAGAATAAAAATTAAAAGTGAGTTATGGCTAAATCTGAATGAGTAAGGTATATGGAAAGGTTGTGGACTTCCAGCAAAGATGCAGGCGTAGGTTGACACACTGTGCCTCCTCACAAAACCAGAAGAAGGACAACAATAAATTTAAAAACAAAAAACAACCAGAACTGACAGAAAATCAAACTGTATGGAAGTATCATAACCAAGGAGTTAAAGAAGACACATTCATCCAGACCTGTAGGAGGAGCAGGGACATGCTGCTGGACGGAAAGGATGCTCGGCAAGGCAGTGGCTGGCAGACCAGTCAGGTGGTGGCTTATGGACTGGGCAGTCCCACATTCTAGTGCAGATAAACGGGAAGGAACAATTTGGGAGCGAGAAAGACCAAGCAACCCAGGGTTCCAGTGCAGGGAAATAAAGCCTCAAACCTCTGCTGAAAAAATCTGTGGGGGTTGAGGCAGCAGGAGAAACTCCCAGCCCCACAGGAGAGTTTGTTGGAGAGACCCACAGGGTGCTAGAACGTACACAAACCCACCCACCTGGGAATCAGCACCAGAAGGGTCCAATTTGCTTGTGCGTAGCTCGGGAAGTGACTGAAAACCGACGGAGAGAGGAGCAAACAGCACTGTTCCCTCTCGGACCCCTCCCCCACATACAGTGTCAAAATGCAGAGTGGGTTGTCCTGCCCTGGTGAACACCTAAGGCTCCGCCCCTTACTACATAACAGGTGTGCCAAGACAAAAAAAAAATGGCCCAAAGGAAAGAACAGATCAAAGCTCCAGAAAAAATACAACTAAGTGATGAAGAGATAACCAACATATCAGATACACAGTTCAAAACACTAGTAATCAGGATGCTCACAGAACTAATTGAGCTCGGTACAAAATGAATGAACAAATGAAGGCTACCCAAAATGAAATAAAGCAAAATATATAGGGAACCAACAGTGAAGGGAAGGAAACCAGGACTCAAATCAACAGTTTGGACCAGAAGGAAGAAACACTCAACCAGAACAGAATGAAGAAACAAGAATTCAAAAAAATGAGGAAAGGCTTAAGAACCTCCAGGACTTCTTTAAAGACTCCAACATCCGAATCATAGGGATGCCAGAAGGAGAAAAGGAAGAGCAAGAAATTGAAAACTTATTTGAAAACATAGTGAAGGCAAACATCCCCAGTCTGGCAAAGGAAACAGCCTTCCAGGAAGTCCAGGAAGCTCAGAGAGTCCCAAAGAAGTTGGACCCAAGGAGGAACACACCAAGGCACATCATAATTACATTAGCCAAGGTAAAAATGAAGGAGAGAATCCCAGAAGCAGCAAGAGATAAGGGGACAGTCACCTACAAAGGAGTTCCCATCAGACTGTCAGCTGATTTCTCAAAAGAGAACTTACAGGCAAGAAGGGGTTGGAGAGAAGTATTCCAAGTCATGAAAGACAAGGACCTACATCCAAGATGACTCTATCTGGCAAAGCTATAAGTTAGAATGGAAGGACAAATCAAGTGCTTCCCAGATAAGGTCAAGTTAAAGGAGCTTATCATCACCAAGCCCTTATTATATGAATGTTAAAGGGACTTATCTAAGAGAAAGACAAAAAATATGAACAGTAAAATAACAAACTCAGTTATTAACAATTGAACCTAAAAACAAAAACAAACTAAGCAAACAACTAAAACAGGAACAGAATCACAGAAATGGAGATCACATGGAGGGTTATCAGTGGGGGAGCAGGAGAGGGAGAGAGGGAAAAGGTACAGCATAAATGGTAGGTAGAAAATAGACAGGGGGAGATTAAGAATAGTATAGGAAATGTAGAAGCCACAGAACTTATATGTACGACCCATGGGCATCAACTAAAGAGGAGGAAAGTGGGGTGGGAGGGGGTGTGTAGGGCAAAGGAGAATAAAGAGGGAGGAATGGGACAACTGTAATAGCATAATCAATAAAATATATTTTAAAAAATAAACAATTATTTTTTTAAAAAGGTTGTAAAAGTTTTTAACCTGGAGGAAAGGTAACCTCCCTCTCAGGTACACTTATTCTTTGCTTGTTTGGTTTCTTCACTTGTTTTCTGATCTTATGGGGATGTGGTTTGAAGTTTACTGTTTTGAGTACATCGGGAATCCTCTGTCTGTGTTGTTTGGCCATTGGGACCTAGGAGAGTTTATCTGTGAAGCGGGTTAGAATGAATGCCCTTGCCATTTGGGACCTAGGAAGGGTCATTTGGTGCCAGTGGAATCCGGCTTGGGGCAAGAGAGCATGTCTCTGCCATGAAACTGGGTGGGGAGAGGTCATGTCTCTGCCAAGAGACCAGCAGATACACTGGTAGGTGAGAGAGTGCCTCTACCATTGGGGCTGTGTGCCAAGGAATGTTGGCTGGTATACCAACTGGGGGTGAGAGAGCAGTGGACACACTAGGGAGAGAATGCCTCTACCAGTGAGGCTTTGGGTCATTTGGGACCTAGGAAAGGTCACCTGTGTGACCAGTTAGTGGGGCCGGTGGGGTATGAAACAAGATTCTAAGACCGATTCTAGCTGACCCTCTTGTGGAACTCTGTCTTTGCTTTGTTTCTGCTCTGAAGAAAATTGAGATTTCCCAGAAAGAGTTAAAACTTCACATCAAGTGGGAAAGGAAACAATGGGAAGGTATTAGGCATGGAGATGCAATTTTGGTAGACACTAGGAGGACAAGGATTTTCCTTCAGGCCTTATATTTTTCACCCTACCTAATCACTCCAGAATTCAGCATTCTGAAGGAGCGAGTGATGACATAAGGTTTCTTTGCATTAAAACCATAAGACCAGTTTCCAATGGTGGTTTTATTAACCAAGACTTTGATTGGAATATCATGCCTGAGGGAGGCCTGCCTGGACTCTGGTTGTTACCAGAAAGCCTTGAGGAACTGAGATTGACTTTCAAAGCTAGTGAAAACCCACTGGAGAAAAGGCCAGATACCTTGGTTGGTTGTGTGGTTCGTGGCAAACATCCAGGGAAGGAATGAAGGTTGCTTTCCTGAAACATGGCAAGAAGGGACCTTATGACATGATGGAAACCTCAAGGACTTGAAGGGAACAGGTACTGCAGACAAAGCCAAGACAGCAGGGGTGTGGCTTGGCTTATGTGCCCTGAAGGGCAGACCAAAAGGTCAATCTAAGGGTTCATTGTGTGAGGTCCAGCAAAGCAGACTTAAAGATCCTATGTGGTCAATTGTTGCTTTTGTTGTGTTTGTGCAAATGAACAGAAAAAAAATTAAAAGTGGACTTAATACAGTCCCTTTGAGGACAAAGAGGGTGATTTTAAGGAGAAGAATCATGTTACAAGGAAAATCACAATGCTCAGTGGTGGACATTAGTCTAGTGCAGCTAACTGTCTCTAAAATTTTGTTTTCACTTAGAAGTTAAACTGGGTTTGTGACATCATCAAAGATGTTCAGTTTATGGGCAGGAAGAATCTGTCAGAATGTCACTGTTCAATATCATTCCAGCAAAGGCCCTGCAACTGAATGTCTTCTCATAAGACAGTCTTGTGGACTCAGAGACTGATTTGTGATTTGATATGTGAATTAACCTGAGTGTTCTCACTTCTGTTTTAGAAGTGAATGATAGTGAATCATTCATCATAGTGAATGATCTCATTATCTGGGTGATTATTTACACAGCATAGGCATCATTTGAGAAGACTATCTGCATCGATGCTTCCTGAGACTTAACAGTTTCACTACACTGAGTGGTTGAGTCGGTGAAATATGGGGTGGTCGTCAGCTCGCTTAAAACTGCTTTCCTTTTCTATTCTAATGGTTTGACCAGAAAGGGTCTAGACATGTTAAAAGAGGGAATCCTAGAATATTTCCCCTCAGCCTAAGTATAGTGGGCTTTGGACAGGTGTGATACACTTTGCACACCTTCCTCCAAGGAAGTCACTCTTTCTTAATTGGAGACACTGTAGAACTGGTCCCTACCTTTGTCATTTAGTGGTTATGGTTCTGATTGTGCCTTCTAACACTCTTGCCAAATTTGTCACCTCCAGAGTATGACCAGGATGCCAACTTGTCCAGTAATGCTATCTTTCAGATATTGTACATACTGCTTCCCAGGGACAGCCAACTGACCTGGATTTTGCAAAGTTCTCCTTCTGGTGAAGGCCTCCCTCCACTCCAGGCCCCTTTTCTGTTAGGGATCTCTGGACCACGGGATAGGTAGGACTACTCCCATGGACAGTAGAAAGTTGCTACAGAAGAATGAGACCTTCGCCCATTTGCCTTTGTTAGATTACAAAAGTCCAGTCTTGTTCAAGGGGAGAAGTGATACAGAGAGATCTGATCAGATTATTGGGGAGGAGCAGAAGGAGGTTCTTTATGGCAATGGTAAACAGTCTAGGGTGGGATTGGCTGAGAAGCTGAATGCCTCCAGGGTACATGGAATAAAGAGGGCAGAGACAGGCTCTCAGGCTCTCTTCCTCAAGGATGCCTGGACGATCGTGTTGCAGCTGCCTACATTTCCCAAAGGATGGTATTTTGGATGGATGTTGTATGGGAGAGGAACCTCTGGGTGCAGCCTAGGGTCAGATTGGCCTGGCAGAGCGTGGCAAGGTTATTCTTCTTTAGGTGTTCTAGAGGGAACAACCTCTGAGGTAGAAGCCTGCCATTCTTCCACAATTATGTAGATTTTGTATCTTAATGTTGTTTCAGTTCGTAACCTAACCCTACAGAAATAAGATAATTAAAAACTAACAGGGGGAATGATAGGGGGACTCAGGTGTTAAAGAGTTTAGCCTTAACTGACAAGCTTAAGTGACTAATGCAAGTGGAAAGTTGTTATTCCAAAATTGTGTAGTTTTTCTTTTAAGATTTTATTTATTTATTTTTAGAAAAGGGAAGGGAGGGGGAAAAAGAGGGAGAGAAACTTCAGTGTGTGGTTGCCTCTCGAGCACCCCCCCACAGGGAACCTGACCTGCAACCCAGGAATGTGCCATGACTGGGAATCAATCCAGTGACCCTTTGGCTCGCAGGCCAGCGCTCAATCCACTGAGCCACACCAGCCAGGACCAAAATTGTGTAGTTTTTTTAATAAAGTCTCCATTCCTTTATCACCAAACCTTTGCCTCTAGAATTTTGCCTAGAAGGTGGTAGTGGGCAGCAGGACCCCACCTGCTGTTCGATAGCAAGATTGTTGGCATCTGCATAAACCACCCATAAAGATTTAATCCTTGTCTCCACTTAGTGGTTCTAGTAGTAACAAGCAGCATGAACAATGACCTTTCCAGTTTCAAGGCCACTTCAAAGCACCACCTCCACAGGCAACACACTCAAGGGGCAGACTCAGTGGGCACCAGAACCCTGCTAAAGTAAGTCCTGCTCCATGGGGAAGGCTCCTGCACAACAGATCCTCAAAGGTGGTGAGTGGTCACAGCCAGTCCTTGCAGCCATTCATTTACCCAGTGTGGGGCAGGGAGACCCCTCCCACTGACCTGCCAACAGCAATCAAGGCTCAACTACAACAGGGTGGTATACATAGGCTAAAGAGTGGGGAGGGCACACCAGAGGTGCCCTGTTTCAGTGAATGGGGTGACTGTGCCCCTGTATTCTACAGAGCACCTACTAGATAAGACCACTCTACCTAGCCCAAGTGGCATAGCAGTTATACCTAATACATAGAAACAAACACAGGGAGGCTGCCAAAATGAGGAAACAAAGAAACATGTCCCAAATGAAAGAACAAAACAAAACTCCAGAAAAAGAACTAAACAAAATGGACATAAGCAATCTACCAGATAAAGAGTTCAAAACAATGGTCATATGTTTTTGTTCACGATGCTCAATGAACTTAGGGGAAGAGTACATGAACTTAGGAGAAGAGTACATGAACTTAGTGAAAACTTCAAACAGCATCAAAAAGAACATGGAAATCATTAAAAAAAAAAAAAGCCAGTCAGAAATGAAGGATACACTAATTTGTATCCTAATTTACAGGGAATCAACAGTGGAGTAGATGAAGCCAGAATCAAATCAGCACTGTGAAATATAAAGAAGCAAAAAACACCCAACTGGAACAGCAAAAAGAAAAAAAAAATTTTTTTAAATGATGATAGTGTAAGGAGCCTCTGGGACAACTTCAAGTATACCAGTATTTGCATCATGGGATTGCCAGAAGGAGAAAAGAAAGAGCAAGGAATTGAAAACCTATTTGAAAAATTAATAATAGAGCCCTGGCCAGGGCAGTTCAGTTGGTTAGAGCAGCATCCCAATACACCAAGATTGCAGGTTCGATTCCAAGTCAGGGCACATACAAGAACCAACCAATGAATGCATAAATAAGTGGAACAACAAATCAATGTTTTCCTCTAAAAATAAAATGATGATGATGATGATGAAGATGAAGGAAATATACATACAAATCCAGGAAGCATAGAAAGTCCCAAAGAGAATAAACCAAAAAGGCACACACCAAGATACATAATAATTAAAATGTAAATAGTTAAAACAGAAAGAGACTCTGAAAAGCAACAAGAGAAAAGCAGTCAGTCACCTACATGGGAGCTCCCACAAGACTGTCACCTGATTTCTCAACAGAAACTTTGCAGACCTAAAGGGATTGGCAAGAAATATTCCAAGTGATGAAACCCAAGGACCTACAAACAAGATTACTCTACCCAACAAAATTCAAAACTATCATTTAGAATCAAAGGCCATATAAAGAGCTTCCCAGACCAAAAATAAAAAATAAATAAATAAAGGAGTTCATCGCCACCAAACCAGTATTACATGAATTGTAAAGGAACTTCTTTAAAAATATAAAAAATAAAATGACAATAAACATATATCTCTCAACAACTGAATCTGAAAAACAAAATAAATGAACAAGCAAAACAGGAACACACTTATAGATGCTGAGAACATTTTGAAGGTTGCCAGATGGGAGTAGTGTTGGGGGGATGGGTAAAAAAGGTGAAGGTATAAAGAAATACAAATTGGAGTTACAGAATAGTCATGTGGATATTCTCAGACAGCATAGGAAATATAGTCAATAATATTCTAATAACTATGTATGGTATCAGATGAGTATGAGATTTATCGGGGATAATCACTTAGTAAGTTATATAATGACTAATCACTGGGTTGTACACCTGAAACTAATATAATGTATGTCCAACTACAGTTGAAAAATTTAAAATTATTTCAAAAATGAAAAAAGAGTATACCAATCATTTTGACCAGTTTTTCAGCCACATGTTCCACTTTTGTGAAATCACTGTAAATAATTTTTGAGCAGTAAAGAACTAAATTTAAAGCTAGGCTATTTGTTTTAAAAAATCTATTCTTTTAGCAACATTCATATATGCCATGCAATATTATTAACTGTAGTCACCTAACTGTACATTATAGACTAAATGACTTACTCATTTTATAACTGGGAGTTTGTACCTTTTGACCCCCTTCATCAATTTTGCCTACCCACCTCCTCCCAACAAGATCCAACCTGTTCTCTGTATCTATGAGCTTGGTTTTTTGGTTTGGTTTTTTTAGATTCCACATATAAGTAAAATTATAAGTACAGGTTTCCATGCTCTCTGGAAGCAGAGCATTCCTATGAAACTTTTCACAAGCCATAAGGGCATAAAGCAAAGAAGCAATTAACATTCGTTCATATGGAAAATTTTTTTAGCATTCTCAGACCCCAATAATAACCTATCAAGTCGTATCAAATATGTTTAATTACAACCAGTTTTACAGTAAGTGTAACACCCTTATGAGCTCTCTTAGGCTTTCCTTATGCCTTGGGACACATCTTGTTAACATATACACAAAATAAATCCAAATAAAGCACAGATGTTCTCAGACAATTCAAATCTTGGGCAGCTGGATGCTGAGATGCTGAGATGCTGAGTGTAGTTCCCAGAGAAGGAGATTGGTGGGGCCACTCTTGCTGATCAGGGTGCCACTGCCTCTACCTATTAGTCTCGCTCAAAACAAACATTTAATGTTGTTTTCATTTTTTGCTTTTGTTGGTAAAAGTAAAAATTCTCTTTGGATTCCTTTCATTTAGCAAAAACATGTACCAATATAGGTACATGTTTTTCATAAAAGCGAAGTGGTGTGATGCGAGCTTTCAAAAAGCAAGGGATACATGGTTTTGTCTTTTCCTGCCTGATTTTATTTCACTGAGCATAATGTGCGAAGGCAAAAATGGTGAATTCAGCTTGAACACTAAATTGGAGAACTGAGCTGGAGATGCCCATAGAACCACAAAGTAGAAAGGGTAGTAAATGGCTGAATATACAAGAGAGAAATCTTGGAAAGTAATTGCTTAGGACCTAGGGAACACAGAGGAGGCACCAGCGGAGGGATGAGGCTTAGGTTCAATCCTTAACTGGACTTAACCACCAATCAATGAACAGATTGATGTTGGAAGTGTTTGGGAAGCATCTGCCATGTGGCCGATTATTATGCTTGTAACATATGGGTAAATTGTCTTTTTTGCAGGAATGAACATGGCCAACAAAGTGATCAAAATCCTGGATCAAGAACAGAAAAGAAAGCGTGAACTATTAGCCCCAAAGATGAAATAAAAATGAAAAAAAGTTCTATCAGATATTTATTTAAACTGTTAAACTAATGAAAACCATTTTATTTTTGTACAGAGCCATGGTATAAATTAACAGTTCACTGTGAAAAAAAATCAAAATTTCTGCAGAGTAAAAGAAATGGAATTACTATTTTCCTCCCATTTTTCTCATGAAAAACTTTCTATTTACTTGGTACAAACACAGAAAACCCTAAATATATATCTTAAAGAAACAAAGACCTATTATTCAAGTGTAGTAGATGATAGTGCACACAAGAACTCCATTCTCAGGAGTTCTGGTCAAGATGGAGGCATAGGTAGACATCCCTCACCTCATTGCATGACCATATGAAGGAACACAACTAACTTAAAAGCAAAAACACCCAGAACTGTATGGAAGTCCAACAACCAAGGATTTAAAGAAGTTTTATTCATCTAGAGGGTAGGAGGGACTGAGACGGGAAGTTGGAGCAGAGAGGACTCCGTGTGGCAGTGGTAAGCCAGAGGCAGAGAGGTGGCGAGGCAACGACATAGCAGTGGCCAGCAGCAGCCGGCAGAATGGGCAGCCCCACATTCACATGTTGTGGATAAAAATCAGGGAGACACACTGTGAGAGAGCAAGCCCAGCCCCAGGCCAGACCATACAGAGCTGGGGAAAAGAAAGCCTCGTAACTCCTGGCTGTAAACACAGTGGGGATTGGGGTGGTAGAAGAAACTGCCAGTTTCACAGGAGAGCCTGGAACCCACACAAATCCTGGGTTCACAACCAGGCCAGCAGCTAGAGGAGTGTCAGTCACATATGGGAAGTGGGTGAAGTGACTAGAAATGGGACGAGTACCAAGTAAACCCCCAGAAGTCAGCCACTAGCAGCACTGTCCCCTCTTAGACCCCTCTCTCACACACATGGAGCCACAGTTGCCCCACCCCACACAACTTAAAAGATGTGCTAAAACGCAATCAAAGCAGCTATACTTAGTACTCAGATACAGGAGGGCTGCCAAAATCAGGAGACAAACAAATAAGGCCCAAATGAAAGAACAGAACAAAACCTGAGAAAGAGAATCACACGCAGAGTTCCAAACACAAGTGTTCAGAAAACTCAGACATCTCACTGAATATGGCAAAAGCATAAGGGAAGAAATGAAGACTCCACCAACAGAAATAAAGAAAAATCCACAGGAAACTAACAGTGAAGGGAAGGAACCTGGGATTCAAATCAATGTTTTGGAACATAAGGAAGAAATAAACATTCAACTGGAGCAGAATGAAGAAACAAGAATTTTTTAAAAACAAGAATTTAAGAAGACTCTGGGACATCTCCAAAAGGGTCAACATCTGAATCATAGGGATGCCAGAAGGAGAAAAGGAAGAGCAAGAAACTGAAAATTATTTGAAAAAATAATGAAAGAAAACTTCTCCAATTTGGCAAAGGAAACAGACACACAAGTCCAGGAAGCACAGTCTCAAACAAGTTGGATCCAAAGTGGGCCATACCAAGACACATCATAATTAAAATGCAAAAGATTAAAGATAAAGAGAGAATCTTAAAAGCAGCAAGAAAGGCAGAGAGTTACCTACAAAGGAGTTCCCATAAGACTATCCCCTGATTTCTCACAAGAAACTTTGCAGGCTGGAAGGGAGGGGCAAGAAGTATTCAAAGTCATGAAACAAAGACCTACACCCTAGACTATTCTATCCAGCAAAGCTATCACTTAGAATGGAAGGGCAAATAAAGTGCTTCCCAGATAAGGTCAAGTTAAAGGAGTTCATCATCATCAAACCCTTATTATATGAAATGCTAAGGGAACTTATCTAAGAAAAACAAGATCAAAACTATGAGCAGTAAAACAACAACAAACTCACAACTATCAACAACTGAACCTAAAAACAAAAACAAACTAAGCAAACAACTAGAACAGGAACAGAACTACAGAAATAGAGATCACATGGAGAGTTATCAGTGGTGAGGGGAAGGGGAGAGAATGGTGGAAAGGTACAGGGAATAAGAAGCATAATTGGTAGGTACAAAAAGATTGGGGGAGGTTAAGAATACTATAGGCAGTGGAGAAGCCAAAGAACTTATATTCACAATCCATAATCATGAACTAAGAGGGGGGCAGCAGGGAATGCTGGTTCGAGTTGGGGTGCAGGGTGGAGAGGAATAAAGGGGAGGAAAAAATGGGACAACTATAATAGCATATCAATAAAATATACTTTAAAAAAAGAACTTACATGCACAACCCATGGACATGAACTAAGGATGGGGATCACTGGAGGGAAGGGGGGAAACAGGCAGAGGAGGGCAAAGAGGGAAAAATTGGGACAACTGTAATACCATAATCAATAAAATATACTTAAAAAAAAGAACTCCATTCTCTTGAACTATTCTCCAGTTACTGACCAGCCAAAGTCTAAGCTGGAGATACCTGCACAAGCCTTTACCACTGCAGAATGCACATGTGTAATTCACTAAAAATGTGCCCTACCTGCCTTTCTTTGTTTATGGACACCAAAAATATTTCCTAGTCTCCCTGTACTATTATTCACTTATTTGTCTAACAAATATTTGTTAAAAGTCTGCTAAAAGATTACCCCTACTCATCCACTCCTGTAGACACACTTTTAAGAATCACTAGATGAACGAAAAACAACACCAGTATCTGCCAAGAGTAAACTCTGGTATAATCATTCAATGGAATGTGAGTGAACATCAATGACAATGAATGAACTTCATCCTGACATAAATCCATAAATTGACTGTAAACATTATGAAAAACAAATAGGCAACACAGAAAACATTACATTTTTAAAGCTTCCTTTTATGTATCAAGTTCTAAAACATAAACCAAATTAGACTGCTTACAGTATACACACATAGGACAAAGTAATTTAAAAAAAAAAAGGAAATGATCACCTTAAAAGTCACAGCAGACCCATTCATCTATGGCTAATCACCTTTTGACAAGGGTGCCAAGATCACTCAACGGGAAAACAACAGCTTTTTCGACACGTAGTGCTAGACAACTAGATATCCATATGCAAAAGAATGAAGTTGGACCTCTCTCTCACACTATATATAAAAATTAACTCAAAATGTATCAAAGATGATTTCAGCTTTCAGCTCAAAGGAGGCTACGGTACAACTTTCTCCAGTTATCCTGAATCCAGGTTCATCCAACACCAGCCACCTCCCCATGTCACCTATATTCGACACCGAGGAGATCAAAGTTCTCTATACCTGAGGTGCCAATGAAGAAGTCCGTGTCATGTTTCCCCTGGTCCCAAGATAGGCCCCTGGGTTTTTCTCCAAAACTGGTTGGTACCACCAAACCAAAAAAACCATTCAGAACAGAGAGGCCTAGACTGACATAGTACCTTCCGCCTCTGCCCTGATCATCAAGGCCCTCAAAGAACTGCCAAGAGACAGGAAGAAGCAAAAAAAACTCATTAAGCACAGTGGAAATATAATTTTTGATGAGACTTTAGATAGAAGCGGCACCAATCTTTAGCTAGAAAACTGTCTGGAACCATTAGAGAGACCCTAGGGACTGCCCAGTCTGTGGGCGGCAATGTTGATGGCTGTCACTCCCATAATCATATAGATGACATAAACACTGGTGCAGTAGAATGCCCAACTAGTTAAGAACTACAAAAGAAAGTATTTCTTTTTTAAAAAATATATCTTATTGATTATGCTATTACAGTTGTCCCATTACCCCTCCTTCATTCCCCTCTACCCTACACACCCTCTCCCACCCACATTCCCCCTTTAGTTCATGTTCATGTGTCATAAATTCTTTAACTACTACATTTCCCATACTATTCTTGCCCTCCCCCTGTCTATTTTCTACCTACCATCTATGCTACTTATTCTCTGTACTTTTCCCCCTCTCTCCTCCTCCCACTCCCCTGTTGCTAACCCTCCATGTGATCTCCATTTCTGTGGTTCTGTTCCTGTTCTAGGTGATTGCTTAGTTTGTTTTCATTTTTGTTTTAGGTGTGGTTGTTAATAATTGTGAGTTTGCTGTCATTTTACTATACATGTTTTTTATCTTCTTTTTCTTAGATAAGTCCCTTAAACATTTCATAAAATAAGGGCTTGATGATGATGAACTCCTTTAACTTGACCTTATCTGAGAAGCACTTTATCTGCCCTTTCATTCTAAATGAAAGCTTTGCTGGGTAGAGCAATCTGGGATGTAGGTCCTTGTCTTTCATGACTTGGAATACTTCTTTCCAGCCCCCTCTTGCCTGTAAGGTGTCTTTTGAGAAATCAGCTGACAGTCTGATGGGAACTGCTTTGTAGGTGACTATCCCCTTATCTCTTGCTGCTTCTAGGATTCTCTCCTTCTCTTTCATCTTGGGTAATGTAATTATGATGTGCCTTGGTGTGTTCCTCCTTGGGTCCAACTTCTTTGGGACTCTCTGAGCTTCCTGGACTTCCTGGAAGTCTATTTCCTTTGCCAGATTGAGGAAGTTCTCCTTTATTATTTGTTCAAATAAGTTTTCCACTTGTTGCTCTTCCTCTTCCCCTTCTGGTACCCCTATAATTCGGATGTTGGAACATTTAAAGATGTCCTAGAGGTTCCTAAGCCTCTCATTTTTTTGAATTCTTGTTTCTTCATTCTTTTCTCTGTAGTGGTTTCTTTCTTCCTTCTGGTCCACTCCATTGATTTGAGTCCCAGTTTTCTTCCCATCACTATTGGTTCCCTGTGTATTTTCCTTCATTTCACTTAGTGTAGCCTTCATTTTTTCATCTAATTTGCAACCAAACTCAACCAGTTCTGTGAGCATCCTGATCACCAGTGCTTTGAACTGTGCATCTGATAGTTTGTCTATCTCTTCATCGCTTAGTTTTATTTTTTCTTGAGCTTTGATCTGTTCTTCCATTTGGGCCTTTATTTTTTTGTCTTGGCACACCTGTTATGTATGAGGGGTGGAGCCTTAGGTGTTCACCAGGGCGGGGCAACCCAGTCACTGAGTTGTGATGCTGTATGTGGGTCAGGGGTCAGAGAGGGAACAATGGGCTTGCTCTGCTCTCTGTCGGATTTTAGTCCCTGCCGCCGCTTCCCCCAAGAAAACTGGACCCTTCTGGTGCTGATTCCCGGGTGGATGGGCTTGTGTACATTCTAGAACACTGTGGGTCTCTCCAACAAACTCTCCTGTGAGGCTGGGAGTCTCTCCCGGCACCTCAACCCCCACAGGTATTTTCAATTGGTGTTTTGAGTCTTTATTTCCTTGCGCTGGAGTCCCGGGTTGCGCGGTCTGTCTTGCTCCCCAGGGTCACCTGGTTTATCTGTGCGCAAATGTGGGACTGTCCAGTCTGCCAGCCACCCTGCGCCCCGCTCCACAATTGCTGCCTCATTGGGTCTGCCCACTGCTACCCCTCACGTGGGGTCTGCCAGCCCCGCCTTGCATGCCTGGGGTTCAAAAGTCACCACTTTTTTTGCTGTGACCCATCTCCACCGGACACCCGACTCCGCCAGACACCCGACACCACCCCTCCTACCAGTCTGGATGAATGTGTCTATTTTAACTCTTTGGTTGTCTGACTTCCCTACAATTCAATTTTCTGTCAGTTCTAGTTGTTATTTTGTTTCTAAATTGTTGTTGTCCTTATTTTGGTTGTGCAAGGAGATACAGTGTGTCTACCTACGCCTCCATTTTGGCAGGAAGTAAAAAGAAAGTACTTCATTAAAGATCAATTGACAGCCAAAAAAATAAAAAAAAAGTATCAAAGACTAAACTGTAAGAGCTAAAACTGTAAAACTCTTAAAAGAAAATACAAGAGTAAATCTTCATGAGTTTGGATTTGGCCATGAATTCTTAGATATGACACCAAAAGCATGAGCAATAAAGACAAATACATCAGACTTTATCAAAATTAAAAACTTTTGTCATCAAAGGACATTATCAAGAAAGTGGAAAGACAACATATAGAATGGGAGAAAATATTTGCAAGTCATATATCTGATTATTCTGGTATTCAAAATTTACAAATAACTCCTACAACTTAACCAAAAGACAAACAACCCATTTTTTTACAATGGACAAAGAATTTCAATAGACATTTCTCCAAAATAGATATAAAAATGGCTGGTAAGCCCATAAAAAGATTCTTAACATTATTAGAAAAATGTAAATCCAAACCATAATGAGATGTTGCTTCAGACTCACTGAGATAGCTATAATAAAAAAGATAACAAGCATTAGTGAGGATATGGAGATATCAGAATACTCACATATGGCTGGGTAATGGGATTATAAAATGGTACAAACACACACTGGAAAAGAAAGAGACTAGTTCTTCAATTGATTACACATAAAGTTACCATATAATCCAGGAAATCCACTCTTAGGTATACATCCAAGAGAAATGAAAGCACATAGCCACACAAAAGCTTACACACATTTTTTCTTTATAAGTGTACAGTTTTCTTTAATTGAAAGGATTTTTGGAATAATGTATGTGTTACAAGAACATCTCTAGGGCTAAACCCTTTTTGTATGGATTATTTTTTCTTTCTATTGTTTTTCATTAATTATAAAAATAATCCATATCCATTTCATAAATTTTGCAACAATATATAAAATGAAATGGACTTTTCATAATCCTATCATCTTATGATCACTGCTAACACTGTGACACACAGCCTTCCATATATTTCTATCAATTTTTATTTGAAATAATATTTATGATATTTTACATTTTAATTTAAGATTATATACCTAAGCACGTTTTTATATTGGGTTTTATAATTATAATATTAGATTGCTATATGAGCCATGGGTGGTATGGCTTAGTGGATTGAGTGCTGGCCTAAGAACCAAAAGGTTACTGGTTCGATTCCCAGTCTGGACACATGCCTGGGTTGCAGGCCGAGTCCCCAGTTGGGGGTGTGCAAGAGACAACCAATTGATGTATCTTTTGCACACTGATATTTCTCTCCCTTTCTTTCTCCCTCCCTCCCCACTTCTCTCTAAAAATAAATAAGTAAAATCTTAAAAAATAAATTGCTACATAAAATTCTATCATACAGACATTCCATAATTTATTTTTACATGGTAGTAAAAAATACCATAAGATTTAACATTTTAACCACTTTAAGTGTACCATTCAGTAGTGTTAATTATATTTACATTGTTGTGTATATACAAACTTTTACAGCATTTGTAGCACCATTCTTCACAGTAGCCAAAAGGTAAAAGCAGGCCAAATGCCCATCAACTGATACATGGATAAACATCTAGTATATCTATACAATGGAATATTATTCAGTCATAAAGAAGAATAAGTACTGAAACATGGGAGGACCTTAAAAACATTATGCTAAGTGAAAGAAGTGAATCACAAAAGACTACATATTATAATTCTATTTTTATGAAATGTCTAGAATAGGCAAATAGAGACAGAAATTAGATTAATGATTGCTTAAGGCTGGGGAATGGGAGTTGAGGGACAATAGCTACAGGGTATAAGGTATCTTTCTAGGTGATGAAAATGTCCTAAAATTGAGTGATGATGGCTGCACATCTTTGTGAATATACTAATAACCACCACATCTTTGTGAATATACTAATAACCACCAAAGTGCATATATTTCAAATGAGTGAAGTGTATGGTATATGAATTATATCTTCTCAAAGCTGTTACTAAAATAAACAATCACCCTGGCCAGGTGGCTCGGTTAGTTGGAGTGTTGTCCCGACACCGAAAAGTTGCAGGTTTGATCCCTGGCCATGGCGCGCCACAGAGTTGTGGGCTCAATCCCTGGTAGGGGTGTTTGTGGGAAGCAACTGATCTGTTTCTCTCTCTCTCCCCGCTTCTTCCTCTTTAAAAATCAATAAACATACCCTTGGTGAGGATTTAAAAAAAAATCCATGAGTCTATACTGATTGTAAATAAATAAATAAGTGGCAGAACAACAAATAAAGGGCATTACAGAATAATGCCAATAAAAATAGAATATAGAAGTAGAATATCACTCTTGCAAGAAACATCGATGGATGCTGTAACCATTGCGTATAATAGGAGATTCAACACCATCTCAAATGTCTCCCCACAGACTATATTAATTACAAAGAAAAAAGGTAACTTTACAATGAAGAAATCTGGCAGACATCATCTTCACTAAGTGATGGGATACAGCTACTATGACGGGACAGACTGGCCCTAATGTGATGTGTTGAGAATACAATATAATGTATGTAATGTACATAATATTCCTGCCAACAGTGTTTAACATACATCTATTCAGGAGAAAACTAACCCAAATGGCGGGCAGTTCTCTAAGACAACTGTCAGGACTTTTCAAAAGCTTAATTTCAAGAAAGATAAAAAAAAAAAGAAGCTTGGAGAACTGTTCTAGGTTAAAGTAGAGGAGATTTAATATATTTCTGGCAACCAAACAACATATAATCCTTGAATTCTGGATCAAAACACACACAGTAAAGACTATTATGGGTGCACTGAGGATATTTGATGAACTGCCCATCAGACAAGAACACATATTAATGTGAAGTGTCCCACGTGTCAGTAATAACAGTGTTGCGGTCATGCAGGAGAAGGCCTTTCTGAGAGAGGACGGGGTAGAAATATGAGGGATCAGGAACAGGGTAGTACACTGGAGCATACACACTTCCCTGAGTATTCATGAGTCCATAACGATATGAATAAATAAATGGAGGAGAAGGCACAGCTCTTTCTTATAGGAAAAAAATCCAACTAATAAAGATAAAAGAAATAATGGAAGCAGAAAATCACCATTAGGCAATCACCACAGTAACAACTTGCAGTCAAGAACCACCAACAGATGCTAAAATTAGCAGTAAGAGTCTATGAGAAACAGGGTATGTGCAGTCTCAAAGTATCTGCCCACAAGACAATTACTGACTACAAAGGAAAACAGTAATTTCATGGTGGAGAACTCTGGCAGGCAGCACCTTAACTAAGTGATTAAGATGAACCTCACCGGCGATAAGACTTAGCAACATCACGTTCCTCCTGATGTGCTACACTGAGAAGGGCATGGCATCGTGTCTGTGGTATTCTTGCCAAAAATGCATAATTTTAATTTAATCATGAGGAGATTTTAGACAAACCCAAAATTAGAAATACTCTACAAAATAACTAGGCAGTACTCTTCAAAAATGTCAAGGTCAGAAAAGGCAAAGAAAGAGTAAGAAGCTCTACAGGCTGGAGGTAACTACAGAGACACGACAACTAAAATACACTGCAGGATTCTGGGCTTGGGTCCTGGAAAAGGGACATTAATGGGAAAACTGGCAAAATTCAAAGAAAACCTTGAATTAATTAATACTATTTAGTAGCCATTTCCTGATTTTGATAACTGTATATGGCTGTGTAAGATATTAATATTAGGGAAAGCTTGGTGAAAGTATAGAGGCATTCTCTTATATTTCTACAACACTTCTATAAGTCTAATTAAAAATATTTTTTTAATTAAAATACTAAAAAGTAATGTTAATAAGCAGTAAATACAAGGGCACAGCTTGTCAATTTTACTTTTTTGCAACTTTTTAGCATATTTTAACTGTTTTCAAAATAACTGGAGGATAAAAACAAGACAGACATTTTGCTGAATGTCTAAATAGACTGTAAATTTACAGTCTATTTTTAAGTGAGTATATTTAAAAATCCATATGCCCTTTACTCTAGCACCTAAGTCACACACACAATATTTCTAAGGAATGGGGATGGTATGAAACAATAAAGAAATTTGCCCACATTTTCTGCAGATGCGCTTGTCATGGTGGCAGCCAGTGTGCCCTTGACATGCAGGACAACACCAGCAAGTTCATGGACCTGTGCATGCTGTGTAAATGCTCCACCAGCAATCACATCATCGGGTCCAAGAACCACAGGACCATCCAGGTAAACATGCCTGAGGTTGACAAGGTGACAGTGGGTCCAATGGCCAGTTTAAAAACTATGCTACCTGTAGGGCTATTCGCAGGAGGGGAGAGTCAGATGACTCCATTCTCTGACTAGCCAAGGCTGATGGCATCGTCTCAAAGAACTTCTAACTGGAGAGGATCATATGTATAAAATACGTCATAAATAAATAGTAACCCCCCCCCCAAAAGAAATTTGCCCAAGATCAAAAATCCTGAGAAACTTAGAGCCTACTTTACAACATTACTCATTCAATTACTAGTACCTAAGAGATCATGCTGCTAACTAGTTTAAAGCACTTAATAATGTTTCAATAAACTACATTCTTCTAACTCTCAACATTCCTGTCAAGCTCTCTTAGCCTACAAAAATAAAAAAACTTTCTAGCTGCCAGTCACACAAAATCCCTTGCTACTATACAGTAAGTGAGTGCTTCTTTCTGTTGCCTACACTATGCCAAATAAGGATGCTGTGATCATCACTTAACTGCAATTTGGCCAATGATGCAGGAGGCTAAACAGGCTCCTTCTGTGGTACTGGAGGGAGTACTCACCATCCTTGCCAGGAACGTAGAAGGATTAGACTCTGAAAAATGAAGCCTGTGAACAGCCCATGACTTTTTCAATAGCAACTAGTGAACAGTTCCCTCAATGACTATATTATTGCTTCATAACATCACAAATAATATTTTCCAGTCTCAGAAATTAGTAGTTAAGAAACATAAAAGAATTTACCCTAGTTTATTAAATAAATGCAATAAATGCCAATATGGATTGATAAAGAGGACAACTTGGAAGGCAATTTATTCATTTTAGATAGAAGAATTCAAAATTCTAAATCTGTAGTAATTAGTTACATGCATGAGCTTAAAATGAATGCAATTTATAAAAACTTAGTTCAACTCAACCTATCAGAAATATTAATAAATGTACATAGTATGTGTGACAAGGTATTATTGCAAAGGCGCTAGCATAGGAAAGATAAAAGAAAGAAGTATTACCTCAAAACAATAGCTACAAAAAAAACAACATAATTTTTTATTGTTAATTTTAGTGAGTTATTCACACTTAATAGAAGATTTGACTACCACTCCCATTGGAGAAATATCTAAAACTGTTGGTTTGATTATGACTTACTTAAATTCACATACTAAAAAAAAGAATTAGAGACTTCCGGCCAAGATGGAGGCATAGGTAGACGCACTGTGCCTCCTCGCACAACCAAGATAGGGACAACAAAGATGTAGAAACAAAATAACAACCAGAACTGACAGAAAATTGAAGTGTATGGAAGTCGGACAACCAAGGATTTAAAAATAGACACTTTCATCCAGACCAGTAGGAGGGGTGGAGTCTGGCCGGGTGAGAGACACAGAGCAGAGAGCTGAGCAACCAGGGCGGCGCGCAAGTCTGCAGCAGGCAGACCCTGGGCGCACAAGCAGCGGTGGCTGGTGGGCCCTAGCCAGGGGGTGGTGACCGGAGACCCAGCAAGGCGGCCATTGTGAAGCAAGGCACTGCACACAACTCAGGGTACCAGCACCGGGAAATAGAGCTTTGGGTCACTGACTGAGAAGAAGGTCCCACGGGGTGCACAGGCCCACCCACACCGGAATTGGTGCCAGAGGGGCCCGGTCGGCTTGTGGAAAGTGGCGGAAGGGTCTGGGGTCCTGCGGCGGGCAGAGCAGGCGCCATTGTTCCTTCTCGGACCCCCGCCCCCACTTACATCGTCACAACCCTGCGACTGGGGTGCCCCGCTCAGGTGAACTCCTAAGGCCCCGCCCCTCACTACAGGAGCTCGACAAGACCAAAAAACAAAACAAAAAACAGCAAAAAGATGGCTCAAACAGAAGAAGAATTGAAAGCCCCAG
>CM052539.1:80927890-80943776 GCA_028533065.1 Trachops cirrhosus
GAATAAGTAGCAATGAAGGTAGATAGAAAATAGACAGGGGGAGGGCAAGAATAGTATGGCAAATGTAGAAGCAAAGAACTTATGACACATGGACATGAAGTAAAGGAGGGAATGTGGGTGGGAGAGGGTGTTCATGGTGGAGGGGAATGAAGGGGGGATAATAGGACAACTGTAATAGCATAATCAATAAAATATATTAAAAAAAGAGAAAAAAAGAATTAATAAAAGTTAACAATTTGAACTTCATCAAAAAGAAAAACTATGGTTTTGCGAAATATATTCTTATGAAAATTAAAAGGCAAGCCACGTACTGCTAGAAAATGTTTGCAAAACACATATCCAACAAAGGACTTACATTTAAAATTGAAAGAACTTTTACCAGTTTACTAAAAAACACCCAATTAAAAATTGGACAAAAGCCCTGGCCAGTGTGGCTCAATTGGTTGGAGCATTGTTCCATAGACCGAACAGTCATGAGTTCAACTCCTGTAAGGGCACTTTCCAAGGCTGTGTGTGTTCGATCCCCAGTCAGGGCACGTAGGAGAAGGCAATTAAGTTGATCTCTCTCTCTCTCTCTCTCTCTCTTTCACTTTTTCTCACAGTAATTAAAAGATGTCCTTGAGTGCGGATAAAAAAATACAATAAAATAAAAATTGGGTAAAATGTTTCAAGATTTATTTCACAAAAGAACATATGCATATTAAAACCACAATGATATATCAGTATATACTCAACTACTACAAATGCTAAAATTTAGAAGACTATAACGATATAAAGCATTGATTATAGAGTAAGTTGAACTCTCACACTCTGGCCAACCAGCGGTTATATGTAAAGTGTACAACCACTTTGGAAAACATTTGGTCAATTTCTTTAAAATGTCAAACATATACCTACTATTTGAAAGAACCACTCCACTCACAGATTCCTAGATATTGACCTGAAAAATGAAAGCACATGTCCACAAAAAACCTATATGTGTATATGAATGTTCATAGCAGCTTTATTTGTAATCGCCCAAAACTGAAAACAATTCAAATGCCCATTGGCAGATGAATAAACATATTTTATATGGAATACTATTCAGCAATAAAAAGGAAAAATATTGATACACACAACAAAATAGATGAATCTCAACATTATTCTGCTAAAAAGAACAAAAGAGAACATACTGTAAGATTACATTTTTATAAAATGCTAAGAGATACAGACTATTCAATAGTGACAAAAATTCATCAGTGGTTTCTGAGGGTAAGAAAAGATGGGTTACAAAGGTCAGAAGGAAACATTGAGGGTAGGTTCATTATCCTGACCGTAGTGAGATTTTCACAGGTGTATACACATGTCAACACTCATCAAAATGTAGCTTTAAGTGTGGGTTTTGATATACATCAATTATACTTAAAGCTATTTTAAAAATCCACGTACAAAAATGAGTTAAGAAAATAATTCACATTCCAGTTCCAACATAAATATCAATGTAATGTTAAACCTATATAAACTATGTATTTTAAACATTTATAAACAATAATGATGAAAAATCTCCAACATCAAAACTATGTTAAATGTGTTCCCATGTACATACTTCAGACCTTTTATAAATATTTGGATATAAAGGTGTTCTAAAATCAAGCTTACCACAAAAATAAGCAAAATAGATATGCTTGTAAATTGGAAAATGAAACTTATCATGTGAATTAGGTTTCAGCCACTCTGTTATTACTCTTTCAGGGGGGCTCAAGGGCCAGGTGGTCACAAAGCTTCTTTCTTGAGGAAATGCAGGCAATTTCCAAAGTAATTCTTGTCCTCCCTTCCTACCTTACTCATAAAAACACATTCTCCCTCTCTCTTCCTATCACAGGAGAAAAGATGTTTCTCTTCCATAAAGTGAACTGATGCTGGCACATAGATTCGGGCTCCTCCTCCCCCACGATGAATATTGAACATCACTCCTGTATCTTCAGACTCTCCATCTCTGTTAGATTCTTTGCTCAGCTCACAATCATTCTTTAAAAAACTACAATACCTTCTACACCTATCTATCCATAAAGTTATGAAGCTATCTCCACTTCCGATCATTATTAAATAACTTAAGAATAATCAACACTCACTGTCACCATTTCAACTACAATTCACTATTCAACTATTGAAATCTGGCTTTATTCCTTTATCGTTCTCCTGAAACTCTTTATCTAATTGCCAAAAATAGCTTGTTTTCATTCTTCATTCCTGTGTGACTTCCCTTAAGAAGCTGACAATAATAACTACTAGCTCCTTATTGAAACTCTTTCCTCCACCGTTTTCTTGAAAACTCCTTGGTTCTACTCTTACCTAACTGCTGCTTGGTTTCCTTTCATTAAATTCATTCAGCAAACATTAAGCATGTCTACCTACCAGGCACTAAGGATACAGCAACTAACATGGAACTAGTCTCAGCCTTTATAATACTTACATTCCTTTATTTTTCATTCTCCTCCATTCACTGTTACTAGAGTTAGGATTACATGCTCATCTACAGGTCTTTCTTATATTATCTAATCTATTTCCATGACTGAAACCCCAAAATATTTATCTCTAGCATGCAGACTATAAACTCTGCCCAAATATCTGGTTGACTCCTGAACAAAGCATGTATAAGGCAGACTCCAAGCAGCTCTGATAAGACCAAAAGGAGACGTCCAGTCAAGATTGCGGTACAGGCAAACATGGCTTGCCTCTTCGAACAACCACAACAAAATCACAACTACAATATAGAACAACCATCACTCAGAACTGTCAGAAATTGAATTGAATGAAGTCTGACAACTACAGAACAAAAGAAACCACATTCATCCAGACTGGGAGAAGAGGCATAGACACAGAATGGGCTGGTCCCTCACCCACGTGTGGTAGATAAAAACTAGGGAGGGAAACCTCAGGAGCAAGGAGTCCCAGCCCCACACCAGGCCCCCCAGCCTGGGGTTTCAGTGCCAGGAAGGTAAATCCCCATGACTTTTGGCTACAAAAACCGGCGGGGACTGAGTAGATAAAAGAAACTTCTGGAGCCCCAAGCAATTCCTCTTAAAGAACCCACACACCAACTCACCCATTCAACTCATTCCCTCTGAGCTCCTTGAAAGGCACAAGTGGTATACAGGGTGAAACTGAAGTGTCTGGCATCAAGGTGAGCAGAGGCCATTATCCCTTCTCTAATCCCTCCCCCAAAAGAGCTGGCAACTTGTTGCTATATCTGAAACACTGTTTGACCCACTTTGGAGATCCCCAGAGACTGCCTCACTCAGCTTACAGGCTCATCCAAACTGCTTTTCCATATGAATGTCTGGTCTTGACTCATGCTTCACAACTTCCTAAATTCTCTCAAACAAGCCACAGCTGGCCTCAGTGAGTTCCCCAGACCCCACACCTCTTGCTAAGAGGCCCCAGGCACGGCACTAGCCGCAGCCAGCCTAGATTCACATCTTGGCTTCACCTGAGAATCTCCACGCCCAGCATAAGTAGCAGCCTTCTCAGACTCCTTTATAGCTCAGAAGTGTAGCCCAGGCAAAACACAGGTGGGGGCTGACCTTGGCCTTCCTTTTCAAGACCTTGGAAAATCCAGAGCCAGCACACCCAGGAGACAGCCATGTCAGAGCACCACCACCATGCCCTTGCACAGCTGACCCTACATGGATAGCAGAGACTGGTGGTCAGTAGTCACAGCCAGTCCTTATAGCTGATTGGCCTGGGTAAATCCCTCCCACTGACCTGCCAATAGGAATCAAGGCTCTACTACAAGAGGAGGGTGTACTCAGCCAACACTAAGGGTGCACCTCAAGTACCCACATTGGGTGATAGGGGAGGCTGTAACACCAGACCCTACAGGACACCTACCATATTAGGCCACACTACCAAGACACGGGGTCAAAGCAGCTCTACCTAATACACAGAAATAAACACAGGGAGGCCGACAAAGTGAGGAGACAAAGAAACGTGGCCCAAATTAAAGAACAGATCAAAATTCCACCAAAAAGAGCTAACAAAATGGAGATAAGCAATCTACCAGATACAGAGTTGAAAACACTAACTATAACAATACTCAAGGAACTTAGTGAGGACCTCAGCAGCATAAAAAAAAACTCACTCAGAAACAAAGAATACACTAATTGAAATAAGAACAATGTACAGGGAAACAACAATAGAGTGAATGAAGCCAAGAATCAAATGATTTAGAATGTAAGAAAGCAAAAAACTACCAATCAAGACAAGAAGAAGAAAAAAGAATAAAAAAAAGAGTTATAAACAGCCTCTGGGACAACTTCAAGAGATCCAACATTCGCACCATAGGGGTACCAGAAGGGGAAGAGAAAGAGGAAGAAATTGGAAATCTATGTGAAAAAACAATGAAAGAAAACTTCCCTTATTTGGTGAAGGAAAGGACGCAAATCCAGGAAGCACAGAGAATGCCAAATAATATGGATGTAAAGAGGACCACACCAAGACACATCATAATCAAAATGCCAAAGATTAAAGATAAAGAGAATCTTAAAAGCAGCAAGAGAAAAAAGTTAGTTACCTATAGGGAAATTCCCATAAGATTATCAGCTGATTTCTCAAAAGGAACTTTGCAGGCTAGAAGGGATTGGGAAGAAATATTGAAAGTCCTGAAAAATGGGAACTATTGCCAAGATTACTGTACCCAGCAAAGCTATCATCTAGAATTTAAAGGCAGATAAAGAGCTTCCCAGACAAGAAATACCTAGTTCATTTAGGGGGATCCTGGCTCCTGGCGTCCGCAGCAGTATGGATGAAACGAGACAAATTCACATGGACTACCGAGCTCTGTGGAGGAAAAGGGATAGCGCGGCTTCTCTCTCAAGGGGAGAAAAAGCCTCGGAGCACCTTGGCCACTCTCTCAAGGGTCAGCATGCTGACCCTTGCCTTGACAGGCTTTCATTGGTCCAATTTGCACAGGAATACAGGGTGTATACATAAAGCTCATCAATCGTTGTCAGGCAGAAATGATTAAACAATAGATAACATTCAAAGAACTCAGGGCTTATTCTGAGTCAGGGTCAGATAGTTAAAGGGCCATAAAACTTCGGGGAACAAACTCACTTCATGCTTGGACGCTTATCATTTAAATTGAGGGTATTAGCAAAGTAGGTTTCATAGGATTTTATGCATTCTTTCTTAGGCCTGATCACCCCATGGAACTCACCCTTTCCAGAACAGGGCCACACCCACCTCTGGCATTGTTTCAGGTTTAAGACATTGTTTCAGGCTTAGGTCAGGCAGGGGAAGTAAGGCAGCCAAGAGATTAAGAGACTTCTTGCAGACAGAATGAGGACTCAGGCTAGTCAAAGCCAAGGGACAAGGGTCCATCACCCCCTTTTTCTATAGCCCTCAAGTCCTTCCCTGAGGGCCCCTTTGTGACTGTGCCTGTCTTAGGTCATCCCTCCCTGGAGGAATCTTACCCATCATTGGCTAACCAGTCATCTGCCTGGGGCCAAGCAGGGTGAAGAGAAAGGGGGCACAGGTGGTGCCCCTACAAAGAAGATAAGCTTTGTCTCCTAAGTGGCTTATGGTCCCAAGGTCCTTTACTCAGCCTTAGCCATGGGGGATTACAGCTTCTGAAACCTTCATCATCACCAAACCATTATTATATGAAATGTTAAAGGGACTTATTTAAGAAAAAGAAAATCAAAACTATTAACAATTAAATGACAAAAATACAAATCCACCAACAATTGAATCTAAAAAACCAATCTAAGCAAACAAGAACTGAGGCAGAATCATGGATATAGAGGGCATTTTAAGGGTTGCCAGGTGGGGGGAGGATGGAATGGGTGAGGAGTTGAGAGGATTAAGTACAAATAGGTAGTTACAGAGTAGCCATGGGGATGTAAAGTACAGTATAGGAAATGGAGTAGCCAAAGAACTTATATATGTGACCTATAGTCATGAATAGTGGTGGGGCAATTGCCTGAGGGAGGGGGGATGCTGGGTAGAAGAGGGGCAGAGGGAGAAAACTCAGAACAACTGTAATAGCATAATCAGTAAAACATAATTTTAATAAAAAGACTAAAAGGAGCACCTGAGATTTTAGCTGCTGCCTTCCAACTGAGCTATATTTGTAATTAAAACAATCACTAAACTTTCCCCATAATTCAGAGATTCAAAAGCTCAATGAAAGCCCAAAGTGGATAAATGTGCACATGCACACACACATGCATGCTAATTCAATTATCACTTTCTCTATGAACAGGTCCTCAATTTCTCCATAATAATCTCTTCTGCTCTACCTCAAAAATGCTTTGAATATTTCTAAATCATATTAATATTACATTTTAGTTATAAATTATACTTATCCTGAATATCGTGACATTATGTTTACATGAGTTTCCACCCACTAGACCAGTGACTGTCAAAAATTCACAATGAAACAATTATTCAATGTGATTTAGCATACATATACACACATAATACAAACCCATGTATATACACATATAGCAAATGTTTAAAGATTTTTTAAAAAACTTTACAGAGAAAAATCCCCATAAACTATAAACTCTCATATCACAATGAATTTTTTAAAATATATTTTATTGATTATGCTATTACAGTTGTCCCATTTTTCTCTACCCTCAATTCCCTTCACCCTGCACCCCCTACTCCAACCAGCATTCCCCCACATTAGTTCATGTCCATTGGTCATGCATATAAGTTCTTTGCCTTCTCCATTTCCCATACTGTTCTTAACCTCCCACTGTATCTACTATTTATGCTTCTTATTTTCTGTACCTTCTCCCCCATTCTTCCCCCATCCCCTCCCCACTGACAACCCTCCATATGATCTCTGTATCTGTGACTGTGTTCCTGTTCTAGATGTTTGCTTAGTTTGTTTTTGTTATGTTTTATTTTTTAGGTTCAGTTGTTGATAGTTGTGAGTCTGTTGTCATTTTACTGCTCTTATTTTTGATCATCTTCTTTTTCTTACATAAGTCCCTTTAACATTTCATATAATAAGGGCTTGGTGATAATGAACTCCTTTAACTTGACCTTATCTGAGAAGCACTTTATCTGCTCTTCCATTCTAAATGATAGTTTTGTTGGATAGAGTAATTAATCTTGGATGTAGGTCCTTGCCTTTCATGACTTTGAATACCTCTTTCCAACACCTTCTTGCCTGCAAGATTTCCTTTGAGAAATCAGATGACAGTCCTAGGGGAACTCCTTTGTAGGTAACTGTCTCCTTTCCTCTTGCTGCTTTTAAGATTCTCTCCTTCTCTTTCATCTTGGGTAATGTAATTTATGATGTGCCTTGGTGTGCACTTCCTTGGGTCCAAATTCTTTGGGACTCTCTGAGCTTCCTGGACTTCCTGGAAGGCTATTTCCTTTGCCAGACTAAGGAAGTTCGCCTTCATTATTTGTTCAAATAAGTTTTCAATTTCTCGCTCTTCCTTTTTTCCTTCTGGCACCCCTATGATTTGGATGTTGGAATGTTTAAAGTTGTCCCAAAGGTTCCTAAGCCTCTCCTCATTTTTTTGAATTCTTGTTTCTTCATTCTGTTCTGGTTGAATGTTTCTTTCTTCTTTCTGGTCCAAACTGTTGATTTGAGTCCTGGTTTCCTTCCTGTCACTGTTGGTTCCCTGTATATTTTTCTTTATTTCACTTTCTATAGCCTTCACATTTTCCTCTATTTTGCGACAACGCTCAACCATTTCTGTGAGTATCCTGATTACCAGTGTTTTGAACTCTGCATCTCATAGGTTGGCTATCTCTTCACTGCTTAGTTCTGTTTTTGTAGTTTTGAGCTGGTCTTTCATTTGGGCCATACTTTTGTGTGTGTTCCTGTTACATTGTAATGGGCAGAGCCTTAGGTATTCGCCAGGGCAGGACAACCCACTTTGCTGCATTGTGGCCCTGTATGTGGTGGAGGGGTCAGAGAAGGAACAATGCCACTTGCTTGGCTCGTGGCTGGGTTTCAGTCACTTCCCCTGCTACCCACAAGCAAATTGGGCCCTTCTGGTGCTGATTCCCCAGTGGGTAGATGGGCTTGTGTACCTTCTAGGACCCTGCGCATCTCTCCAACAAACTCTTCTATGAGACTGGGAATTTCTCCCACTGCCACACCCCCACAGGTTTTTACAGCCAGAGGTTTTCCGACTTTGTTTCCCAGTGCTGGAACTCTGGGTTGCCCAGTCTGTCTCGCTACCCAGTTGCTCCTCTGGTTTAACCACACATAAATGTGGGACCGCCTGGACTGTCAGCCACTGCCTTGCGCACCCTGGTATGCCAGGTGCTGCCTTGCCATGTGTCCTCTCCACCCTGGATGCCCATCTCCACCCCTCTTACTAGTCTGAATGAATGTTTCTTCTTTAACTCCTTGGTTGTCAGACTTCCATACAGTTGTTTTCTGGCAGTTCTAGTTATTTTTTGTTTTTAAATTTGTTGTTATCCTTCTTTTGGTTGTATGAGGAGCAATGCATATCTACTTACTACTCCATCTTTGCCAGAAGTCCTCACGATGGATTTCTGGTTCTTGTCAGGATACAACTGTATACTTTTTTCTCAATCTGAGTTTATTTTTACTAATTTAAAAAACTATCATACCTCTATAACAAATGAACAAATAAATTTAAGTAAGATTTGTATCTGCATTTCAAGATTTTTTTCTTCATATAGATTCCCAGAAATAGAATTACTAAGGATGACCGTAAATCCTTTTTGGAACAAGAAGACTTATCAAAGGCTATGAATAGTTTTACTGCCAAGTAGCTTTCCAAACAAACTACCTCAATTCATACTTCCACCAGCAATGCATTGCTGATCAGACATCAAGTGAAAATCATCATTCTGGGTAGCCCACAGTTAGATAACCTGTTTAAGGGTATGAAAAAATAACATCCTGAGTTTCTCTTTTGCTAAATTACTTTGTTTGACATAATGTTGTCAATCACCTTCATAATAAAATCTCGTAATTTACGTATTACTTGACCATATCTATTCCAACACCAGAGATATTTTAATTTTGCCTTTAAAATATTTTTAATTTATCTAACCGTCTTATCCTTGAAGTCTACTACAAATTTCCTTACATTTTTCCATAAAATAAAAGTTTAAAAACTGTCTATAATATTAATATAAACCTAACCAACATCAGTCATAACAAAAGTCTAACAACAACAAAAAGGCAATAATAATAGACACATGTCATGGGCATAAAGGTAAAAACAAAGTTTCTACTACCTGCTAGGGACAGTAGTAAGGAGTTTATACAAATAAATCTTACTCTTTATATAAACCATATCAGATTTGTATTATTTTCTTTATTTTATATTGAAAAAGTGTGGCTCCAAAAGTTTAAGAAATACTGAACCAAGCTTAAGGTCACATAAATTAGAAAAAACAAAATTTTAATGCAATATGTCCAACACCAAAAGTCCATGTTGTTTCCCTTTATGTCACCCTGCTTCTCAAAAAGTAACAGGTACACACCAACAAAATAAAGGAGGGAAAAACACATGATCATCTCCCCAGCAGGGCACATACCTAGGCTGTGGGCTCAGTCCCCAGTTGGGGTGCGTATGGGCAGCAACCTATTGATGTTTTTCTCTCCCTCTCTCTCTCTCTTTAAAATAAATAAAAAACATATCCTCAGGTGAGGATCAAGAAAAAAATGTTACCATTTGCTACAATGTTACCAAAAATGTTACCAATGCTACAATGGCAACAGTGTACACTCCTGAGAGCATCAGCATTTTAAAGCAAATACAGGATGTTAAATAATAGTAACAGTAATTCTAACACATTTGAAAATACTGATGAGACAAGAAAGAAAGGGTCACTTTTCTACTGCTGATTTATTGAGTTATGTCCCAATCTTTCGAAATCTCCATTTTCTTACTAATAAAGGAAACATAAAAATTTGGGGTCTCTTATTTAACTAGCTAAGAAGATATAAAAATAAAATTTAAAAGGTGACAAATTGTTGTGGTAGACTCAAAAGGTCATTAAGTTCACTACTTCCTATATGCAGAAATGAAGAGGATGCAGGACAAAAAGAATTATGGATATTAGATGAGCAGGGTTATGAGGGCAACTTTTTCTCTTTTTTCTGATTCCTCTGTTAACTGTGCAGTAATTAAAATCTAGGGGAAAATACTAGAAAAAGAAAACTTACTGTTGCTTACATTCTGCAATACGTATATGAGAATTTTGCTAGGAGGCCTTATTTGTCACCACTTGGTGATATTTAGTCTCACTAACCAGAAGTGTAAGGCACTATGTAGCTCTGCCAACTAGGAAGTCACGTAGAAAAGCAGAAGCCAGGAGAGGTGAAAAATAATATTAACAGAGAAAATATATGCAAAACATGTATCTGATAAAAAGATTCATCCAAATGACACAAAGAACTCTTAAAACTCAACAATATGAAAACATGATGCAATTAAAAATGGGCAAAAGTAGTGAGCAGACATCTCACTAAAGATACACAGATAAGAATTAAGCATAAGAAAAGATGCTCCACATCATACATCTGCAGGGAACTGCAAATTCAAGCCTCAGTGAGTTATCACTGCATACCTATTAGAATGACTAAAATCCAAAACACTGACAACACCAAATGCTGGCAAAGATGTAGAACAATAGGAACTATCATTCCTTGCTGATGAAAATACAAAATGACACTGCACCTTTGGAAGACAGTATGGCAATTTCTTAACAAAACATAGTTGTGCTATACAATCCAGCAATCATGTTCCCTAGTATTTACCCAACTGATTTAAAAACTTTTGCCTACACAAAATCCTAAACGTAGATTTTTTCAGTGTGTTTCTAGCAGCTTTACTCACAATTGCCAAAAACTTTAAGCAACCAAGATGTCCTTCAACAGGCCAATAGATAAACTGTGGTATATCCATATAATGGAATATTATTCAGCAATAAAAAGATAATGCGCACGCTGGCTGGTGTGGCTCTGTGGATTGAGCACAGGCCTGTGAGCCAAAAGGTCTCCAATTCAATTCCCAGTCAGGACACATCCCTGGGTTGTGGGCCAGGTCCCTAGTGGGGGCATGCAAGAGGCAACTACACATTGATGCCCCCCTCCCTCTGTTTCTCCCTCCCTTCTCCTCTGTCTAAAAATAAAATAAATAAAATCTTTTTTAAAAAAAGATAATGAGCTATCAAGCCATGGAAAGACATGGAAGAACCTTAAAGGCATATTGCTAAGTGAAATAAGCCAAATCTAAAAAAGTTGTATATACTTCTGGATAAGATGGAGGTGTAGGCTGTACAAATTAAAAATAAAATCAGAGAGTTCTGGCCAAGACGGAGGCGTAGGGAGAAACCCTTCGCTTCCTCACACAACCAAAAGAAGGATAACAACCAATCTAAAATCAATAAACAACCAGAAGTGCCAGAAAATCAAACTGCATGGAACTTTGACAAACGAGAAACTGAAGAAACAGTCAACCAGGCCAGTAGGATGGAGACAGGCAGAGGGGTGGATGGAGAGAACCGGGGGCAAGGCGGCAGGCTGCGCCAGCCGGGCTGGCTGAAAGGAACCGGGGTAAGGCAGCTGACCCACCCTCGCAGTGAGGCAGAGGCTGGCTGAGAGAAACTGAGGCAAGGCAGCAGACCGTGGGGGCGGAGTTGGCTAAACGTGAAACTAAGACTTAAAGTTGACTGTGGGCTACAGTGGGGGTTGCCACAGTAGGAGAAAGTCCCAGTCACACATGAGAGTTTGTTAGAAAGTGGGGGTAGAGCCCAGCAAGAGTGCTGCACTGTTCCCTCTCTGGCCCCTCCCCCACAGGCAGTGCCACAGTGCTGAGGGTCGCCCTGCCAGGGCCAATACCTAAAGGACCCACCCCTTACAACTTAGCAGGGTCGAAGAGACAAAGAAATAGGGCCAAAATGAAAGAACAGAGCAAAACTCCAGAGAAAGAGCTAAGCTAGGTGGAATTCAAAAGATTGGTAATCAAGATGCTCACAGAACTGATTGAGCTTGGTAGAAAAAGGAAAGAACAAATGAAGACTACCCAAGTGAAATAAAGCAAAATATTCAGGGAACCAACAGTGACAGAAAGGAAACCAGGGCTCAAATCAATGATTTGGAATAAATGGAAGAAATAAACATCCAACTAAAGCAGAATGAAGAAACAAGAATTCGAAAAAAATGAAGAGACGCTTAGGAACCTCTGGGACAACTTTAAACATTCCAATATCCAAATTATAGGGGTGCCAGAAGGAGAAGAACAACAGCAAGAAACTGAAAACTTATTTGAACAAATAATGAAGGAAAACTTCCCTAATCTGGCAAAGGAAACAGACTTCCGGGAAGTCCTGGAAGCTCAGAGTTGGACCCAAAGAGGAACACACCAAGGCACATCATAATTATATTACCCAAGGTTAAAGAGAAGGAGAAAATCTTAAAAGGAGCAAGAGAAAAAGAGACAATTACCTACAAAGGAGTTCCCATCAGACTATCAGCTGATTTCTCAAAAGAAGTTATAGGCAAGAAGGAGCTGGAAAGTATTCCAAGTCATGAAAGGCAAGGACCTACATCCAAGATGACTCTATCCAGCAAAGCTATCATTTAGAATGGAAGGGCAGATCAAGTGCTTCCTAGATAAGATCAAGTTAAAGGAGTTCATTATCTCCAAGCCCTTATTATATTAAATGTTAAAGGGACTTATCTAAGAAATTAAAGAAGATCAAAACCTATGAACAATAAAATGACAACAAAATCACAACTATCAACAACTGAACCTAAAAAAAAAGAAAACAAATACTAGGCAAACAAGTAGAACAGAAACAGAATCAGAGAAATGGAGATCACATGGAGGGTTTTCAGTGGAGAGGAGGAGGGGAAGAATGGGGGGAAGGCACAGGAAACAAGAAGCATAATTGGTAGACATAAAATAGACAGGGAGAGGTTAAGAATGGTATAGGAAACAGAGAACTTAAAGAACTTATATGTACAACCCATGAACACAAACTGAGGGGGGAATGCTGGAGAGTTGGCGATGCAGGCAGAGGGGGCATAAAGGGAGAAAATTGGAAAACTAATAGCATAATCAATAAAATATACTTTAAAAAATAAAAATCAAATCAGTAACAGCTAATTAATTAATTAATTGGTTATGCTGTATGATTGCAACCATATGTCATTCTGGAAAAGGCAACACCACAGAGACAGTAAAAAGACCAATGGAGGGATGAATAGGTGAAACACGGGATTTGAGAGCAGTGAAACTATTTTGTATGCTACTGTATAATGGCATATATATACATGCCATTATACATTTGTCAAAACCCACAGAATGAACAACACCCACAGAATGAACAACAAAACCCACTGAATGAACTATGGACTTTAGCTACTAATAATGTATTATTACAAGTAATCAAGTAACAATCAATCATCCTGGCAATACTGTATTCTCATCTATAATAGTCAGCTGCTCAAGCTTTCTATTATTTTAGCAATATGAAAACTCACAGATACCAATAAGCAGTTTACTACAAATTATCTTCAGGAATATGATTTACCAAACATTAAACTGATTTTCTCTTCTTGAGGTTTTTAAAATTTGATATATATTTCAACAGCCAAATTTGTTCATACCAATGAAGAGTTGTAGGGGAAAAAAATCTAAGTCTTGGTATTATAATGGAGGAAAGTTAAAGTAGTTATTGATAATTAAGAGTATATGGAACAGAAGATTTGGAGATTTGAAGTTCAGCTTTTGGTTTCATTACTTACAAGTTGTGATTTGGGCAAGCTGCTTAACCTGACTTCATTGTTATTTCAAAAATCAAGGTGGTTTTTAAGGGTCATTGAATGTCTTGAGAAATACTTACCTTATTTATTGATTGATTGATTGATTTATACTTATCTTAGAGAGAGAGAGGAAAGGAGAGAGCAACATGGATGTGAAAGAGAAACATCGACTGGATGTCTCCAGTACCCATCCCAACAGGTATCAAACAGTAACCTAGGTATGTGCACTGACCGGGAATCAAACCCACAGCCTTTTGGAGTACAGGATGATGCTTCAACCAACTGAGCCAACCGGCCATGGTGACAAGTACATATTTTATTAACAGATAAAATGTGTAGTATTTTGGGTGAAAATTGGTGGCAGGTGCTATGCTTCCATACCAGAGAAGTATCTGGTAAAGGACAAGGAACTTTAGATTTCATGAAGGCACTGCCCTCTCCCTCCAGAGTGTGACTGACTTTTGACTTATCCTTGTCCAAGATCACAAGGCTGGTTAGTGGTAGCCAGAATAAGGTCTACTGATTCTAATCACCTTGTTTTCCTACTGCACCTTGGTCATTCATTATTCACTCACTCATTAAAAACATTCTTAAGGAGGATAATTAAGTGCAAAGGAAAGGTTACATCTGCTTTGCCCCTGACTGATATAAGAGCAACACCAACAATCAGGTGTCTCCTTGCCCATTGTCAGGGGGTTTGAATTTTGAATTTTGCATTTTAAACTGGAAAAATTATTTTAAATTGTTATTTTTAAACTAGCAATTGAAACAGATGCCATTATCACAGTTATCAACGTGAACTCCCAGAACACCTTCAAGTGTGACTTGCTCTGTTTTCAGAAGACAACAGTTCTGGTACGGACCCATTAAGGGAGTAGGTACACACCTCTGGTTCAAGTGCAAGCCTGTAGGTAATGAAGAGGTCTTGAAGCTAAATTTATCTACATCAGTGTCTTTTATATGATATTTAAGCAACAGCAGTGGTGTCTGGAAACACTCTACATTTCTCTGGGAATTCTCTTATTTTCACTACAACAGAGCAACTACCAAAATAATGCCTCTGATCACCACTTAAGTGACATACTGTACATAATAATTACTTTCATAACTTTAGAGACAACACTTCTAACAAAACAAAAGCAAAATTACAAAAGAAACTTATAAACATCAATACTTTTGTAGCATTACTCAACATCACTAATGAAACACGGTGCCCATAACATGGAAGATGTAAAATAAATATCTGATAAACAAAGTTCAAAGTAAGATGAAAAAGATACTCTTATTTATGCCTTAAACAAATATTCTAATTCATTATCCTTTACTTTGATTTTGCAAAGTAGGTAAAAATTAGATATTCCTATCCCCATTTCACAGTTGTGGGGCTAGAGGAAATAAGAAAATGATAAATGATCATTTGGCTACATTGCCTAATTATGAGAAATAATTTCAACACAGGTAAGCATTGCTTTAAAACAAGAGAAAAAAAACTTTGATTTTCAGTTTTAAACCTCAGATGAATCTTTCACAGATTTAACAAAATAGTACCTACCCTACTGACTTTACACATTATAATAGACTTTAAAAAAGTAAATCTCTTAGAGGTGCAATCAATCCAGTTGCTGAGATGATAGAGGCCTTTGCTCTGTTCTTTGGTTTCCTCATTTATTTTCCTGTCACTGATATACTTCATTGGCACAATGGTTCAAACTATACTTAGTATCAGTCATATCACATAACTGATTATCAGTCTGAGATTATTACACTATATGAGAAAAGCTGGCAGCTGTGATTTTTAAACATATTCTTTTTTTAAATATTTTATTGATTATGCTATTACAGCTGTCCCATTGCCCCACTCTATCTCCTTCCATCCTGCACACCCTCCCCCACCCACATTCTCCCCTCTAGTTCATGTCCATGTGTCATAAGTTCTTTAGCTTCTACATTTCCCCTACTATTCTTGCCCTCCCCCTATTTTCTACCTACCATCTATGCTACTTATTCTCTGTACCTTCTCCTCTCTCCTCCTCCCATTCCCCTGTTGCTAAGCCTCCATGTGATCTCCATTTCTGTGGTTCTGTCCTGTTCTAGCTGTTTGCTTATTTTGTTTTTGTT
>CM052539.1:80953740-80974795 GCA_028533065.1 Trachops cirrhosus
AATGGGAATAAAGGATAGAAACTGTACTGAATAAACTAAAATAAAAATTTTAAAAAAAAAGAAAAAAAGAAAATAAATCCACCTCATAGTAGAACCGTCACGTAATTCAAAAAAGAAAAAATTATAGGAAACGTAAAGGTCAGATGTTATCCTTCACACTGAAAGGTATTAATGCCAGCCCTGCCTGGTGTGGTTCAATTGCTTGGACGTCTCCACAAAATGAAAGGTTGTCAGTTGGATTCCCTGGGTTGCAGATTTGGCCTAATCAGGGTATATATGAGAGGCGACCATAGATGTTTCTCTCCCTCTTCCCCCCTCCCGGAAGGAAGGAAGGAAGGAAGGAAAAAGGAAAGGGAAACGAAGGTATTAATGCCAAAAACTTGCCTTGGCCGCGTGGCTCAGGTGGCTCCATTGGTTGGATTGTTGGCCCGTGCAACAAAAGGTTGCAGGTTCACGCCCTGTGAGGGCACACACCTAGGTTGTAGGTTACCCCAGGTGGCGGGTACTGGGAAGCCACGAATTGATGTTTCTTTCTCTCACCCTCCTTCACCCTCTCCTTTCTCTCTCTCCCTCCCTTTCTCTCTAAAATCAATGAACATATTTTTTTTCAGATGAGAATTTTTTTTAAACCCCCTATCCACGTACTTCATGAAAAACATTAAACACACAACCTGGAGCCAAAAAAAACAAGTCACATTCCACTCCCTCTCAACAACAAATGAGTTAAACAGTAACAGAGGCTGCATTAATATTACCTAGGGCAGGAGAAACATTTGGTGACTCACATATTTCCCTTTGATGTCAATTTCTAAATTAAAGAGCTGGTTTCTTTGGGGGAAAAAAGGAGGGCAGAACTTTAAATCCGTCCTTTCAAACTTCAGATACAATAAATTAACCATTCTTAATTTCAAAGTCAATTCCATTTTTCCCCGCAAAACCATGAGTTCTTTCAAACATCTGGTATCCATGAAATTTATTGCCTTAAGTTCATTCATTAAGATTTATTGAGTGCCCACTACTGAACAAATAACCAACTGAATTTAACAAAAATGCTCAATTTTAACTTTACCTTCTTCTAGCACCTCGGTATTTATATATGTAAATATCTTTATATGTGTATATTATTTTTCTGTCGACTTGCAAAAAAAAGTGCAGTGAGCAAAATTCAGAGCACAGTCATCACACAAAGAAACCCTAATGAAAGCGGAAAATGAGTACCTCCTGACAATGTTTTTAAATGGTTTAGAATTGTTTATATCTCTACTAGTCTACATATCAGACTAAGTCATACGCTAAATGTTTATTTGACGTGGTATGAAATAAAAATTGGAAAATGCAGTTGGCGTGTATGATTAAAATCTTCAGACAATGCCAGTTTTAAGTCAATGATTTTTATGCTGCTCCTCATTAACTTTTCATTAACCGGGCAAACAAGTAATTGACATGCTGAGATTTCGGATGTTTTATTTTTGACAGAGGCAGATAAAGGGACGTGAACGAGAAAGACGAGCACAAAAAAGGGGTATGGTTAATGTTGCAAATGAGACAGCCAATCCTGAATAGGAGACAATTACTACAAAGCGGATAGAAGCAAAAGAATACTTTTGCATTTTCAGCCCTTGGATTCTCTTCCAGAATTCAGCACTGCCTAGCAAAAGCGATAGCATTAGGGCAAATTACTAGATACTGCCCAACCTTCCGCTTCGACATCCTGAAGAACAACTTCATCTAATCTGTTATGACACTCCAGGGCCATTCGTGAAGATCAGGGCTAACGGGTTTTGAGAAAGCGAGGCCCACAGAGGGCAAGGACAGCTCACAACGAAAACTCCAAGAGTTTCCCAAACAGGGACTGAACACCAAGTCCCTCCTCCCTGTGCAGAAAGCAGGGCCGCTGCTCCCCACGGCCGCCTTGGGTAAAGGGGATCGTCTACCACATAGTAAGGAGGCTCTAAATCAGCCCCTCCCTCCTCGACCGGAGCCCACCGCCCTCTCCTTCGGAGATCGTAGAGAGCACTGCACTCTCCAGCTTCGACCCACTGCCCTGCTGCAGAACGACACCAGTGATCACCCCTCTCTGACCTGTCTCCGAGCGGTCCCAGTCGGCATCGCGACGCCTCCATTCCCGCCTCTCAGAAAAGTACCCAACTCAACCAGACTCCCGACTCAGCTGCTAAGGTGGCAAGGCGGGCGCGCTGCCGGGCCCCGCCCCTAACAACCGCACCCCACACTGTCGCCACTGTCTATTGGCCCATGGACCAGCCGCTCTCCTATCATTGGCTCTCGCCGCCACCCGGCGTTGCGGGAGGGATTCTAAGGATCGGAGGAACCCAGAGTTAGAGGCGCTTGCGCGGAGGCAGGGATGACGCGCCAGGGCTGCATGCCTGGACCACAGCACAGCAGCCGCAGGGGCTGGAGATGCGTCTCCTGCAGCGGTGTTGGCTCCCAGCCTCTGGGAAGCGAGTCTGTCAGAGGATCCGCCCAGTCCCCACTGATCGCACAAACTGAACGGGCTCTCCGCACTCAAACGGTTTGTACAGAGACCACCCAGAGCGCTTCCCGAGTCTGTAATGTTTATTAGGACTTACAGATCCCTGCTGGCTCCCTCACAGCCCGAGCCTTCCCCCACGACACAGCCTTCTTGGGAACCACACTTGTGGCCTCTCCCAGCAGTTATTCCCAGTGAAGTGCATTTGCTCTCACACTGGAACCACACAGAAGTCCTTTAGCCTCCCCGACTCCAGCCCAAGCTTTCAGAGCATGCCTAGACCTGCTCTACAGAATCTTTACCATTTACCTCACTCTACAGCCCACGGACCATCTCCAGCCATCCAAATACCTTAAGGGAATCTGCTATATAAATCTGTACTCTCGTTTCCAATAAATCTTGTCCGCAACCATCACATCCTTTCTCACCACCAACTTACATTGTAATACCTAAAAAATTCCTGACAAAAGTTATTGCAGTCAGTTTAGTTTATAGCATTCCAAGGTGAAAGCTGCTTCCACACTGGGTTTGAATTTCTTCCTCTTTTTTTAAAATCCTCACCCAAGGACAGTTCTCCATTGCTTTTAGAGAGGGAAACATCAATGTGAAACAAGCATGGATCAGTTGCCTCCCACAAGCACCTGGGGAGGGGATAGAACTTGCAACCTAGGCATGTGCCCTGGCCAGGAATCAAACCTTCAACCTTTCAGCTACAGGTTGACGCTCCAACCGAGCCATACCAGGTAAGGCTGGTTTTGAAGTTCTAAGAGGCCTAGAACTTGACCCAAGCTAGGAGAGCAGAGCATTGCACTGGCTGGGTCAGCCTCCAGTGTGACTCTGAGCATGGCTCATTATCTGTGCTTCAAATCCCCATCTATAAAATAAACAGAATAATCCTTTCTTGTCTAGCTTGGCCTGAACCTGACACAGAAGTAGGTTCTTTAAGGGAATGGAGTTTAATGAGATGTTGTTTATACTGGTGAAAGGACAATGGAGATATTTTGTTGACTGGGCAGTCCTATATTACAGTAAGTAGTATTCTCTGAAAAGTTTCCACATTTATTTATATAAATTTTAAAGTTACTCCAAGAAATCATTTTGCCATCCTATTTAATATTTATAGATTTCCTCAGTTAGAAATAAAAAATCAAAACACAGCAAACCTAAGCAACTTACCCATGGCCCCTCTACCTCCAGGATTCTACCGTAGTCACTAAAACAGGGCTTGCTGCCCTTTTTTCCTCTTGCCTTTCAGCCAAAGAGCCAAGGTTGCACAGATGGCAGTTCAACTATAAAGTCAGAGTTTGCTTTGCTTTTTTCCATCTATCGAGTCATAGAGGAAGCTGCCACTGAGCCTGCCAGAGTTGGCACTCAAAAATTCATAATGGATTAGTTTGAACAAGGCGATTAAAAGATTAATGACTAGTGGTTAAAACATACAATTAAGAAAGAACTTTAGTGGAGGGGGCAATGTTGCTGCATTATTGGCCAGAAGGGTTCTCTAAAAACTTTCTGTAACCATTTATTTATACACATCTTAAACAGTTACTACAAGATATTTTAAAAATTTTAACAGTTCATACAAGAAAAATATAAAGTGAACTGTTTATGACACTAAAAACTGTATTTTAAAAAGCAAACGTGGGAACTGAATTCCCTTATGATTCCAAGGCTTTGGCTAAAACGCCTTTTTTCTATTGATTAGTGTTATTTTTACTTTATTCTATTGATGTACTCTTCTGTGACCCAGAAAAATGACTTTACCAACTCTATGAAAACCAGCAATCAATTTCTTGAGATTGCTGATGTCTGAGACATCCCGTCAGTTTTTCACAAGGAACTGACTTTTGTTCAGCTTCCCTCTCTCCCTGAGGTAAGTAAACAGGTGCTGCCGTCTCCTCCACGTGACCTTTACTCCGTACTTCTCCTCAGGAGTGTCTTTAACCAGAACTGCCCCAGGCTCCAGGCTCTCAGGAGCGCTAGTGTGATGGGAGCAGCCTGGCAGGCTGCTTTCCCGCTGATCTGGGGGAGCAGGCACCTGCTTCACAGAAGATGACTCTGGGGTCTGGATATCGGGTGCAATGAATACATAAGGTAAGTTTTGAAGTGCATATGCTGACAGTTCCTCACAGCTTTGAGGACTGAGCATTGGAACTAAGGCCCTTCTGGAAATGTCCTTTTCTGAATGATTGGGACACTCCTGGATCAAAGGGCTTCCAAGTGTGGTTGAACTAGAAGAAGGCTGTGGACTCTCAAATGTTAGATGTGCAAACTTGGAGGTGGTAGATTTTCGACTTGAATGTCTTGACTGGTCTCGATGATGACGTTTCCATCTCCTGTTGGATAGGAACCAGCTATCTGCTGTGGTATCAAACTGAGGTAATACCTAAGGATTAAAAAAGGAAAAGGTGAGAAGAGCCACATATCAAGTACAAACCTAAGGGAAGAAGCTCTTGAGTTGCCCAAAAAGTCTGTTTAGTTTCTTCCATAAAATAAAAGACACAGTTTTCATTTCCACCAATAACTTTATTGATTTGGATATTTTGAGTATGTCAGCTCTCTCCCCCCGTGGTATAACACTGATTGTTCTTAATTAATGTCTTGATTTGCTCACTGCCAACTTCAACTGGTCTACCCAACCATGGAGCATCATCCAGCAAGCAATCCCCAGCATGAAACTTCACAAACCGCTTTTGACACATTCAATCAGTCACAGCACCTTCTCCACACACTGCATCAATCTTTTTTTGTTTCAGTTGCATTTTTATCTTTCTTGAAATAATAAAGCATAATATGCTGAAAATGTTGCATGTTTTCTTCAATTTTCAATATTAAAAAGGCCACACAAAAAATTACCAATTTTGATAGCTTTTTTAAAAAATGCATACTGATAGGATAGCTGTCACAATACAATCTAATGGAATTGTTTCAAATGAAGTTAGAGACAACTAAGTGCTACTAGAGCCATCTTATGGGAAAAAACTAGACGAACTTTTTAGCCAACCCAAAATATACAATGACCAGACACCAGAATCCTAAATGGGACCCACTATTGTAAGGGATACAAAACAAAAATACTTGTCTAATGGGGTATTAATAGAAAGCAATATGAGCTTCGGGCAACCTGTACAATGTCTCTGGCTTTCGGTTTCCTCCTATGTAAGAAAAGGGACAATGCCTCTGTTTATTACACCATACAGCTGCAACTTGTTTAACTCGCTTTAAACTTTGAGGGCAGAGACAAGCAGTCTTACTTACCACTGATCCCAGCACCTAGCAGAAGGCCTGCACAAAGGCCCCCCATTAAGAATGACTGACTGAATGCAAGAATAGGGAGGTCATGGATGGAAAGCAAGTAGCACAGGACCTGGCATATGATGAGTTCTCAGTAAACATTTATTCCTCTTCTCATTCACAGGAGCTTAACATTTAAGTTTCTTCACAACCAGGAAGCAAATATTATGGTTCTCCTCAGCAATCCTGAACAAATTATATTTATGAAGCACTCCTAAGCAGATTTTATGCTTTTGTCTGGTCCTTTTGCTATACTACTTCCAAGACATGTAGTGGCTATATTCTCTTCCCAGGGCTTTTAAGCTGTCAAAGCGTGACATATACTATTTCTGTGGGGGTTTTTCGAGGTTCAATCTATTAAACAGTAAATAGAGTACTAAGCTAAATACCTCTTCCATGAAGCTCAGGAAACAATCTCATTTTTTACTAGTTCTGCCATTTATGTGGCTTTCTCACCCAGCTACTGGATAGTGAAACTTTTGTACTAAACTCTTTCAGATGAATGTGAGACGGAGGGGTGGGGGGCGAGACTCCAGTTCCAACCAACTCAAGTTGGACTTTTCTTACTTTTCAGTTTGAATTTAGAAAAGGAGATATACCAGAAGAGATGGCTGACGACAGACAGAAAGAGTATATTGCCTCCTTGTCCGTGCCCCCATGAATCTTATTCTTCGGAGGTCTGGTTCATGGGGAAAGCGAGTCAATGTTCTGAGTTGCCTAACAGAGTAAAAGTCAAAGTAAGAATCCCATGGCCTACCCAAGAAGTGATGGTGTTGTGATCAATGGGCTTGCTGGGCACCTGTCTAGTGTGGGTGATGGGAAGCTGCGGTGATCCATACTGGTGTTTGGGGCCCTCCAGTGGCTGTTGGTGGAACTGCAGTTGGGCTTTTCGGGACGTTTGGCGACGTTTTTTTCTGGGAGGCATCAATAGGTGAGTGTAGAGCAGTTAGTAACCACATGGTGCTGTTTGTAGTCAAGTACGGGGAGAGACTCCAATTCCAACCCATACCTGCAGAGAAGAAACAAAAGCACTTCCTCATACTCTGTCAGCCAGTTCTACTCTCAACTTACCACTCTACCAAAAGCTCTGGGGCGTGCACCTTCCTAACCTACACCAAGTTAAAACACCATAGTTTACATTCAACAATTGTTCAATGAACACTTTTTGAGCACGTGCTCGGAATTTAGTCTACAATATCATTTACTGAGTGCCAAGCACTTGTAGGGACACAGAAGTCAGGATGTGTCTGTTTCAAAGAGCTGAGGGTCCAGCAGCAGGAGAGACAATTACAATCATGGGACCAATGCCTCCACTCCAGGGGAGGCTGTCTGGAGGAGGCGACACCTAACTGGGCTACAAAGGGCAAGGGAAAGCCGAAAAGCAGGCTAAGGAGCAGCACAAACAAAGCACAATGACATGAAGGAGCAAATGAATTCAGGGAATCACAGACCACACGTAGCTGGACACAGGGTATGAAAAGATGAATTACAAAAATTGAGGCTGGACATGATGTCAGGTTTAGTTCAGACAAACCAGGTGTACCAGATCATTTTGGATTTTAGACTAAGTAGTCAGTTAAGAATTTCAAACAAAATGATATGATCACACTTGGATTTTTTTTAACTTTTTACCCCAGATAACTTTGAACATACACAAAAATAGACTAAATAATATGAGCCTACCCATTCCCCAGATCCTACAATGATCAACACACGGCCAATCCGGACCCATCACACCCCCTACCTCTGTGTTATTTGAAGAAAATATAATATTCCCAGTCATGATATCATTACCATTAACACAACATATATATGTATATATACATATTCCTTAATATTATCAAGTGTTCAGAAATGTTCAAGTTTTCAATTGTCTCATATATATCATAATTGTTTTTTGTTTGCTTTTTGTCTTCTGGACAGATCATCCTGGTAACAGTGTGAAAAGAGAAGACAAGTACCCCAGAAGTAGGAGGACCAGTTTTAGGAAGGGCCTGTGTAACCTAAGTGAAAAATCATGAGGCCTGAACCTGGGCCATCAGTGGAGATGGGAGGCTGGAGACAGAGGCAGGGACAACAGGACCCAGAAAGTAATAAAAAGTCTGAAAAAGTACCCACTGAATTGAGTAACCAGTTCAACTTTATTAAGAGGTTCATCACTGTGACAGTGGGACAGAAGCCCCATGAATGCAATAGGTAGAGAGGTAAATCGGAGGTGCAGCTGAGCATGCTAGACCTAGAAAGTCACACAACAGGGTGGATTGGTTCCACTCTATCTTCATGAGTCTTTCTTTCGGTCAACAACAACAGCAAAAATAACATCCTCTGACTTATGTCACTAGGCAGTGCAGATACAGGTATGGAAAAAAGGAGAAAGTCTCTACACTGAAGAAACTAACATTTTTAGGGACAACACAGGGAATAATTATACCTATTTGTTCATTTACTCATTGACTAATATATATTAGTCAATATATATTTACTGAGTGCCTCCTCTGTGCTAGACACTGTTCCAGGTGCTATAAATATATACCAGAGAACAAAATTAAACCGCCACTCTATGGCACTAAAAGCTGACTGCTGCCCTGGCTGGTGTGGCTCAGTGGATTGAGCACTGGACTGCGAACCAAAGCATTACTGGTTCAATTCCCAGTCAGGGCACATGCCTGGGTTGCAGGCCAGGGCCCCAGTTGGGGGTATACAAGAGGCAACTACACACTGATGTTTCTCTCCCTCTCTTTCTCCTTCCCTTCCCCTCTCTCTAAAGATAAATAAAATCTTAAAAAAAAAAAAAAGCTGACTGCTATTTTAGACAGGGTTGTCAGGGAAAGCCTATCTGAAAAAGTGATATTTGAGCAAAGACTTGAATGAAGAGAGGAGAACAAGCAAACAGTAGAAAGATGTAAGCATAGAACAGTCCAGGCTGAGAGAACGGTGAGTGCAAAGATCACAAGGTGGGGTTATGTCTGACTCTTCAAGAAACAGTAATGTCAGCAGAGCTGCACCAGAGCGTGTTGGGAGACGAGCAGTCCATGTGACACTGGGCTTCGTTGGGAAGGTTAAGGACTCAGGATTTGATTATTCCTAATGTGACAGGAAGCCACTGAAAGGTTCTGGACAGAGGAGTAACATAACCTGATTTATACTTTTAAAAGTTAACTTGAGCACTGGCCATGTGGCTCAATTGGTTGGAGCACTGTCCCATGCACCAAAAAGGTTGCAGGTTCGATCCCCAGTCCAGGCACATACAGGAGGCAACCAATGATGCTTCTCTCTCACATTAATGTTTCTCTCTCCCTTCCTCTCTCTCTTAAAAGTAATGGGAAAAAAATGTCCTAAGGTGAGGATTTTAAAAAATTAAAATAAGTAAATATATTCCTGGGTAAAGATTTTAAAAAAATTTACTGGAGGCGCTTTGTGAGAAAAGGGAGGGTGGGAGGAGGGCTGAGAAAGGAAGCAGGAGCCCAGTGAGAAGGCTGTACTGCAGGGGTCCCGTGGAGAGGTGATAGTGGTGGCAATGACTCCAGTGAGAAGTGCTGAAACTAACTAGCCTCAAGTGGACACTATGTTGAGCAACAATTCTACTGTTTATGTAGGAACTCATTTTCCACAAAGATTACCTGAAAAGTTTTCCACTCTCTTAAAACTTTAGAACTCTCCTCTCTCAACAAATGACCTATTTCCTACTGCACAAAGAATACAGGAGAGACATCAAGGTTAATACATTTTCCAGAAATCATGCAAATATTTCCAGATATATGCAAATTTGCATATATCTGCATCCATCTCTTCTGTAATTAGAGATCAAGTCCCGTTTGCTTTCTAAGGCCTTTCCCTCTGGCTGTGCTTTGGAGCCTTCCTCATGCTCTACACCTTTTCTAAGCAATCATCTGCTCATATTTCGATAACCACCTAGATGGAGATGACTTAAATATTTATATATTCAGTTTGAATTCTCCACACTCGGGACCCATACACCCTGCTGCCTATTTGACAGCAACTAGATGTCTCAAATGCACTTCAAACTTAACATGTTTAAAACTGTACTCATGATCATTTCCCCTGCACCCCCGCCACAAAAGCAACTACCTTCCAGGGGAATGGTATCATTCATCCAGTTATGCATCCAGAAACCCTGACATTTCCCCTTCCCCTCTCCCATCAGACCCAACACCTCTTAAACATGTCTTCAATAAGGCCCCTTTTCCCCCTTTCTGTCTCTCTCCCTCTCTCTCCTCACCACCCTTCAGTTCTGATAATTCTGGCTTGGATAATTGCAGTGATAGCCTAACTGCTCTATCCTAATCTACTCTGGCACCCCCTGCAGAGACCTTTTAAAAATGCACATCTATCTCAACCTTAGCAGCATCTTAGAAACTTTCACACCATTACAGCCCAGTAGAGAAAGAAGCAAATGCACCAGCCAAAGCGCAAAAGAAGAGGCAGAGGTCCAAGTAAACCACCAGCTCGTGCACCCGTGGAAGCCACAGGAGCAGAAATAAGGGAGGCCGGAGGCCAGGGACACTGACTGGTGAAAAGTGTTGGACTGCAGGCCTGCTATCAATAACTTCTCAGTAGATCTAGAAAATACCATCGTCTGATCACCACGACCACCTTTTGAGAGACCCACTCTGCTCTTACAAAAACAATCCCTTTTGGTCCTTTGTCCTGGACCTGTGACATTCTGGACTGGTTCTATTCTGTTGTGGATGAATGTAATGTGTAAAATAAATCATCTCTTCTGTCTTAGCAGAAGGAAAAAATGCACGTCTGATCTTGACTCACTTATGCTTAAAATTTTTGAGTTTTGCATAAGGACCAACTCCTTAGTTTTGACAAAGGTCTTGCTTGATCTCACACCGCACTCCATTCAGGTCTCAGTTCAAATTCCTCAGAGATTCTTCAGCCTCCCACTTACCACACTCTCTCTTGCCACACAGCTTTCACACCTTCATCCCTTTGCTTTGAGGGTTTCCTTCCCTTTTTTTTGCATAAAGATATCAGATCTTACCAAGATTTAGTTCATGAGAAAAGGCTTTCCTGGCCTACCTAAGACAAGATCTCCTTATTGTAGATACTCAAAGTTATCACTGACCTCTAATTTATTACTTCACAGCTATAACCCTCCACCAGCTTTTTTGATTCTTGGAAAATCTCTGTGCTGCCTCTTTTCTCCCATTGGACGGTGAACTCAAACCTCCTCTGCCATTGCATCCTAGCAGGGCCTGGCACCTACTAGTAGGTGCTCAATAAAATTTGTTGAATAAGTTAACAAAGTACTTTAATGTATATAAAAAACTGGCTTTGGTAGGGGGCGGGGGTGGATGAGATCAGTATTTGAAGATTTGGAGCTGAGATAAGGTGTGCGATTTTTAAAAAGCTGTTGGAAACTTTAGTAACATTATATGCTGCCTTCAGAGTCTCTCAATCTGGTCGGGGGAACTAGACGATCTTCGGTTGTTGGTATATGGTATACAAATTTCCCGAGTAAGGAAATCAAGTAGGGTAGACGTCGAAAAGGTAGAAAGATCCCCAGGGAGGCGAGGAGGAGGGTCTCTGGAGTGATTAAGGATGCGACAGCACCGAACGAGGGACAGCAGGCCACTGGGCCGCCCCAGGCGCCGCAGTCGCCCCAGGTCCCAGCTAACCCGCCCTTGCCGGAGACCCGCCGGAGCTCCCCCCAGCCTCCCATTGCCGCTCCCTACCCACGAGCCGGCCCAGCCGCCTTACCCGCCTGGCTGCTTCCCCGCCGCTGATCCCCAGGCCGCGCTGAGTTCGACCCCGGAACGCGGAGACAAGGGCCGGCGCCGATTGGCGACGCTCCCTCACGTGACAGCAACGCTCCGCCGGCGCCAATTTCAAACAGCGGAACAAACTGAAAGCTCCGGTGCCCGACCCCACCCCCGGCCCCCGGCCTGGGACCCCCTCCCCTCCCGGGATCCCCCGGGATTCCCCACCCCTCCCGCACCGCTGGGGACCCGGCAGCCTGGCGCGAGTCCCTGTCCGACACCCTGGCTCGGCCCCCAGGTTGGAGGAGCCCGGAGCCCACCCTAGGAGCCACAGCCCAGGAGCGACCGCGACTGCAGTCGGGAGGTGAGTGGGAGCCGAGGTATGGAGGCTGAGACCGGGTCTTGGAGCAGGCAGGGAGCAAGGTCTCGGGTGCCGCAGTCAGGGGGTCTAGCAGCAGGGCGCAGGACAAGAGTGGAGGTTTGAGGCCCCTCAATAAGAAGGTCTGAGCGAGGGTGCAAATATTTGCTGCATCCAACCCCCTGGCCTGTCCTCATTTCTTTCTCAAAGCACCCCTTGACTTTCCCTGGATGCTTGACCTCTGCATCCTGCCCTGCAGCCTGGAGAGGGCTGGGGTGGCCTACTTTCCTAAGCAGACTGTGACCGTGATGAAGACTGAGCTGACTCTGCTATAAGTCAAAGACAGACCTGCCCACACAGTCCTCTGCCTCCAGGTGCTCTCACCATTAAACCACTCTGCCTCCACTCCAGCCTCTTAAAGGACCCTTCTGGTTTTTGAGAATCCTGGTCAGGATGAGGGTGGGTCAGAGGAATCACTCTAGAAGGCTCCTGGGCTAAAGTGTTGGCAATGATTGGAAGAGGCTGGTCAGAGTTTAGAAGGGAGAATTAAGCCTTAGAAGATATCTTTGGGGGGTAGGGAGGGGATAATAGTATCTACTATTGATGAGGGAGAGAGGGAGGCTTGATGAGTTGGGAGATGGAAGTAAAACTGAGATCTGAAGGTAGAGGACTCCTTTATATAAAGGAAAGGGAGGAGTCAGAGTGGAGAGGGCCTGAGAACTTGAAGCAGTTGGCAAATGTCATGAGTGTGACAGTCATTTTTAGTGTGATACCAGATGTCCTAAAAAAGAGACAACCTGTTCTTTTGTCAAAGTATCCCTAAATAAGATTATACAATTTTACATAATGGTAGAGTATACTATATATCTATTAAAATTAACAAAGCACAGCCCTGGCTGGTGTGGCTCAGTGGATTGAGTGCCAGCCTGTGAAACCAAGGGTCTCCAGTTTGATTCCCAGTCAGGGCACATGCCCAGGTTGCCAGTTGGGGGTGTGTGAGAGGCTCTGACACACTGATGTCTCCCTCTCTTTCTCCTTCCCTTCCCCACTCTCTAAACATAAATGAATAAAATATTTTTTAAAAATCAACAAAGCACAAATTTTTAGATAAAACTATTTTTTAACATTACACAACCACCTTAGCACATTGTTGGCAGCACAATGCAAGTATAACAGCCTGTGAAATGAATGGACTCCCTTCTGTTATGCAGTGTACAGTCTGCTCAACTTTACCTTGATGTGAGCAGCTTCCCATTTACCTGGGGGTCTGGTGAACTGGGGATGGTTTCTTCAGTGGTGTGGCAATAGTGCAATGGTACAATCTGCCTTTTTCCCCTGAATCTATTGGCACTGATCCTTTTATTTATAAACTAAGATAACATAAAATATAAAGGCTCTATCCTAGAATGGATTATGGGATTAGGGTTTTGTCAGGGCTCCTAATTACCAAATACCCTCCTATCCCAGCATCCCTGTCCCTACAGTCACTGTGAGCGATCTGTATTTTAGTAGGTGATACTAGACATTCCTACATTTTTGTAAGTACCCCACTTGTTTCTGTAGCCGAACATTCTTAAGCTTCCAGAACACCTTTGTCATGATGACCTACGTTCAACCCAATCCCACTTTTCCCATGAGTTGCTTCTGTTTGCTCCAGTTTTAACTTTTTTTTTTGTCAGTGGAACTTATCTATTATCTGAGGTCTTTACAAAGAACTAGGGAGCATTCACTTGGGCCTGTGGGCTCCCACTCCTGGTCATAGGAAGAGGAACACTTCTCTCTAATAGAACTTCCTTCTCATCGTAACATTTCTCTTTCTGCTGTTACTTGCACTTTCCAGGGTCCATGCTTGTGATTCTCAATGGAGAGTGAAAGCACAGATTCATAATGAAAACCAGCCCCTGTCGGCCACTGATTCTCAAAAGACGGAGGCTGCCCCTTCCTGTTCAAAATGGCCCATGTGAAACATCGGAGGAGGAGCCTAGGAGGCCCCCTGCCCAACAAGAGCCTGGTCAAGCGCAGGCCTCCAAGGAGATGGCACAGTCCACCTCGTGCAAGTTTCCGGCTGGGATAAAGATTATTAACCACCCCACCATGCCCAACACCCAAGTGGTGGCGATCCCCAACAACGCCAATATCCAGAGCATCATCACAGCATTGACCGCCAAAGGAAAAGAGAGTGGCAGCAATGGGCCCAACAAATTCATCCTCATCAGCTGTGGGGGAGCCCGCACTCACCCTTCAGGACCCCAGCCTCAAGCCCAACCCAGCAAAGACCATAAGAGGACAGAAGTGATCACCGAGACCCTGGGACCAAAACCTGCCGCTACAGATATGAATCTTCCCAGACCACCAGGAGCCCTTCTCGGGCAGAGATGGGAGAACTGTGGTATGTGATCTGCAAGGCAAAAGGTTGAGGAGCTTAGCCTTTCCCCTTTGGTGGCAAGGACTTTGGTGATAAGGTAGCCATTGTAGTCATGTTAATGCCTACAACAGACAGGCATGTATCCTGAACCAGGGGAAAGTCATTCTGAAACCTTGACCCAGATCCTTTGGACACTGTCCAAAGGTTTGTAATTATTATTTAGGGCTCCTAATTGCCTTCTTTATATTGGGAAGAGATTTCTTTTTTCTTTTTGTTTATCCTTCTCATTGACTGTATAAAGTAGGAATCTTTCTCCATCTTAATAAAAGAGAACACTGAAGCATGAGGAGGAAAAGTGGTTTTCTCTGTGCAGATACTGAATAACTTATAAGGTTGCTTTGACTGATCTCTAAGGCTCAATGTAGTCCAGATTGAAATGCACTTTAAACTATGCCCCTGAATTTCTCCTGAAATCCATAGTGGCACGGAGTACCTGAGAGCCACAGCAGGTTTTCCCTTGTCCCTGAAGGTGGAGCACTTGGAGAGATGGTTCCCTAAGCACCAGTTTCAATAGGCCTATGGGGCATCCGCCCAGACAGCTAAGTGACATCTTGGATTATTTCCCCTCTAGCTGGCGGTGAGGCAACAGGCTGCACTCTTAACAACAGCTTAACCAACATCCAGTGGCTTGGAAAGATGAGTTCTGACGGACTGGGTCCCTGCAACATCAAGCAAGAGATGGAAGGAAAGGAGAATCTGCACTTGGAGCAGAGTCAGGACAAGGTGAATTGTTCTGTCACTCACTAGGGAAATCAGAGCCCCTGTAGGGAACTTCTAAGAAGGGAAATGGATCAAGTGGCCTGTGCAGCAGAATTTCCAAGTGCTCCTATTAGCACTCAGCACAATTCTGCATAACTTTTGAGCTACATTTCTGCTGGAGATCTTTCTCCTCAATCTGCGAAATTTGCTTGAGGGCATATTCCTCTGGCTCTGCTCTGTTCCATTAGCACTGAGTTTAGCACTCCACCCTTAGTAGGTATTTAGGAAATGGTGAACAGCTCTTAGTTTGGAAAGCCACTTAAACTTTAAAAGAGCAACTCAACAATAGGGACAGAACAAAGCATTTTTAACCAGATAGTTTTCTTAGAAGTTATACTAATAGAAAATAAAGTGAGTTAGATGTGAGTTTTAAATTTTTCTGCAGCAATCCAAATTGATTTGACCCAATTATGTGGCCTGAGGTTGTTTTTCACAGTTGCTGCATACCTAGATTCTGTTGTATATTCCTTTTAATCTTTCATTCCACGGACTTTAAAAGTGAATATTTACATGGGTATGCACATGCATAAAAATTGAGCTGTTCACTTGAAATTTGTGTACTTTATAAAGTTATTTATATAAATATATAAACATAATAAACTTTATATACATATATTAATAAATATACAAACATAAATATAAGAAAGCTCAATATTTTTAAAGCTTAATATTTTTTAATGTGAATAAATATTCACATTAACATTAATATTTTATTTTTATTTTTTAAATATTTAATTTACTTTTAGACAGAGGGGAAGGGAGGGAGAAAGAGTGGGAGAGAAACATTGATGTTTGGTTGCCTCTCACACACCCCACACCGGGGAACCTGGCCCAAAACCCACACATGTGCCCTGACTAGGGATTGAACCTGCAACCCTTTGATTCACAGGCCCTCACTCATCCACTGAGCCACACCAGCTGGGGCTTAACATTAGTATTTTAAAATGTGAATCAGATACTCGCCTAAGATGTAGTCAAATGTGTCCTTTACATTTTTCTCTCCTGTACTCAAAAGTATTTCTGTCACACAAACATTGAAAGAAGATGGGTTGGTTTACTCACATCACATCAGGAGAAAGGATTGGACTACAACCTTGGCCCCCAAGGTCTGAAAAATGGGTGTGGTTTTGTGTAAAATCACTGTTTTAAGAATCATAACATATATCCAAACTTTTCTGAGAGGTTTCAACTACCTCTTTGGACCATATCTCCAACACAATGAACGAAGACAGAAAATTGGTACTGGACCGGACCCTGTCTAAGATGCTTCCTAATGCTAAGCTCTTATTCCATGGAATATTGGTCTCGGATGAGTTTGTTTCTAGTGTGATTTTTATGGGATAAGATGCTTCTCTAGGGAATGTTCTTCAAGGCGGGCTGGAGGAGGTCTGCGAACCCTTTCTGTCGTTCCCTTTCTCCTCCCCTCGGGTTTCTCACAACCCTCAGGTTGAGGAGCCCCCAGGAGCACCGGCACCCTGGCAGGACTCTGTGTCTGAGCGGCCCCCGTACTCTTACATGGCCATGATACAGTTCGCCATCAACAGCACCGAGAGGAAGCGCATGACCTTGAAAGACATCTACACTTGGATTGAGGACCACTTCCCCTATTTTAAGCACATGGCCAAACCAGGCTGGAAGGTACTGTGTTCCATAACAACCCAGGTTCAGGTCGCTCTAGCCTGACAGCTGGTCTCCACAGATGTGCAGCTCTTGGTGTCTGGTCTGAGGGAGTGCTGAGTGCAAAGGGTGTTAGAACTATAGACAGTCGTACCTTTCGGATTAGGACTTGATCCTGCTGAGTCCCACAAAATCGTCAATGAGAACGCTGCGGCCACTTCATCTGTCAGTACCTAAGGTTTACCATGACTCTTCAGTGTAGCGCCGAGCCCACTTTCATGCTACATTGAACAGCAGCTGGAGTGACTAAGTAGTTTTATGAAAAGAGCTTTTAAAAACAGTGCTGCCTTTGAGCCTCTAATGTCAGGTAATATTTCTAGAAGGCAGGGGGTTTCTCTTCATTTTACACATGGGAACACACAGACACCTGGGAGTCCCCGTGGCTCTCACGACGATGTCAGAGCCACAACTCAGGTCCTCTGACAGATACTCAGCTCCGAGCCAAATGTTTCTTGTTCTCCCCACAACAGAACCTTTAACTTCAGCCCCTTACTGCGACTAAGTTTCCTAGTTTCTTAATTTCTTTACTCACCTATCTTGCTATTGATTATTGCTTCACAGTCTCAGTCCTCTTTCCAGGCCACTGACAGCTATCCAGGTCTTTTCTGTAACAACCACCTAAGAAATGGCATTGGCCTTTATCCCATAGGACAAAGGGGTTATGGCTGAGGCGGATGGCTCTACAACTTGGAGGTCAGGGAGAGAGTTGGACACTTGTCAAAGCCTGTACTGGCTGCAGTGGACAAGACCTGAGGCTGGTTTCCCCTTAGGAAACTTCAACAGTGGTATTTCTGAATCGAAAGTAGTTGATAACTGGTTGTCTCTTCTTTCAGAATTCCATTCGCCATAACCTTTCTCTCCATGACATGTTTGTTCGAGAGACATCTGCCAATGGCAAGGTCTCCTTTTGGACCATTCACCCCAGTGCCAATCGCTACTTGACCTTGGATCAGGTGTTTAAGGTGAGTGTCCTGATTTCATCTAAATGGGGCCAGAGTTGAGGTTGCAAATCCACCTCACAAGGAAACAATTGGTCCTTGTGATGATCTTATCTGATCTGGGGAGAGTTAGAAGGCAGCCAGCCCGTGGGTGATTTGCATAAAACTCACTGAATCGAGTACTGTTGACAAATACCAGATGATACACTTTAGTGCTAGACCAGGCCATGGAGAGGACCGCTTGGATCCAAGTAAGAGGACTTCCTGGGGCAGTGTTTCCCTAGCTGCCCTGTAGATAAGGACAGCCTGGGATGCTTGTTAAAATACAACTTCTCAAGCCCCTGTCGTGGGGCTTCTGATTTAGTGGGTCTGGGGTGGGCCCAGAATTACGTATTTTTAACAAGCATCTCAGGTGGTTATTATGAAATCTAAGAAAACTTTGTTTGTTTGTTTGTTTGTTTGTTTTAAGGGAAAAAAATAAAACCCTTCTTTGGGCTGGAGGCCAGAAACTGAGCCAGCAGAACAGCTCTTCAGAAGTGATTGCTTTGGGATTTCAGAATGCCCATAACTGTTCTGCTGGGAGGGACAGTTGTCCAGCATGGTCCTCAGCATCAGGCAGGAATAGATGTTTTTCCCAATGTGGTCAGACTGGTTGGCCATGCTGGTTGTAACTTCATCTCATTTCTCTCCCACAATGCCTGACCGCCACAGCCACTGGACCCAGGGTCTCCACAATCGCCCGAGCACTTGGAATCAGTAAGAGTCTTTCCCTCTGGCTCGGGGCTTGGCCTTGTTTTCCTTTCACTGCTCAGCATGGCTTTAGTGGACAGGGACAAGACTCTCAGCAGGGGAAGGGAGCCTGTGGCCATGTGACTGCCAACCCTAAATGTAGAGAGCCCCGAGCTTCTGGGAGTGAGGAAATTTGTGACTGCTTCCTCATCTCCCCAGAAAAGGGCTCGTGCCCACTTCTCCTCCCCCTCACACAGCATAATAAAGGTATGCTCAGCAGAGTGGGCATGGCAAGAGGACATGCCATGAGTTTGGTGCGAGCAGTATCCACAGCACATGGCATAGGCCTAGCAAGAGGCAATATTTCATTTTTGCCCTATCTTTTCTTTGCCACTCGTAGAGCGATGTGCTTCAGCATCCCGTGGGGGTGGTGAGGACACATGGATGTGGTGCTGGGACCTGCTACTGTACATCTGCATGCTGTCCACCTTTCCCACTAACCAGGCTTTGGTGGCATTGCTCACCTGCATCCTCCCAGAGCAGCTTTGGTTTCTGGGCTGTGAGGGAGCTCAGCGCATGGTACCAGAGCAGCCAGTGGGTTCTCCTGCCTTCTCCCCCACCTTATTAACCCAGGTTTCTTTCTCTTCCTATCTGCCACACACAGCAGCAGAAACGACCCAATCCTGAGCTCCGCCGGAATATGACCATCAAAACTGAACTCCCACTGGGCGCACGTTAGTATGGGAGAGTGGGTCTCAGGCCTAAGCCTTGTTCTGGGGGCATGTCTTTAGGGGATCAGACTCCGGGATTCTATACCTAGCTCAAAGGGATCTGAATCCAGAGGAGAGCACAGCTCCTGGGACTGAGAAGGGATGTATCCCTGGACCCCTACCCCTTATCTCTCCTATTTCCTTCTAGGGCGGAAGATGAAGCCATTGCTACCCCGGGTCAGCTCCTACCTGGTACCCATTCAGTTCCCAGTGAACCAGCCACTGGTGTTACAGCCCTCGGTAAAGGTGCCATTGCCCCTAGCAGCTTCACTCATGAGCTCAGAGCTTGTTCGCCACAGCAAGCGAGTCCGTATTGCCCCCAAGGTGAGTGGCTTCTGTTTTCTCTTGAGGATTAAGTGCATTGCGACTGTGTCTTGCAGCTGCACTCTACTAAGTGGTCCTTGAGAAGCTCATAAACCTAGCTGGGTAGATAAGGCATAAAAACACAGGAAAATGTAATACCATTATGAAAGCTAAAAAGGAATGTAAGTATTGTCAGAAAGCCCATTACATACTGATGAGTTTATAAGAATTCAGACAAGGTCATTATGATAGATGGGCTGGGATGGTTCAGGAAGAGTTTTCAAAGGAAGTGGGTTTTACAAACAAGTGGATTTGGGTAAACAGACGAGAGGGGAGAGAGAATGGAGGCAGGAAATGCCAGTTTGTACCCAGTAATAGTGGAGTGAACTCATCAGTCCAGCTCAGGGTTTCTCAGCCTTATCAAACTACTGATGTTTAGGGTTGGATGATTCTTTGCTTGGGATGAAAGTGCTGTTCTGTGCACTGAAGGATGTCTACCGACATCCCTTGTCTCTCCCGACTAGATGCCAGGAGCACCTCTCCACCAACCCATGCGAAAATTAAATGAAAATGTCTCCAGACATTGCCAAAGGCCTCTGGGGGGAGGGGTTGTCCCGGGTTAATAAGCATCATTGGTCTAGTTTGAGAGAAAGGTGAAAAAGGTAAGTTAAGACCGTACTTTGATGGACTACCAAATCTGGACCTAACCTTCTAGAGAAGTTTTTGTGAGCAAGAGCTGACCTGTAAAAGAGTAGGGAAAAGGCTCCACCCCTTTCCCTGAGATGGAAACAGAATGGGCTCTGGAGTTTAGAGACTTGATTTGCTGTTTTTTTAAAATTATTTTTTAAATATACATAAAATTATACACACCAGTACACATAATTGTACATATGTGCATTAATGTGACTGTAGCATGTATATCGTTTTGTTTTCATTAAGTCCTTTTCCCCCTTTTCTTATTTTTGCTTCCCCTCCACTTCCCCTCCCCCAACTTTACCTACATTACCCCTGCTCCTCAAGATAACCCACATTGGCACTTTACTATGCTGTCTTACATATTTTATCCATACTTAGTGTAGCAGACATACATCCATAGCCATAGCCATTGTATCTATACACACATAACACAGAACATTGCAAATGGGATTATATTACAGATACTTTCCTGCCTCATGGAAATTCTTCCAAGTCACTTGGCATAGCTCCACCTCATTGTCTTTTTTTAATGTATTTTATTGATTATGCTATTATAGTTGTCCTCTTATCCCCCTTCATTCCCATCCCCCTGCACACCCTCTCCCACCCACATTCCCCCCCTTTAGTTCATATCCATGAGTCATAAGTTCTTTAGCTTCTACATTTCCCCTACTATTCTTTCCCTCCCCGTCTATTTTCTACCTACCATCTATGCTACTTATTCTTCGTACCTTCCCCCGCTCTTCTACTCCCACTCCCCTGTTGCTAACCCTCCATGTGATCTCCATTTCTGTGGTTCCATTCCTGTTCTAGTTGTTTGCATAGTTTCTTCTTGTTTTTGTTTCAGGTGTGGTTGTTCATAATTGTGAGTTTGCTGTCATTTTACTAC
>CM052539.1:80975295-81013843 GCA_028533065.1 Trachops cirrhosus
TTCATTTTTCATCTAATTTGTGACCAAAATCAGCCAGTTCTGTGAGCATCCTGATCACCAGTGCTTTGAACTGTGCATCTGATAGGTTGGCTATCTCTTGGTCACTTAAAAGGATGGGTTCTGGGGCTTTCAATTCTTCTTCTGTTTGAGCCATCTTTTTGCTGTTTTTTGTTTTGTTTTGTTTTTTGATCTTGTCGAGCTCCTGTAGTGAGGGGCGGGGCCTTAGGAGTTCCACAGGGCGGGGCACCCCAGTCTCAGGGTTGTGACGTTGTATGTGGGGGCAGGGTCCAAGAAGGAACAATGGCACTTGCTCTTCTCTCTGTAGGACCTCAGACCCTTCCACCGCTTTCCGCAAGCTAACTGGGCCCCTCTGGTACCAATTCCGGTGTGGGTGGGCCTGTGCACCCTGCGGGACCTTCCTCCTCAGTCAGTGACCCAAAGCTGTATTTCCCGGTGCTGGGACCCTGAGTTGCGCGCAGTGCCTTGCTTCACAATGGCCACCTCGCTGGGTCTGCTGGTCGCCATCCCTGGCCGGGGCCCACCAGCCACCGCTGCTTGTGCGCCCAGGGTCTGCCCGCTGCGGACTTGCAGGCCACCCGGTTGCTCAGCTCTCCACTCTGCGTCCCTCACCTGGCCCGACTCTGCCCCTCCTACCGGTCTGGATGAACGTGTCTATTTTTAAATCCTTGGGTGTCTGAGTTCCATACACTTCAATTTTCTGTCAGTTCTGGTTGTTATTCTGTTTCTAAATTGTTGTCCCTATCTTGGTTGTGTGAGGAGGCACAGTGCGTCTACCTATGCCTCCATCTTGGCCGGAAGTCCCACCTCATTGTCTTTTAATGGGCACCAGTATTCCACGGTGTGGCTGTGCCAAATTTTTCCAACCCTTCCACTTTTATGGGCACATTTTGTTTCTAGTTTTTTATCCCTATGAACTACATTGCAATAAATCTCTTTGCAAGTATTTTCTTACTAGTGCTTTTATTTCTATGGGATAAAGTCCCAGACATGAGATTGCTAAGTAAAGAGATATTTTGAATTTTACTAAATGTTGCTAGATTGCTTTCCAGAAAATCTGTGATAACTCACATTTCCACCAGCAATATATGACAAGACCAGTGTCTTTGCTAGCGATTAGTATTATTAATCTTTTCAATACTTGCCCATCTAATGCACATACAATTACGTCGTATTTCTGTTATGTTTGGTTGCTTGGGATTGTTTGCTGTAAGGTGCTTCTTCATGAACGTGGCCTAGTTTTCATAGGGCTTTGTTAATGATCTGTAAGAGTTTTTTATTATTAAAATGTTAACCTTTGTCTTTTATGTTGAATTTTTTTTTACTTCTATTGTTTGTTTCTTAACGTGGTTTGTAGTTTCTCTTGCCACAGTAAGATTTTAAAATTTTATATAGTCAAATACATCTTTCTTTTCTGTTACAGCTTCTGGGTTTCCAGTTTTGGTTAAGAAGGTCACCCCCACCCTCAGATTGTACATGTAGTCTCCTAGATTCTCTTTCAGGATTTGTATGGTTTTAATTTTTCTTTTGTCTTTGAATGTGATATAAAATAGGCACCAAATTTTATTTTTCTCAGCTCAATACTTATGCCAGCACCACATTAGATGCTCTCTCTTTTCTCCTGTAATTGAATTACCACCTTCATCGTGTATTCTCGTATGTGATAGTTTTTACGACTTTAAAATGAGGATTGGTGGCAGCATGTCACTTATTTCAGCCATCATCTCGTGTCCTGCCTGGTGACTGGATTGAATCTCAAGGCTTCGAGAGCTCCCTTTCACCTTGTCCCTGCTTCCCTTTCAGGTGCTGCTAGCTGATGAGGGGATAGCCCCTCTGCCCACGGCAGGGCCAGTGAAAGAGGAGAAGCTCCTGCTTGGAGAAGGGCTGTCTCCTCTGCTTCCAGTTCAGTCTGTCAAGGAGGAGGAAATCCAGCCCGGAGAGGATACGCCACACTTAGGGAGGCCCATGAAGGTGGAGAGCCCGCCCCTGATAGAGTGGCCCTCACCATCCCCATCTGTCAGAGAGGACATGTCTCAGTCCTGGGATGACTCGTCCCACTCTCCCACTCCAAGGCCCAAGAAGTCCTACAGTGGGCTCAGGTCCCCAGCCCGGTGTGTCTCTGAAATGCTCGTGATTAAACGGAGGGAGAGGAGGGAGATGAGCCGGTCTCGGAGGAAGCAGCACCTACTGCCTCCCTGTGTGGATGAGCCCGAGCTGTTCTTCTCTGAGGCCCCCGGGACTTCAAGACAAGCCACAGAGCTCGCTCTCCCCTCAGAGTCCTCTGTGCCCACCTCCCAATTTGGCTACTCCCAGGAGGAGGGAGGACCTTTTAAGACACCCATTAAGGAGACTCTGCCCATCTCCTCCACCCCAAGCAAATCTGTCCTCCCCTTGACCCCCGAATCCTGGAGGCTTACACCCCCAGCCAAAGTCGAGGGGCTAGATTTCAGCCCAGTACGAACCCCTCAGGGTGCCTTTGGCCCTCTACCTGATTCCCTGGGGCTGACAGATCTCAGTGCCACCCCACTGAAAAGTATCCCCCTCTTTGACTCACCCCGAGAACTCCTCAATTCTGAGCCCTTTCACCTCAACTCTGGCCCCTTCAGCAGCTGTTCACCTTCAGATAGGGAAGTCCCCAAGCCAGGCTCCCCCGAGCCACAGGTTGCCAACCTTTCAGCCAACCGTTCCCTGACAGAGGGCCTGGTTCTGGACACAATGAATGACAGCCTGAGCAAGATTCTGCTGGACATCAGCTTCCCTGGCCTGGAGGAGGACCCACTGGGCCCTGACAATGTCAACTGGGCTCAGTTCATTCCTGAGCTGCGGTAGAGACCTGATCTGACCCTTGCTGCTCAAGCTGTCCTCTCTTCTGGGCACTCGTGTGGCTGGGCCATCCTTGGCCTCTGAGTGAGGACACAAGCAGGGACCATCTGTCTGCGCCTTTAGCCCCTGGCTATGCCAAGGCAGACATCATGCCACAGCCGCCACTGGGCCCTCTGCAAGCCTCAAGGCCCTGGTGACTGGACTGTGTGCCACCCTATGCTCCGCTAGAGAAAATGATTCCTCACTCTCCCTGCAAGAGCTGAAGGGTGGGCGTAGCAGAAACAAGGGTGAAAAGAGGTTAGGAACTCCCAAAACTGTTTGCATTCTGTGCCCAGCAGTCTCACTTTCCCTGCTCCTTGCAGGGTGCCCTTGTAAATAGTATATATCCTCCAAACTATCCTCTAATTTTTAATGCAAGCTTATTTCCTTAGATCATTATCTACAGACTACCAGAAGGTGGGTAGGATGACAGAAGTTTCAGTTTGCCTCTGTTCCTTGCTTTTAGTTCCTAGAGAAGGAGGAACCTGCAGTGCACGGTTTCCTCCAGGCCCAAGGTACCTTTCCTCAAGTCCTTTACTGTAGGCATGCAGACAAGCAGATCCACTTGCCAGGGCCCCTCTTATTGGCCCCCTCCCATCTCCCCATCTTTCCAAGTCAGCTTTCCTGCAAGTAGAAATCCTGGTAAAAACGTCCTTTGTAATACATCAAGAGTTGAAATCGGGGTGGGGGATGGATGCATCTGAAGCAGTGTGCAGGCCCTGATGTGTACCCATGTGACATTTCTCTGATACTGTCCCTAATTATGCCAGAGAGACTAGCACTGATGGGAACTTGGCCCGAGGCCTCAGAAGGCTAAAAGGGCCCTGATCTGCCTGGCTTCTTTAGCATGCACTGTAGCTTTACAGAGAGCCACCCAAGGCCCCAGCTGACCACAAGCATGTGAGCCAGCTCGAGAACACTACTGTAACTACTGTTCAATAAAATCCAGGGTGGAAATGTTGGTCTCTGGTGTGTTGGCATCTGGTCCCAACAGCATAAGGAGGGATTGGAAAAGAATGCGGGTGATGAAGATGGGAGAGCAAGGCCTGAAGTCAACACGAAGCACTTGAGTGCAAAGGGCCTTGGTGTGGATCACCCCCACACCCTGCACAGACACACAGCCTTCCTAGCACAGAAATCCGCAGCTTCCTATTACTGTTCTTTCAGTCAGTCCTCAAAAAGGGGAAGGAGGACATGCAGGCAGACCTCCTAGAATATTAAGAAAGGATGGGTCCAGGTACAGGTACCTCATGACCACCTCTACTTCCACCCCAAGTCCTGAAAGCCTGCCCTGCTTTTCTCCCCACGCCTCCCCTAAGCAAGTCCCTCCCCAGAAGAGCTCCCATTACCATCTCTCCAAGTCAGAACTTGTCTGTTCCCCAGCTATCTCACCTAAGACAGCCATGGCCCAAGGGCCTAATGAGCCCTCCTCCCTTCATCACCACCCAGGAAATATCACCATAGCAACCCCAACAGCAAACAATGCTGCCAGGAAGGTCTTCCCTACAAAGCTGCCTCTCCTGGGAGTCAGGCCCAGAAGCACAATGGCCTCTAGGCCAGGAAGATCAGCTAGAGGGAGGGGTAATCCATCCCACATCAGAGAACCCTTCCTGCAGGTAGGGGGTAGGGGCCGATCTCTGAGGCCTACCTTTTTGTACCCCCACTGGGCTAGTGACTCCCCCTGGTCAGGTAGGGCATGTTTTCTCCAGGGCAGCAGATCTTCCAACCTGTGAACTCTGTTGTCTTCCTCTCTTGGTCCTATGCTACTGCAAACACAGCTCAGAGGAGATGCCTGGTAATTACATCTCCTGGACCAACCCACTGGGTGTTCACGTAGAAATGATTTAGCAGGCTGGCCCCAAGAAACAGGTGAGTTTTTAGAACATGGAAAGTCCTAGGAATGGACAGGAGGGAGAGACATTTTTGAAGAGCACAGTTCATGATCAGTGCAGAGAGATGACCAAGGTCCCAGCTCTGCTGGTCACTCACTCGGCACTTTGGGCAAGTTATTTACTGCATTTTGCTTTTTGCATCTTTGAGATGAGGCCCATACATAACACCTGCTCATAGGGTTGTGAAAATTAAATGAGATGTGGATACATATTTAGCACAGTGCCTACATATTCGCTACTACTTATTTCATGGGGGTTGGGGCACAGAAAAGATAAGGGACCAACAGCCTAGATGCTTTCTATACTTGCTTGTATTTTAATGAGAATCACAATGCACCAATGACAGCAAAATGAGTAACAGGAGGAGTCCAGGTAGGAAAGCACCCAGGCTCCATTCTCTGGAGAAAGATTTCCCTTCAACACTTGACTTGGTACGAGGCAGTTTTTCCTCAGGGTTTCCTCAGGCCTGATGTGCTCTGGTAGGAGCACAAGTTCCTCGGCAGGGATGTGGGGGCACCAAATGAAGAGGATGGGTGAAGAGTGGGAAAATTCAAGTTGAGGGTAGAGGGCAGGAAATCAAAATCCAAATCTGATAGATGGAAAGAGAACAGAAGCTGAAAGGTCTGTGAGAATAATATGGAGCCATGGTAACTATTGGTGAGCAGGGCAGGAGCAGAGACCTGGCTCCCTGCCAGGCCATCAGTGTCCTGAACAGAGTCCTGGGTCTGGAGGAGGCAGAGTGCCCCTCTGGGGCTGCCCCTGGGAAGGAGAGGCAGAGTGCCCCAGGCTCCCTTTGTCTCTCTCCAGATGGTCCAGGCGAGCGAGCCTCTCCAGACCCACTGCACGTGGGCGCAGCGTGAGTTTCTCCTCCCAGATGAGACCTGGGAGTTGCCTGGCTTCACTCCACAAACCTACCACCAGCTGGCCCTAAAGCTGCCACCCTGCACAGACATGAAGTCCAAGGTGCGCCACCGACTAATCCACCCTTGCAAGAATGCAGCTGAGCATACCTGGGGCTTTCACACATGGCTTGACGTGGGACAGTTGCCCGCCACCTTTCCCACCAGGCCCGACAGGCCCTATGACAGCAATGTCTGGCGCTGGCTGACAGACTCCAGGGCCCACCGCCGGCTCCCAGCAGAGCCCTGCATCCCTGCTCCCTCCTGGATGGGCCAAAACAGCCTTCTAACTTTCATCAGCTGTAATCCTATCTTCTTGGACATGAAAAGGAAGAACCAGGTGATTCTCAGGACAGTGAAGGAGCTAAGAGAGGCGGAGAAACTCAAGCTGAGGAGTGAAGCAAGGGCACCTCCACTCGACACCAACGGGAACATCCTGCCACCAAAGGACTTCAAGAAGTAAGAGGTGCTCCTTCCTTAGGGAGCTCACACACTACCCATCTGCAGGTGACCCCTCCCTCTCTGATTCCTGTTTCTGGTATCTAATTGGTACTCTAACCTTCCCACCTCTGGTCATCTGAAAACTACACTCTGGAGGGAAGAGATGGAGGCAAGGGAAGGACAGCCAGGGAAGGGGCTCAATTATTTAGCTAAAAATTAGGAAATACAACTACATTCTTAACACCTGCTATAGACCCTGGGGATACACAGCCATTCAATCCCTGCCCTTGAGGAGCTTGCAAAAGGCAGACACCGACATACATGCAAGGAAAGACAGCTGTCAATGCAAGCTCACACATGCTAAGAGCTAAGTGTGAGGCAAAGAGTGGGTGTTGTAAGGAGGTCAGTCATTAGTGGAAAGAGCTGAGAGCTGGAGTCAGAAGCTTGAACTGCTTAGCTTTTCTGACTCAGTTCCATCGCTGATAAAACAGGGATGGTAAATACCATGCCTTCCTTAACAGGTGAAGATAAAATGGGTTAATGAATGTACAGAAGCACTAAACAAAAAATAGATGTTATAACAGAAATTCGAAGAGGGAGGGAGGGATTGCTGTAGGCTGGAGCATCCCCCTCAGGAAGGCTTCACGAGTGGGAAGCCTTCAGAAAGCAGAAAAAGGGGGTCGGAGGGCTGACTGCAGTGAGCAGGGACAAGAATGCAAACGTGAAAGGAACCACTGGAGAACCCTGCAGCTCCCTCCCCACTCCCCCACCCCCACCCCAACCCACCATGGTGGGAACTCACTGGACATGAGTGCCAGGAAAGGGGGAGGTGAATAAGGATAGAATGTCTCAAATTCCGATCCCAAGGGCATTAAGAGAAGCATTGAGGGGTTGGGGGGTTGGCTGTGGAGATTTGTAAACTTTAAAAAAATGCCAATGATTGATGATTTTGAGAGAAGATTATTTAGGACCTTGGACTTCTCTCTACTGTCCCTGCAGTGAAGATTACTGATGGCTAATGTGTATCATACAAGGCAGACAGATGTGCAGGAGACTTAGATCACTCCTCAAAACTCAGTCAAATGACAGGGCCAGATGTTCTGTCATCCCTTTTAAACAGCTCTGCAAGGGGTTAAAATAAGTTGTTAAAGTGGCTCTAGATCCATGAGAGAGCACATTCTGAGCACGAGAAACCCAGAGGATTTCAGACATCAAGATACTTTTGATCTTGCTGGGAAATAGAACATTTACATACAAACCCAGCCATTCTCAGCTCTGGTAGTGCCTGACAATCATGTCAGCCTTTGTGGAATAATCTCAAGGTTGGAGCCCCTCTGGGAGACTCTAACTTACTTGGCCTGGGGCAGCCTGGGCATGGTATTTTTTAAAAGCTCCTGAGGATGATTCTGATGTGCAGCCAGGCCTGAGAACCTCTTATGTAACTGAAGACCGCAAACAGGGCCCATCTTCTGAACCAGGTGCAAAGCATGTTGAGCCACAGGAAATTTGCCACTATTCAACTACAGTTTTTACAAGGCCAATTTCCCACTGTCAGCTCTAACATTGCAGGCCTGTCCAAGAGGGAGCCGTCAGACCAGGTGTCAGAGGGCAGCAGGGCAGAGCAGGAAGGGCTCTTGGGTAGCAGCATCACGTTAACCGGTAACGAGGGGAGCATGTGTGCTGCATTCATTCTGCCCCCCCATGGGCCCTGTGTCAGTGAAGGAGGTGGGACTTGAAGACTATTGAGAATCTGGATAATGATATTACCTACAATATGGCAAAAGGATGAAAGATTGACCAGCCAAACATGATTATTCCAGCCAAATGCAAAACACACACAAGGTACAGGCCATTTGGAATAGATCAACATCCACTTAAAAGATGGAAGAGATTCCCTACAGCCCAATTGCTCAGCTGCCTCCTGCTCTCCCATCTCACCCCTTCCACCATGCCTGATCTCCCCTTTGACCTCCCTGTTCTCTCCACACCCTTGCCCCCCAACAGGCACCAACACATCTCAGCTGGTGGAAGGTTTGCATCCCTCGACCTCCAGCTCCTACCCAACCCACTTCCCAATGATTTTGCCAGGAGCTGGCCCTGCCCGAACCCTGTGCCTCATTACCAGGAGAAGGCGCTAAAGCTGGCCTTGCTGCCAAGGGCGCCCCTGACACAGGACCTCTTGAGGAATTACCAAACCCTGATAGAGGACCGCATTGCCTTGCCCCTCCACTATCTCTCCAAGGCACAGCCCAGCAAAGCTTTTTCGAGGAAGAGAAAGAGAAGATCTGGACATACCTAGAAAACCCTCCAGATGGATGGGGACAATGCCGGGCTCACAGACCCCTAGGCTCCAGTATTCTCAACCAATGTTCCTTAAGCAAGAAGGCTTTGAGGTGGCTAAAGGACTCTGGCTTCTGTAGAACAGAGCCTCTCCACCAACCCCTCCAACTTCAAGCCATCTTTGTAGTCTAGACTCCTTCAGACACTACCGAAACTCTAAATTGTTTTGTTTTCCTTGGAGGACTCTCTCATAGCAAGTGAGAGGAATGGGGGAGGGGAGTGGGGAGAGCAGAGTGGGGACCTCATTCCTAGGGACAGAACGAGGAGTGGGCAGGAAGAAGGTGTGTGACGGGGGAGGGCTGGAGGAAGAGGCACTCTGAGAAGTGTAGGTAAGGAGTTACTTCCACTCCCATAGCCCACTGGAACAAGACTGGGATTGGTCAGAGTACAGGAAGCTTTTTAGGCAAAAATAACTTCAATTCCACCCCTCCATGGACAATTGGATGTTTGGACAAAGACCGGAAGCAACTCTGTTAGGTTGCGGGTCCTACACAGGGATTGGGGGAGCAGGGGTCAGGCCAAGGCTGGTGCCAGAGGATGGCAGAGTCAAGTCTGAGGAAGGCTGACCAGGTCTCCCATAACAGACAGGAGAAGAACAAGGTAAAGGTCAGACTGGTTCCCCTAGAGCATCACGTTAGGGTCTTGGGCCTGTGTTGCAGGTGACCCAGATTCCTCAGCTTTTACAATGGGGTGTCAGGGACAAGTGGCCTAAAATGGGAGCAGGCAAACCATATCAGTCGGAAAGGTGCTGCCCCAAGTTGGGTGGAGATTAGGTAGGTGAGGGCCTGCAGGAGACCTAGTAGAGGTGGCAGCGGGGAGGTAGCTGGGAGGCCTCTGAAGAGAAAGCCACCTCACCTCTTCTTGTCCCTGTCAAACCCCAAATCTTCCCCAGGGGGGCTTCTCTTGGCTTCCTCCCCACTGCCTCTTTGTCTCCACCTTTCTCAAGCCCTGCAGGCACCTGGGAATCAAAATACCACAGGGCTCCAGTCCTGGTTAACCATCTACTAACCAGCTATATGACCTTTGGGAAGGTCGTTGGTCCCCTCAGGTTTTCAGTGTTTTCATGTGCACCCAGGAGCCACTAGGGTATAAATTAGTGGAATAAGTAAAATCACATAAGCGAGGTCCCTGCAAAGTGTCTGGCACATTGTAGATCCTCCGTAAATAAAGCTATGAACCATTGCCCCTAGAATAAAAGTAAAAAATGAATGGAATATTACATATTCATAAAAAGGAATGAAGTACTGATCCATGCTACAATGTGAATGAACCTTGAAAACATTGTACTGCACCAAAGTAGCCAGAAAATGCCACCTATTGTATGATTCCATTTATATGAACTCTCTAGAGCAGGCAAATCCATAGAGACAAAAGGTAAACTGATATTTGACAGGTGCTGGGAAAGGAGAAAATGAGGATTGACAGCTTAATGGGTTCAGAGTTTGGGGATGATGAAACTAGATAGAAGGAGTGGTTATACAGCATCACGAATGAGTGAAATGCAACGGAATTGTTTCCTTTAAGTGGTAAATTTGATGTGTACTTCATCTCAGTTAAAAATAATTTTATGCCCCGGCTGGTGTGCTCAGTGGATTGAGTGCCAGCCTGTGAACCAAAGGGTTGCAGATTAGATTCCCAGTCAGGGCATGTGCCTGGGTTACAGGCCAGGTCCCCAGTAAGGGGCGCTCGAGAGGCAACTACACATTGATGTTTCTCTCCCTCCCTTCCCCTCTCTCTAAAAATAAAAAAATAAAATCTTTTTAAAAATTTAAAGAATTTAATAAATAGTATGTGTATACAGAGTTTCCAAATTTTCTTATAGTTCCAAATCTATGACTCTATTCAACAGTCCTTCTCTTTGCTACCTTCCTCCGTGGTATGTGTATGGGGTAGGTGGAGAGGAGTCAGGGGTGAAGGAGAATTTCCTGAGTACTCTGGGGAGGTGCAGGGGCTCTGGGAATAGACCCATTCTCCCAAACTTTGGATTGGGAATGGTGGTAGAAAGGACAAGGTCCCTTTACCTAGGATCCTACCATGTCAGAGCTGGGTAGGCCATTAGAAAACACCTTCTCACTGGCTAGAGGCCAAACCAAGGCCCATTGGAGAACAGACTAGCTCCAGGCCACAAACACAGGCAGTCCCTGGCCCCTCTGGTGGTAGGATAGGAGGCACAGGGCTGTCCTCTAGGAGGAAAGCAGGACCTGTGTTCTCATCCTGCTTCTCAGGCTACTTGACCACAAGGCCAGGGTTTTGTCATCTCCACAGTGACAGGCCTGGGGATATTTAGAGGGTTGATATGAAGACTTAGGGGGTAGAAGGAAGGAGGCCATTGGAATTCTTCAGAGAAAGTTGCTTACTCTCTGACCTGGAGCTAGCGCAAAGCACAAAGGTAAGCTGCACTTATACAAACTCAGACCTTGGCAGAGCCAGACCATTCTGAGGCTGCCAGCCTCACATCGGAAGGACTTCTAGGCCCCATCCCCCAATTACCTTCCTGCTCTGCTTTCCAGACAGCAGCCTCCTTTCTCCTGGCAGGTGGACTCCAACATTATCAGGGGGCCCACTCATCTAGCAGCCAGCCAGAGATGTGGAAGCAAGGCTCCTGAAATTCCTGACCACCAGTGGTCCCTGGAGATCATGGGGGGCAAGAATAGCAGCCATCCATACAGCCTTCTGGGCCTGAGGACTTTTGTAAGGCAATCCCCAGCTCAGCCAGCCAGCAACTGTGAACACCACCCCCTGCCCCTGCCCTTCCACATACCCTAATGAATAGGGAGTTCTTGAAAGCCTTTGGTGGGGTGGAGTTGGGGATCCCTGTAACTTGGGTCCGCCTCAAAGACCTGTTCTCTCACTGCAACTTTTGAGAGTATATCTGAGAGGGTGGTGGGAATGGACCTCTGCAGAACATGCTGTGTTCTGCTGAATGCCACCAGCTTCATAGACCCTAATTACTCCCAGTACAGAGGCTTTCAAAGCCACTTCTGGGTCAACGCCTCACCATCTGCAACCTCACTTTCTCTATGCCCTGGATTAGTCTCATGAGCTGGGTTGCTGAGGTCAGTTCAGGTTCCTGAGCTGCTGGAGGCCTGAGGAATGGTTGGGGGTCAGTGAGTGTTGGAAGCTGTGGAGACTAGGAACCTCTGGGAGAGATGCAGGGCCTGCCACTTGGCCAATCATGACCTTTAGTCTTTATCTGGGTGTCTCCCATTTGAATGCCATGCCACAAAAATCCCCATTGCTGCTCCCTGGGATGACAAATCAGAGCCAAGATCCTCTCTCCAGCCTTCCCTAGACTCACTTCCACCTTCCCCAGGACACTCTGGCCTCTTGTTTCTACTCATCACTGGCTTGCTTGCTCAAGCCCTTTGTCTTCATGCTTCTCTTCCACCTTTGAGCTCTTTCCTAGTTGTACTGTCCAATGAGCCACATATATTTACTCTTTTCATCACACCATGGAAGTAACCCTTACTCCCTATTGCTGTATTTAGTGCTTCTGTGCCTGAGTGGTTGCCCATCTCAGGTTAGTCTCCAGCCAACACACTCTCTGCAGGTCCCAAGACAGTCTGTCACAAATGCTGTGTGCTCGTAGGATAATACTGCTGCATCTTCTGCTTCCAAGGCAGAAGTTTTAATGTGGCCTCTTTTAGCCCACCACCATTTTCATTAGATGTTCACGGAACAGTGACACTGGGTATCATGACATGGTTGCTAGATAATGGCCAGTGACTTCTTTAGCATGAACATCACTAGAAAGTGGAGGTCATGTCCAGGGGTGCTGAGGGCAGGCCCCAGCTTAGGCAAGGATGGAAATTGAAATAGGAAAGAAAATAGATAAAAACAAGAGGGAGGAAGAGAAATGCTGATGCCCAAGGAAAGGTGAAACGAGAGTCTCTATCAGAGCTCAAGAGGTCTACAATGTTTGGAAAGAGTTGGGCAACTTTGCCAGATTCTCTGAGGGCACTTGCCAGGTGAAGATTAGGGTACAGGGCCCAGGGAATGACAGGCCAGCAAATAATCCCCCATGGCTGGGAGGGAAGGGAGATGAGCAGGAAGGGTGATTGCCCTTGACTGAATGCCTGTGGCATCAGCTGGATTCTGTGACTTCAAAAATTAGGTGAGGAGCACAACAAGCTGTTCCAGTGCCTCATCATCTCAGTAGCTATAGAGACAATGGCCTGTTTCCTCCTGTTCTCCTGCTGAACAGTTCATCAACAAATTTTGTGTAAGAAGAGAGAGAACACACACACACACACACACACACAAACCCTACCCTGATAAGGCCAAGGATCTGGTGGGAAGATGGACAAATAAGCAATTAAAATAGGGTGAGAAATAACGTACTAGACACCTGATTTGGTTGTCCTCTGAGAACAAAGGGGAGAGGCATGTGCGTGTGCATGTCCGTGCAAGCACAAGCATGCATATGTATGGTTCCCAAATAACAGCCAGTGTCTACTCGGCACTTTCTGTGTGTTATATAACATGGTGAGAGCTTTTCACGTGTCACCCCATTTGATCCTCACAACACTGTGAGGTGGGTGCCACTATGATCTCCATTTCAGAGATGAGTAAACTGAGGCATAGAGAGCTCTTAATCATTTTGCTTCTGCTTCTCATTTACACTTCACAGCAATTCTACAGTTCCATGTTATTTCAGTTTTATAGATGAGTGCATGGATTCCAAAAGATTAAGCACTTCACCCAAGGTTACCCAGTTAGTAAATGACTGAGTTGGAATATTTGACCAAGTTTGTTTGAGTTCATTTCAATATCTTCTGTTTGGTCTGCTTTCATCAGTAAATACAAATACTTGGCCTTGTTTTTGCCATCTGTAAACTAGGAGAAAAACATCTTAGTGTCAAATACAAAAATTTTCCCTGGCCTGGAATCTTTGGAAGATCTACCTTTGGGAGTAGAGTTAAGGTGATACATTTTCAAAATTGGCACAGACCTTCTGGACAGGAGAATTCTGGAAAACAACTTCATTCCTATCAGCAGATCTGACAGGGGCCAGAGGAGAAAACTTGAAATAGAACTGGCTGCCCTTCACCTCCATGGGCTCAAGGGAGCTGTTAGTGTGGCTCTGAATAACCCATTCCATGAAGAATATGCTGGGAATTTCCTTATGCGGCAGGGTATTTGACTGAATGATTTCACTGTGCCAAATGAACTCTCCTTCCCATCCTACAACCAGAGGTAAGAATTGGCACTAATGTTCAGTCTTGAGGATGAACATTAAAAAGAAAAGGTATGAAGACATTTAAAGGCATAAGAGGTTATCATGAAGAATGTGGGAACCAGTTTTCTTCTGTCTCTATTGTGGTTTGGACAAGAAGGAGAGATTTTGAATATAGTTATAGAGATTTAGATTAGCTGTGAAGAACTTCCTGATACAGTGGAGAGATGCTAGAGTAGATTATATCATGTTTTCAAAATATATTTTATTGATTATGCTAGTACAGTTGTCCCAATTTTTCCCCCTTAGCCACCCAGCACCCCCTATTCCCTCCAGCAATCCCCTCCCCTTAGTTCATTTCTATGGGTCATGCATGTAAATTCTTTGGTTTCTCCATTTCCTATACTTAACACTCCCCTGTCCATTCTGTACCTACTGATTTGTACTTCATAATTCCTGTACCTTTTCCCTCATTATCCCCCTTCTGATCCTCCAAATGATCTCCATATCTATGATTCTGTTTCTGTTCTGCTTGTTTGCTTAGTTTGTTTTTTTAGCTCTAATTATTGTCAGTTGTGAATTTATTGCCATTTTAATGTTCATAGTTTTGTTCTTCTTTTTCTTAAATAAGACCCTTTAACATTTCCTATAATAATGACTTGGTGATGATGAATTCCTTTAGTCTTTTCTTGTCTGGGACACTCTTTATCTGCCCTTTGATTCTAAATGATATCTTTGCTGGGTAGAGCAATCTTGGCTGTTGGTCCCTGGTTTCATGACTTTGAATATTTCTTGCCAGTCTTTTGAGACTGCAAAGTTTCTTTTGAGAAATCAACTGACAGTCTACAGCCATACAACCCTGAATGCACCCACTCTCATCTGATCTCAGAAGCCAAGCAGGGTCAGGCCTGGTTAGTACTTGGATTGGGGAAATCAGCTGATGGTCTTATGGGAACTCCTTTTTTGTAGGTAAGTCTCTGCTTTTCTGTTGCTGCTTTTAAGATTCTCTCTTTATCTTTAACCTTTGGCATTTTTATTATGATGTGTCTTGGTGTGGTCCTCTTTGGGTCCAACTTGTTTGGGATTCTTTGTGCTTCCCGGACTTGTATGTCTATTTCCTTCACCAAATTAGGAAAGTTTTCTTTCATTATTTTTTCAAATAAGTTTTCAATTTCTTGCTCTTCCTCTTCTCTTTCTGGAACCCCTATGATTCAAATGTTGGTATGTTTGAAGATGTCCCAGAGGCTCCTTAGCCTATCCTCATTTTTTTGGATTCTTTTTTTCTTCTTGCTGTTCTGATTGAATGTTCATTTCTTCCTTATGTTCCAAATCATTGATTTGATTCTTGGCTTCATTCCCTCCACTGCTGGTTCCCTGTAATTTTTTCTTTATTTCATTTAGTGTAACCTTCATTTCTGCCTGGGTCTTTTTTATGCTGTTGAAGTACCCAATGAGTTCCTTGAGCATCCTGATAACCAGTGTTTTGAACTCTGAATCTGATAGATTGCTATCTCCATTTGTTTGGTTCTTTTTCTAGAGTTTTGTTCTGTTCTTTCATTAGGGCTCTATTTCTTTGCCTCTTCATTTTGGCAGCCTCCCTGTGTTTGTTCCTGTGTATTAGGTAGAGCTGCTTTGACTCCCTGTCTTAGTAGCGTGGCCTATTGTAGAAAAGCTCACTGTTAAGTGGATGGGGGGAACTTGATGTGATCACCAGGGTGGGGCAACCCATGTGGCCATTCTGTGGCTCTGTGTGGGGGAGGGCTCAAAAAGGGGACAATACTGCTGCCCGGCCTCTGTAGTTTTATCCAGGAGGAAGTTGTCTCCTGGCACTCACCCTGATACCAGACATTTCACTTTCTCCCTGTATGCCACTGGTGCCCTTCTAGCTGTTGCCCTGGTGCTGAAGCCCAGAGGATGTGAGTCTGAGTAAGTCCTAAGTCCACTGCAGTCCCTTTAAAAAGAGACTCCGGATAATCCTTCAGTTTCTTCAGCTGCCCCAATCCCCACTGGTTTTTACAGACAGAAGTTATGGGGACTTGTCTTCCTGGTGCTAGAACCCTGGGCTGGGTGGTCTGGTGTGGTTCTGGGAATCCCTCACTCCCAAATTATCCCTCCTGATTTTTACCCACCACATGTGGGTGTGGGACCCCCTGTTCCACTTCTCCACACCTCTCTGCACTTCTCCATGTGTCTCACATCTCCATGCCTCCTACCCATCTAATGAACGTGGCTTCCTTAATTCCTTGGTTGTTGGACTTCCATACAGCTTGATTTTCTGACGATTCTGAGTGATATTTGTTTTGTAGTCTAGTTGTAATTTTTGCTGTGGTTGTGCAAGGAGGTGAGCCATGTTTACCTATGCCGCCATCTTGACCTGAATTCAGATTATATCAGGTTTAAGGAAATGAACTGTGAATATATTTAGAACAGTGCTGTCCAACAGAAATATAATGGAGCCATATATATAACTTTAATTTTTTAGTGGCCATCTTAAAAAAATAAGAAGAAACAGGTTAAATTTCATTTTATAATATATTTTATTTGGATCTATAATATATAGATCCAAAATATTGGCAGCAAAATAATGTAATCAATGTAAAAATAACTAATGAGATATTTCACTTTTCATATTGTTTTCAAAATCCAGTGTATTTTACACTTACAACAGGTCTCAACACAGACTAGCCACATGTCAAGTGCTTAATAACCATATATGGCTTGTGGCCACTGTATTGATCAGCACAAGTCTAGAATTGCTAATGACAGTCAGACACCCAATGGCAAATACAAGGTATTGTCTGGTCTTATCTAAAGGCAGAAAGTTCTCTAGAATGACTGAGGGTCTATGTGGGCAAAGGCCAAGAAAACCTTACCTTTTGGAGGCCTTCTCAGCCTTCCTCATTGCTAAAAATATGAAGGCACATTGCCCTCCAGCAGTTTTTGGAACCTACTCAGCAGTGCTCCGTGATCTCCTTCAGGTCTGTCAGAGTCAGTGTTTGGGGGTTGTTAGCTCAGGTGGGAGGAGCACTGTGCCCAGGAGATCAAGGAAATGGTTCCATCCTGGGAGAGACAGGTAGCTCTGTTCTCTTCTTACCCCGCCTGTCTGTCTCGCTGGTGTGCATAACTTCTCACAGGAGGGGCCAGCTCAGACAGAGGGGATGGAGAGGATGAAATCTGGCTTGGGGTGCAATGTGCGACATGAGTCCTGCCCTGGCCTGTCCTCTCTTACCTGCACTGTTCCAAGTTCTCTGTCTGCAATACCCCTTCTCCACATTACCTGCGTGGCTCTCTCCTTCACCTTGTTCTTATCCCTGCACAGTGTCATCTGCTCTAAAGGAGCCAGCCCCAAGTCCCAGCCCATCACACTCTCCTCTCACTTAGCTTTATTTTTTTTCAACTCTTACCACCACTACCTGACATTATGAATTTAGTTGTTCACTATCTGCCTTCCTCATGAGAATGCAAGCCCCATGAGGGTAGGGACTTCATCTGGTTTACCACTACTTACCAAGGGTCTAGCTCAGTGTCTGACACATAGTAGGTGCTCAATAAATATTTTTTGACTGAATTCTTTCTGAAAAGAAAACTTGTTATAATTCAGAGGAGAACCAATGTAGTGAGGGAGTCATATAGCACATTTTCATTTTTTTCTCATAAAATTTCTGAATTTGGGTCCATTTACTTCTATGTAAACCAAAAGATGAGATAAATAAGAGAAATTATAGATAGTCCCCAAGCATCTTGGAAAGGAAAACCTCTGCTTCCTTACAATCTAGAATGGTCTAATCTTCCTTCATAGTGTTCTTCGAAGTTTTCTCCCTCTATGTCTCATCATTAGAGTTCAGTGGTTAAAAAAATAATGAGAGGAGGGATCCAAGATGAATTATTGGTAAAGATACAGACAACCCAGCTGAGGTTACATATCTGCTGTAGTACATTCCCTGGTAATCTCCACCATCCTACCAAAAAAAAAAAAATGTCTTTAGCCCCTGACAAAAAAGAGCTCAGAATATTGTATTACAAGAACATTCCTGTTCACCCTGCCACTTCGGGTAAAGAACAAATTTACAAAGGAAGAAACCAAGGGACACAAAAAGTCAAAAGAGAATCTCCCTACCCCTGAGTCCCACCCCAAGATGGTAAGATGGATAGTGAATGAGGTAGTTCTAGTTTGCAGAACATGCAAAATTCAGGGTAACTCAGCTACATTCTAGAAAATGGCATTTCCTGAGCAAAAGTGTTTCTTAGGGCCAGGCAACAAAGGACTTATCAAACCCACTGCAGAAGAAAAACTGATGTCCCCAACCTCACCCCATTCAAAGGCACATTTAGTCTTCCCTGGAATGCAGTCCACAGACCAAAGTGCACCTGAGTGCAGAGCTGTCTCATCCATGTCACCAGGCTGTCCCAAGGCAACTCTGCTAAGTGCCTGGAGTCATCTCACTCTTGTTCATTGAGAACGTTACTCCTCCAAAAATTGAATTAATAAAGGACTCTTGAAGATGATGAAGAATTTTCAAACCTAAGAAATAAATTGCTGAGAACAAAGTTGGAGGAGATACCTTTCAGTGTTGGGGTATGCGCAGCATCACAGTACGCAGGTCACTCACTGATCTGCCGATGCACACCGTTAATCCCATGGAAACCACCACCAGAAACCAGCTCGACATGTCAGTGGATCCTCTTCCACCTCTGTTCAAGGCAAATGCATGGTGTTAATGGATATCAAAAGCATGAGAGGGAGCCGAAACATTCCACTAAAACCAAGTCTAATTGAAGCCAGGGTCTGGTGGGCTGGAGCTTGATAAATGGAATCGTACCGTACTTTGTTCTTCATTCCATGCTTATCATTTCTGTCAGTATTCTTTTGGCATAATGGAAACTGAGCAAGACCTAGGAGACAGAGCACAAAGATTTGCTGCCTAGCTCTGCCCTATAATAACTGAGTCTTGAGCAGGTTTTCTAAATCTTAGTGTATTAGTTTCCTGGGGCTGCCGTAACAAAATACCAGAAACTGGCTGGCTTACAGAAGAGAAATTTATCATCTCACAATTGTAGAGGCTAGAAGTCCAACATCAAGGTGTTGGCCAGGTTGGTTCCTCCTGAGAGCTATGAGGAAGGATCTGTTTCATGTATGTCTCTTAGCTTCTGGTGGTTTGCTGGCAGTCCTTGGCATTCCATAGCTTGTAGATTAATTACCCATTCTCAGCCTTTGTGCTCACATGGTATTCTTCCTCTGTGTCTCTGTGACTAAATTTCTCCTTTTAATAAAGACATAGTCATATTAGATTAAGACCCACCTTACTGATCCCATTTTAACTTAATTATCTCTGTAAAAACCATATCTCCAAACAAGGTTACCTTCTGAGGTACTGGAGGTTAGGACTTTAACATTCAAACTGGGTGGGACACAAATCAAACCATAACACATAGCTAATTCCCTCATCTGTAAATGGGGATCCTGACACAACTCTCTCTCATACCATTGTAGTGGTCATGAAAGTGCCTCAAAGAGGCTTGGTCTGTAGAAGATCACTGGGCATCTGGTTTGTCTGAATGTGCATGTGCTTTGGTGCTGTCTGGACCAGACTGTGTCCCTAAGCAGCAGGGCTTTGGTGGGGCACTCATCCTGTGAGTGTCCAACACATGTGAGCAGGTGCTTGACCAAAGCATTTTGATGATGGTGAAGACAAAAGGCTGAAAGAGAAAAATCTGAAGACAGATGAGCCAGGGTTATAAAAAGTCTGATATAAGTGCTGGCAAGGAAGTGAAACCCCAGGACCCCCATTCTCTACTGACTGGAGTGTACACTGGTATAAATACTTTGGAAGGCAATTTGGAATTATGCATAAATGGGGAAGCAATTCCACTTCTAGGTATATACTCTAGAGAAATGCTTATACATGTCCCCAGGGGAGATGTGCAAAAAGTTCATAGCAGCATTGGTTGCAAGAAAAAGAATGAAAGCCTAAATTTCCTAAATATGCTGTATTCATATAGAGGGATACTGTACAGCAGTTAAAGTGAATGAACTAGAGCTATGCATACCTCATGGATGAATCTCACTAATAAAATATTGAGCAAAAAAGGACAAGTTGCAGAAGAATAAATACAATAAGTTAGGCAACACTAAATGCTCTGTCGCTCAGGATACACATACATGTATGTGCATAAAGAGAATAAAGACAGGTGTGGGAACGACAGTCACCAAATTCAGGGGGGACATTAGGTGGGGAGAAGGGAAGGTGTAAGCAGAGATTCACCTATATTTGTAACAGTTTATTTTTTTAGGAGGTTCCCAAGTAAAGGTTATTGGTTCTTCCTTATAACGTTCTGCATGTTTGAATTACAACAGTTTTTTTAAAGAGCCAGGACTGGAGGAGCCTTACATAAAACAGAGGAGAGACTGGGCCTGCTTGTGGGGAGATTCAGAGCTGCTCTTGCCACCCCTGGAACTGAGACTCCACTGTAAACAAAATAAAGACCCATCTGACACAGGCCACGCTGAAAGGCTAAGACCAGAAAGGTCTCCTGTTGAGGGACAGGAAAGGAGGGAAGGACATTTTGATGCTGCCCTCTCTGGTCCCGAACCTAGTTATTGGCCTGCACTCCAACCTCTGGGCTGCAAGAATCCCAGGTAGAGGGAGGGTGCCAAACAGATCACCGCCCATACCCACGATTGCACAGGCCTGCACATCCCACTCACACCAAGCACATCCATGCAGGCTGCCACCCCCACACAACATACACTGCCTTTCAAACAACCTGCCATGGGCATCCTGACAGTCCACAGCACTTTTACAACCCCTCGCCCATGCACACACACACACACCCACTTCCACCACCTACCCTGGCCAGGCCCCCAGAACTGGAAATCCTGCAGAGCCTCCCAGCTGCAGGCCCCACCGCCCTCTCTTCAGTGCTGGGTTTTTCCAGCAGAGCCTCACTCCCTCTACTGAGCTCTCTGGGAATTGGTGTCTGATGCGGCTGCTCCTGAACATTATTTATTTATTTCCTCTTCCTCCCTCTGAGACCCTCCCGTCAGGAGAGCTGCAGCCCGGGACAGAGACAGACAGGAACCACAGGGACACAGAAGGCAGAGAGGACGGAGGGGAGGACCCCTCAGAAGCCCCCACCTGGCTCATCAAGACTGGCAGGGGCCATGAGCACCAGGCAGGAGGCCAGGAGAGACGGGGGAGACTCCAGCAGGAGGGGACAAGAGGCAGAGCTTCGGGACCGAGCCCACCTGAGCCAGCAGCGCAGGCTCAAACAGGCCACCCAGTTCCTGCACAAAGACTCTGCTGACCTGCTGCCCCTGGACAGCCTCAAGAGGCTGGGCACCTCCAAGGACTTGGTGAGGCAGCCCTCTCCCCACCCCACCCTGGAGAACTCCTCTGGCCCTTTCTCTCCATCTCCCCACCTCTTACCCTGAGGGTGGGGGTAAGGATATTTAAGCACAGACCCTGAGCCTTCAGATTCCCCTCCCTCACTGAGAGTGGGAGACAGGCAGTCCCCCCAACCCAAGGGGCTCCCTTTGGCCATTCTCAGCTCTTCACTAGGATATTCCCTGAACTTGGTGGCTAAGAGACCCCCATTCTCATTGCTCAGCTTCCCCTGTAAAATCGAAGGTTTATGTTAGAGTGAGCTCTGCTGTTTAGGAGTAGAGGTTTTCAGGGACACAGGAGCCTCTGGAGCGGTCATTTACAGCTGAGAGGGCCGCAGGATTGGCCAGTTTAGGGCTGTGATTGCCTTCCTCTCCCTAAACCGTACTCCCTCATACCCAGGCTGGCCACTCATTTGCCTTTTCCCCTCGGAATGAAGCATTGAAGTTCTCCATCCTTGCCAAATCATCAAGATTCCCTGCAGCTCCTGCCAGGCCACCTGGCCTCCTTCAGTGTCCCTTTCCTTCCTCCAAGCCTCCCTCTAGGCTCCTTTCCTTCCATTCCCCTGCAGCAGCTTTGGCCTCCAGAGGGGGTGGGGTGGGGCAGTGACAGTGAAGGGGTGAGTGTGGGTCAGGGGACAACTGCATGTATGCATTTCCCTGGGCTTTGAAGCCATGTTACTTGGATTCAGATCCTACTCTGACATTGAGGCAAGTTATTTTATGTCTCTGTACCTCAGTTTCTTTATCTATTAAATGGGGATAAAGGTAATAGTATCTACTTCATAGAGTTGCAAGAGTTGTATAAGCTAATAATACCCATAAAGAATGTAGAACAGTGCCTGACTGAGAGAAAGCACTATCCAGATGCTGTTATTATTCATTCAGTTATTATTGTATTTAGCCTGAGAGAGAATGGAACCTCTGTAGGGTCCAGAGAACATGAAATCATATCTAGCCTCTTGCTTGTAGAAGAAAGATTTTTGTACCAAAGTTTGAGAGCACTCTGTTCACTCCCCCATCTCCTCATCAGAGGGGCTGAAAGGAGGGTGGGAACTCCTGCAACCTGATGGGTACAAAGGCATTTCTGGGGGTCTCGAGCCCCTCTGGCAGCCCCTGCCACCTGGGAACCTAGAGGCAGGCACAGGCCCTCACTACCCTTCGTGCCCTGGCCCTACATTTTACCTTCCTCCTAGTCAAATGTGCCCCCTCCTGGAACCCTGCCCAGAGGCCAGGCAATCTCCCAGCCCTATCCCAGCAGCCCCCCAAAAGGAAAAGTGATCAGACTGATATTTCAATTCAGAGAAACTTCAGGGGCTGTTCCTCCTTGCAAACATAGTAAGCATGGCTGAGAAACAAGGGAACAGGGAAGCAGGTTCTCTGGCTCCCAGTGGCTAGAATCTTATAGCCTCTACTCTTTGGGGACCATCTGATATGATTTCTGGAGAAGGGCCAACCCCATGGGAAAGGTGGGAGGAGAGCTGGGAACTGCAGAGCCGTTCTTTCTGGCCAGTCCCAGAGCTTGCTGCCCTTTTCCCAGAGTTGGGTCTCCTGCTGGCGGGAGCAGCCTCAAGGGCCTCATTAGGTCATGGGTGGAAAAACAATCTCAGGCTCCCACAGAGAGAGAGCAGGTGGAGAAGCACGTGTGGAGGCTGGCAGGATACATTATTCTTCAGCAAGCATTTATTGAGTAACTACTATATGCTGAACTAAGCCTTGGGATATAAAGATATATAAGATACAAACATGATCTCAAGGGCTAAGTTAATGGGGGAGTGAAATCCACAAATGACATCTGTGAGAAGCATGACAAAGGGAGCTACCCCAGTCTTGTGTGTGGAAGGAAGAGCACAAAGAAGTCAGAGAGGGCTTCCTGGAGGAGGTAAACCTGAACTAATTACCAGATGCACATGGAATCCCAGAACTCTCTCCGGAATCATTAGTTCTTGAATAAAGTGTGTTGAGCTAGCCATCCCATCTCAGCAATAGGGGAGAGGAGAAGCAAAGGAGGAAAAACAGCCGTGTGCAAGCAGTACAAGCAGGGTGGCTGGGGCGGGTGAGCCAAGCAGTGTGTGATGGGAAAGGGGAGAAGAGGCAGATTTCGGCAGTGAGTGACCAGGTCATCTGGGCTGTGGATTGCCTTAAAAAGTTTGAGTTCTACCACGTAAGCAGTGGGGAGAGGGGTGCTTTCATGGATTTTAAACAGGGGAGTAACATGGTTAGCTTTGTTTTATTTGGGTGCTTCTCAAACTCTAAAGTGCACAGGAGTCATCTGGGGATCTTGTTAAAATGAAGCTTCTGATTCAGTAGCTTTTCTGCATTTCTAACAAGCTTCCAAGGGATGTGAAAGCTGTTTTTGTGAGGACCACACTTTGAATAACAAGGGTTTTAGATAACCATTACCTTGGAGCAGGTGTACCTAAGAGGTGACAGTACTGGAGGCAGGTTCTTATGAACATAAGGAGGCATCCCAGTGATCCAGGAGAGCTGTGGTGAGTCTGAAATAAAGGCAGAAATAGAAAGTAGGGATGGACTATAAACACCGGAGGCAAAACTGGTCGAATTTAGGAAGTGATTGGCAGGGTGTGGGGGTTATGGGTGGAGAGTCAAAGGATGCCTTCCAGCATTCTAGTTTTAAGGATTTTAACTTTATCCTTTTTTTGTTGTTGCTTTCACTTCTTCTCATGCACCATTAACCCTAGGACCTGCAAAGGGGGAAACACGTCAAAAAAATAAATAAATAGCTTGCTGTAGATCTGAGAGAGAACTTCTCCCAAGCATAATACTAGCTCCTGAAATGTCTCATGAGCTGATATTAATCAGTCTAAACGAGATGGACTGTTCTCTTTCCATTTCTTCATCACTGAGCAATCCACTGGGGGCTTGGAAAAAATGGCATAGTTTGATACTGGGGTTCACTCTGCTGTGATGCTCTGACTGCTGGCAGCCTTGGGTGAGCTCTTGCCCCTTTCTTACTTACTCCTTTGAGACTTAGGATGGGGCAGGATTGGAGACAGCACCCTGGGATATCTGAGGTGGGGGAACTGAGCAGCCTGGATACTTGGCTTTAGACCTATCTGCCTTCATTGTTCTGTGATGGAGCCAGCAGCCGCACAGTGTGATCCAAAGACGCCTGGTAGAGAGAAACCAGAGCTGGAGTCAGGGGGAGTCTCCCCCGGGGCAGGCCCTGATTCATGGCCAGGAGAACAGGTGGAAGACTAGCACACCAGACATTCCAGCTCTTCTGGTCAATTGCAAGGTGAGAACCTCCCAGGGCACTGGCTTTCATTAACTATCCTGCCCCTGATTGGCTCACTCCACCCACTCCTTTCTGCCCTGGGCGGTGAGGGAAGGAGGGAGGACAAAAGGAACCTCTCCCCTAAGCTTGGACCAAAAAAATGGGATCCCCTATCTCCTTTATTCTCTGCCTCCAACCATCTTCCCTCTGCAATTTCACATCACCACCACGACTCCCCCTTTCCTTCATCAAAGTACAGTCTCTGCATGTGTGACGTGTGAGTGTGTGCACGGATGGAAAATGCAACCATCCCGCAAAAGCTCATGTGACAGCCTCGTCCTCTCTGGAGCCGTTTGACCACCCAACCAGTAATGAACTTTCCTAATAAATCAATAAATGCCCACTGCTCTTACGCCACTGTCTTTGCTCAGCATTTCCTCTGCCTGCTTTGCAATCATTTTATATCCACATTCTACAGTCTTTTAAGCTCAAACGTTACCTCCTCCCTGGAACCTTTTGATTTCCCCAGTAGGAAATTGCCTTTCCTCCTTCTCCATGTCTTGGGCACTTTATTGATGACCCTTTCTACCATACAGTAGTTCCGTTTCACTTCCCCTAGACTCCAAAAGAATAGTATTCATTGCTGTGCCTGCCAGCAACATCTGTGTATAGTATATGCTCACTAAATGATTGGAATGAGAAAACTGTATGTTTATGATATCCAAGCATAACCCAAAATGTCTGTATAAATCCAAAAGAAAACGAACGTGTCTTCCTTTGCTTCCCGTGCTCAATACCTCTCTTTCCCACATCTGAGTTTCCTAACAAGGTAATCCAGTCTCCACACAGCTCCTCTACTCCCAACTAGATTCTCTAACTGCGTGGCCCTCAGCCTCCCAAGAATTCCTCTAAACAAACAGATCTCCATTCCTGATCAAATTGTTTCCAAATAGATGGACTCACCACAAAGTGCAGTTCACTTACTTTATTTGAGCCAATTTTGCCTCAATTGTATGAGTCCCACAAAAGCCTCTTGAAGACTCAGTTCATTCCTTTTACTTACTGGTTTCTGAAAGGGAACCACACAAGGCTAGGAAGGTGAAGGTCCCAGTCTATTCTCCTGGGACTCACTAAAACCCCCACAACCCTCTTTCTCAGTGCCGGGACCAGGTGCTTAGGGTGACCGTGGACACAGGCACCCACTACAACCAGATCTCCACTGGATGCCTCACCCGCTTGGGGTAAGAGTATGGTCCAACATAGTGGATAGGAGATGGGGCTTTTTGGGGGAGTGATATTCTGAAATTAGGTAGTAGAGAGTATACTCTGAACATACTAAAAACCACTTGATTGTACACTTTAAAAAGGTAACTCTTATGGTATGTGAACTGTATCTAATAAAGATGTTATTTACCAAAGAGTTGACGGGGGTTCTGGCAGAGAAAACAAGGATTTCAACCCTGTGTGGGGCCAGGGATTGGATGAGAACCCTAAGTATGGTGGGGAAAAAGGGACATTAGCTGACAAAAGGGATGGGGGTGGGGGTTGTAGTGGCCATAACCTTGCTTACCAACCACAGGTTAGGGAAGAGGGTCCTAAAAGCCTCAGGGGGGGACCTGGCCCCTGGACCCCCAACCCAAGTGGAGCAGCTGGAGCTGCAGCTAGGCCAGCAGACTGTGGCGTGCTCAGCCCAGGTAGTGGGTAAGTTCTCCCTTCATCAACAGCCCCACTTCCCATCTCTGCTGCCTTTCTCTCCTGGGTGAGGCAAAGGCAGGCTTCAGCCCTGCCAGCACCAGACAAGTTGTCCCCAAAGATGCTCTATCCCCAATATCTGTGCCAAGATTCTCAGACGTGGGGATGGGAGTGGGAAAAGAAGGGCATGTGCTGACAGGAGGGCAGCAGTACCCTCCAGAACCAGGTACCCTCCAGAACCTTCTGTTTTCAAATGGTTCCTACAGATGTTGAGAGTCCTGAATTCTGTCTTGGACTGCAGACTCTGCTTTCTCTCAAGGTAAGGAGGATGCTAGCACTCTGGGGCCTGACCAAGGGCTGGGAAAGAGGAGACAGTGGTGTGGGTCAGGTTTTGATGAGAAAGACACAACTGCACCTTTGCTTCCTTAGAGGCTCCTGATCTGCCTGCCCACAAGTGAAAAATGTGGAGAACCGGGTGCCTCACTGACAGGGGCCCAGGTGAACGGACACCTGGGAGCAAGGAGCAGGGGAAAGCTGTGGGAAGTGGGAGGGGAAACAGTAAGAGGGGACTGGGAGGGAGGTCAGCTGCTGCGACAAGCTCACATTTACCCTCCATACCCCACAGTGCTGTATCGACCTGGAGCATGGAGTGCTGCGGCTGAAAGCCCCCTTCCCAGAGCTGCCCTTCCTGCCTTTGTACCAAGAGCCTGGCCAGTGACTGCTGTCCCAGTCAGTCCTCAGGAGGGAGCACTATGACTTAAGGGAACAGCCATGTGGGGAATGGGGACATTACTACAGTCAGGTAGCTGGGGACTACTTTGTCTGTGCCTTTGTCACTGCCCTGACCCTGCTGTTCCATTGCCCTCAGTCGGCCACATTCTTCCCTGCTTCTTGGCAACTTCCCTATCCCCCAGGAGTTTTCCCAGAGATGGCCCAGGAGCTCAGGGCTCTGCTTTCCCTGTTTTCTTTCACTGCCCTCCCAAGAAGAGCAAAGCCAAATCAGGACTGCAGAAAATGACACAAGCAAAATGGGGTTTCAGGCCGGGCCCCTGGTATGGTAGAAACCGGCTGGGTCAAGGGCTGCAGCCTACTGTTGTCCTCCACCTGTGCCCCAGCTCCCACCGAACCCTCTCCACTGCCTTCACTCCCATGCCTCTCACCCCACCTCTGGGCTCACTACCTTTCACAACTACGGTTCCCCGGCCCAGCTGGTGTCTACCTTTCTGATTCTGCACACGTGTGCTCACAGTTCAGTGGGGAAAGAAGCACTGAACGGAGTAATTCAATACCATAGGAAGGTGGTTTGGTAGAGGAATGCCAGCTCACAAGACTAGGAGCTCTGTTACCTTTTCTGAGCTTGCCAATGTCTGAAGCCAGTTACTACTTGATCACCCAGTGCAAGCCCTTGGATATACCTCCAATATTTGCCCCAGATATTCATCCTCCTCCACTTCCTTTTTCATCCACTGGGCCCCTGAACTTTAGGGTATGTGTGCAAGAGCTCTCTAGAGAGCTGGCCCCAAAGGTGGATGGGATAGTACAGTTGTCAGTACTCAGACTTTACCTAACCCATATTCCTCCTTATTTCTAGAACTATCCACCCCATTAGATCTTCTTCCTGCCCCTCATCTCTGACTTCCATAGTTGGAGCTTGTCTTGTTTTGGAATCAATGGTTTTCTATCCCCTACCAGGTTCTAAGCCATAGCAAAGAGACAAGGGGGCTCTTCTGACTTCACTGTGAAGAGAGGAACTCAAATTGTAAGAAGCCAGACCCCGGAGTGTCTTTCTGGCTGGTTTGAGCCTCTCGAATCATGGAGATGGGCTAGAGGAAGAAAGTGGTGTAACTAACCTGAACTAGGGAACTAGGATCTCAGGCTGGAAACAAAATATTGAGTGTGGGGTAGATTAGAGAAGAACCAGGACCCAAGAAGCTGCCCCGTGACACCTAGCCTTACCTTTCTTGGTCAAGTCTCCTGCCCTCACATGCAAAGGCGAGGGACCCACTGTCTCATGTGCCATAGATAGTGCCCTGGTCCTTCACTGCCTTGCTCCATGACCTCTGCCTTCCTGATCTCACCCTGTTCCTTTCCCTTCTGCCTCCTGCTGCTTCTGTAGTTGCAGACCTCAGACCCCCAGGCCCTATGGCAGACTCTCAGCTCAGCTGCTCCCCCACTTGAATAAACATCTGTTTCTCTATGGTAATGTGCTTCTTTGGTCTTCCCTCATGCCCGTCAGAGGCTGGATGATCTCTGCTCTATTCCCTGCAAAAAGGAAATGTGAATGTGGACTCTTCCCCAGGTTGACCCATTAGGCTGGAGTCAATATAATTGAGAGCAATGGCTTTCAAACTCCTTTGAACATAATTCAAATCAGGAAGTATGAAATATATTCTATATTATGCTCAGTAAATACATACAATTAAAGCAAAACATTTCCCTATATTGAAAGCTATATATTTTTCATTCTATTGTATTCTATTTCATTTATTCAAAAAATGCTGATTGCAACCTACAATTTGAAAGACACTGATTTAAAGCACACAGAATTAAGAGCAGAAAGGATATAAATGGCCAAGATATAATTCTGATTATGGTCTGGATCATAAACCTGCACCACATTTTAAATATCTATTGTCTGAGAGAATAAGATGTTTGGGGAAAATGAGCGGGTGGGAAATGGAGCAAGGCCTACGAAGCTGCACAGTACATGAAGAATATGGCAAACGACAGTGCTGGCCCAGTTTCTTCAGAAAACAGAGCCCAATCTCAGGATTGCTGGGGACACAGAAAAACGAGATTGTAAAATGTCCTGAAAGACCCCTCAGAAAAACCCCAAATAAACAGTCTCCCATTCCTATAATAATTACTCCTGTCGATGACCTGGAGTTGTGATGTGGGAGATGGCGCTTGGGGTTGGGGAGAGCCCCTACCTTACTGTTCCACTGGCACCAAAGCCTAGTTCCTTCCGAGTGTTGGGGCCTCAAGCAAGTCTCTTTTCCATACAACAAGAGTGGGTTAGCTCTGGGGAGGGAGCAGTCCCAGGTGGTGTGGAGTAAGGCCAGGGTCCTACAGCCCTGCTAATGTGACCGGTGAGGTACACAAGCAGATGGGCAGAGGGTCAATTAGTCTCTTCTTTCACCAAGAAGGCATGAGATCTATAGTTCACAGTCACCCTAGGGTTGCTGCCATCTGTAATGTGTGTTCCCTGTCCTGCCAATACTATGGATACCTTGGGGGTAGGGAGGTTCAGGAGGATCCTTCCTCAGCTAAGAGGGAAAGTCCAGCTAGGTGGGATCCTGGAGGCTTGCAGGAGCACAATGTGGTGGCTGGTCAGGATGGTAGAGGGTTCGGTGAACCAGGGTGCGGACCGCTGGGAGGTCATCAGGATCTGAGGGCACGAAAGGGGCTGGTAAGACGCTGTGGCTTTCCTGGGCCCCCGACTGTCCAGCACTGCAGCTTGCTGGGCCTCACCTATGCCCAGCTCCTGCAGCAGGCTCTGGTACTCTGGCTCAGCCTCCAGCAACTTCAGCAGATTGGTAGACTCCATCCGCTCGAGCTGTACCTCCCAGTACACATAGATCTTCTGGTTGAAGGTGACGTACACGAGGCAGGGGCTGTTACGGCCCTCTTTGCAGGCATACAGGCCTGTGAGGTATGGGTGGTGAGACAAAGGTCAAGAACTTTTGTCCAGTGGTGGGAGGTGAGAATGAGATAGGGGCTCTGGAGTCGGTGGTTCTGGCCCTCCCACAGATGTCAAGCAGAAAGATAACGGCTCTCTTTGTAGGTCTACTCTGTTGGAAACTCAGTAAAACAATAAACAACTTGGCCCATTCCAGATACAGAAAAACCACAGAAACAAAACTCAGGCAGAATAGCATCCCCCAAAAATGTGATGCTTGATGTTGTCATTGTAGTGATGGCCCTGGAGTAATGACTAGTCTTGCTAGTCCAAGGAGTAGGTCAGAAACTGAGGCTTCTCTGAGGGCAGCCCCTCTGCAAAGGCACACTGATGTCTCAGGTCACTGGGTATGTGGGCTAGAACACTGTTCAATTCTTTCCATTTTAGTGACCACGGATATCTCCATGTCACCCCAAAGAGCAGGTGCTGGCTTCCAAGGTCCCGATTTGAAACTAATGGGAACACTCTAGGACAGCGATTTTCAATCAGTGTGCTGTGGCTGGCACACTAGTGTGCAACAAGAATTTTTAAAACGTGCAATTCCTATCTATTTAGTCAGGGGCACTGACTTCTTTTCCCTTAAGACTGTCAAATTAAAAAAATTACAACAGCCAACATAACAACAGCTATCCAGTATGAATGAATCAAAATTATACCTATTTTTTGTCAGAGTGGTAAAGATCTATTTTTTGGTGTGCCACAGAATTTTAGTAATTAGCTTATGTGTACCATGAGATGAAAAAGGTTGAAAATCGCTGCTCTAGGAGAATGTTCCTCACAGGGTTCCAATATACTCAGATGGGAAAGAGCTTTCTGATGTCTTTGCACAGCTAGATGATAAGACCTCATCCCATTCTTTGAAATATTCAGAAATGGAGATCTCACTATCTTTTATTTTTCCTTATTTAAAACTGTAAAGATGGCAATTTAGCACCCACTCATCACCCTCTAATGAAAGAGTTAAGAACACATCTGTTTGTGCAGATTCCCACAAGAGACACACTGAGAATAACAGCAGGAGGCAGATGAGTATGGTCAGTGGGGGCCGGGGGCAGGGGCCCACCTGCACAGAAGGCTCGGACGTTCTCATCCACTTGGAAGCGGACAACTGTGCGGTTGTGATCAATGATATACGTCTGTCCATCCCAGGCACAGGCAACCACCTCCTCCTGCCCATTGCCCTGAAAAAGGTCCGAGACAAGATTGCAGGGGTGGCCAGGAACCATTTTAAAAAGGGATCTAGCGATGGAGCTAGATGAAATACAAAGAAGCTGTAGCCTTCGCTCTGGGACCAACAGCTGGCTGAGAAAGAAAACAACCATACGTCTCTTGTTGAACTTCTCCCATGTGCCAGGCACCAAAGGGGCTGCTGTCCAACAAGCCGCCTCACATACTACTCACAACGACCCTGTGAAGTAGGCAATATTATTCCCAATGTGATACTAAGGGGACTTCAGCTTGTAGAAATAAAATTGTGCACCCAAGGTCACTCAGCTGGGAGATGGTGGAATCGGGCTTCCAGCCCAGGCCTGGCCTGCCTGACCTCATAGCCCCGTGCCTCCTCTCCTACGTTGTCGAGCATGTGTGACAGCAGCACAAAGGCAGCCCCCATCTGCAGACTCAGGGGCCACAGCCTCAGGAAAGACAGACTCACAAGGGACAAGAAAAAAAACTTCATATGCATCTGGAGTTGGGACTGATGGCAATCTTCTGGACTCTAGTAATTATTTGGTTCTCTTTGGAGCTTTTTCTGCTGCTGAATGGTACTGATGTGTGAGGTTCCCCAGAGCACAGAGAATAGTGCTAAGCACTGTGTAACAGGGGAATAACTCATCTCAAAGGGAGTTAGACCTGGCTAAAGAGGGCCTTAAGATGGAGGTTCAGAGTTAACTATGAGGTGATAAGGGCCTCACTGAAACCTTATATTGCCATGTAAAGAAGGTGAGAATGTTCTCCACCAGGTGTTCTACCTACCGTGACATCCAGTTTCTCTAGGGCAAAAAGCTGGTGATCCACCTGCACGGACCACAACAGCTTGTCTGCTTCTTCCATAAGCTTCAGTGTCCCTGCAGGGGGAGAGGCAGGCTGGGATGGGGAGAACAGGACCCCCAAGCAGACCCCCCAGGCATACAACCTCCCAGCCCAGCAGGGGCCTGTAGCTGACCCAGAGAACTCACCATCCAAGGTGCAGAGGGCAAAGAGGCCAGAGCCACCACTCTCAGGGGTGTGGCCTGTGGGTGGCACAGAAGGACCAGAAGAAGAAAATGTGAAGGTCAAGGCAAGATCAGAGCATATGGGGTGAGGGATGGCCAAGGGCAGGGAGGGAGGGAGGGAGGGAGGGACAGGACTAGAAATGAGAGAAGGTCCCGCATCTCCTGTCCCAAAAGTAATGTTTGCCCTCAGCAACCTGCCTCATCCTGCTGACCCCTCACCTCGTTTGATGTTGCCAATGAGGTGAGTAGAGACATTCTTGTTGTGGATTCGGCCGGACGTCTGGTGCAGCACGACATCTCGGGCAGCCGGGGTCTCCCTGTGGGCAGGAGACTGGGGGACTAAGTGGGAGACCAAGTGAGCTTAGTTCTCTGGCACATTTGTGGCCCTGTCTCCGTAAGACCTGCTGAGATGTGAATCAGCTAGAAACCTATAGCTGAGCCATGTGGCCTGTGTGGCAAGTTGGAAAGGGAGGGACAGAGCTACCAGGCTAGAATCTTATAACCTCTTCCAGATGCTACAATGTTAGAGCCAGGACTCCCTGGGTCCCAAAATATAGGTCTTCCCTTACTAGGGCAGAGGTGCTTGCGCCAATGCTAGCTGAAACAGCTCTGTCAACTGCAGACCCACTCACTGCCATGTACATCCAGGACTCCATCTTGCTCCCATGTACCCCACACCATCCACAGGCCTGCACCCCTTACCTACTGCTTTCCGAGGTCCCCTCAGAGGTAGTAGAGTGCCCAGTGTCCTTGTTCCAGGTACACAGTAGAACTGCATAAGCACAGCCTGGCTGTGATACCATCAGCTCAGGAACACCCAGTGATCCCGGAGTCACCGAGAGACTGTCCACCTGCACCAAGGAACAGAGGCTTAACGGGGGCTGGAGAGAGAGGAAGTGGGACCCTGCAAAGAACAGGGGAGAGAATCGGAGTAGGGGCCCTGGAGGCAGTCCCCCAGGCTTCAAGGGATTCCAGAATTCACAGGGCTCCTGCCCAGTGCCATCCTCTCCAACTATGCCATCTGCTTTGCTCTGCGCTTTTGTCTGCGGGGTCCAGATCCTGACACAGACATCATACCCACCTTCACATTCCCAACTCCTAGCTCTTGGTTCCCTCCTATTCGCCATGACTAGCAACTTCCCCTAAGACTCTGATTTGAAATGATCTTTAGCTCTCTCTCAGCAAGATGATTTTCCCTTTTTCCCACCCTGTATCATGGCCCACAACTGTTCTCAACAACCCTCCTTCAGGAGGCATTCCTCCCTGCTCTCTGAACTCTGGGGTCCCTCTACTCAGCTTCTCACCTGACCTTCCAGCATCCATTTCTGGAGTGACACCAGCTGCCCTGTCAGTTGTTCAGTGCCCTCGCCCAGATCTTCCCAGCGGAAAGCCCGTACCACACGGTCTGTGTACCCTACCACCAGCTCACAGCATCCATCTCCATCTGTGGTCCAGAAAATAAGACAAGTTTGGAGCCAAAGCTGCCTTCATCAGCTTGAACCGTACAAGCATCCCATCCCTACTCCTCTGCTAACATCACCGCTGTGATTTTGACTTCAAGCCCAACCTGTTGTGGAGCCACTTCACACGCTCTGAGTCCAGTGCGCCTCCTGCCCTTCCTATACTGACAGCACCTCCCTGTCCCTTGGCCCTACCCACCCACCTGCTCCACAGGCCCTGTCACCGCTTCCCTCAGATATGCACCTCAGGGTGTCCAGATGCATCCAATACACCCACCACCAACTCTGAGACAGCTTCTGGCCAAAATATCCGCACAGTATCTATATAGCTCACTCCCTTGCCATCTTCAATTTTTGGTCAAATGTCATCTTCTCAGCAAGAAGTTCCCTGACACTACATGTAGAATTGCTACCTTTACCTCAACACTCTCTAGGTCCTTTCCGTGATTTATTTTCTCCATAGCAACTGCACAAATGAATACTGACTGCCCCCCTGCCATACTGAATTTCTTGAGATCTGCTCTGTTACCCACTGACTCTTACTGCCCCAACTGCCTGCAAAGATAGCCATGCCCACCGATGTCGCTGATCAGCATGACCTTGGTGTTGGCAGGGATGTGCTGCTTAAAGACCGGATGCTGCTCCTCTCCCATCAGGGTCTCATGGTGCCCAGAAGCATCCAGGGTCCTGGCAGGAGTCAGGTCACACAAGTGAAACCAGCCCTCAGCACTCACCGCCACCACCAGGTTCTGCAAGAGACAGAGATATGGGAGAGGGGGACTGTGGAGGGAAGTTCGAGCACACACTGATCATTAGAACACAGAAGTGAGAGCTAAGGCCATTAACTCTCAACTGATTTCCACCTTGAGATAGCAATCAATCCAGCTAAGGCCTTGGAGTTACACTCAAGTCCCAAGACCCCCAGAAGTCCTTACCTTTCCTTTATTACATATATCTCCAACTCCAACACAAGTCAGCTGCAAAAGAAGAAAGGGAGGCTCAGGGTGACCCAGAGAGAGACCAGTACTCCCTCATCTCCATGAAGCAGGAAGGAGCAGGTTTTCTCATTACTAGCGTGTGTTGGAAACTGGTGCCATGGGAACTGTGTGATGGTCTGTGTTAACCAAGCTACTGTGCTATAGGTTTGGTTCACTTTACCCACACAGTAATATGAAGACCTGAAGTAAAGGCAATTTGGGCTCAAAACAAAATCTCTACAAAACAAAACTCCAATTTAGCAAGATTATCATGTTTCTAGACTTATTCAAATACTACCCCCATTATCTATTATACTGTATGAGATCAGATAACCTAGGCAGTTTTCCTAAAGTACTTAGGGAGTCCCGTGTGTGTGTGTGTGTGTGTACATGCAAGCACTGCCTGGGGGCTTCCCTCCCTGAATTAAGTGGCCCTGGAACCAGTGGCTGAGTAGCTGGTGAGTGAGGACACACTGGTGAGCTCCTGTGTGGGTCTCAGCCTTGACAGTTCCTGGACAGAAAAAATCCCTTCCCCCGCCTTCAGACCCAGGTAGTTGAATACTGACCATTCCCTGGCAGGAACAGGTGAGCCATGGCCGGCTGTCATCATTCTTATACACAGACAGCTTCCCACTGGTGTCTCCCACCACCAGTTCATTCAACTGGAGAAAGAGGAGTGTTAGCATGGGTCCTGCTGATGCACCTCAAACTCTTCTCTACTGTGCCCTTCCCAGGGAAATCACAGGACATCAACTTGAATCTTCATCAAATGTATTAAAAATCTTTTGTGACCAACACAGCCATGGTTTTCCAAGTTTCTTTATTTCCGTGGGGAAGGGGTGGCGGTGTGTATGTGTGTGTGCATGTGTGTGTCAGGGACAGGGGAGGCCAGAGGAATGGGCAAACACAGACTCTATCCCTGAGAGGTTTGACATTTGAACAGCTCAATGCCCCACATACTTGACTTTGGCTTTGATTCGTCCATTACAAATAGGACATACAGGGAGGGGCAAAAAGTGGGTTTACAGTTGTTTGTATAGAAAGTAATACAATAATTAATAAATAATAATATAGGAATAAACTCTCTGTTCTGCATACTAACTGTAAGCCTTCTTTTGCCCCACCTTGTATTTTGGAAACAACCCAAAATATTCAACTTTTGGGGAATTTAACTCCAAACCTCATATTCTATTAGCGCCAGGGGGGAAAAAAGGCAGCTCTGGGGGCTCTCCCTCCTTTAGCAGGAACTTTTGCTTGGTGTCCTAGGAATGAATAGAGAGGGACGGAGGTGCCAGAGTGGGACGCACCAGGAAGGGGCTGCTGGATGTCGGCATCTATGTTCTGGACCTCTGGTGCCCCCAAGTGGTGGCTAAGCTCTCAGGATGGCAGGCTCCCTGCATGAAGCTTCTTCACCGCTATTTGTATCTGAATACTCCACTCCCCAGGTGGTAACAATGATAATAAGGTTGCTCCAAACCCTATTTCTACTAATAGCTTCAGGATTTCCCCTTGTGAGGACATCCAACACCCCCTTCCTGTCCTCAAAGTAGAGTGAATATTAGATTCCCAGAAGATTTAATTTTAAAGGCAACAAAGACATAAAAGGAAAACAGTAACAAAAAGTTAACAATGAATTGGAATTTATCAATGATTTACTTGATTTGAATCCTACATTATTTTTAATAGTTATGGGAATTACTTATGGGAATATTAGATCATAGAAGCATAAAACAAATTTATTTACATTAAACCCTCTACACCTGATGTTTCTATTACAGAAATGGATGTTTCTATTCCATCCTCAGAGGACTTCTGCAAATGCATAAGAGAGAAGCTGCATGGCACAGAGGTTCAGAGTGCAGCTGCTTGCATTGGATTCCAGTTCTCTATGCCTATATTTCATTTGTAAAATGAGGATCATGCCCTGATCAGTAGGCTTAGTTGCGTGGGCCTCATCCTGCACAGCGAAGGTTCACCCGTTGGTTTTCCTGGCAGGGTGAATGCAAGAGGCAACCAATGGATGTTTTTCTCTCACACTGATGATTCTCTCCCCTTCTCTCTCCCCCTTCCCATCTCTCTAAAACTAAATGAATAAAATCTTTAAATTTTTTCTTAAAAAATGATAATCATAAGAATAGCTTCCTCATAAGGTTATTGCAAGAATTGAACTAACAGAGGAAAGTATTTAGAATTGATAAGAATATGGTGAGTACTAATATCAGGTGGTTTTCAGCCTCTAGTTAAAACACCTGCAAAGCTAGGAGCATCTCTCATACAATCCATCCTTTTTCTTATACATTCATTCAACAAATGAGTCTGTAGTAGTCCTCGATAAAATGTTTACTTAATAGGCAAATACCAAAAAAGATTGTTTTAAGAAACAAAGAAAAATCAGAATGAAAGAGAATGTGCAGTCAGCCCTTGAGTTTTCAGGTAAAGCTGGACAACCAGTTAGGGATACAAAGATAAAATGTCACAGACTCCCTGCTGAGAAGGACCTCACAGTTTAACAAGGGCATACACACAGGAATAAAATAATAAAACAGTGTGGAAAGTGCAGTGAGCCAGGCAGAAAGAGAGGCAATGGCACTGGAGGACATTCCCAGGACAGCCCATCTGCTCTCTGGCAGCTACAGTCATCCCCCCTTATCTGTGAGGATACATTCCAAGACACCAGTGGATGCTTGAAACTGAAGAGTGTACTGAACCTGACTTCCGGCTAAGATGGAGGGAGGCATAGGTAGACACACTGTGCCTGCTCGCACAACCAAGATAGGGACAACAACAATATAGAAACAAAATAACAACCAGAACTGACAGAAAATTGAACTGTATGGAAGTCGGACACCCAAGGAGTTAAAATTAGACACTTTCATCCAGACCGGTAGGAGGGGCGGAGTCGGGCTGGTGAGGGACGCGGAGCTGAGAGCAGAGCACCCGGGAGGAGTGCAGGACTACAGCAGGCAGACCCTGGGCACACAAGCGGTGGTGGCTGGCGTGCCCCGGCTGGGGGTTGGCAACCAGCAGACCCAGCGAGGCGGCCATTGTGAAGCAAGGCACTGCGCCCAACTCAGGGTCCCAGTGCCAGGAAATAGAGCTTTGGGGCACTAACTGAAAAGGAAGGTCCCGCCAGGTGCACAGGCCCGCCCACCCACACTGGAATTGGTGCCAGAGGGGCCCAGTTGGCTTGCGGAAAGCGGCAGAGGGATCTGGGGTCCGATGGAGAGCAGAGCAAGTGCCACTACGTACGTTGTCACAACCCAGTGACTGGGGTGCCCCGCCCTGGTGAACACCTAAGGCCCCACCCCTCACTACAGGAGCTCGACAAGACCAAAAAAACAGCAAAGAGATGGCCCAAACAGGAGAAGAATTGAAAGTCCCAGAACCCATCCTTCTAAGCGACCAAGAGATAGCCAACCTATCAGATGCACAGTTCAAAGCACTGGTGATCAAGATTCTCACAGAACTGGTTGATTTTGGTCGCCAATTAGATGAAAAAATGCAGGCTACAATAAGTGAAATGAAGAAAAATGCACAGGGGACTTCTGGCCAAGATGGAGGCATAGGTAGGCACACTGTGCCTCCTCGCACAACCAAGATAGGGACAACAATAAAGAAACAAAATAACAACCAGAACTGACAGAAAATTGAAGTGTATGGAAGTCGGACAACCAAGGATTTAAAAAAGGACACTTTCATCCAGACCGGTAGGAGGGGCGGAGTCTGGCCAGGCGAGGGACGCGGAGCAGAGAGCTGAGCATCTGGGGCGGCACCCAAGTCCGCAGCAGGCAGACCCTGGGCGCACAAGCGGCGGTGGCTGGTGGGCCCTGGCCAGGGGGTGGCGACCAGCAGACCCAGCGAGGCAGCCATTGTGAAGAAAGGCACTGCACGCAACTCAGGGTCCCAGCACTGGGAAATAGAACTTTGGGTCACAGATTGAAAAGGAAGGTCCCACGGGGTGCACAGGCCCACCCACACTGGAATTGGTGCCAGAGGGGCCCAGTTGGCTTGCGGAAAGTGGTGGAAGGGTCTGAGGTCCGACAGAGAGCAGAGCAAGTGCCATTGTTCCTTCTCGGACCCTGCCCCCACATACAACGTCACAACCCTGCGACTGGGGTGCCCTGCCCTGGTGAACTCCTAAGGCCCTGCCCCTCACTACAGGAGCTCGACAAGATCAAAAAACAAAACAAAACAAAAAACAGCAAAAAGATGGTTCAAACAGAAGAATTGAAAGCCCCAGAAGTCATCCTTTTAAGCGACCAAGAGATAGCCAACCTATC
>CM052539.1:81014343-81039923 GCA_028533065.1 Trachops cirrhosus
CTGTCAGCTGATTTCTCAAAAGAGACCTTACAGGCAAGAAGGGGCTGGAAAGAAGTATTCCAAGTCATGAAAGGCAAGGACCTACATCCAAGATTGCTCTATCCAGCAAAGCTTTCATTTAGAATGGAAGGGCAGATCAAGTGCTTCTCAGATAAGGTCAAGTTAAAGGAGTTCATCATCACCAAGTCCTTATTTTATGTAATGTTAAAGGGACTTATCTAGGAAAAAGAAGATAAAAAACACGTATAGTAAAATGACAGCAAACACACAATTATTAACAACTGCATCTAAAACAAAAACAAACTAAGCAAACAACTAGAACAGGAACGGAACCACAGAAATGGAGAACACATGGAGGGTTAGCAACAGGGGAGTAGGAGGAGAGAGGGGGGAAAGTTACGAAGACTAAGTAGCAATGAAGGTAGATAGAAAATAGACAGGGGGAAGGCAAGAATAGTAGGGGAAATGTAGAAGCTAAAGAACTTATGACACATGGACATGAACTAAAGGGGGGGAATGTGGATGGGAGAGGGTGTTCAGGGTGGAGAGGAATAAAGCAGGGGGTAATGGGAAAACTGTAATAGCATAATCAATAAAATACATAAAAAAAAGAAGAAAAAAAAAGAGTGTACTGAAGCTCATACAGGGGTGGGCAAAAGTAGGTTTACTCTGCCATTGTGACATTCTTTTGACTTACTAAACCTATTATAATAATCATAACTTGCATGCCTTTTTCTTTATGAACTGTAAACCTACCTTTGCCCACCCCTGTACATACTTACTGTTTTTTCCTATATATACATACTATGGCAGAGTTTAATTTATAAGTAAGGCATAGTAAGAGATTAACAACAACTACTAATAAAGTAAAATAATTGTAACAATATACAGTACTATAATAAAAGTTATGTAAATGAAGTCACTTATTTCAGGGGGTTCCCTGTTGAAGTCTTCACATAGTCTCAATGCTTTCTGGTGTGACATGTTGCCATCAATTGGAACATATTTTCTGCTCAGGTCTCCCACCCACAAATTTAATGCCTTTTCTACCTATCACATGCTGTTCCATCACTTTTGCAATTTCAAGTGTGACAGTAAAACAAGCACAAATTTCTTTTTCAATTATGTTTTGCATTTCTTGATCTTCCTCTTCTTCTGGCACCATATGATTCAGGTGTTGGAATGCTTAAAGTTGTCCCAGAGGTTCCTAAGCCTCTCCTCTTTTTTTTGAATTCTTGTTTCTTCATTCTGTTCTGGTTGGATGTTTATTTCTTCCTTCTGGCCAAATAGTTGATTTGAGTTCCAGTTTCCTTTCCTTCACTGTTGGTTCCCTGTAAATTTTCCTTTATTTCACTTTGCATAGCCTTCACTTTTTCCTATTTTGTGACCCTACTCAACGATTTCTGTGAGCATCCTGATTACCAGTGTTTTGAACTCTGCATCTGATAGATTGGCTATCTCTTCATCACATAGTTCTATTTCTGGAGCTTTGATCTGTTCTTTCATTTGGGCCCTATTTCTTTGTCTCAGCACACCTGTTACATAGTAAGGGGTGGAGCCTTAGGAATTTACCAGGGCGGGGCAACCCATGTTGTCATCTCTGTGTTGTGGCGCTGTATGTGGAGGAGGGGTTGGAGAGGGACACCGCACACCCAGGGTTCCAGTGCAGGGAAATAAAGCTTCCAGCACAAACAGTGCTGCTTGTTCCGCTTTTCATCAGCTTTCAGTCCCTTCCCCCACTGCCCATAAATAAATTGTGCCCCTCTGGTGCTGATTCCTGGGTGGGTGGGTTTGTACATTCTGGGACCCTATGGGTCTCTCCAATGGACTCTCCCATAAGGCTGGGAGTCTCTCCCACTGCCACAACCCCCACAGGTTTTTACAGCCAGAGGTTTTGAAGCTTTATTTCCCTGCACTGGAACCCTGGGTGTGCGGTCTGTCTCACTCCCTGGTTGTTCCTCCCGGTTTATCCACATACAAATGTGGGACTACCAGCTGCTGTCTTGCCCACCTGGTCCTCCAGCTGCCACCTTGCTGTGCATATTCTCTGCCCTGGTTGCCCGTCTCTGCCCCTCCTACCAGTCTGGATGAGTGTTTGTTCTTTAACTCTTTGGTTGTTGGACTTCCACACAGTTTGATTTTCTGGCAGTTCCAGTTATTTATTTTTATTTTTATTTTTTAATTTGTTGTTGTCCTTCTTTTGGCTGTGTGAGGAGGCAAAGTTTATCCACCTATGCCTCCATCTTGGCTGGAAGTCCTATTTATTTTATTATTGTTTGTTTTCAAAATAAGTCTTTTTCTTGCCCCAAATCTCCAAACGCTTGCCTGGGGGACCAATAACAAAATTTCTACACATACTTATGCAGGCTGAGTGTACCACATTTACCTACTTGCCAACTATCTCAACTACTTGTACTTCTTTCCATTATATTTATTAATAACAGGTAGAGCCCTTCAAATTGCTTTGAGATACATACTCATATTTGCTTTTCATAACAATCTTAATTTATTCAACAAATATTTACTGAGTGCCTACTATGTGCCAGGCACTATTCTAAGTGTTGGGAATATAGCAGTAAAAACAAAACAAAGCAGCAACAACAAAAGAAGACAAAAAATTCCTACCCTAATGGGAAAAATATAAATATCCCTAATATTGCAGAATTGAGTGTATAATAGTGCAATTCACTTAGGAAAGTACAATTTCCAAAAAAGCTGGTGCTATGAACCTATAAAAAATGCATGTATTTTTCTCATGTAAACAAAGAAAACAATCAGATAAAAAGGAAAATAACATACATCTAAAGTCATTTTGTCAATTTACTATTTAAAAATGCCCACCGTGATTTTCTCATAAAAATTGTACTGCTTGGCATATGAGGAAATATGAATGCCCACAAAACACAATACAAATTCATGAAAATAACTTTTTCCTCCTCGGAGAGGGCAGAGCCAAAGGAGGCCTCATTCAATACCTCTCCATCACAGCACAAAGAAGTCTGGAAGAGGGAAGGATGTTTTAGTCCCTGCCTTTTTTTTTTTTTTCCGAGGGAAAAGACAGTACAGAACAGCAGGGAGGTAAACGAGGAAGATGGGACAGAGGATAGGAGAGAAAGGTAATAAGGTGCTTTGTATTAAAAGTATTAAATAAAGATAAGGAATGAAAAGATAAAGTCTGAGGAAAAAGAATGTTGCACATTAACAATAGCCCCTGTCCCCTTTGATGCTCCACTCTAGAACATTTTACATATTTTAATCAGCACCTCATTTCTATCATTCCACCTGGTTATGAGCTACCTGAGGGCTGGGGCTGTCTTGTTCATTTTTGAATTCCCAGAATGTAGCAGAGTCCTTAGTGCATAATGGAAAGCTCAATAAATATTTGCATTAAAATATAATCAAATACTAATAATAGCGCTAACACTGACTGAGCTGTAACTGTATGCCAGGCATGATGCTACCTGCTTTACCTGTATTAATTCATTCAAATAAGGAATGACTCTTGAGGAAAGCAATGGTAGATGAAAATTATTTTTGTCACTCAATCAAGGTGTAGCACTTGAAAATTTCCAGACACCTGCGGGTAGTATGGAGCAGGTACCACAGCAAGACATTAAGATTGGGTTGCTGAAGACATCTGTTGCCTCAGGGAGGAGCATATTCTACCAGTTGGAAAGTGAGGCAGATAGAGCAATGTATTCCAGCGTCGCAAAGGGCCAAATATAAGAGCAGAAGAGGTGCTTTTTTGGGGGATGGGGGTGGGGGTTAATCCTCACCACAGGATATGTTTATTGATTTGAGAGAGGGAGAGAGAGAAACATCGATGTGGTTGCCTCTCCTATAGGCCTGGAGCAAGGATCCAACCAGCAACCTAGGTACGTGTCTTCACCCGGACGAACCACAACCTCTACGTATACGGGATGACCCTCCAATCAACTTAGCGACCCCGCCAGGTCAGCAGAGGTGCTTTAAAGCCTATTTTGAAGCTTTGAAAGATAAAGTGGAAGGAAGCCTAACCACAGAACCAGTGAACCTGGAAATTTGGCCACCAAAGTTTACTAGGCTCTTTCGGTGAGTAAGTTACTTAATTAGACAAACAGTTACCCATGGTCCTAAAAGATTACCAGACCAGTGCACCAGTCAAACTCGGTCAGGACGACCGGGAACACAAACTAACTGTAAAGTTCTTCCCTAGGACCGCCACATAAGCTGCATTTCGCAGGCGTCACTCGTGCCGCGGGCTTCCTTCACTTTCCTGGCCCCGCCCCGGCACGGCCCTGCGCAGACCCGGGCTGAGTCTCTTGCAGTGCGCATGCACTGACCGTATCGTTGTCGACGTCTCCGAGGCAAATTGCGTGCGGAAAGAGGCTTCCGCTGAACTCCAGGGCTACGCGCTGCACGTAACTAACGGACCTCATCGCATTTCTAAGGGTTAAGGGGGTCGAGGAGTCCCGCTAAGTGTTTCCCGAGCCCCTCCCGACACCTGCCACAGCGGAAGGCCACCGACGGGGGAAGTTACGTCACCGCCTGAGCTTCCAATCCTTGCGTTCCTCGCTTAATCTTAGCGGGGAGGCGGGTCTTCCGAGACTTCTTGGAGTAGGGCGGCCTTGCCCAGTTGCTGCTGTGAGTGACAGGGCCGTGGGCCATTCGTTTTCACCTTAGAGCTAGAGCATTTGGGTAGACCAACCCTAACCCGGCTCATCTATTCTCTGGGCAGTGGGACTCTCTAGTACTTGACCTAGTAACCTTGACCTCTTCTTTTGTTGCCCTAGCAATTGAAAATTTCCAGCCCTCAGAGCACCCCTGAGAATCATAATAATCGTAATAACTGACAATTGTGTGCTTTCCAGCAGTGTTTTTTAGAAGTTACCCGTTAGGAATTGTGAAAATGATGTAGTGAATTGAACCAGCATTTAAAAACATGAATAGGCTAGAATAGAAAATATCAAGTGATTCACAGTAAGATAAGTATTGTTCTTATGAAACTTTTGCTTCGATTGTATATATTTATATGTGTATATACTGGCTGATGTATATTAGAAACATTTTTTAACAGTGGGTGTGCTCTGGTCAGTAGTTTGAAAACCACTTGATGCAAAGTATATTTCACATATATTATTTCACGTAATTAAAACAACAAACCTGTGAGCTTGTATTATTTCAATTTTTTGGATGAGGAAAATAGGTTCAGTAAGATTAAATAATAAGGCAGAAAATGATAGAGGTGGAGCTCAGACCAGGATTATTTGATCCAAAACTTCAGATCTTTCCTATCATTTATGTTGTAGTTCCTAGGAAAGTCCTGAGGCTGCAAGTCAGGGTTGCTTAGACACTGGATCTGCCCTCCCCTGTGGCCCCACCACAAAGCTCTTGCCTCCCTCTCTTAGTGTCCTCACTCTGTAGTGTAAAATGGGACTTCACCATCATGGTTGGCCTCTTAGGGAAACTTTTCATGTTGAATCAAGTCCAATCAAGGGGTGCCTCATCAATCAAGGCACCAAAAGTATTATTTGTGAAATTCGTCAGGTGCTCCATGCATTTTAGGGTTTAGGTTTGCTGGCCCAGACTGATTTACACATTGGTCTTTCAGAAGTGAACTGTGAAAGTGAGGATATGTACCTCATCTGGGGATGTTGGACCAGGGCTGGTCTTGCTTTCTGAACCTAGAAAGAGAAGGTTCAGGAGGGCAAGACCTTGGTGCCTGGGGGCAAGAGAGGAGGAAGGACATATTTTGTCCTAGGAGGAAGGACCCAGTGGGTCTGGTGATGAGAACAAGGAACAAGCAGGTCAAAACAGGAGGCAAACAGGAGGCAATCTAGAGAAATATTGGGATCTCAGATATACTGAAGTTTCTGTCTCTATGGTGTACTGTGGGATTGGCCAGGTCCATTCAAAGGCTCTGGGTTACACAGGTGTACCTGGGTACTTTAAATACATGATCTCATCTATGGGGGGCGGGGGTGCATGCTACCTCATCTTTCCATACCACATCTCTATTCTCTCATCCTAGCTCAAACTCCAAGCTTCTTGTGAGGTTTTAAGGGATGTAAAAACAAAAGCCACTTTTAAAATATTAACCTCTAGATGTCAAGTTAGTTTCAATTATGTTTCTTTTCACTAATATTTCTACATTGTTTTTTCTTTTTCCAGCCTATGAATGAAATTGTAAAACAAACAAACAAAAAAACTAATTCAGCATGAAATAGATGAGAATCACCCTGCTTCTCACCACGTGCCCTGGCCTGACCCAGTTCTCTGAAATCATACTCTGACCCAGCTCTCCACAATGCCTTAGTTTTATCTTCCTCATCATTTGGCCTCTTGTTCTTGACCTTTCTGTGCCCGGTGAGTACCTATTTTTGTTTGTTCTGTTTTTGCTATGAAGATCATGTCATTATGATCACAACTTGGGTACCCTGCCTTTTGGCTTTTGCTAAGAGAGACAAAGTTAGAAAGGGAGGAGAGATGAGTTTCCAGATGCATAAGGCATGAATCAAGTCTTTTCATTTTTATGCCACTCCCACCTTGTGTCAATTACTTTAACTGCATTGAGTGTTAAATTCATACTAAGTGGATTACAAGACTAGGCATTGCAGAGTCATGTAGACAGATCCCTGGCTCTCCGAGGAGCACCCTTGTTCGTGGCTCTTTCTAGTGGGATGGTTGGTCAGTCGCCACATGTACCATCTACTGCCCATCTTGTTTCAGCCAAGCAATCTTTCAGCATGGGTTTTGGCTTATTCCCCAGAACTGCCTAACCAAGCCATCTTCCTGGTTAGATGACATGGATACAGCTGTGTGGGTGACATATTTTTTTTCTTTAAGATTTTTACTTACTTATTTATTTTTAGAGGGGAAGGGAGGGAGGGAAACATCAATGTGTGGTTGCCTCTTGGGGGCCCCCTACTGGGGACCTGGCCTGCAAGCCAGGCATGTGCCCCAACTGGGAATTGAACCAATGACTTTGGATCGCAGGCGGACACTCAATCCAGTGAGCTACACCAGCCAGAGTGGGTGGCATATTCTTTACAAATCAACCAAACAATAGCTTCAGTAGAAACCTGCTATGGGAGGGAAGGCACTAGGTGGGAAATATTTCTAGGGAGATTCTTTGTCCACTTATTCCTCCAAGACTTGTTAGAGTGGGCAAAATCTGTCTGCTGTGGATGCCCTGGTAGGAAATGGGACCTTTAAAGCTTTTTCTACAGGTGAGGCCCAGAGCACTCACTATCCTGGGGGCAGGACCTAGGGCTTTCTAATGGACTCAGTTTGAGAGACTTCTTCATTCCCCTGCCCCCTCTAGTTCACAGTGCACCTTAGCATACTAAATATTGTGAGAACTCATGAAGTACAGAAACCTGATTCTCAAACTTACTTGACCTAAAAATTAGGCAGAATAGTGTGGCCAACCCTCTGAGTGAAATGCTGTTATTCAGAGCTCTACTTCAAGTTCCACCCATTGCAAGTTTGGCCCTATCAGAAAGGACTGACTCTGGAAAGCTTTGATCCTAGAATCTATCAGGTTTGTTGTCTGTTCAAGATTCTGTCAGCCATTAACTGAAGGATGATAAGTAGTTTTATTTTGTTTTAAGGTTTTGTTTATTTATTTTTGGAGAGAAAGAGAGTGAGAGAACCATCAATGTAAGAGAGAAACATCAGCTGCCTCTAATTACATGCCCGAGCTGGGAACCAAACCTGCAACCCGGGCATATGCCCTGACCAGGCCTCAAATAGGTGACATTTTACTTTGCAAGAAGATGCCCAACCAACTGAGCCACATTTGTTGGGGCAATAAGTACTTCTTCATTGTCAGTGAAGAACATGAGGAAATGAGTTTAAAACGGAGAATGATGAACGTGTTTTAGAACTATATTGGGTGTACAACATTGTAATTGGACTAAGTGCCACTGAATTTGAAATGGTTATTTTTTTGTTATGTAAATTTCACCTCAATAAAAATAAAACCACTACCATTTTATGTGTGAAGCGCTTCTAACAGTGGAACAGCCAATCCTAAGAAGCATAAATGTTTTGGGGGTTGGTAATAGGGTATGGCAGGTCTCTTCTAGCCAAAGAACTCAAAGTTCATGAAGGCATTGCTTTTTCTTGATCATTCCCCTTCAGAAACACTTTGAGTCTCATTCTCGCTTTACCTCTCAAGGCATATTTAGTGTTCATTATATGATAATAAGATTTTATTATGATTCTTAGATGTAATGAGGACAGTTGGTACGTTCAAGTTATCTGAGGTTGGCAAGCAGCTGGGGAACTATAGCCACAGTCAGCAATAACAATTTCCTGAAAGAGGACAAGTTTTTCTCTTAGAATGCCTTCCAACTCTTACATTGGCTTTGTTCAGCACTGCCCTTAGCCCATTGTCGTTTCAACTTAAGGGTTACAAGGCCCCGAGGTGTTCTGCATTTGCCAAGGGAAGACTGGTCATTGAGACAGAAGGAATAAGGTATGCAAGTTTCCAGTTTTTCTTTTAAACAAGCCAGTTGTTTATTTTATATTGTATGCTACCAACAGTATTATCTATCTGTCTGGATGTTCTTTCATGAATAAATTGAGAAATAGATAATGATCAATGACAAGTGAATTGACATTTGGATAAACAGACAGACTGGATGGATGGACAGTTTACAATTTCACCCAAAGTGTATGAGGCTTCCCTTTTCTCAGCATCCTTGCCAACATTTATTATTTATTGACTTTTTGATAACAAGCATCCTAACAGATGTGAGGTGATAGCTCATTGTGGTTTTCCACTGTGTAATTCTCAATTTTCCAATATGTTTTCTAAAAAGGTACTATTTTTTAAAAAGATTTTATTTACTTTTAGAGAGAAGGGAGGGAGAAAGAGGAGAGAAGCATTGGTCAGTTGTCTCTTGCACGTCCCCAACTGGGGTTCTGGCCTGCAACCCAGGCATGTGCCTTGACTAGGAATCAAACTGACCAGTGACCTTTCTGTTTGCAGGCTGGTACTCAATCCACTGAGCCACAGCAGCCAGGGCAAAAAGTACTATTTTTCACTAGTCTCACCTACGTCTTTTACAGATTATTTCTCCAATTGAGGTAACACAATTCATCCTTATACTCACTCTCAGGGTGGTGTGGCTGATGGAGAGTGGAGAGTCAAATGTGAATTATGTAAGGCAGGCTAGGCCACACCTTAAAGGGATTTGTGGTCTGTGATAGATTCTGATCTTACGCATAAATGGGATGGGGAATCATTGACTGTGTTAAGCAGTTGGAAGGATATAATTTGAATACTATGCAGAGTGAAAGGTGGGCCACGAGGGAATGCAACATAAGTCTTGTAGGACAAGAGAGCAGGCTGGAGGTGCACAGTGATGTTGGGGAGGGACTTGATAGAATGGAGACTGGAAATACAGTACTTGGGAGATAAACTTTGTAGAACTTGATGTTTGAGCCAGCACTGGGAAGATAAACCCTATTTAAAAATTTCCAGAAACAACCTGCAAATTTGCACTAACTGTTGAAAGTATTGGTTGTTCCTAGTTTTCCTCATTCGAGCACATCCTCTCCATATGGAAAGATTTAAGTGTTGGTGAGAAAGGTGCAACTACCTGAGAAATGAATTTGAGCATTGACCCAGAGCAGAGTGGAGTAGGTGGTACGTTTATCTTTAACCTTAGACTTCTGGCCAGTTTAATGCAACATCCTCACAAGACAGTTATAATGTCATATAAACCAAGACTTGTCCAGCTACAGGGTGCTACACAAGTGGTGGTTTTATTTTTTTATTAAAATTTATTTATTTATTTTTACATAGAGGGAGAAACATCAATTTGTTCCACTTATTTATGCATCCATTGGTTGACCCTTGTATGTCCCCCGACCTGGGATCAAACCCACAACTTCAGTATATGATGATGATGCTCTGAGCTACCCAGGTAGGGCACAAGTGATTGTTTTAAATTCCTGCATTCCTGTAGAAGCACTCCAAGGTGGAAGGAACTTCAGGAGCACTTTGTCTGTTTCCGTTTTTGCAGTTGAGAGACTCAACTTGCCCAACATCACATGAATCTCATGGCTGATTTTGGATTTGCTTGGGATCTCACATTCTAGGCAGACCTTTCCAGTAACTTCTGAGCCTTGGTTTCCTCATCTTGGTAAAATGGGGTGGTACATCCTTTGTAGGATGGTTTCCAAGGATGTGAATCTGCATGAAGCTCTTCACCTAGTACTAGGCTTATACCATGCTAAATGAGGGTTAGCTGTTATCATTGGCTGCAGGGCCACACCTAACGTTGGAGTAACACAGACACAAGTGCCAAGCCCAGGATGATGATGTGAATCCATCAACAGAGAAAGTGAGGACACTGGCAAAACAGAACGCCCAAATTTTAGTTCTTGCTCCAGCACCAGACATGCTGTATGAGTTGGCAAAACTTTTTCACACATAAGTTTATCTTCCATAGTAAAAGTATGGAGGAAATTCTTCCGGAAGGAACTCTGCAGGCATGTGGGTAGGCACGCTGTCACTGTGCAGGAATTAAACAGCCCACACAGGAGGATAGGGGCATGGATGTCACTCTGGCCTGCTGCCTGTGCTCCTTGGCTTCTCCCCAGGGCCCCGTGCTACAGGAGTGAAGGGTCAAACAGAAAAAAAGACATTAAGTTTTTTCCTGTTAGGGCCCAGAAGGAAGTTGGAAAGTGGCCCTAAGTGCCTGTGTGCCCTGGCTTGAGGACTGGTCTTGCTTCATCTTCACCATGAAAAGATCTCTGACAGGAGGCGTTAGGGACTTTTAGGATTTTAAAGAAGCCAAGGATGCTTGTGCTTTCTGTTCAGTCAGACAGAAAGACAAATCTAACCTCAAAATAATTACAAGTGGCCCCTGTATTTTAGACATTCATGTTGCTTTGTGTTTGGAAAGATGACCCAAGTTGGCAACATTGCCAGGCTGCTGGGGGCAGTGCTGGAAGTGATGGCCAGGCCTCAGCAAAGGCCCAGGCTGCAGCCCGTGTGGGGCCCAAAAGGCCAACTACAGCTTCTCTACCAGGTGCTGCATTTAAGCAGGACTGGGGACGTATGTGATGGGTAACTCCCTTAATTTTATCCCCAGTGTGGCCACCAGCGCCCACCCTCTGAGGCCAAAACAAAAAGGGATGCCCGACACAGGTTTTATTGTTTCCACTTTATTGCTCAAGTGAAGAACTTGAGATGGGCCTTGACCTTCAGCAACGTGCAAAGAGGCTGAGGTGGTGAGGAGGGGTGGGGGACATGACCTGGCTGAGAAGGCAAACAGGTCTGAGAGGAAATACTGGGAGGGATAAAGGGGGTGGTCACCAGGACACCAGAAGACATCATCCACACCATCAGGGCGAGGAAGGGAACAGAGAGAGGTAATGGGCACAACAGTGGTTTTTCCCATGCCCCTAGCACCCACATGGAGGCCACATGTTTTGAAATGGACCGGGAGGAGGAAAATGGCTGCCCAGGAAGTTTCCCTCTACACCCTGGTTTCCCATCTGACCTCACATTCATACCACTAACCCCCTTCTACCATTTGACAAATTGACAAAGCAAAAAGAGGAAGCAAAATAAATTAACATCCTTATGAGTGTGTGTGGATGGACATTCGTTCATGTGTAATGGGGGAAGAGGGAGGGGAAGAAGGGGTAAAACACCTAATATGATCCCCTACCTCAATCCCCCAGCCTACTCCTTTCCCCCTTCCCCCACAGCCACCGTCCAACCAGATAGAAAAATAAAGGTCTAATTCACTCAAAATTCTTCAGTTTTTTACAAAACGAACAGGGTGAAGCAGAGTAGGGAGCAGGGGAAGCAGGCAGCTGCAGGAATAGGGCTGGGGAGAGGCTATGCTTCCGTTTCCACCTGAGACTGGCTCCCCGCCACATCCTTCTGCTCATCCTTCATCTCTGCATCAGCATGGTCTCCTGCTGCCTTGGCCTGTGAGAAGAAAGAGGATAAATTCCAGTTTTCATTTGGCCCAGTCACCTGATGAGACATACCTGGCACCCTGACACCATATATATGTAGTCTGTAGCCAAACATATTCATTCCCAAGTAAAAAAAACGTACACATTGCTCTGGCTCGTGTGGCTCAGTGGATTGAGCATCAGCCTGCGAACCAAAGGGTCGACTATTTGATTCCCACTCAGGGCACATGCCTGAGTTGCAGGCCAGGCCAGGTCCCCAGTGGGGGAATATGTGAGAGACAATCACACATTGATGTTTCTCTCCCTTTCTTTTTCCCTCCCTCTCGTCTAAAATAAATAAAATCTAAACAAACAAACAAACAAACAAACAAAAAACCCAAACCAAAAACATACACATTAACTTCTGGCAGAATTACACAGACACAGCAATTTCTTTTTGAGATGTGTCCTGAAGATACACTTGCACATGTTCAAAACTATGAATTTATAAGATGATTTCTTGCAATTCTGTTTAGAACAATACTTGTGTAGCTACGTGTGGCTACTGACCACTTTAAATATAGCTAGATCACACCCTGGCTGGTGTGGGGTCACTGATTCAATTCCCAGTCCAGGGCACATGCCTGCGTTGAGGGCCAGGTCCTCAGTGGGAGGCGTGTAAGAAGCAACGCACACATTGGTGTTTCTCTTTCTCCTTCTCCCTCCCTTCCCTTCTCTAAAACATAAAAAAAAACTTTGAAAATTTAAAAAAAATATGGCTAGATCAAATGGATATGTTTTAGGTATAAAACAAGCATTGAATTTTGATAACTTAAGTCTAACAGACATGAATTCAATTTAAAAGAATTACACATTGCAATATTTAGATGCCCTGGGTCAACTAGAAAGTATTAAAATTAATTTCAGCCCTGGTTGGTGTGGCTCAGTGGGTTGAGTGCTGGCCCGCGAACCAAAAGGTTGCCAGTTCAATTCCCAGTCAAGGCACGTGCCTGGGTTGTGGGCCAGGCCCCCGGTTGAGGGTGTGCAAGAGGGAGTCAACTGATGTTTTTTCTCTCCCCCTACCCCTCTAAAAATAATAAATTCTTTAAAAATTTAATTTCAACTGTTTCCTTTTCTTTAACACAGCTACTACACAATTTAACATTATGTATGTGGTTTGCATTTTATTTCTATTGGACAGTGCTGGTTTAGGACACTGACTAGAAATAGGGCACTGAGATACAGTGTATCTGTACAATCAAATACTAACTACGTAAGCATAAGAAAGAACGTGAAAGCTCTTCTGGTTACTGATGTGAAATAAGCATTCAGGTTTGATTCCAAGAAAGCGTGGTATAGAAAACAGGTAGAGCATGTTGCCTTTTATTAGGGAAAAGGGAGAAAACATCAATGTGTCTGTTTATAAATGTGTTCAATATACTGGATTGATACAAGAACTGCTAATATCAATTGCTTTTGGGCAGTGGTAGACTTTTTCCTACACATTCTTTTGTACAATTTGAATCTAACTATGTAATTGCATTACTATTTTAAAAAGGGACCAAGAACACATGTTGGGAAGCACACTGGGCAACTGACTCCTGACCTCTAGGACTTGCAAGTGGTTTTCTGCCCTGACCACCAAGGAATGCTAGCCCTGACAGCAGGGGTTTTTACTAAGAGAATATCCATGCCACTGCTCCAGGGATGAGGGCAACTTCTGGTTTCCAGAACTGGCACAGACAACCACAGGCACAAAGAGCCCACACCAGCTGCATTGGGCAGAGGATGAGGAGATGAGATGGACAGAAGAGACATTACCTCATCCCTACACCTGTTTAAATCCTCACCTTGCTCTCCTCCTCAGCCAGCCTCTCAAACATATTGGCATAGAGCTTCTTCTCCCGTGCAAGCTGCTTACGGATCCGCTGCTGGCAGACAGCCAGCTGGGTCTTGGCGGCTTTGTTGCTGGGGTAGAGCTGCAGGACCTTCTGGAAGTCAGCCCGGGCCAAGTCAAAGTCATTCACTGCCAGGTGGGCCTCTCCCCGGCGGAAAAGGCCCTTCTCATTGTTGCTGTCCAGCTCCAGGGCCTAATGATGGAGGAGGAATCAACAGTGAGACCTCAGCTCCTGTAGCTCACCTGGGCAAGGCTGGGTTTCCAAGGTATCCTCAGTAGTATGATGGGGAATGCAAATGGCTGGCTCCACCCATAAAAAAATGTGTCCTGGGGCATTAAATGGACAAGACTAAGGTCTACGAAGGAATCTCTTCCAGTCCAAGAGGCAGAGAGGGAAGACAGGTCTTCAGATGGAGGAGAAGGACCTCTGATAACATTCGCATTCTCTTTAGAATAAATAAGGCAGGTATGTAAGAGGGAGCGGCTAAGCATCAGGGTGAAGCAAACACTTAAGTAGCTCTTCCCATCCAGTCTGTCCTTCTAGCTCTGGGTCACCTGCCTCCTTCCACTGAAGTGCTTGCTTCTCATCCCCTGCCTCTGGGTCCTGAATCGCTGAGCTCCCAACAGTCCATCCTACTTATTCCTACCTTAGTCACTGAGGGCAACTTTCAGACATGCTGGCAGCTCGTCCCCAACCTTGCCTGTGAATGTTGCTCCCATACTTCTTTAAAGGGGCCTCACCTTGTTACAGCTCTCAATGGCAGCTGAGAAGGCCTGTAGTTTCAGATGACACATGGCCAAGTTGAGATGGGAAGCTAGCCGAAGGGCCTGTGCCTTCTGTGCATCCTCATCAGAGAAACTTGACTCGTATTCCAACCAGGACACAATCTTCTTGTATTGCAGTAAAGCCTGCTTGTACTTGCCTTCCTAGAATGGGAGAGAGGCTCAGTGGCACCAGGCTGTCATACCCCAGTCATCAGTGACCCGTGGGCCTAAGAGAGTCCTGCCCACCCCCACCCTCAGTGTCCCCAGGCAAGAGCAGCTGGCTTGTACTAAGTGAAGACTGCAGGTGCCACTTGTCCACTCTGTGGCAGAAACTGACCTCAGCCATTGGTGGGCAAAGGTGGGCCCAGAGGAGCCCTCCCTGGGCGTGTCCTCAGGACCACAGCTGCTGGCTCACCTTGAAGTACACAGTGCCCCGCTCTTTCACTATGGAGCTCTGTTCCAGCTTCTCCTCTGAATTCATCTCCCAAGATTCCTTGGCCTGCCATCCCCCAAGGGAGAAACACGACTGTCAGCGACCCCAGAAAGTCACCTCCGGTAACGTCCCACCTCCAGGGTGGGACACAACTTCAGGATGGGGAGGACCTTGAGCTAACTCACCTTCTCAAAACTCTGGAGGTGGATTTCATATTTCAGGTCAGCGTTTGGTGGGATTTGGAACTTTTCCTTCCCAACACTACCAAAAGCATAGCTGTGGGGGTAGAAAAAGCCTCTAAGCCATCTCATCAGCAGTTAACCTGCTCTGCACCAAAAGACTTCCTGTTTCCCGGGAAGTACCCGTGTCCTGTGTGGAAGAATCTTCCCTGACCTCCAAATGCAATTAGTTGTTCTCTTAGTATCTTACACACCCTTGTAACAACTCATGCTGTACATAAACTGGCATGATTACTAACTGAACTGGCATCTCACTGAAAAAATGAGGCAATAGGTGGCAGGAACAATGTCTCTGAGAAACCAGAAATTGTCAGCCTCATGCACAGCACGGAGTTAAGTGTGCTTCCATAAATGTCATCAATGAGTGAGTGAACTAATGGAACATGACAACCTTGATGTTGGCAAAGGAGAGAGTCTGCAGCAGCCATGACTGAAAAGATTATGCTTTGATCCAAGGAGATGTGGAGAGCTGTGGCCACGTTCCTAAATACAGCGAAGAGACCATAATGGCCTATGTTTGGTGTGCCCAGAGGCGCAGTGAGCACGAATGAGGCTGTGGGGTAGTGAACACACACCGAGGGGAGGACACACATGGCTAGCCATTTAACTCACTGGGGACATGAAGATCTCTGACCTCGGTTCACCCACCTGCTCTACCAAGCCCACTCCTTACCTGGGCTTGAGGTACACAATGGAATGTTCTCCTTTTTCCATGTGCTGAATGGCTTTCTCCAGCCCACTAGGCAGATCCAGACTCTCCCCCTCGCCGATCTCAAAGTGGAGCTGCCGCTGGTCAAAAATCTGGTCCTTGTAGTACCCTTCCAGTGCGACTGGCATGCAAGACAGGCAATGTACCAAGTGAATGAGTGGGGAGGCGACTGAAGAAGGACGCATCGGCAACCCTCTATGGGCTCATCACTTCCTGCCCCCAAGACGCCCTGGTGTTCTCACCCTCCACCACAGCACCCTCATTGGGCCTGGCATAGCCTTCGCCCCGAGTCCGTATTCTCCGGATGATTCCCCCGTCTTCTTCCTCTGTGAGGTCCTCTCCCTTGAACTCGCACAACTCTACCTGTGGGACAAGGTATAAGACGACAAGCCCTGTCAGCACTAACTTGTCAACAGTGAGACACAACTTCTCTCTCACTTAGAAGAGTCCCTCCTAACTGCCACACGAGGTCTGACCAGGAGGGCAGCCATGCTAGGAGTGAACCAAGTGGCACTTTTGCCAAGTTCTCAGGATTTGCCCCAGTCTCAACTCTGGTAGAGGTGGGCGGGCCACCCAGATTTCAGTTAACCTCAGGAGATCAATCTATGTGCTCCCTGCTCTGCATAGTAAGGACGGGTTCTAGTTGATTCTAACTCAGCTACTTGAGAAGCCCAGTCTGATAGGGTTAGAAATGACCCAGCATCTTTCAGCAGTCTTCCGAACATTCTCCAAGTCATTCGTGGTGATTAGGGCTGAACTACTTGCAGACTGACCAGTGTCAAGTTCCACCTTCTCAGAGGAAACTTTCCTCACCTCCCTGACCCACAGGGGGAGGCATCTCCCCGCTCCTCTTATCTCTAGGCGCCAACATTCTATACTGTCATGTGTAAACTGCATACACATTCTGACCTCCTGGCTCCTTTCAGTTCAAATTATGCCCCATCTCCTTTGGGCACCGCACTTGAGATACACGTCTCCGCCCATTACTACCTCGAGTTTGAAGAGGGGCTGTGGTCACCTTTTCCCACCAGAAACCTCCATCATAGCCTCTGCTCTGGCAGCAGCAAGCTGTGTGCATAGCAAAGCCAACTGCTCTCACCATTTCTCTATGCCCCTTAAGGCCAGGCCCTTAGCTTTGGCTACATTGTCTCCAAGCGGCAAGAAGGACTGGAGGGCAGCCAGGCCCTGAGCTGAGGTAAGGCTGGCTCTTTGCCTTGCTCTCTGGCCGGACACTTACCTCAAACACAAGCGTGGCATTGGAAGGGATTTTTGGAGGGCTGCCTGCCAAACCGTAGGCATATTCTGGCTTGCAGGTGATTCGGCATACTTCTCCCAACTTCATGGTTGCTACAGCAATGTCCCAAGCCTTGATGACCTCCCCTGTAGGTACAGAAAGGAAACAGGTCCTTCCTCTTTGGCAGGGAACTGACTCTGGGCTCCGTGGCCCCAGGGTATGATGCCTGAGGGGAAGCTGGACACTCTTTAGAAATAGGACCGGGAAGGTAGAAACACATGGCTGCAATCAGTGCAGTCATCTCAGACCTCCTAAAAAACAAACCAAAGCCAAACCACTCAACTCTGGAACAAAGATGTTCAAGAAACAAGGTAGTCACTTCTGACGTGGAAGTGAGGTACTCAGAGTGATCAGAGCAAGGAGAGGAATCAGTACACTTATAGGACAGTGAAAGAAAAAGGAGTAACAACAAAAAAAAATCAGCAGTTTGCACTAAACCATTCCTCCTTAAGCTTCTGAAAACATGGTTCCTGCTTGTCACCGCTTACATCCTCCCAGAAACCTAGCTACCAAGTCTAGGTTTTGCCTACCTTTTCCCAGATCAAAGGAGAATTTGTCTTTGCGGTCCAGACTGGAGTCAAACTTGGTGCCATCTAACAACCAGCCAGTGTAGTGAACGAGGACTCGGTCCCCAGTCATGGGCATCTCTGTGCCTGTGCCCTCTCGCTTGATGACCTGAGAGGAAGGGGGAGAAGGTGAGTACCCAGGGATGGGGGCAGAAAGAGGAACAAAACAGCCTGCACATTTCTGACAGGTACATAGAGGGAGTCTCCTGCCTCCTTGTAAATAGAGTCAAGGGACCAATCTCAAAGGACTCTGATACAAAGCTTGGCTAGAAGCCAAATGACCTCCCTGTCTTTCTTGAGGTGTGACACGACTTAGTTTGAAAAACTGCAGACAAGCCCTGACTACGTAGTGCAGTTGGTTAGAGTGTTGTCCTGACTCACCAAGGTTGCAGGTTCAATCTCCAGTCAGTGCACATAAACAAGGAGCAACCAATAAGTGGAACAACAAATAGGTCTCCCTCTTAAAAACAAACAAAACAAAACAACAACAAAGAAAACAAACCCTGGAGACAAAAGACCCAAGTTCACGTTTTTGCTGTATGATCTTGGACAGTCACTCAGACTCTCTAGACCTTATTTGGAGTGATGACCATCTCTGTCAGAGTTGTTGGAGGATTCAATTGGTAAAATTTATCAGCAGCAAAGGAAGAAGTATTTACGCTCTATGTTCTCATTCTTCCTAAATGCCAGCGACCCTCCGATCAGAGCCCTGTTTGGAGATGAGTGTGAGTAATGAAGCCTCAGAAAGAGGGAGTCTACCAGATCGTGAACCAGCACAGGGGCTGCCAATCAGGCCCTTAACTTGGACTCAGGACACAGCACTCCTGACTCATAGGCTAGTTTAAGTCCTTTATTTCTGGGCTAAGAGGAATTTATAAGCCTCAGCTTCGCTTCCTAGCATTTATCAAAGGTCCCTCTAAGGGCCACCTGGTAGGTGTGTCATGCCCTCTAAAGGAAAGGTTCTGTGATAGAACAGACAGGAGATTGAGTAGAAAAGCAAAGGGAAAGGAGTGGAGGATAAAAGGGGAAATGACCTTTCCTGGAATAAACACTTGGTAGAAATCACTAGGACCCTGGAGAGAGAAGGGAAAGCCACACGCCCATTGGCAAAGCAGCCTGAAATTCCAAGATCTTGAGGGGAAAGTCACATGCATTTGTGGAGCAGATAGGGACTGCAGGAAGTTTGCCCAGCTCACGCACAGCAGCAGGTTCCCAAGCAAAGCAGTCCCTTTAGGCCCCAAACCCCAAGTCCCAAATCAGGAAGGTGGGGGGCGGTCCGAGATGGAAGGAGGAACTACAGGTCCCGGCATGCACCACTCCCTCGGTTTCCCGGGGTTGGGGGAAGGGATACAGCATGGCTGAGCGGGTGACCTAGCGAAGTCCCAGCCTTTAGAAAGGGACTAACGAGAGGGTGCTGGGTGCCAGAACCTTCCTCGAGGCCAGGTCCGGGGGCCAAGTTGCACAGAAAGCTCTGGGACAGGAAATTACCCTTGTGACCGCTTCTGGTCCTAGCTAATATTTAATTGCCATGGGTTGGCGAGGTCTCGCACCATCACGGATGAAGGCGGCCCGGGCCTTCCAGGCTGCGGCTGGCAGGGACGAGCTGGCACGGCCGCAGCTGCGGGGTCGCAGGAGGCCCCGCCCCGGGTGCATGCTGCCCAAGGGCCCTAGCTGCCGCTCACGTGCACCGGCGAGCCCGTCCCTCCCCTACTCCCCCGCCCCACCTCACCGGGAACGCCGCAGTTGGCGCTGCAGGGCTGGGGGCCTGAGTCCAGACCACCGGCCTCCAAGGGGGCTGGAATAATGGCCAAAAGTAGGTCCGCGCACCTAGGCTGCCCGCTTCAGGGCCTGAGGCCGTCCTCAACTCCCAAACTACGCAGCCTAGTTCAGAAAGTCAATGCAACCGACCGCCGGCTGCACGAGCACTCCACGACCTGCCCGGAGCCTGTAGAGGCGGCCGTTCCCGCCCCTTGCCTCGGCCGGGGGCTTCCAGGGTCCGCGGGATGGCGGCTGCGATGGGCGCTCCGGGCTCGGCCGCCCCCAGCCGGCCCTGTGCTCCCCCGGCGTCCCCGCCCTTACCTTCAGCACGCCTTCATCCTGCTTGGGGCTGATGTCCACTCCCTCGATTCCGAGGGGCGCCGGCTGCACCCCACTCTCGGCCGCCTTCATCTCCTCGGCGGTCATGGCCGCTCCGAGCGCCGTTTACTCTGGGAGCTGGGTAGAGGGCGCGAGACAAGCCCTGTCGGCCGCCGGGATGTCTGCACCTGGGTGCGGGCGCCGGTTTCGCAGCCCCCAACCTGCGAACTAACCGGTCCAGGGCTCGAGCCCCTCAGGCACCCTGCACGCTCGCCGCCCGCAGCAGAGCCGGGCTCAGGAGGCGGAGTAGGTGGGTACTGAGCGGCCGAGGGAGCGATTGGTCCGACGCGCAGTGGAGGGAGGGGCTGGGTGGAGCCGGAGCGGGAGCGCGGGACGGAGTGGGTGGGGGTGGAGAAGTTTCTCGAGACGGCCGCGGCTAAGGGGGATGGGGTTATAATGCTGTGGGGGCTAAAGTGAAATCTTCTATTTGTGGTTCGTTCCTCCTGCTGGCTGCCCGGCCCTCCTCCCCCCACTCCTGAGATCCCCGGAATCTGAGGACCGCCCTTACCCCCGGCACCACGCTCCCCTGGGCTCTCCCGCTTCCCGGTCTAACCGGATTCTTCCAGATCCTTCTCCATGCCCTTACATCACTCCAGTACTTAGCCTGCCAAGCCAGATCCCCCCCCTTACGTTGCAGCCCGCTGCGTGGTTTGCTCAGAGAGTGGTTTGCGGGATGTAAGTAGCAGCGCATCCGTCTCTCTTGGGACCCCAGAGGAACCTATTTATAAATGCCGACCGTAAATACAGGCGGCATGGCCTACCCCGCGTTCCCTCCGCAAGGACACTTAACGAATTGTGGAGAAAGACGGGAGGGGAATAGGAACTGGGGGACCGGGTGAGGCGCAACGAATGACAAGCACTTACCCCAGTGCACAGAATTGGACGAGAGCAGCCTCAGTTTTCCCAGAGCTGGGAAGATGTGCCTCCTTAGGCTCTTTAAAGTGCTCGGAGCAGTCGATTTGCTAGAAATGACCCGCTTAGCTAAGGATTCTTACACGGGGCACGTATCGAATGGTCCGTCCCCGACAATAACTAAACTGTTCTTTAGGTTAATATGTAAAAACAAACAATGGTTTCAACTCATGAAAAAGTCGTTCCATTTTACTAAAGGCCGTGGCAAGGTGTATTTTCTTACTATTTGGTTCCCAAGTGTTTATCTGTCTGTGGAGGGCAGAGCACCCGTGTGGCGGGTCAGAGCTCTGCAGCCCTAGTTACCCAAACAATTGTTTTTTGACGAAAAGATTCTTGTAGAGAGGGTGTTGGTTTTGGTAAGCACTTAACCCCAGTTTAGCATAGTGCCTGGTGAGTGATATCAAATAACCATTGGCTATATGAATTTTATTCCAATAATAATAAAAAATTTTTTGCGCACTGGCTATGGGCCTGGCACTGTGCTGTTGGAGGCAAACTGTCCCATTTAGGTAGGTAACCAAAAGGGCTGTTACACATGAAATTTCACCTTAACGTAATGTGATAATTCAACTCATCATAATCCTCTCTGATCGAACTTTACTGAAAGGAGATGCAGAAGAAATAAAACTAGTACCTCCAGCAATTGACAGCAAATGAATTTAGCCACAACTAAGACATTTCTCTTTCCCAAAAAAAATATTTCGTTTACTTATTTCTTTAGAGAAGGGGGGGAGGGGAAAGAGAGGGAGAGAAACATGGATGTGTGAGAGAAACATTGGTAGGTTGCCTTTCGCAGGTCCCCCAACCAGGGACCTGGCCTGCCATCCAGGCATGTGACCTGACAAGGAATCAAATCCCCGGCCTTTGGGTTTGCAGGACAACCATCATCAAACCAGTGAGCCACACCAGTCAGGGCAAGGCATTTCTTCTTAGATGACTGGGGATATCAGCAAAGGATATGGTATCGAAACCCTCCAAACTTCCAGGTGATAGGGATGGAGGGTAGGCTGCTGGCTTGCAGGTGTAGCAGTGATTTTACTGTTGTCTTATGCACCTGCGTAGTCTCAGCATGTGCTAGTTTTTAATGCTAGGGCCATTGAGTATTATTCGGCAGAAAAAGTTGGGATGGAAAAGACAACTTCACCTTTAGAGTAATGCTTTTCTGCACCTTTTTCTTTATTGGGAGCAAATAGCATAAGTCCATATCTTTTTGATCCCTGTCAGCACATATTAATTGAGCACTTAAGATGAGCCTGTCATTGCATAAACAGGTAACTTAATAGCAGTAGAAAGAGCACCTGCATGGGAGTAAGCAAAGACTTGGGTCGCCCATGTACTAACCATTCGATCTGGAGCAGGTTATTGGGACAGCAACACTGTTGATGAGGGCAGTTGTGATGGTTAAAGAAGAGGCAATGTGTGTCAGTTCTCTGGCATGGTGCCCGCCTTCAAGCAGGTGGTTAATACATCAGGGTCATCACTCTTAACGTGATCAGTGCAGTGGTGGCGATTGGGACAAAGTGCTAAAAATACGGAGGCCTATGAGAGAAGGAAAAGTTAGGGTGCAAGGGAAAAGGACAAGAATGAAAAGTTTTCAACAAGGAAAGCTCTTCACCCCCTCAGTGAGTGGGTGTGGGGGCTGGGAGATGGGAGGGAGCGGGGAGGGCAGTGGGCACTTGGGTGCTTGAAATTCAGAGCAGGATTTCTGGTCATTTACATTACATTCTTCTGATTGTAAAACTTACCCATATTCCGTGTAGAAGTGCACAAGTGTTTTGTTCTTTCCCTCCTGTTCCTTACCTCTTTCCTAGCTTGTTTGAATTAGTGATCTCATCAGAGATATTTAACAATGTAGTTATTTTCAATGGTATCATTCAATCATTCAAAATCTTTCTGAAAATGTCCCCTTTTTGCTAGAAAAAGAGAGCACACTTAAAAAAAATAATCCCCTGTATCCTGTAGATGAGTCATGCTAAGGTTGGAAGTTTTGTCATTGCCAAAATGAGCCATTCTGAGCTCATCTGGGTCATCTCCCTGATGCTAGGCCCATCCTTCACACGTGAAGACACCTTGTTTTTCAAAGGTGCTATTTTTTCTTCTTAGTGTGCCAGTGCTCTTAAACATTTAAAAAATTGTATAGTATTTGGATCATTCAAAAGGATGTGAGATGAGTGTGTGCGTAGATATGCATACACGCACGTTATGTAACATACAAACGTAATGAAACTTGGCAGGAGAGCACCCAACCCAAGAGTTAGAACCTTACCAGCACGATTTGTGTCAGAACTGTGATGCCAAACATGGTGAGGACGCTTCCGTAATTTCTTGCTATGTTTGTTCTCTGTTGACTGAGAAAACACAAACTATACCACTGGTGAAAAGTGCTACTATACATTTCATGGAACGTTTACAGATTTGCTTATTTTAGTGATGGCAGCTCCATTTCACACATGTGAAAGACAGTAGGTCTCTGTGTGAAGCCTGCACATAATGGAGATCTGCATGGTGCAAAGGCTAAGCTCATGGGCACTGGGTTGGGTTTACCAGGGTTCAGATCTCAACTCCGTCATTGCTCACACCATGAGTCCCTGGGCAGAATGAAAGGTCTGTGTCTGCACTCATTGTTTTGTTTGTGAGTGTCCAGTTGTTCTGCCCCCATTTGTTGACTCTACCCAACACATGGAAACAGGCACAGGGAGGCTGCCAAATGAGCAAAGAAACACGGCCTTCATCAGAGTTTCATCGTTTTCCTCATATAGATCGTGTACATATGTCGATAGATTTATACCTCAGTATTTCAGTTATTGGGGGCGGTGCTAGTGTATATGGTATATTCTTAACTTTAATTTTCACTTGTTCATTACCGGTATATGGAAGAGCAATGAGCTTTTGCATGTAAACCTATATCCTGTGACCTTGCTATAATAGAATTATGTATTAGTTCTATTAGGGTTTTTTTGTTGTTGTTGTTGTTGATTATTTTGGATTTTCTACATGGATGATCATGTCATCTGAGAAGAAAGATAGTGATTTTTTATGTGGGTCTTGTTTAAAAAATCTTTGTCTATTCCATGGTTGTGAAGATAGAATCCTTTTTGTTTTTAAATTCTAGAAACTTTTTTTTAATCTTTCACAGTTAGTTCTGTGATCCATCTCAAATTAACTTTTACATGTGGTGTGAGGTGGAGTCAGGTTTGTTTTTCCTACATATGGGTGTACAGTTCATCAGGTTCCATTTATTGAGAGATGGCCGTCCCTCACTGAACTGTGATGGCTCCTTTGTCGTCCATCAGGTGTGACTATGTATTTGTGTCTGTTGGCGGACCTTCCTTTGTTCCAGAGGTCTGTTCATCTATCCCTGTGCCACGCGGTATCTTAGTTGCTGTAGCTTTAAAATAAGTTTCGACATCTGGTAGTGTAAGTCCTCCAGCTTTGTTCTTCTGTTGTTAAGATTGCCTTGGCTTTTATACGTTCAACACATTTTTTTGTATACATATTAGAATCATTTTGTCAGTGTCTAAAAAAGTGCTGGTGTTCTGGTTGAGATTCCATTGAATTTATACATGAAGTCAGGGAGATTTGGCATCTTAAATACTTCTAATCCAACTCTTCTAATCCAAGAATATTATATGTGCCTCCACTTATTTAGGTATTCTTTATTTATTGTCAGCAATGTTTTAATGTTTTACATTTTTCAGCATAGAGGCCTTGCACATCTTTTATTAGATTTATTCCTAGGTATTTTTGGTTTGGGTGCTATTGTAAATGTTATTTTATAAAGTTAATTTTCTAATTGTTTGTTACCAGTATATGGCATACAATTGATTTTTGTTTTTATTTATTTATTTTGATTTTGGTAAAATATACATAGCATGAAACTTACCATTTTAACCATTTTTAGGTGTGTAGTATTGTGGCACTAAGTACATTCCCATGTTGTACAAATATGCAAATAATTTCTTTTGTAAAAGCTTTATTGAGACATAATTCAGGCCCCATATAATTCACCCATTTGCAGTGTACAGTTGGGTGCCCCTTAGTATATGCACAGGGTGGTGCAGCCATCACCACAGTCAAATACAGAATTTTTTTTTATTGGTGAAAATGAAAAATGTGTCTTTTATTTTATGGAAAAAACTTAATGGACGTTTTGGCCAACCCAAGTCCAAGTCCAATTGGCCAATACAAGAGGCAGCTAGCTGGTCGATGTTTTCTTATGTCAGTGTTTTTCTCCTTCCTTTTCTGCCTCCCTTACCGTCTCTCACTCCACCACCCCCTAGAAGTTATACAGTCAAGTGTGTGTTTTCATTGTGATTTTCTAAAAATATATTTTATTGATTATGCTATTACAGTTGTCCTATTATCCCCCCTTCATTCCCCTCCACCCTGAACACCCTCTCCCACCCACATTACCCCCCTTTAGTTCATGTCCATGGGTCATAAGTTCTTTAGCTTCTACATTTCCCCTCCTATTCTTGCCCTCCCCCTATTTTCTATCTACCATCTATGCTACTTATTCTCTCTACCTTTTCCCCCTTTTCTCTCCCCCTCCCATTCCCCTGTTGCTAACCCTCCATGGGATCTCCATTTCTGTGGTTCTGTTCCTGTTCTAGTTGTTTGCTTCGTTTCTTCTTGTTTTTGTTTCAGGTGTGGTTGTTAATAATTGTGAGTTTGCTGTCATTTTACTACACATGTTTTTTATCTTCTTTTTCTTAGATAAGT
>CM052539.1:81040423-81056978 GCA_028533065.1 Trachops cirrhosus
AAATGTAGAAGCAAAGAACTTATGACACATGGACTGAAGTAAAAGGGGGGAATGTGGGTGGGAGAGGGTGTTCAGGGTGGAGGGGAATGAAGGGGGGATAATAGGACAACTGTAATAGTACAATCAATAAAATATATTTAAAAAAATAAATCAGTTCTACAAAACTAAAAAAAAAAAAAAAATGTTCTAATCTCAGAGGCCCCTCTCACAAACACTACTCGTGGAATTCTCCTCAACACAATACCCTGTATCTCTGGGGGATTCCTAACCTGGGAATGAAACAAATTTTATACATACCTGCTTTCCAAAACCGGCTGTTCCTAGCCCACCTTTAGAGAAAACCTCATCAAAAATAGCTTACTGCCAAGGCAAGCCATCCTACCCAGTTAATGAATTCCTCCCACAAGAAAGAGAGGACTGTACCACTGTACTGCAGCTCTCAAGTCGCCATGCATTTTGGAATGAGGAAGGGCTCTATCTTTACTGAAGTCATAAATAGCACAAGTTTCTGCAGCCCCGTAACAGACCCCCTGGTTGCAGCCTCACTGGCAGCACAGGGATTACGATGGTGGGGCACCAAATACCCAAGGACCAAGCAACTAGTAAAGGCAGATACGTCTCTGTAGAAACCCAGCCAGTTAAGCTGGCAAAAATTGCTTTGATGGCAGAAATACCTCTCTTGACAGGAGTATATTGGATTTGCAAATACCAGGCATACTGGACCCTCCCTCCACAGTAGCAGGCAATCTGTTCCTTTGGGTATGTTCTTCCTGACATCTCCATAGTGTGGGAAAATGCCTCCCTCCCATTCCCATTACAAGGACAAGGACATCTTTTCAAGAGGGCTAGTCCCCTTATTCCTCTAATATCACTTATTGGGATTCTCTCTGCCCTGGGAACAGCAGTAGGAGGAGCTTCATTAGGAATCCACCACCACCTATCACAGGAAACAGCTGAGTCTTTAACTGAAACGGGGAAACGCTTGCAGCACTCCAAGAGCAACTGGAGTCATTAGCTGGAGTTGCCCTCCAAAATCAAAGGGCATTAGCCTCCTCACAGCCTCAGCAGGGGAACATGTTTATACCTCAAGGAAGAGTGTTGCTTCTACGTTAACAAGTCAGGGCAGGTCCAGCAAAACATCCAAAGCATCCTTGAGTCTGCATCTAGGATCAAAAGTTCAACCTCTCTGTGGGATTCAAATTCATGGCTCATGTTTTCACTTCTTCCCTTTGCAGCACCATTATTAATTATACTAATGATACTACTATTTGGACCCATGATAATCAACTTACTAACTAAATTTATCTCTTCTAGAATAGAGACTGTAAAGCTGCAAATGACTGTCATGAATGACTATCAACCTCTGGGACCAGAGGTTCCAGGCATCTATCATGGGCTGATAGGACAATTCTCTTCACCTCCTCTGACCAACATACAGCATCCCTGACAGTCCCAGAGATTCTTCACCAACTTCCAGGTGGAATAGGGTGAGTTTCGTGGTTCTCAATAGGCAGGGTCCACTGTCCCATCCAAGCGTGAAGCAACTACAGAAGATGGACCTTCATCCCTCAGCAACCCAAAAAGGAATTTTTGAGAACCATGTCTCTCAAGAGGAAATGAGGGAGCATAGGAAGAACTCTGAGACTGCGCTGCTATTACTGACCAGTGTCTAGCATCCTGGTTGCCAGGAAATGCCTTTTATCACTTAGTAGAATGAATAGTAAACCAAGGCAGGGAGGAGAAGGGAGACATGTCTCACTCACTAACTCAGCAGTTTTGAGCCTGGTGTAATAATATGGCCAAGTGTTCCAACATCACAAGAAGCACTATGTTAGCTCCAGAGGAGGACAGCCCTTGAAATTCTATGTAGCATTTCCACTATATAGTGGAAAGAAAACCTTGAAACTGTGTTTTCACCTCAAGGCCTAGAATGCAGAAGAGGGTCCACAAAGCCCAAAGAAGCAGCCCATAAAACAACTTTGGTTAACTGTCTACCTCTGGTTACTATCTGTTTTATGAGGGAGTCCCTAGTGCTTACAGAGTAAGCCCATAAATAACTTTGGGTAACTGCTCCAACTTTAATTAACTGCCTCCTGTCACGTACCTGTTTTACAACAAGATGAACAAATGGAGTCTGGAGTAAAATAAGGATTTGAGCTAACAGACCCCACACATCCCTAAGTTTGGGTAGTCATGTCCCTGCAGAGAAGCTGGCACCACATTTACCCGTTAATCAATATATAACTCCCATATTATGGGAGTAATCAATTTTTTACTCCCATCCCACCAACTACGTAAGTCCTCAGAACAAAGGACTCTCTCTCTCTCTCTCTCTCTCTCTCGGGGGCTTGGGGTGCATTTGGCTTTCTGGCCACCCAGCCTCAGGCCACACAGTGGCTTGCCACCCTGGCCTTCAGCTGCCCTTACTTTCGCCACCCTGCTCTACCCTGAATCTATGCCCTTCACCTCCCCCCTCCTTAGCTAGGCCTGTTCTCTTCCATGGGAACATACCACTAATAAACTCTGATTGTACGCTAATATATTTGCTGATCTGTAATTCTTTACATGCATCAGCAAGAAGAACGTAGGTCTCTCCTATCAACAAATGGGTCACTAATACATGTTCTTTGACTAATCCCTTCCCTTTCTTTCCACCATTCCTCTCCTCCCCCCTCTCCTCTGGCAGCTGTCATGGAAACATAAATATTGGTTAACAATTAGAGAGCAAACAGTCTGGGAAATGCGGCCTCTTTCCCAGAGCCCCCCAAAATGTTGCTCAATGACAGGAAAACAAGGTTCGAAATCAGGAGACCTGGATTCAGGTGCCAGTATTACCAACAATTTGCTTAAGACTCTATCTCTTTCTTGGACTGTGTTTCTTCATCTGCAACAGTAGGGGTGATGATGGCTACCAGGTTGTTAGGCTTTTGAGTTAATAAAGCACCTTCACAGCTACCTTGTTCCATCCTCATTTACTCTCCTGTGATGCAGAAGCTACTTTGCTGCTTCCCAAGTGAGGCCACTGAAAACTCATGGATGCTAACCCAGGAGCACACGGAAAAGCCAGGGCAGGACCCCAGGCCTTCGCTACCACAGACCTTGTGCTCTGTGAGCAAGGGAGCCTCTACTTCTTCCTCAGCTCTGTATCCCCAACACAAAGCACAGTCCCTGGTGTATGGTGTGCCCTCAACTATTACATGCATTAACTTGGATAAATCTGACTTTAAAATCAATGATCTTTCCACTGCATGCAAGTACCAGCTCCGACCTGTTACAGCTATCAAGGAGGTGCAACGAAGACAGCAGAGAGCTAAGCTCTTGATAAAGCCTCAGACCCTAAGCAAATGTACAGCACTTTGATGTTTCTGATGTGCCAGTGGGACCACCAGCTCCTGGCCTTCTCCACCCTGAATTCCCAGGACATAGGGACACGGGCTTGCTCTTCCCCCACGGCCTGTACTCCATGCACATACAGCCCCCTGTGTGACCACCAGGCTCCTCCACCCGCAGCCTCCACCCCAACCTCTCCCCTTGCAACCACCACGCACCCAGACACCTTCTCCTCTCTGTCTCCATCATCACTGAAGTAAGTTACCATCTTCAAGACAACTCTGATGAGCTGTTCCAGCCAGCTGTCATCATCAATGGCCACTAATGATTGCCTTAAAAGCTGAGGAAGGGGAAGGGACAAGGACCACATAGGACACTGGCAGGGCTTCTCTGCCCCACAGAAGCAGGGTCAAGAAGGAGGAAGAGACAGGGGTCATGGTCAAACTACATGGTGGGGGCCGTCAGGACTGGAGAATGATAACATGTGACAATGATAGTAACGCCAGTTACACGTGTGAGGCCTTTTGCAATTTACAAGGCCTGTTCCAATGTCATCCTGTTTAATTCTGGAGGACGAGAGGAACTTGCATTCTACAGATGAAGGACCTGAGGCATGTGAAGGCTAAGTGACTTGCCCAAGGACACACAGCTAAGGCCCTTCCCCTTACTCCCCCTGATACAGGGCCTTGAGGGTGTGGAAGGTGAGTCAAGGTTTAGCATAGAATCAGAGGCTGAGGCAGGGCCAGGAGGCAAGGGGACCACAGAAAGAGACAGCATCAGTCTCTGGGGGCCTGGGGCTCTCCTCCCTCAGGATCCTGAAGAGGGAAAAGGAGGCAAGTGTGGAGGGAGGCAGCTCGTGGGGACTGCTTACCTGGAACAGCCTGTCCTCCCATTTCTTCTGACTCAGGTTCTCCTCAGAGTGGTCTAAGAAAGGAAAGACCATGGGACCCGCCCAGCCAGGGGGAAAAACACTGAAACACCACGCGGCACTGAGCCTACAGGGTAACTGCTCTCCCACTTCACAGAGGTTCCAGAAGATGAATGATTTTCCAAAGGTCAGACACAGCTGGCCAGTGTCAGAGCAAGGAAACAAAACTGGTCTGTCCATTTCCAAAACCCACACTCTTCCCTGATCCTCTGCCCATAAGAAGGGGCAGGAGTCATTCTGGGAACTCTGGAGACACAGAACTCTGGACTGCATATCTGCTCAGTGCCAAGCATCACCCAAATAAGCAGACCCATCCAACAGCATCTCAGAGGGACAGAGAAGCTGATCCCAGTGTCCCTCACCCCAAGGAAGGTCCATCCTGCACCTTGAGACTCCACCTCTTCTGGAGTCTGCCCACTTTCCCAGCTTCTCAGCAATCCCTTACCTTCCTCAGCATTCCTCCCCACTCCTCAGCAATCCCTTACCTTCCAGTATCTTCAACATCTGCGGGATGGCCTGGTTCCACGGCTGGCCCACACTGAAGTGGATAACGGGGTGCAGGGCATGAAGTAGACTTAGAGGGCTTGCAACCAGCTCCTTTACCCTGTAAGGCTTCTGGGAAAACAGCTGAGAAGCACGAAAAGCAAGCAGGAGAAAGAATTGAAGGGAAGAGAAGGAAGAAAATTAGAACAAACCAACAGAATGGTAGAGCTGGAGCTTTCTTTTCCACCTGTTGAACTCAACATCCTCCAAGATGCTTTTGAAACATTACCTCTTCTGTGATGCCTTCCTGACTTCTGGACCCCATGTCAGCTTGTTGTCCTTTGAAGACCCCATTGCACTCTGTGTATTCGTCTATTAGTACACTGATCACACTGGATTATAGATGGTTATTCCCAGGCTTATCTCCCCACTAAGACTGTACAGCTCAAGGGTAGGGCTACCTTTATCACTCTATGTGCTAGACATTTTGAACACCTGGAGTGATGTCTCTCTCCAAGTCAAAATGTCTAGCACGTAATGTCTGGGCAAATAGAGAAACTCAAAACAGAAGTCAGAAAGGCATATGGACTTACCCAAGGTCAACAGAGAGAAGCTCACATAAAGGCCACATAAGAGCCCTGGCTGGTGTGGCTCAGTGGATTGAGCGCAGGCTGCGAACCAAAGCATCACAGGTTTGATTCCCAGTCAGGGCACATGCCTGGATTGCAGGCCAGGTCCCCAGTGGGGACCACATGAGAGGCAACCACACACTGATGTTTCTCTCTCTCTCCTTCTCCCTCCCTTCCCCTCTCTAGAAATAAATAAATAAAATCTTAAAAAAAAAAAAAGGCCACATAAGAGACAGGCTGGGCTTTCTCATCTCCTACTCTTTCCCCACCTCCAGACCCCACTACTATGCTCCCAGTTCTCTCCTCCAAGGACTTTGGCCCCCATGATCCTAGGTCTTATCTGTTTATTCCATGTGTAGCATAATGCCTGAAATAGAGCAGTACTCAACTCTTTGTGAATGATTGTATAGACGGATGGAAGAAGAGTGGGAGGATGGACAGATGGGTGGATTGACGGGTAGATGGAAGAATGGATGGGTGGAGATGCAGTATTCATCCCAGCATCACTTACCACAAGTTGAGTCAGGAGTCTCTGTGGTTAGATGACCTCAGTGGCTAAAGTGGCTCAGTTAAAGAGAAGATAAAAGAAGAGAACAGAGTCAGTGCTCACTCCAGGATGCTCAACCTTCAGACTCCACTGGCAGTTCCCCATCGGTACTTCAGAGGAGGAGAAAGAGTGAAGTGGAGAGGGAACATCAGTGTCAATGCCATGGAGGCTTGTGACATTTTGACTCAGCCTAAAAACAAAGCATTACATTTTGGCCTATGAAATACATAAAAAAACATACACACCAAGTAATGTGCTGATCAGACACCTGAACTCCACCCCTGATTTCCTCTGGGATTAGAGGTCAGGGATGGGGTGAGCCCAGAATGTGGCTCAGACTTGGGGCAAAGGAAGAACTAAGGGTCAGGAATGTCTGCCTATTCATTACTTTGTGATTAACAATGTTCACACATCTCAACTCCAGTGTTTTAAAATGAGAAAAAAGGCAAGAAGGAACTGTGTCTTCCAGAGGCATCCCCTCTCATCCATGGGGCCAAATGGCCTTAAACTGCTGCTGTCTTACTCCTCCCATCATAGCCGAGGATTGGGACCTGCAGCCTCCCTGACAAATCTGCACCCTCTCCTCTGTACCCACCACTCCTGTGGTGCCTCAGCCAGCCTCCCCCCCAGCACTCCATGCTCACAACAGCCTGAGTTTCCACAATGAGCACCTGTCCCCAAGTGGCCCTGCTCTTGTGCTTACGCATGAAGGGTAAGTCGGTAAGGTTGGGAACCTTGCCCAGGGAGAGGACCTTCAGAGCCTTTTCCGCGGCTGTGTTACTCAGGGGCACAATGGACGAGATGTCGCTGGGGTAACATGCCAAAGTGATCAGTATGGGCAAGGGTACCTGGCAGGAGAAGTGGCAAGAATGTCAATGCCAAGCCTCAAATCAATTTCAGTTGTTAAGTTCTCCAACCCAGTGACCTTGTCTTTTTTTTCTGGAGGGGCATTTGAGCCTGTATACACAACCCCCATAACCCATTCATATTCATTTTCTCTCTCCCCTTCCCTGTGTAACTCCCTTCCTCTCTCCCTCCCTCTCCATACTGGTAAAATACAACCAAGGTAAGGATTAAAATTACACCAGGCAGGATTTAATTAGATAGATGGAGGCTTCTTGAAATTAGGAAAGTATGACTTGTAATCAGCTTCATTTGGGAACCTTCCAGGGACAGACACATGCTGAAGGTCAGGAGGCAAAGCTTACTGGGAAGAAGAGTAAATCTGATGTTCTTTTCTTCCCACAGCCCTTGACTCAGCTCTAACCCAAATCTGCCACCAGGAATCCCCAGAGGTTGCTAATTAAAGGCAGGCAATATGATCACCCCCCTCATTTACAAAAGAAGAAACTGAAGCTAAGACAACAAGTTACTCAAGATTTTACAGCTGCAAAATGGCTGAGCAGAACTGAAGCTCAGGCTTCCGGACCTCACCACCCAGTGTCCCTCTTCTGTTGCACTGACCGCTTCTCAGAGAGCCCAGGCACTTGAGGTGGAACCAAACTGAGGTGGAGAGGGTGGAAGAGACAGCACAAGGGATTAGATGGAGGTGGGGAGGGTCATGTAGACCGTGGTCTGAGGGCCAGGATAGTGATCTGGGAGCCAGGGAAGGAGAAAAAGGAGAGGTCAGTTTGACCCTAGATGTTTGTACCATTTCCAGAATTTTTGAACAGAGTATTTGAATGTCCTCTTCATTCTGGAATAAGAAAAAGGAAGATTTAAATCTGTAGCTAATGCTAGCTAAGTCTCTGGGTTCAAGGCTTCTCCTGGATCACTGCACAGGGCTTTAGAGGCCAAAGGCCCTTCCTACGTGCTAGGCTACCCTCTTCTTGCCTTTATGCTTCCAACCCTGCCTTTCACTTCTTCCCTCCCCTAAGACCTGCCCCCATCCTCCCTCCCCTCTCTGCCCAGCCCCTGCTCACTGTGGGGTCAGGCTCGATGAGCTGGGCAATGTAGTAGATGATGGAGTTTGCCTCTGGCTGGGAGAGGTAGTTATGCTGGCTCAGCAGCTTGATGAACTCTAATAGAACCTTTGGCACCTGTGGGGTTACAAACCATCACAAGACAAGACAGGAAGGCATGTCAGTGACTGCCAGTATGACCCTTCATGTTCCAGGTGAGGACACAGAGAGCACAGAGAAGCAAAGCAGGTGAGGGGCTCAGATCTCCTGACTCCAAGCCCAGGGTGACTCTTCAGTGGGCTCCAGGTGATGACAGACCACCAGCCACTGAACCTGACCACTTCTGTACTTTGCCCTGAAGTTCTAAATCCCTTCCTGCCGCCTTCCTGGCAAACTCTAAGCACTTAGCTTGCCTGCACCTTATTTCCCCAGAGGAATATGAAAATTAGCAGGAATGTTGGGTACGGGGAGAATCCAAGTGCAGGAAAGTCCCATGTTCTGGCCTTCCTAGGAAAAGCTAGGGATCAATCCCTCAAGTCCAGAGGGCCAGGCCTCAGGATTCCAGGATCTCCATTAAACTCCTGAGGATTTAGACTTTGTTTTTAGTGATGATGCCATTGTTGTCCATTTGGCACCCAAAGCACTGCTCCCCTGTTCCCCTGTCCTGTTCCCCTTCCTGAGCTGGAAGCAGTCTCTGCTGTCTCCAACCCTGCCTGCAGAGTGTGTTAAAATATGGTTTCTCACCAGGGACTGAATCACTGATTTGGAAGATAAGATGGCAGAAAACACACAATCACAACAGCAAAAAGAAAACAGAATCCAAAAACATAAAGGTAATTTAAGGGGACTCTGGGACAGCTTCAAGCATACAAATATTTGCATCATGGGGTATTGGAAGGAGAAAAGGGCACAAGGAGTTGAAAACCTCTTTGAAAAAATAATACTGGAAAATGTCCCTAAACTGGTGAAGAAAACAGACATACAAGTCCAGGAAGTGTGGAGTCCCAAACGAGATGAACCTAAAGAGGTCCACACTAAGACGTATCATAATCAAAATGCCAAAGTCTAAAGGCAAAGAAAGAATTTTAGGAGCAGCAAGACAAAGGCAGTTACTTACCTATAAGGGAGTACCCATAAGACTGTCAGCTCATTTCTTAACAGAAATGTTGTAGGCCAGAAGCAACTGGCTGTGGAGAGCCACGCAGGATAACGTGTGCTGAGGGAGTTGGAACGCAGGCCTCGGGTTCAGCACAGCTGCCCTAGGCCACGGACGACTGCCTGATACATTGTTGTAGGAAAAGGATGACTTGGCCACTTGCCACATCACTGTACCAAGAAACAGCAAGCAATGTCCTTAGAAAAATAAAATGTACCTAGCTTTGCAGTTTGTCTCTCATGCTCTGCTTCAAAGTTTGCTCAATAAATACATCCTGGGAGTTCCAGCCAAAATGGAGGTGTAGGTAGAAACCCTTCCCTTCCTCGCACAACCAAAAGGAGGATAACAACCAATCTAAAATCAATAAACAACCAAAATCGCCAGAGAATCAAACTGCATGCAACTCCAACAACCAAGGGATTGAAGAAAAAATCAGCTAGAACAACCAGACCAGTAAGGTGGTGGACCTCCGGCTGACTCAGAAAAACCCTAGGAGGCAGCTGAGGGGCAGGGCTGAGGGGCGCGGCTGAGCAGGAGGGACTGACTTAAGGGGAAAACTGGGACCCAGAGCTGACTGTGGGCTAAGGCTGGGGTTACCTCGGTGGGAGATACTGCTAGTCTGACACAAGAGTCTATAGGAAAGTGCGCTAGAGACAGGCAGCAAGCTGCATTTTTTCCCCTCCCTGGACCCTGCCCCACATGCAGTGCAGCAAGGAGGGTTGCCCAGCCTGGGTGAATACCTAAGGCCCTGCCCTCTTACAACCTATCAGCTGTGCCAAGACAAAAAAAATATGGCCCAAATGAAAGAACACAGCAAAACCTCAGAAAGAGAACTAAGCAATGAGGAGATTGCCAACCTATCTGATGGAGAATTTAAAGCCCTGGTAATCAAAATATTCACAAAAATTGATTGAGCTTGGTTGAAAAATGAAAGAACACATGAAAGATACCAAATATGAAATAAAGCAAAAATATTTAGGGAACCAACAGTAACAGGAAGAAACCAGTATTCAAAGCAAAGATGTGGAACAAAAGGAGGAAATAAACATCCAACTGGAGCAGAATGAAGAAACAAGAATCCAAAAAAATGAAGAGAGGCTAAGGATTCTCTTGGACAACCTGAAACGTTCCAATATCCAAATTATAGTGGTGCCAGAAGGAGAACAGCAGCAAGAAATTGAAAACTTACTTGAACAAATAATGAAGGAAAACTTCTCCTATCTGGCAAAGGAAATAGACTTCCAGGAAGTCCAGGAAGCCCAGAGAGTCCCAAAGAAGTTGGACCCAAAGAGGAACACACAAAGGCACATCACCATTAAGTTACCCAAGATTAAAGATAAAGAGAGAATCCTAAAAGGAGCAAGAGGAAAGGAGAGGGTTACCTACAAAGGAGTTCCCATAAGGCTATCAGCTGATTTCTCAAAAGAGACCTTGCAGGCAAGGGGCTGAAAAGAAGTATTTGAAGTCATGAAAGGCAAGGACCTACATCCCAGATTGCTCTATCCAGCAAAGCTTTCATTTAGAATGGAAGGTCAGATCAAGTGCTTCTCAGATAAGGTCAAGTTAAAGGAGTTCATCATCACCAAGCCCTTATTGTATGAAATGTTAAAGGGACTTATCTAAGAAAAAGAAGATCAAAAATATGAACAGTAAAATTACAACAAACTCACAATTATCAACAAATGAACCTAAAAGAAAAGAAAAACAATGAAAACAAAAACTAAGCAAACAACCAGAACAGGAACAGAATCAGAGAAAAGGACATCACAGAGAAGGAGTTCAGTGGGAAGGGGAAAGGAAGGAATGGGGGAAAGGTACAGGGAAGAAGAAGCATAATTAGGAGGCATAAAATAGATGGGGAGAGGTCAAAAATGGTATGGGAAACAGAGGACTCAAAGAACTTATATGTACAACCCATGGACATGAACTAAGGGTGGGGAAAAGCTGGAGGGTTGTGGGGGATGGTGGGAGCGGGGATGGAGGGGGGAAAATTGGGAAAACTGTAATAGTATAATCAATTAAAAATACTTAAAAATAAATAAATAAGTAAGTAAATAAATAAATAATTACAGCCTGAATTTACCAATAAACAGTTTCCTCCTCTGTATCCCAGAGAAGGGACTCTACCTGACCCACTTTGACTCTGTGTCTTTATTTCTTAATCCCCTGTCGCCTTCCCTTGGGACCTGATTGATCCAGCTGTTCGGGTCACAGCAATTGGCAAGAAGTATTCAAAGTGATGAAAAGAAAGGACCTATAACCAAGATGACTCTACCCAGCAAAGCTATCATTTAGAATCAGACAGATAAAGAGCTTCACAGAGAAGAAAGAACTAAAGGAGTTCATCACTGCCAAACCAGTATTACAAAAAATGTTGCCCTGACTTATATTGCTCAGTTGATTGGAGTGTCATCCCATAAACTGAAAGGTCACTGGTTCACTCCCAATTAGGGCACATGCCTAGGGTGCAGGTTGGTCCCCAGTCAGAACACATATGAGACGCAACTGATCGATGTTTCCCTATTGATGTTTCTCTCCCTCTTTCTCTCCCTCCCTTCCCACTCTCTAAAATCAATAAGTATGTCCTCCAGTCAGGACTAAAAAAATGTTAAAGGGTTTTCTTTAAGAAGAGGAAGAAAAGAAGATCTAAAATATGAATCATAATAACTTCTGGTCAAGATTGCAGCATGGTTAAACATGGCTTGCCTCCTCACACAACCACATTAAACTTACAACTAAAATATAGAACAACCATTAATCAGAACCATCAGAAACTGAGTTGAATGAAGTCTGACAACTACAGAATTAAAGAACCCACATCCATCCAGACTGGTAGGAAGGGCACAGACATGGAATGGGCTGGTCCCACATCCATGTGTGGTGAATATAAATTTGGGAGAGATGTCTTAGGAGTGAGGAGTCCCAGCCCAACAACTGGGATCCCCAGCCCAGAGTTCCAGTGCCAGGAAGAGAAGTACCCATAATTTCTGGCTGCAAAGCAGCGGGGATTGCATCAGAGGCAGAAACTTCTGGAGTCTCAAGAAGTTCACCTTAAAGAACTCACATACAAACTTACTCACACTCATTCCCTGTGAGCTCCAACACCAGGGTGGCAGCTTGAAAGGCACAAGTAGCATACCAAGAGGAATTGTTGTGTCTGGCATCAAGGCAGGAGCTAGGAATCCACTTTCTCCCAGTTAGAATGGCATCCAGAGGCCATTCTCCCTTTTCTGACCCTTCCCACACAGAGCCACAGAGCCACCAGCTGGTGCCATAGCTGAAGCCCCGCCCTGAAGATAACCTGAGATGCTATCTCACAGAGGCCCACTCAACTGTTAACCATGATTTTCCCATATGAATGGCTGGTTTTGACTCATGCTTCACAACTTCCTAAATCCTATCAAACAAGCAGCCAGCCTCAATGAGCAACCAGTCCTTGTACCCCTTCCTAAGTGACCCCAGGCCTGGTACTAGCAGCAGCCAGCCTAGATTCACAGTTTGGCTTTGCCTGGACATCTCCAAGCCTAGCACAAGTAGCAGCCATCTCAGATTGCTTTATAGCTCAGGAACGGTGGCTCCGAGGAGAACACAGCTGACCTTGGCCTACAGCACCCAGGAAACCCCAGAGCCTGCACACACAATGGACAGCTACAGACCATGTCGGAGCACCACCACCCTGTTCCTGCACAGCTGAACCTCCTCGGAGGGTGGAGCATGGTGGTCAGTGGTCACAGCCAGTTCTTGCTGCTGATTGGCCTGGGTAAGTCCCTCCCATTGACCTGCCAACAACAATCAAGGCTCAACTACAAAAGAAAGGTGTACCCAGTCCACACAAAGGGCACACCTCAAGTACCCAGCTTGGGTGATAGGGGAGGCTGTGCCACTGGACCCTATAGGATACCTACTACATTAGGCCACACTACCAAGACGGGGAGCCATGGAAGCCCTACCTAATATGTAGAAACAAAGACAGGGAGACTGCCAAATTGAGCAGATAAGGAAACCTGGCCCAAATGAAAGAATCAAAACTCCCGAAGAAGAACTAAACGAAATGGAGATAAGCAATCTATCTGATACAGAGTATACAACACTGGTTATAAGGATGTTCGAGGAACTCAGTGAGGACCTCAACAGCATAAAAAAAGATCCAGTGTGAAATGAAGGATACACTAATTGAAATAAGAAACAATTTACAGGGAAACAACAGCAGAGTGGGTGAAGCCGAGAATCAAATCAATGGTTTGGAACATAAGGTAGCAAAAAACAACCAATCAAAATAATAAGAAGAAAAAAGAATTCAAAAACCAAGAATACTGTAGCAGCCTCTGGAACACCTTCAAGTGTTCCAACATTCACATCATTGGAGGAGCAAGAAATTGGAAATTTCTTTGAAAAATAATGGAAGAAAACTTCCTTAATTTAGTGAAGGAAATAGACATGCAAGTCCAGGAAGCACAGAGAGTCCCAAAAAAGATGAATGCAAAAAAGGCCCACTCCAAGACACACCATAAATAAAATGCTGAAGGTTAAAGATAAAGAGAGAATCTTAAAACAGCAAGAGAAAAGCAGTTACTGTGGGGTTCCCATAAGACTATCAGCTGATTTCTCAAAAGAAATTTTGCAGGCTAGAAGGGATTAACAAGAAATATTCAAAGTCATGAAAAGCAGGAACCTACAGCCAAGAATGCTCTACCTGGTAAAGCTACCATTTAGAATCAAAGGGCAGATACAGAGCTTCCCAGACAAGAAAAATCTTAAAGGAGTTTATCATAACCAAGCCATTACTCCATGAAATGTTAAAGGGACTCTTTTAAGAAAAAGAAGAAGATGAAAACTATGAACAATAAAATGGCAAAAATACGTGTCTATCAACAATTGAATCGAAATAACTAAGCAAACAAGAACAGAGACAGAATCATGGATACAAAGAGCATATTGATTATTGCTAGATGGGAGGGTAGTGGGGGAGAATGGGTGAAGAGGCGAAGAGATTAAAAAGTACAAATAGGTAGTTACAGAACAGCCATGAGGAGGTAAAGTGCAGTATAGGAAATGGAGTAGCCAAAGAACTTATATGCATGACCTGTGGACATGAACAATGGTGTAGGAAGGGCATGGGGAGTGCTGTATGGAGGGGAGCCAAGGGGGAACAGTTTGAAAAACTGTAATAGAATAACCAATAAAATAGAAAAAAAGAAAAATATGAATAATAAAATGGAATAAATGACATATCTACCAACAATCACTTTAAATATAAATGGAAGAAATGCTCTAATCAAAAGATACAGGGTGGCTAACTGGTTAAGAAAACAAGGCCATTTCATATACTGTCTACAAGGGATTCACTTCAGATCCAAAGACACAACAAACTGAGTCATGAAAAGATATTTCATGAAAACAGAAACAAAAAAAATATGGAGTAGCAATACTTATATCAGACAAAATAGGCTTTAAAACAAAGGCTCTCAGGAGACAAAGAAGGACACAGCAATTTCACTTCTAGGTATTTACCTTAAGAAACCCAAAACACTAAATTGAAAAGATGTATGCATCCATATGTTTAATGCAGCGTTGTTGACAATAGCCAAGATACGAAAGCAACCTAAGTGTCCATCAATAGATGAGCAGGTGAAGAAGTGGTGCGTACATACAGTGGATTTTGACTCAGCCACAAAAAAGAATGAAATCTTGCCATCTGCACCAACATGGATGGACCTAGAAAATGTTGTGCTAAGTGAAATAAGTCAGACAGAAAAAGACAAATGTCATAAGATTTCACTTACCTGTGGAATCTAAAAAGCAAAATAAATGAAAAAGCAGAACTGAGAAAGACTCAGAGATACAGAGAACATTTTGACAGTTGCCAGATGGGAGCAGAGTAGGGGTGTGCGTGAAAAAGGTGAAGGGAGTAAGAAGTACAAATTGGTAGTTACAGAATAGTCATGGGGATGTAAAGGACAGCATAGAGAATATAGCCAGTAATATTGTGATAACTATGCACAATGCTAGGTGGGTACTAGACTTACTGGGGTGTCACTTCATAAGTTATATAAACAAGTATCTAATCACTGAGTTGCACCTCAAACAAATATAACATAGTATATAAAGTATAATTAAAAAATTAAAAAATATTAAAAAACTGAGAATTAAAAAATGTATATATATGGCTTCTCAGACCCCACACCAGATGAGATGTTTAATGATGTATCTCTCCCCAAACAAACTGAATTCTCAGGGAGTAGAATTAATATCTTTTAGGGCCCACAGGGCTCATCACAGTGCTGCCCACAGAAAAAGCTCAAATGTAATCCATGGGCAGCAATCTGAGGCCAGAAGTGGCCTGGCAAGTGTGCCTTACCTCTCTCCTCATCCCCCCAAACCTTCCCTTCTCCATTTTGCCAGACCTCAAGGTCTCAAAACAGCAATTCCTCTCCAGGCCTGAACATTTGTCTTTTTACTTACTGGTTTGAGGTCCTCCTGAAATCACCAAAAGGGTTGAATTCATCACCTCGCGCTACAGCTTCACTGTCTGGGGCACTAGAGAAAAGACAGACATGCAGGGGTGGGGGCAGTTTCCTCCTTCTTCTTTGTTGCTTTGGGGGGCATAATGCAGGAGGAATTTTGAGTACAGTCCTGATCTTCAAAGGCCAGGTCGAACCCCATAGTTAATCTGCCAAACCTCTACTTCAAACCAGGATAAAGAGTGACTTAAAAACAGTATGTTCATCAAGCTGGCACTGGAGCCTCAGCCCTTGCCAGTCTTCCATGACTGCCCTCACAAATCCACCTCACCAGCTGAGCTGTTCTCCTCACCCTCTGCATGTCTCAACCTTTTTTAAAAATATATTTTATTGATTATGCTATTACAGCTGTCCCATCTTCCCCCCTTCATTCCCCTCTACCCTGCACACCCTCTCCCACCCACATCCCCCCCCTTTAGTTCATGTCCATGTGTCATAAGGTCTTTAGCTTCTACATTTCCCCTACTATTCTTGCCCTCCCCCTGTCTATTTTCCACCTACCATCTGTGCTACTTATTCTGTGTTCCTGTTCTAGTTGTTAGCTTAGTTTGTTCTTGTTTTTGTTTTAGGTGTGGTTGTTAATAATTGTGATTTTGCCGTCATTTTACTGTTGATATTTTTGATCTTCTTTTTCTTAGATAAATCCCTTTAACATTTCATATAATAAGGGCTTGGTGATGATGAACTCCTTTAACTTGACCTTATCTGAGAAGCACTTTATCTGCCCTCCCATTCTAAATGAAAACTTTGCTGGATAGAGCAATCTTGGATGTAGGTCCTTGCCTTTCATGACTTGGAATACTTCTTTCCAGTCCCTTCTTGCCTGTAGGAGTCTTTTGAGAAATCAGCTGACAGTCTGATGGGAACTCCTTTGTAGGTAACTGTCTTCTTTTCTCTTGCTGCTTCTAGGAGTCTCTCCTTCATTTTTACCTTGGCTAATGTAATTATGATGTGCCTTGGTGTGTTCCTCCTTGGGTCCAACTTCTTTGGGACTCTCTGAGCTTCCTGGACTTCCTGGAAGTCTATTTCCTTTGCCAGATTGGGGAAGTTCTCCTTTATT
>CM052539.1:81065555-81087734 GCA_028533065.1 Trachops cirrhosus
TACAAAGGAGTTCCCATCAGACTGTCAGCTGATTTCTCAAAAGACTCCTACAGGCAAGAAGGGACTGGAAAGAAGTATTCCAAGTCATGAAAGGCAAGGACCTACATCCAAGATTGCTCTATCCAGCAAAGCTTTCATTTAGAATGGAAGGAGAGATCAAGTGCTTCCCAGATAAGGTCAAGTTAAAGGAGTTCATCATCACCAAGCCCTTATCTTATGAAATGTTAAAAGGACTTATCTAAGAAAAAGAAGATAAAAAACATGTATAGTAAAATGACAGCAAACTCACAATTATTAACAACCACACCTAAAACAAAAACAAAAGCAAACTTAGCAAACAACTAGAACAGGAACAGAACCACAGAAATGGAGATCACATGGAGGGTTAGCAACAGGGGAGTGGGAGGAGGAGAGAGGGGGAAAATGTACAGAGATTAAGTAGCATAGATGGTAGGTAGAAATAGGGGGAGGGCAAGAATAGTATGGGAAATGTAGAAGCTAAAGAACTTATGACCCATGGACATGAATTAAAGGGGGGAATGTGGGTGGGAGAGGGTGTGCAGGGTGGAGGGGAATGAAGGGGAGTAATGGGACAACTGTAATAGCATAATCAATAAAATATATTAATTTAAAAAGTGCACTGTCAGTTGATGCCATTCTGCTTTCTATTTCTTTATTGATTGTGCACTGTTGTATCTCAAAGTCTCAGGGAGGAGCAGAGATACCAGTGAAGGAGGTGGGTAGAGCACAGGCATGGAGCCAGGGCCCCCTCCTCTACCCCTCAGGAGCCAGCCTCCCTGCTTCTTGAAGAGGGTCCAGCCACAGCCCTGGTGGTCCTCCAGGATCCCCATCCCTCTGAGGGCAGCAGGGGCTGAGAGAGATGCAGGCCAAGGAGCCCATCCCAGCTCTACCCATGTGAGAGCAAGAGCTGTAGCCTGGGTTTGGGAAGAAGGAGCCACTGAGACCCTAGGATTCCCAGCCATCTTGGTCCTCCTCTCCAGGTGGCTGCTGTGGGGGAGGCAGAGGCGGGATGGAGTCTGACATTCGAGCGAAGGCTCCTCCTGGCCCCTCGCTGGCCCCAGTCCCAGGTCCTTTCCCAGAGATGCCTGGGAGGGAAGAGATGGAGGGTGAGTGGGGAGCTTTGCAGCACAAAGTCACTAAGCCCGTAGAGACTCAGAAGCCCCTAGAGACTTAGAAACAAGAAAAGGCAGAGTGTACATGGCGCACAACACCCCAAGTCCCTGGAAGGCAGTGGTGCCTTGCCTCCTACCTTTGCGCCTCATGGCCAGCTTGTTAAAGAGATCCGACATCAGGTCCCCACCTTGGCCTGTGGCCCTCACTGCAACAGGAGAGACCACTGGTGAGGAAGGACGAAGGGATCAGGTATGAAACCTGCTCCTGGGTGACAACCTCAGAGTTCAGTCACATTTGTCCTCTTTTTCTTCATCACTGACATACCCCAGCCCTTTCCCCAGCCACCATGTCACCACTGGCTCCTGAAGCTTCGCTTTGTAAGTGGATCCAGCACCAGGGCACTGATAAGAAAATGATTAACGTTTGAGGAACACCGGCATAGCCACCCTGGGAGACAAAGGGGCACCAATGAGCAGCCCCAGTGTGTGAGCAGCCCAGTGTTAGGCAGTTGGCCCAGGTCATGGTGCAAAGCTCAGAAGCCAAGCTGGGACTCAAGCCCAGGACTGCTGCTTCACGCCCAGGTGTCACATTTATGCAAGCGAGCCAGCAGAAGAAATCTGTAGCCCCGAGGGGCTTAGAGAAGCAGGACTGAGCCACCCCTCCAGGACCTCTGTTCCTCAAATATCTCAGGTCCCAACCTGAGACAGTGTCTGTTCATCGGACAACTGGCAGAGTATGAGAAGATTCTCTCATGTCCTTGAAGCTGGATGAGGCTCTGCTGCCTATCAGCTTAGGGAGGAAAGTTCCAGTGAGCAAGCTCCGAAACCCAGCAGGAACCCACTGCCCAGGTAGCAGAAATGAGGATGTTAGGGTGGCCACCCAGCGTTTCCAGCAAACACCCAGGGGAAAGCAGGGGGCTGGCCTTTCGACACGTGAGTGGCAAGAAGCACCCTGTTGGAGTCCGGTGGTGGCTGAAGAGGTGGCCCTTTTCTCAGAGCCCTCCTGGAGTGGGTGCAGCAGGGTTCCCTCACCTTGCTCCTGCTCCTTCTGTTTCTTCTTCTCTAGCTTGCGCTCCTTGACGCTGCGGAGCTTGGCCTTGCCGATGCCCCCAGCCTGGCGGATGGACTCCAACAGAGTGGCCCGGCCACTGGAGGGGTCCACCACTTCCTTGGGAGCTCCCTGGACTGGAGGTGGGGGTGGGAAGGAAGGCTGCTCAGGCAGGGCTAGGCTGTGGGACAGGGTTCTGGGGGTCCCAAAGAGCCACCAGCAGCCTGGCTGTGAGGAGGGGCTCTCCACGAAGAGGAAGCCGGCTGGTGAAGCTGGATGTTGACTGCATCCGTCTGAGCGCAGGAAGTCATGTGTCCAGGAGCCCAGGACCCTCTCTGATCCCCATCTAGCTTAGCTGCCACCTGCAGAGGGGGCCCTGAGAGTTTCTGATATGTTGATAATATGTTCCAATTAGACAATCGTAACATGTGATCCAACAAGCAATTTTTGTGCTACTTCTGGATGGGAGAGGTGACTGGGAGATATATTGAAACTGAAATTCTGTAATTTAAGGAACACATGGATATTTTGTTCTGTAGTTTTCAATGATTTTAGCGGCCCCTCATTTTCCACTGGTGTCAGTGGGGGACTCAGAGTCCCATCTGCCCAGGTGCCCTCCACCCTGGAGGATAGAATTCCAGAGCTCTATGGACACGGTTTGGGGTCATTATTAATGACCCCAATGGAACAAGATTTAAAATTAGAACTACCCCCAAACTGTAGAATTTATGGCCACTTAACCAAACTACAAAAAAAGTCCTTCAGGGATCCAGAAATTTGGAGGTGCCCTCAAAGAGAGCACCCTACCCCCCACCCCACCCCTACATGCATCCACGTGCCTGCTGGTGCTACTACCTGAAGGAGATGAGCTGCTCTCAGCCTCCTGGGCATCGTGACCTGGAGAGGCTACGGTCTGCAGTGGGGGCGGGGGCGGCGGAGCGCTAACCAGCACTGCTGGAGCCGGGGGAGGTGGTGGTGGTGGTGGTGGCGGCGGGGGTGCTGTTAGCACCCCATCTTCTAGGTCTGAAACGAGGGTGAGAAATGTGAGGTGCCTGAGGAAGAAAGCTGCCCAACTCCCATGCTTGGCTCTCACTCACCTGGCCGGAAAGGCTCGGCCACCTCTGTGGGGAAGGCAGGCAGCTCTGGAATGGTGCCAGGGGCGGAGGGGGCAATGCCAGGACCCAGATCAGCACTGTACATGAGGTCATCAGCAATGCCTGGCAGGTCAGGCAGCTGGCATGGCACGTCAATCTCGGGCACCTGGCCCAGGTCAGGCACGTAGAAGTAGTTCTCTGGAATCTGCAGGTGTAGGTGGGGGTACATGAACTGGGGTGTTGCGGTTTGACCTTGGACCAGTCAGTAGGGTCCAGAAGGGCTCAACAGGCCCCTCACCTAGAGAATCCTGGCAGGGCTGGCAGGGCCCCATCTCCTCACCCAGCTGTACCCCCTCCCACCGAAGCATCATCTATCTCTACCTGTTGCTCCAGCTGTTCTCTTTTGCTGATGGACAAAGGGGCATCGAATAGCTTCTCCTCTGTCTCTGCACCCAGCATCACATGGGTCTTTGTTACAGCACCAGCCAGGGGGTCCAGGAAGACATACTTTTTGTACCTGCAGAGGTGGGGTGGAGTTCAGGTAATCTGTCATCTGTTTTAGGCCCATGGTCCTGATCTTTTCCCGCTTCATCAAAAGCGACAAGTAGTTTGTACCAGGGATTCCCAGGCCTTACAAGGCAAAGCAAACTGGTTCTGGCTCTGTGGGCTGCAGACTTCCACCTGAGTCTGATGCCCCCTGAGGGCCCCGCTAAGCCAGCCAGGCCTCCCACCACCCCTCCCTAGCCCCACTTCTGGCCATACAGGTTCTCGGTGGTGTTGAAGAGCAGCAAGGAGCTGACGGAGTTGATGTTGCTGGGAAGACCCCCAAGCCCTTCCTCAGCCTCATCCTCAGGTTCCACCTTGGTGTTCACACATACAGGGAAGTATTTCAGCTTCTCCTGGGGGTGGGTGTGGAATGGGACAGAAGGATGGAGGTTTCAGGGCCAGACCAGTGCCCTCCACCCCATCCTGTCAGAATCCTCTTGGGGGAACAGTACCCTATGGTGGCCCTTAGTTCCTCCCCCACATCCAGTGCTGCCATTGGTCACCCCCTGTAGTGTGTGACCTGCATGTGCTCATCAGACCTGCAGGGCCCGCTCATCCAGGGGGCGGTGCTTGCTCTGAATTCTGTGGCGGGGGCGTCTCTGCAGGCCAAAGTCCCGGGCATCCGTGAAGATGGAACTGTACTCCTGCAGGTGCTCGGGAGCTGGGTACTTGGCACTGGAGAACACCTGTGGACACATGGAGAGTCCGACATTACTTTGTCAGGGGCCCCAAAAAGTGCCAGAGAGACTAGGGTTGGGGCGGGGACATTCTTTCTGAGAAGGAGGAAAACTTGAGGTATGACTGGATAGTGAAGGTAGGGATCCGGGCAACCTCAGAGGCACAAGGATGTGGCAGAGAATGGGATATCTGTGACTGCCCACCAGCCACAGGGACACATGACCTACCTTGATGGCCTTCTTGCTGCCCTTGATCTTCTCAATCTTGGCCTGGGCCAAGGAGACCCTCTCCCTAATGGTCTGCAGCTGGCTCCGGTTCAGCTCTACTCGCTGGGAGATCCTGCCAGGGAAAAGATTACAGGGGCTGGGGGCTGCTCCTCAAGCCACTGCAGCCTCCTGTACAGCTCCTACTTCTAACAGCAAACCTGCAAAAAACCAGGGGCTTGAGCAAGGGTTCTTAAAAACAATGGTTACCTGCTTGTTAGGGTCAATCTTGAAACTGCCCGGGTGAACTCACAAGGGTTATCTGAACTGAAGGGTCTAGGAATGCACTGTACTAAGTTCCTTGAAGCTCTGGGTAGGGGTGGGTAATCACCCTGGCCCCAAGTTGGTACCTGAAGGGACACAGTTTCTGCCCCCTAGAGTTTATAGCCTCAAGCTGGGGCAGACAGAGTCAGCATCATCATGACTGAAATGGACACATTCACTTACTTACAGACAAGGAAACTGGAGTTCAGCAAGATTGGACCTAAATTCAGGTCCTGGACCCGTTCATGAGGGACTGCCCTGCCGCAGGGCAAATGGCTCATGTAAATACATACCAGGTCCTGACCAAGGGTCTCATGGTTGTGGCCTGGCTGCTCACAGGCTTCCACTCCCCCTTTCCTACCCTGATCAGTCAGCTGCCACAATACTCTCTGCCCTATTCCCCCGAACATGTGAAACTCGCGCTTGTCACATGGTGTTTGCATCAGATGGAATGCTGCCCCCCCAGACATCCACGTGGCTCACTCCCTCACTGCACGGAGCCCTGTCCTGGCTGAAGCCTTCCTGACCGAAAATCTGAACATGTACCCATCACTTTCCAACCCCCACCCTGCTTTACTTTCACACAGTGCCACTTGACATTATGTGTCTCTTGCCTACATGTGCTCCAGAGGAGTGATGACTCTGCTTTGTTCCCTGTGTATTCCCAGTGACTACTTCAGCGCCTGGTACCTGGTACCTTTTCCCTGTACAGGCCCCTCTGTGGTTACTGAGGACTGACACCCACGTGACCTAAACATAAATGCAGACAAGCCTCACTCCGACCCCACCTTACTCAGCGATAGCAAGGGCCTTCTCATAGCAGCGTTAACGCTCTTGTGTGCCAGTCCACCCTCCCTCAAAGGCTCCCTCACCTATAGGAACACTAGTTCCTGCCCACGACCACCACATTCCACATTCAGAGCAGTCACATCTCTGCATTCACCTGGCAGAAGCGAGCACACACATGAAGCAGGGGAAATGAGGCAGTATCCTAAGCTGAGTGCCTGGGGGCAGGTGGGAAGATATGCCAGCGACAGAGGGGCTCACCGCCTCTGCAAGGGGGGCGGGGAAGGGAGGGAGTGCAGGGCCAGGGGATGCTGAGATTTCTCTAAAGGTTGAAATGAACAGTCTGCTCTGGCCCAGCCTTCCCAGATCATCTTCACCACTCTAGCTGGTTTCAGCCCCTGAAGGACCCACCCATCAGCTAATTTCACAACCTAGGGGCTTCAGTCTTGATGAAGTCTCTCTATTACTCCCAACTCCTCATGTGCCAGAGGTGGAGAACAAGATGGGTGCTGGGGTGCAAGTGGGCCCCCAAAGCAGCTTAGTTTTCCTTGACAGATTGGTCTGAGTTGGGCGGCAATGCAGAGAAAGAACAAAAGGATAGTTTCCTTCCAACAGCAGAACACAGAACTATGCATCTTGTTCAGTGTGAGTTCCATGTTTCCTGGCAGGGAGAAAGGTCTTCATCCACGGGGAAGTGGTACTCGGCCACAAGCTATTCCCACTCTGCCACTCTGGCCCTGGGCGCTGAAGCAACCTCAGTGGTTACATAAGCACTCCACTCGAAGCTGACGTGGAGAGGGAGGGACATCAAACCTGGACAGGGACAAAGGCTGCTCTGTACTGGTTCTTCCATTAAGGAGAGAAGGGCTGATTTCTTAAAATTGTAAACAACAAGCTTAACAATGAACCCTGGCAAATTTCCAGAATGGACTGTTAAATAGAGGGTCTGTAGACACTTAGAAAGGAAGAGGCAGGTCCCAGGGGCCAGCACTGTTCCAAGTGCACAGCATGTCTTTCTCTCACAGAGTCACCAGGCTGGTGTGTCAGGGGAGAACCTCAAACACAGTGCATCTGCGCTCAGTAAGGATTCTGATGGCTTCTCAGAAAGTTCTGTGGACAGATCAGGCTGTGGGGTTGGCGACTCTCAAAGGAGAGTCCACTTAGGAAAATGAGGGCCGGATGAGCAATAGTCCGGCAGGCACTGCTGAAGACTGGACTGACTTCAGCCTTGCACAAAGGTCTGTGGCAGGGCCCCATCTGGTGCCCTCAGCACTTGATCAGCAAACTGGAGATATCAAACGGGGGAGGGTCAAAAATGGTCTGTGGGAAGGAATCAAGACTCACATAACCCTGAGGCCAAAGGAATGGAACACAACCAACAAGATAAAACTGACAAGGAGTGAACATGCAAGGAGCCCAGCATTCAGGTTGAAAAGTCAAGTGCACAAAGACAGAAGGGGGGGTTTGAGCAGTAGTTCAGGGGGAGAAAGATCTGAGGTTTGGTTAAGTATAAACTCAGGATGAGCTAAAAGCATATTAAGCAACTTAAAAAGGAACTACAATCTTAGGACAGACAGCTTCTGGTCCCTCTTCAATCTTCTTCAATGAACAGGGAGCATCCACTCTCTTAGAAACACTAGAGAGGAAACAGGGCCCTGAATTAATGAACTTAATCTGAGCCAGGCACCGATCTCACCCACAACCATGTCTCCTTCAAACTGGATCCACATTTGAAGAGGACTCAGTTCCATTCGAGACTGTTCCCTTTCTTACTGCTGTATCTCTAGCACCTGGGACAGTGGCTGACATGTAACAAACACTGGCTGAATAAAAAGCAACAAGTTAATGAATGTCCAAACGAGGGTAATGAGGATGGTGATGAGTGAGAAACTCCTATAACCGAAGGATGTCTGGCTATAGACAAGGTGACTTAGAGAATATGATAATTCCCTCCAAACATCAAAAACACCACAAGTCCTGTCAGGTGGAAAACAATCAGGCTTCTTCTGTCACCCCAGAGGGCAGCATAAGGACCAGTGGGTGGAGTTACAAGGAAGCAGACCTCGGTTCTGCATAAGAACTCTCACAAAGCTGCAGAGCTTTGCAAAGCAATCAGATTCCAGCTGCATGACCACTGGTCAGAAAAGCTTCAAGGGAGACGCCTATGTAGGGCAGGGGAATGGAAGACAGGATTTCCAGGGTTTTATTCTTATCCAAAAACCTGTAAGTATAAGTAATGGCTAGTGTTTCGACAAAGCTCATAGACAGTCCAGTCTCTTACAGTGATGTACCACGATGCTGAGAAGAGTACAGGCCCCAGATGAGAAAGCTTTCAGTCCACACGGCCATCTCCACTGACTGGCGGTGACTGTTTGGCAGGCTGTGTCAGAAAGGACTGTTAGGCCACACTAGGGCTGGAACTGCCTGCAATGAATTAGCAATGCCCACCATGAGGGCAGGGCATGGTGGCAAAAGGGCAATTGTTTGACACTCCTGATCTAGAGCCCCTGGGCTTGGTGGCCAGCTTTGAAGTAGGTCAGTTTCCAAGTTCATCACAGAAGCCATGTCCCTATAACATGTTGCTCAGACCTCAGTAGAGGAAGGGCTGCCCCCGTCAGCATCGGGGATGGAACCAGCTCAGTTAGTTTGCTCGGAGCCTGGACCAGAAATGAATCAATAACACACATCTGCTCTCAAGGAGATTCCAGTTTACTGGGGAGATAAATAACTACAACGTCCCATAGACCTAGGTTAACATCTGTTTAGTGGCAGAATGACCTTGGACAAGTCACTTAATTGGCTTAGGCCTCAGCTTCTTCAGCTGAAAAGTGGGAATAGGAACTTCTATATCATGGAATTACTGTAAAGGTTAAAAATGAGTGAATATATGTCGAGTGTTCCTGTACCAGCTGACATATCCTAAGTTCTTGGTTAACATCTGCTATTAGTACTCATAAGGTGGAGGAAAGGATGAGGGACTCTAGGCATTCAGAGGAAAGCCAGAAGAGGCTGACACAGAGAAGGAAATTCCAGGCCTGAACCGGCACTTTGCAAGAGAATGCTCTGGAGAGTGGAGGGGAGGGAAAGCAACAGTAAGCAGCTCCCTGGCTGCGGTGGGAGGCATTCCAGGAGGACCACTCTCCTCCTGGTGTGATAGCAGGAAGGGGAGACAGCACTCAAGCTCCCTGTCCCACTACCTCCAAAGCTGACGCTCCATCCCCTTCCTGTAAAGCCCAGCAGGCCCACTGTAGTGCTGCTGCAGCTCCTCACAATCAGATCAGCGTCTGCAGAGGCTGTGGGAAGGGAGGAAGCACCCACTCCTGCCCCGTAATTGCTGCTTCTCCTCCCCTGGCCTGTCCTGTCCCCACCTGGCCTGTCCCCGGGCATAGCATACCCTAAATCTGGGCTCTTGCCTTCATCTTTATCTTCTCCACTCACAGGGGTAATTAAGAATGATCTGCTAATTATGCCCACAGCTGACTGAGTGCTTCCTAACCTTGGGAGTCACCAGGTGCCAATCAGAGAGAAAGGGAGGAGAAAGGGAAGGATGGGGTTGACGGGAATGGTGAGTGACAGCATCCCAACTTCCACTTGCAGAACCTGTCCAGCTCCTCTCCCTATGCCACTGCAACGCCCTCTGCCTCGTCATCTAAGTCTTGTGAAGCAGGTGACATCTCTGGGCAGATATTTTGGGCCTGGCTTCTCCCAGGTGAAGATGGGGGCAGGTGAGGACCAGAGAGATCTGCTAGGCAAGAAGAGAAGCCAGGGGAAGGAAGGAGAGGCTCAGGAGAAGCCTGAGAGGTACTTGTCATTCTCTCCACTCTGCACAGCTCCCACTGCGGCAGAGCAGGAGGAAGGAACACCGGCTTAGAATGCTAATTTTCCATGAGCTCACCTACCTGCAGAACTGGGCACAAGCTCCAGTGGGGCCAAGAGGCCCAGGCCTGGCTGGGTCTAAAATGGGGGGAGAGATAAAAAGTATCCGGCCCTGGCTGGTGTGGCTCAGTGGATTGAGTGCCGGCCTGCAAACCAAAGGGTTGCTGGTTTGATTCCCAGTCAGGGCACATGCCTGGGTTGTGGCCAGGTCCCTAGTAGGGGGCACTCAAGAGGCAACCACACATTGATGATTCCCTCTTTCTCCTTCCCTTCCTTTCTCTAAAAATAAATTTTTAAAGAAGTGTCTCTTTTCTGCAAGGTTTACAAGCAGGGGGAACACATTTAAGGGAAGAGATTGCCAAGCTGGGGTCCCATCCCTACCACAAAAGTCCATGAGGAATGAAAAGCTACCTTGAACCTTCCCGAAACTCTTTTGTCCCATCACATCTCTGCTCAAGCACCTATCCAGCCTCCCTGAAACTCCTCGATCAAGCTCTGCCTTGTTCAGAGAAGTCCCCATGGGTCCTGACTTATCCCAACCTTTCACTCACCCACCTCCCTCTCTCCCACTCCTCTGCCATGGGGCACTGCACAGCACTGCATGGGGCAGTGCTGCCACAGCACTGCAGAACACAGAGAAGCCAGAAGCAAGCTCCCGAGGGCGCATGATCGGAGCAGGGAGTAAGACCCACAGACGCATGGCAAGCTGACTTTCCACACCCTGTTCTCCTCTGTAGTGGGAAGCTGAATGTATGGGACAGGCAGCAGTGTCTGTACTTTGGGAGCCGGGAAATACCACACACTCTGACACACACCATGCTCCACAGTCCGGCCTCTAAGCCTTTGGCACACATGTCCAGACTCTACCAAATGGCCTGCAGGCCCACTTTCCCAGTCCTGCCTAACCACGGCCTGTTCCTCCCATGGCCTAGTTCATGCCCCTGTCCTTCAGGAGGCCTTCCCTGGCCACATGCAGGAGGCATGTGGTTCTCCTTGCTACCATCTACTTCTTCCTTAGTCAAGTAACATTCCCTGTTTTCGTCACTTCCATACACTCAGTCCCTGGACGTCAGGTGGGGCTAAGCTCGGGGCTTCTGGTAATACGAGGGACCAAGGTCTGAGACAGTCAGTATGTCATGCCTCTCCTGCGCCAGCAAGTGGCTCTGGCATAGACATGAGAACCCAGAGGAACCAACGGGCAAGTGGAACTTCCGAGGAAATGCTGGAATGTAACTTGAACCTAGGAGCTCAGACCCTACTGGTGTGACCTTGCCACCCAAAAGCAAGGCCTGTCTGGGAAAAGGGCCGACCCAGAGGCAGAGAGCCAGGAGGGAGTGAAAGCAAAACCAGGTCCCAATGACATCATTTACACCCTGCAGCTCCAAAGCCCGCTCTACTGACTGGTTAGTTTTTGCATAAATTGGTTTGGGGAGTTCTGATGGATAAATATGCCATCAATTTTTATTTGTTTCTCTCTTCTCTAGATCTGAGAGGTCCACACAGGTCATGCTATGCAATTCCAAAACAACCAAACCTGCTGTGCTCCTGCTCCACACCATAAGGTCCTTGAGGACGGGAACCATGCCCTATACATGTTGTGTCTCTCAGGGGCCAGCAATTGGATACATGGTGGGAGGCCAATGGGGCGACCTGGAGCCTGGTTGAGGGCTCCTGAGCGGCATCCTCCTCTTCTTCAGACACTTGGAGGGCACATACCTACGCTCAACCAACTCATCCCTGCCCCAGAGATGGCTTTCCTGCCCTCTCCTCATCCCATGAAACTGTCTATAGGCGCCAAATGCCAGGAAGGGAAACTAAGGCATGTTAAAACTCCAAAGCTCTCCTTGGAGAAAGGCAAGCATGCAGTCACGATCCTGGTGAGGAGACGCAAATATTTCTGGTGGACTGATTTTTGTGTCCATTTCAATCATTGGGCATGGGGTGGCCATAATCTGAGAATGACAGCTCTTAAAGGCCTGCGTTTTCTTGCTTATATGTTCCCTGGGCATATTTAACACAAAAATAAGCACAAAAGGGGCACCTAACCCTTTCTATAACAACTGATAGCAGGTTAAAGGAGGACCACCGTAGGCAGTAAATGAGCAGAGATGATATTAAGAATGAACATTTATTGCACGCTTAGTAATTACATGCCTGGCACTATAATTCCTTTGCAAGTATCAATTCATTTAATCTCTACAACAATTCTATGAGGAAGGTATCATTATTGCCACCATATCATAGATGAGAACACTGAGGCTTAGAGAGGTTAAGGAATCTTCCCAAAGTTACAGAGCAAGCAAAGGAGGAGGCCAGGTGGAGCCCAGGCGTCTGCCCCAGAGTCAACCCCTGAACACTTGGGAACCACCCACTGGTTACAATGATATTCTGGGCAGATTTGGGGCAGGTAGGTATGTCAGTGGGAAGGTAACAGGCAGAAGTGTCCGGAGGGTCTGGTATTTACACCAAGTCCAACTAAATGCAATGACCCCATTTTCTGCTTCCACTGAGGGAGGCTTCAAGGAAGAGGTGGACCCCCGGCTGATGGGAAAGGAGGAGGTTGTCTAGTGATGCAGAAGGGGATCCCTGGACTGTGGTGCAAGCAGGGGTGGGGTGGGGAATGACTTGAACCATGAGATGAACCTGAGTCAGGTAGTGAAATGCCTTACATGGGGCAGGACGAAGGGTTCCTACGTGGGCATGACGTGGGCACCCAGGGAGAGGGTCTAAGTCCATCCCAGGTTGCTCGTGGCCACAGAAAGACAGAATAAAGCCTGGGATCTCTGCAAGGAAATAGCAAACACAGCTCACTCAGGTTAAATAAACACTGAATGAAAAATCATTCTAGCCCAAGGATTGTGCTAGATTAGCACTGGCGATAACAAAAAGCTACCACTCACCAACTCAAAATCCGTAATGACCTCAAAGGCCCCACCTCCACACCAGCTCTCCTCACTCTCCCTGCCCCAGCCACACTGGCTTCCATTCAGGTCTGGCCCACCTCAGGGCTTCAACTCATGTTCTTCTTTCTTTCTGGAACATTCTTCTTACCAATCTACCCATTCACAATAATTCTCACTCATCCTTCAGATTTTACCACAAATCTTTCCCCTACATATGCCTCCTTTCATTTCCGCAGACCGAGTCAGGCCTCCCCTTTGCTTCACAGAAAGACAGTAAAAGCTCCAGACTCTGGAGCCACAATACCCAGGTGTGACCCCCAGCTCTGCCACTTGGGCAGGTCTCTCAGCCATTCTGTGCCTCAGTTTCCTCATCTATAAAATGGAGATAACAATAGCAGCTCCTCATAAAGTTGTGAGGGCTAAATAAATTAATGTACTTCAGATGAATGGTGGTCCATGGTTAATGCTATATGCATATTAGTTATTACAAAATTATTTAAAAATAGGTCTTATCACAATTGTAATTAAAAACTAACATGCAGTTGATTAATTACAGTCTATCTCTCCTGCCACAGTATATCTCCTAGTTGGACAGCGACGCTGCCTTATTCACCGCTGTAATGAAGGAGAGCAGCAGTGCGTCCCGCACAAGAAGTACTGAATACATATTTGCTAACTGCAGGAATAAGCGAAGGAACAGGGCCCCCAGTGGGAGGAGGAGTTAGAAGAGCAGTACTACCACCAGGGCTGGTGGGGGCCACAGGGAACACAGGGAGCTAAGTGGGACAGTAGGCAGGTCTTGAGAGAAAAAACTTCTAAGCTGGGCCCCTTGGGCATAGGGAAGCCAGCTGCCCCTGCTCCCCCACAACCAAGAATTACCAGAAGTCCTGCTCCTACAGGGTGCATTCCTGGGAATGGAGAGATGACTCCCAGGGCAGGGAGAAGCCCCTGATCAGGTGGGGACGGGCAGCAGCACCCACCTGCTAAAGATGTCTCCAGAGACCTTCTGTAGGTACTGCAGGGCATCTGCTATCTGCTGGATGGCCTCCTCTCGCCGCAGGTCTGGCTGGATGAGGGGCACTGTGTAGGTCTGACCTGCCAACAAGTGCTGGGTCCTCACGGGAGTCATGGTGCCTGTGGGTGGGAACCAGAGCATCAGAGCCATGCCTACCACAGTGCCTTAAGGTAATGAGAGAAGAGAGCCCAGCCCCTCACCCAACTGTCTGCCATAGGCTCAGCCTGTGCAGGTGGGGAGCTGGGGACACAGCATTTGACAGGAGGTCAGGAGCCCACAAGAGCTGGTCTTCTGCTGTTTAGTGAGTGAATGAAGGAGTGAAATTGGTAAGGACAACAGAAGTTGATGAGAACGGTTCAAAGAAGCTGTAACATTGGCTGTTCCCATTAGGTGCTTGGGACCCTGCTAGATACCCTCATTATATGTTATCTCATTCCAACCTCCTAAGCCTAGATGAACAAGAAAGAATCCCTTGCTGCAGAGTGAAAAAATTGTCTCACTTAACTGCTCAATGGTTCCCAGGTCTGGAAAACCAGAGAATGTGGACTCCTGGGTTCTACTCACTTTGGCCTCTGAGGAACTCAGGGCCTGTTCCTGAGCTAGGACAGGCAGTGGCTAGTGACTCCAGGTACAGGTGTCCAGGTGCTGCTCACCCAGGCTAGAGCTAAAGGGGGCCAGGAGGAAGAAGGGGCATGTGGGGGCGGGAAACAGGAAGGAAAAACACTCCTTCAAATTGTAAGACAGGGCAGAGTCTATTTATACTGAGTTTAATTAACTCCACTCCCTGGTGCCACTAAAGCAGCAATCACACTGTAGAACACACTGATTTGATTGGCAAGAGATGCACCAGGCAGAATATTAAGGCACCAGGCCCCTATAAATAGGCCTAATCACAGCCTCTTGGTAGAAGATGGTGAGGAAGACATTAATCAGGCCTGTCACTGTGCCCATGTTAAGTATGGCAGGGAGGGCTTAGGAGGCTTCATTTTGGCTTAAACTGCTGTGTGACCCTGTGTAAGTTGCTTGCCTTCTCTGAATATCTGATTCTATTTCCCATTCTACAGATCGAGAATGGCACTGCTCTCTAAGTGGTTATTCACAATGTATTGCACCAACATCTTCACCCAGCAGGTGTGCTTACTTCTCTGCTCCCTCTGCCAGCTTTCCCAGCCCTCCCTTCTACTCTACTTGTCCTCTCCTACCTTTCTCAGGCCAGCACTTTTGGTCATCTCAGATGACTGGTCTTCCAATTTGTTTTCGAGCAGTGGCATCTTCAGTTTCTCAGACCTGAACCTGCCTTGAATATGCATCTGTGTGTGTATGTGCCTGAATGACCACCTCGCACAAGGTGATCATTCAGGCACAAATCTCCCGGACAAAAAAGTAACAGGTCCATTCGAGAATGAAGAGACTGGCCTGGCTGGTGTGGCTCAGTTGGTTAGAGCATCATCCTGTAACCAAAAGGGCATGGGTTTGATCCCCAGTTGGGGCACTTACAAGATAGCAACCAACTGATGTTTCTCTCACATCAATGTTTCTTTCTTTCTCTCTCCCTTCCTCCCTCTCTAGAGCAATGAAAAATTGTCCTCAGGTGAGGATAGTGAGGATAAAAAAAAAAGAATGAAGAAATTGAGTATGGCTGGTTGGTTGCGTACTCATTCTGTTTGCAAACATCTATTGGTCAACTATTAGGCGCCCACCGATTACAACAAAGATGAAGAGGAAACTGTATTAGCCAAAGAGACAGCCTCGAGAACAATTAAACAACATGTGGTAACTGCTCTAATCCAGCCATGTATACAGTAGTAGGGAAATAGTGAGGGAGGTGTAATAAAGCCCTTCTCAGGTTAGTTGACTCAGGAAGAGCCTCTTAGCAGAAGCTGAACCTCCCTAATAGGCCCAGGGAGAGCATTCCAGGTAGAAGAGCTTGAACAAAGATTTACAGGGTAATGGCAAGTGGTCTTGAATAGTGAGGGTATAACTATCCTTGGCCAAGTAGCAGGAAAAACAAAGATAAGGTTCAGATTGTAAACACATTGAATACCACGGCAAGAAGTTTGGACTGAACTCCAACTTGTGCTGTCCAATACAGGAGCCACTACCTACATATGGCTATTGAGTACTTCTGAAATGTGGGTTACTCTGAGTTGAGATGTAGCAGAAGTGTAAAACATACATCAAATTTCAAAGACTTAATAGGAAAAAAGAATGTAAGATGTCTTAAGATTTCTTACAGTTCTTATTCAACCAGGGGTGGGCAGTGGGGGTGGGGGTGGGATATGTTCCAGTACCCCTCCCCCCAGTGGGTGCCTGAAGGCTCAAATAGTACTGAACCCTGTATATACATATTTTTTCTATACATATATACCTATGATAAACTCTGATTTATAAACTAGGCACAGTAAGATATTAACAACAATCAAAATAAAACAATTATAACAAGATACTGTAGTAAAAGTTAATGTGAATGGCTTTGGTGCCATTATTAAGCAAAATAAGGGTTACCTGAAATCAAGCACTGCAATACCTTGACAGCTGATCTGATAACCGAGTGGGCTCTTAAGTGACTAAGGAGTGGGGGAGCATCTACAGCATGGACACGCTGGACAAAGGGACAATTCACATCTCAGGCAGGGCAGAGCAGGACTGAGTGGGACACTTAACTAGATTTCATCATGCTCCTCAGAATGCGGTGCAAATTTATTATTTCCCGAATTTTCCATTTTAGTATTTTCAAATTGTGGTTGACCCGGGTTAACCGAGACGGCAAAAAAGAGAACCCAGGGTTAAGCAGGGGGGCGGGGCGGGGGGCGAACGGACAGACATGACTGTCTAGTGATTACATGCTGAAATGATATTTTAGCTATACTGACTTAAATATATGTATTACTAAATTAACTTCACTGGTTTCTTTTTACTTTTGGAATCACATATGTAGCTCACATATTTCTAAAGACCCAGCACTACCTTAGAGAATCTGGTAAATATGGACGCTTTCAGAAAAACGACTCTACACCATACCCGTCTGTCATAATGCTGTTTATCATTTCGGAAGTGCATGAAATCCAACCCTCCCAAACACCTAGCTTCCAAGGTCTATATCTCAGGGAAAAAAACCTATGCTGTCGGCAGTATGGAATCAACTAAGAGAGGCCAGGGAGGTAGGAGCATTAATCCGCCGCAGTGAGGGTCGGGAGCTGCAAAAGGTCTGAGGAGTCGCCGCAACCGAGTCCCTTCCCGGAGCCCAGCCCGACAGCGGAAAGGCACGTGAGGGCTTCGGGGAGGGGTCGAGAGAGGAAATGAAGGCTGCGGCCTGCAGCTCCGATCGTGGTCGGTGGTTTATCTGGACCCACCCGCGCCCGGGCCTGGACCTCCCTGCGGGGGAAGGGACGGAGCTGGGGGAGGGCTCAGGGACTCGGGGAGAAAAGCCCGGGACCAACAGGAGTGGACACCCGTCTTACTGGTGGGCAGCAAGGCAAACGGCACAATCGGAAGTCAACTAGGGCGTAGACTCTGGGGTCCCATCTGCCAGTCTCGCTCGCGCTCGGCCCCGCGGAAGTTGAAGTCTGCGCCTGGCCCTCTCCGGAACCCCGCCCTTCCGCCTCTCCAACACCAACCTCCCAGCGCCGCCTCATTCGCCCGCCCCGACAGAAGCGCGATCCTAGAGGTTCGGGTGGCCTGCTCAGCTCACTATTTGCGCGCTGTGCTGCGCCTGCTCCACCCACCACGCATTTGCTGCTCCAGCGCTACTGGGTCCTGACGCAGCCGCCTCTCTGTGTTTCCCTCTGGGTGCTCCCTGGGTTCACAAGTTCTGGACCCCCCGCGGAACCCTCACTCAGAGCCGCCCGTGGACCACTCGGCACCCGCCCCTGTTCCCTCACCGCCTTTCTCGCTGCCCGGACCTGGTCTATCTGCTGTCCTGTGCTCAGGGATGGACTTGTTTCGTCCAGTGTGCTTCCTGTGCCCCACCCAGAGTACCAGCGTGGAAACAGCCCCCTCCCCTGCTGCCAGACACACTGGACTGATTTAATACGTCTTTTAGCACACCCTTTTCTTGTTTCGACTTCTGTGGGTCATTCTCCCCATAGAATTCACTTAGTTCCATCCCCCTTTAAAAACTAAATATATGTCAGACACAAAAGGAAAAATACTGTATGACTCCACTTATATAAGGAGGCTAGAGGAGTCAATTTCATAGAAACAGAAAGTAGAATGGTGGTTGCCAGGGACGGGGAAGCAATTTGGGATAGGATGAGTTATTGTTTAATGGGTACATTTTCTGACCAAAGACTCGCTGTTTGATCAAACTTTAGTCAGAGAGGCCTCTGTTTGCATCACCAAATTGTAGTGAGAATCCCTCACCTTGCCTGTCTGACCAAATTCCCCATCTCAAGAAGATACCCCAGGTGGTATCTGGTCACCCTGGCCTGCCTTCAGCAGGAATCCTTTCAAGTCAGTTTAGCAAAAAACTGACCCATGCTCTTAGTAATTTTCCAGGACCACTAACCGCCTTTCTTGGTTATAAATCCCCACTTGTCCACACTGTGTTCAGAATTGATCCCAGTTCTATACTGAGGTCTTACCCTGTTGCAAAGTCCTGACAAAAATCTGTTTTCATCACTTTAACTGCTTGTGCAGCTCAGGTTTTCTGTTTCTGTTTTTCTCTTTCTCTCTCTTTCCTTCCTTTCTTCCTTCCTTCCTTCCTTTCTTCCTTTTTTTTTGTTAGCTCTGGTTTTCTTTGGCATGTCAGTTTGGGAAGGTGAAAAAGTTCTGGAGATGGATGGAGGTGGTGGTTGCACAACAACCCGAATGTACTTAATGCCACTGAACTGTACATTTAACAATGGTTAAAATGTTACATTTTGTTGTGTTTGTTACCACATACACAAAAAAGTTAGATATTTTTTAAAACAAGATTTTTAAAAAGTTAAATATATAAAGGAAGCATTAATCCAGAGATCCTGCAATAGTCCCTCCTGGAGTTTGTTGGCTTGTCTTAGAGTTCTTGGCTCCTCTTTTTCTAGGGTTGCCAGAGAAAAATACTGGACAGCAAGTTAATTAACATTTCAGATAAAATTTACATACTTACACTAATATATGAGGTCTGTCTGTAAAAACTTTAGCCATTGTTAATATAAGGACAGTTTGTGCAACATCAATATAACCTGGCAGCCAAAGAGACTGGACTAGAATACGTGTGCGTGAACAATGACAACTTCTCTGTGCTAGTCAGTGGGGGAGGTAGTTGCTGTTGAGTGAGCATGTGTACTGTGTGGCTGTCACATACAAAAATGACTAAATGAGTAGAGCAATGAATCTGCATCAAATTTTGCATTAAGCTTGAACATTCTTCCATGGAAACTATTCCGATGATTCAGAAGGCTGCAGCTGTGGGCAACTGGTGATTGGCAGCTTCATCATGACAATGTACTCACTCATGCATTATTCTACTGCAGAGCTTTTTGGAAAAATATCAAATCACCCAGGTGATTCAGCCCCCTTTACAGCCCAGATTTGGTGCCCTGTGACTTCTGGATTTTCCCAAAAGTCAAATTACCTTTGAAAGGGAAGAGATTTCAGACCCTCGGTGAGATTTAGGAAAATATGACTGGATAGCTGATGACAATTGGGAGAACGGCGTGAGGTCCCAAGATGCCTTCTTTGAAGGGAACTGAGGTGTCATTCCTATGTACAATGCTTCTTGTATCTTATATCTTCTTCAGGAAATGTCTCTATTTTTCATATTACATGGCTGGATACCATCTGGACAGACTATATATATGTGTGTGTATAATTTTACGTACTTAATGTATATTATATATGTATACATGTATATATACTATCTCAAACTAAGCATAGGACATACTTATACTAAAAAATTATTACTTTTAAAATTGAAAATCACATAGGCATTTGGACTTCCCAGCAAACATGGAGGCATAGGGAGATACACTTTGCCTCCTCACATAACCAAAAGAAGGACAACAACAAATTTAAAAACAAAAAGTAACCAGCACTTCCAGAAAACTGAACTGTTTGGAAGTCCAACAACTGAGGAGTTAAAGAAGAAATATTCATCCAGACTGGTAGGAGGGGTGAGATGGGCAGCTGGGGTAGAGAGGACATGTGTTAAGGTGGCAGCTGGTGGACCAGGCAGTTCCACATTTGTGTGCAGATAAACCTAGAGAACAACTGGGCAGTGAGACAGACAGTGCAACCCAGGGCTCCAGCATGGGGAAATAAACCCTCCAAACCTCTGACTGCAAAAACCTCTGGGGGTTACAGCAGTGGGAGAAACTCCCAGACTCACAGAGAGTTTATTGGAGAGACCCACAAGGTCCTAGAAGGTACACAAGCCCACATACCTGGGAATCAGCACAACAAGGGCCCAATTTGCTTGTGGGAAGTGAGGGAAGTGACTGAAAGCTGCCTGATAGTTGAGCAAGCAGTATTGCTTCCTCTCTGACCCCTCCCTCACATACGCACCAACTTGGGTTGCCCTGCCCTGGTGAATACTGAAGGTTCCTCCCCTTACTACATAACAGGCTCACTGAGACAAAACAAATATGGCTCAAATGAAAGAACAGATCAAAGCTCCAGAAAGAATACAACTAAGTGATGAAGAGATAGCCAACCTATCAGATGCAGAGTTCAAAACACTGGTAATCAGGATACTCACAGAATTTGTTGAGTATGGTCCCAAAGTAGAGGAAAAAGTGGCAGCTATGCGAAGTGAAATAAAGGAAAATGTACAGGGAACCAATGGTGAGAGGAAAGAAACTGGGACGCAAATCAATTATTTGGAGTAGACTAGAGAAATAAACATTTAGCCAGAACAGAATGAAGAAAAAAGAATTAAAAAAAAATGAGAGGCTAAGGAACCTCTGGGACAACTTTAAATATTCTAACATCTGAATCATAGGGCTGCAAGAAGGAGAAGAGGAAGAGTAAGGAATTGAAAACTTATTTGAAAACATAATGCAGGAGAGCTTCCCCAATCTGGCAAGGGAAATAGAATTCCAGGAAGTCCAGGAAGCTCAGAGAGTCCCAAAGAAGTTGGACCCAAGGAGGAACACACCAAGGCACATCACAATTACATTACCCAAGATGAAAGATAAGGGATCTTAAAAGCAGCTAGAGAAGAGGAGACAGTTACCTACCTACAAAGGAGTCCCAATAAGACTTATCAGCTGATTTCTCAAAAGAAACCTTGCAGGCAAGAAGAGATTGGACAGAAGTATTCAAAGTCATGAAAGGCAAGGACCTACATTCAAGATTACTCTATCCAGCAAAGCTATCATTTAGAATGGAAGGGCAGATAAAATGCTTCCCAGATAAGGTCAAGTTAAAGGAGTTCATCATCACCAAGCCATAATTATATGAAATGTTAAAGGGACTATCTAAGAAAAAGAAGAAGATCAAATATATGAGCAGTAAAATGACAACAAACTCACAACTATGAACAATTCAACCTAAAAACAAAACAAAAACAAACTAAGCAAAGAACTAGAACAGGAACAGAATCATAGAAATGGAGATCACATGGAGGGTTATCAGCAGGGAGGGGGAGGGGGGATAATAGGGGAAAAGGCACAGGGAATAAGAATCTTAAATGATAGCTACAAAATAGACAAGGAGAGGTTAAGAACAGTATGGGAAATGGAGGAGCCCAAGAACTTATAGGTACAACCCATGGACATGAATTAAGGGGGGGAATGCTGGTGGGAGGAGGTGGTGTAGGGTACAGGGGAATAAAGGGAGAAATAATGGGACAACTGTGATAGCATACTCAATAAAATATATTTTTAAGAAAAGAAGATCACATAGGCATTTGATATTTTTATTTGCTAAATCTGGCAACCCTACTTTCTTCCTTATACTCTCTGAGTCTTGCCCTGTTTCCCTGCCCCTCCTTCTGGGGGAGTTAGGTTGAGTTGTCTTTTTTGACAAGAACATTTTACTTTATCACCACCTGTAATGTATGGTCTCCACCAGCTGTGGTGTCCACCTGTATTAGAGACCGAATATTTGTGGTTCCTTCCATACTTGATTCACAAATTGAAGCCCTAACCCCCAATGAGATGGTACTTGGAGATCAGCCTTTGGGGAGGTTATTAGGATTAGATGAGGTCATGAGGGTGGGACCCTCATGATGGAATTAGTGCCCTCATAGGAAGAGACACCAGAGAGTTTGTTCTCACTTTTAAAAAAATTTTTTAATATATTTTATTGATTATGCTATTACAGTTGTCCTATTATCCCCCCTTCATTCCTCTCCACCCTGAACACCCTCTCCCACCCACATTCCCCCCTTTAGTTCATGTCCATGTGTCATAGATCTTTAGCTTCTACATTTCCGCTACTATTCTTGCCCTCCCTGTCTATTTTCTATCTACCTTCATTGCTACTTATTCTTCGTATCTTCCCCCCTCTCTCCTCCTCCCACTCCCCTGTTGCTAACCCTCCATGTGATCTCCATTTCTGTGGTTCTGTTCCTGTTCTAGTTGTTTGCTTAGTTTCTTCTTGTTTTTGTTTTAGGTGTGGTTTTTCATAATTGTGAGGTTGCTGTCATT
>CM052539.1:81088234-81122182 GCA_028533065.1 Trachops cirrhosus
TCAGCTCTCAGTTGGCTTTCAGTGACTTCTTCTGCTACCCACAAGCAAACTGGGCTGTTCTGGTGCTGATTCCTGGGTGGGTGGTTTTGTATATCTTCTAGGACCCTGTGTGTCTCTCCAATGAACTCTCCTGTGAGGCTGGGAGTTTCTCCCACTGATGCAACCCCCATAAGTTTTTTTTCAGCCAGAGGTTTTGAGGTTTTATTTTCCCCTCATTGGAACCCTGGGTTGCAAGGTCTGTCTCACTCCTCAGTTGCTGCTCCCAGTTTATCAGCAAGTAAATGTGGGACCACCCGCTCCACCAGCTGCCACCTTGCCCACCTTGGCTGGAAGTCCTCTCTGCCCCTGCTGCCCATCTCCACCCCTCCTATTGGTCTGGATAAATGTTTATTCTTTATCCTCTTGGTTGTCAGAGTTCCATACAGTTTGATTTTCTGGCAGTTTTAGTTGGTTTTTGTTTTTAAATTTGTTGTTGTCCTTCTTTCGGTTGTTCGAGGAGTCACAGTGTATCTACTTATGCCTCCATCTTGGCCAGATGAAATAAATACTTTTTTTAAACATAGAAAATGATAGAACTTGTTATCAATAGAACTGCATATAAGAAATGTTAAAGAAAATTCTTTAGGTGGAAGAATAATTATGCTAAATGGAAACTTGGATCTACAAAGAAATGAAAGTGGCAGAAATGGTTTATATATGTAGGTAAATATAAAAATATTTTTTAATTTCTTGAAAAGATAATTCATTCTTTAAGACAAAATTTATGAGAATGCCTAGATGTAAATCTGTAATAATTAAAGCATAGAGGATGAAGGAATGCAAATAAACTGTTGTCTGGTTTCATATGTGGAATATTGTCATATTTGAAAGCAGAAAATGAAAACTTAATGGGTATTGTAAACCCTAGAGCAACTTCTAAAAAATTAATGAACAGGTAGTGTCAATAAGCCAAAAGTAGAGATGAAATGGAGTACCAGAAAATACTCATTTTGAAAGAAGGCAGGAAAGGTGAATACGAACAGAGAACAAATTAGACAAATAATAACAGAGCAAAATGGTAGGTTTAATCTAACTATTATTGATAAATTAAATTAAATGTAAATGATCTAAGCACTCCTATTAAAAGGTACATTGTCAGGCTGGATTTAAAAAATGCCAGATCCCATGAAATGTTGATTATAACAAAAAACACTTTAAATTTAAAAATGCAAGTTAAAAGTAAAAGGATGGGGAAAAATTTAAGGTTCTGTATTAGTTTTCTATGGCCACTATAACAAATTATCACAAAGGTAGTAGCTCATGCCATTCAAATTAATTATCTTACAGTTCTGTAAGCTTGAAATCCAACATGAGTCTCACTAAGCTAAAATTAAGGTGTCAGCAGTGCTTTATTCCTTTCTGAAAGCTCTGGGGGAGAGTCAGTTACCTTGCCTTTTCCATCTTCTAGAGGCCACCCACAATCCTCATGGCCCTTTCCTCTATCTGCAGAGCAAACAAAGAGTGTATAGTCCTTTTCACATCACACTACTCTCACCATTCTTTTGTAGTCAAATCTCCCTGTGACCATGACCCGGAAAGATTTTTCATCTTTAAGGATTCGTGCAGCTTAGGTGGGTACACCTGGATAATCCAGGACAATCTCCCCACCTCAAAGTCTTTAATTTTAAGGGCCTTTGCAACATCCCTTTTGCCAAGTAAGGTAACATATTTACATGTTCCCAAGACAGGATATGGACACTTTTGGGAGCCATAATTCTTTCTACCACACATGCAAACGTGCATGAGCAATAATGAGCAAGCTGGAGTGGCTACCAGACAATTTCACATGCAGCATTCATTAAAATAGACCATAAATTGTGCCATATAAAAGCTCCAAAAGTTTCAATACATTTTAAAAGACTAACTCATATGGATATGTTCTCTGACCATAAAGGAATGCAATTAGAACTCAAATAGAAAGATCTGAAAGTAACAGGGAAATTATAAAATATTTTGCACTAAATGAAAATGAAAACAAAATTTCTAGTGCTCAGTGGTAACTTCAGAGATTTTAAGTGCATATATTTAAACATCAGAAAGGTCTAAAGTCAATAGTGTAAGCTTCCATCTTAGGAAGAGAGTAAAAGAAGAAAAAATTGAAACAAAAATAAGGAGAAAAAGGGAAAAAAATGTAAGAGAGGATATTGATGAAGTAGAAAATGAACAAGCAATAGAGAAAAATCAGTGACACCAAAAACTAGTTGTTTGAAATTATTATAAAGATAGATAAATCTCTAGCTAGTCTGATTTTAAAAATACACAAATTACCAAAATCAAGAATGAAAATAAGACATCACTACATAGCCTACAGACATTAAAAATGACTTCATGCCAACAACTTGGACAACTAAGATGAAACCTCCTTTTTGACACACTCACTCACTCTTATGGACTCCTTTGATTACATTAGATCCATGCAGATAATCCAGGATAATCTTCCCATTTCAAGATCCTTAACTTAGTCACACATTTAAAGTACCTTTGCCTCCTAAGATAATATATTCACAGGTTTTGGAGATTAAGACATACACATTTTTGGAGATCATTTGGCCTACCAGTGACACAAATGACAAAAATGGATACACAGAGAAATAGAGTATTTTAATAACATCATATATGATAAAGAACTTGAATTTATAGTTAAAAATCTTCCCATGAAGAAACTTCTGGGCTGATGTGGCTTCAATGATTAATTCTATCAATGAACTTTGGCTCTTTATACCAAACACAAAAATTACTCTGGAATGGTTCATAGACCTAAACATAAAAGTAAAAATGATACAACTCCTAGAGGTAAACATAAGAGAATGTGTTTTTGGCTTTGGGATAGGCAAAGAATTTTTAGATATGACACAAAAAGCATGAACTATAAAAGAAAAAAGTTAAGTTTTTTTTTCATCAAAATATAAACCTTTGCTCTTCAAAAGACAATGGCAAGCCCTGACTAGTGTGGCTCAGTTGGTTGGGCATCATCCTGCAAAGCGAAGGGTTGTTGGTTCAACTCCCTGTCAGGGCACATGCTTAGGTTTCGGACCTGGTCCCCAGGTGGGGTGCATTCGAGAGGCAACTGATCAATGTTTTTCTCACATCAATGTTCCTCTCCCTCTCTTTCTCTCTCGCTTCCTCTCTCTCTAAAAAATAAATAATCTTTTTTAAAAAAAGATAATATCAAGAAAATAAAAAGGCAAGTTACCAACTGCAATGTATATATCTGACCAAGATTACTTTCCAAAATCTACAAAATGCTCTTACAGCTCAATAAGAAGAAAATCAATTCAATAGGAACAGTGGGCAAAGAAGATACAGAAATGGCTGATAAGTATATGAGAAGATACTTGGCAGCATTAGTCATCAGGGAATCATTTATTAAAGCCATATTAATATTGCTACTACTTACTTGAATTGATAAAAATAAAAAATTTTTAAATACCAAGTGTTAGCAAGGATATGAAACACTTGAACCTCTTATATATTGCTGGTGAGAATAAAAGATAGAATAAACACTTTAGAAAACAATTTTACATTTTTTTATTAAGTTAAACATATTATTTATATATGACTCCACAATTCCAACTCTAGATTTTTCTCCATACAAAATATGAAAACACATGATCACATAAAACATATGAAACAAAACATGAGAACATATGTCCACAAAAAATCTTGTCCATTAATGTCATAGAAGTTTTATTCAAACAACCAAAGCCTGGACAATCAAAATGTCCATCAACTGGTAAACAGATGACTTATGGTATATACATATCATAGAATATTACTCAAAAAAACTAATGACACCTATAATAAATAAATGAACCTCAAAAACATTAGGCTGAACAAAAAAAGAAAGATACAAAAGAGTAGATTCTCTATCATTGCCATTTATATAAACTTCTAGAACAGGTCAAACTTACTTATCTTGTCAGAAAGCAGATCAGAAGTTGACTGGGGCAGAGCAATCAACTGCAAAGGAGCATGAGGTTACTTTTTGGAGTGATGGAAATTTTAACTACATGGGTGTAAATACTTGTCAAAATTCATTGAATTGAACTGAGCACCTAAAGTGGGCGTATATTATTACCTGAAAATAGTAATTCAACAAAGTTGATTATTCTGTCAAAATAAAAAAAAACAGTTAAAAAATGAGAACACTTGGGCCCCATCAAACCAGGGCTAATATGGGGCCCCCAAATCTGCATTTTAAACAAGCCCCATGGGTAATTATTCTGCAGGTTGTTTCACTTTAGAAATAAAATTGGTCTCTATGAGTACCCAACTCTTAGACAACAAATCATCCGAGCAAGCAAAGAAAATTCAGAAGAAATGTGTTTGAGTTTTGTGCGCCCTCATTCCATCCCCCAACCTTGACTCTTTAGCTGGAATACTGATCACTACTGAAGTATTCTCTTGAGTTCTGTATTCTCTCAATTGTTGACTCGGCTATGGATAAGCTTTCTTCACTCATTCTTTACAAAAGAAAGTTGCTAAGAAAATAAGTGCAGTAAACAAAAACAAAAGCATAATAAGGGAAAGACAGCAGTATATTTTCAGAGCACAGATCCCTTCCCATAAGGTCATTCAAGTCTGGTGCCAGGTGGGCTTGGCTGGACCAGGTCACTGGACACATGGCATCTACAGACATGCTTTCCCTGGGGAACAGCAGGCAGCCAGGGAGCCTGATGGAACACCTATGTGGAAAAAAGAACAGCACTACAATAGATATGCTAAGAGCACTCAAAGCCCAAAGGGAAGGATCATTTTTCCTGACAAACCACAGTGCTCTATTTCCATCCTTAGTCTTTTCTTCTCTCTGACATGTGTTGTGGCCCCCTGTTCAGTTTACCTGTTGAAATCCTTCTCACCCTTCATGGTCCAGCTTGAATGACACCCCCTCCTTACCAAGTTCCCATAGTCAGCTCTTCTTCCCTGGAACTACTATGGCACTTGGCCTGAAGAGATCTTACAGAAATTTTGATTTGTATTTTAGTCATTATGTGCAGGAGTTATCTACTCTATCAGATTGTAATCTTGTTGATTATAGAAACTATAACTTATTATCTATGCTAGGTGTAGCCTGCATACTTCCTGGTACATTACTTAGAACTTAGCAAGTGTTTTATTGTAGAAATTAGTGAATGATTCAGTCCATGCTCATTCATATCTCTGAGCTTTTGCTTATGCTGTTCCCCTCTTCTGGAAAATCCTTCCCACTTAAAGCACTATTTCCTCCAACGAGCCTCCCCAGATCCCCATGCTGCTGGGCTCCTATAACACTCTGGCCATATCCCTATCTCATCACTTACAACCACCACCCTATATTAAAGTTAAATATTTATTACCTGTTTCACCCACTTATCCATAAGCTTAAAGAAGCCAAAGATTCCATTCTAGTCATCCTTATGTTGCCACCCCCGTCCCCAGTGTTGGGTAGTAGTATGCACTTTATAACCATTTTTCAAACCTTTATATGATCCTTTCAGAAGTTGCTGGAAGCATTAGTTCATGACACAGTGGGCCTGCTTTATTTAATGTGTGCTCTTATTAGAGTGGTAGAAACTGTCCTGAACTTCAATTCCCAGAGAAAACCCAGAATAAACAACTTTGCTATTCTAAGTTTCCTCTTGGTTGAATGAAGGAGTAGGGCTAGGTGTTCTCCAGGGTCCCTTATAGTCCTATGATCCTTGTCTTCCAGGGAATTCCCCAGCAGGATAGGTTGATGAGTAAAAAAGAGGCAAGTGTGACCTGTCCTCAGAAGGTCTTTAAGATGAACCCCCTTCCTCTGGAGTGGCTGGACAAAGGGAAAAGAATTAGAGACCCTTTCAGAGTACCCATGACTTCCTCTTTTTAAATACATCTCTCTCTCCTTTTGCCACCTTCCCTTTTTCTGCTTCCTCGGTCTCTCAGCCTCTTCCTTTTCTTTTCCTCTTTTCTTATCCGCTTGTCTTCTACCCGTTCCCCTGCCCTTTCCCTGTATCTCTACTTCTGCTTCTCCCGCTTTCCGTCTCTCTCCAGATTTATCTTATCCATCTTGGCTCTCTTTGGTCTACCCTATCCACTCCCTCACTCGCCTCCCGCGCCCCCCCACCTCCTGTCAACCCTGCAGGAAGCCAAGACTCCTCACGAAGCCCTGAGGTGGGAGGGTGGGTGGGTCTGGAGCCGCGGGCCCGCCCCTCGGTGCGTGTGTGGATGTGTGGCGGTGACGCGGCGCCGGCCACGGGGAGGGAGGTTGCGCCCGCTGAAGAGGGAAGCGGGTGCCTCGCTGGGGCTGCTCTGCTCCAGCGCGCCCTCGCGCTCCCTGCCGCCCGCCGAGGCGCGGGCAAGGCGCAGGAGCTGCGGGAGGCATGGAGAGCCTGCTGGAGAATCCGGTGCGTGCTGTGCTCTACCTCAAAGAGCTCACAGCCATCGTGCAGAACCAGCAGAGCCTCATCCACACCCAGCGTCAGCGTATCGACGAGCTGGAGCGGCGGCTGGACGAGCTAAGCGCCGAAAACCGCAGCCTGTGGGAGCACCAGCAGCTGCTGCAAGCCCAGCCTCCGCCTGGGCTCGTCCCGCCGTCGCCATCCCCGCTGCGGGTTATCCCGGCCGCCGCTACCGCCGCCGCCACCGTGGCCCAGGAACAGCTCCAGAACCACGGACAGCTCCTGTCCTCCTCACCACAGACCGCGCCAGAGCAGCCGCCGCTTCAGCACCACGGACAGTTCCTGGTGCAGACCCCACCGGGCCCTAGCAGTAGGGCGCACGCACCCCAGTCGCCCCACCAGCACCCGGTGGCACCAGGGGCCGTCGCCAACAAGGAGAAGGAGCGTTCCCCGAGTTGTTGCGCTGCCGCTGGAACCCTCCTTCAGCACAAATCCCCTGCTGCCCTCAGCAAGGGCGTCCTGAGCAGGAGAACTGAGTGAGTGGGGAAGAGGGAATGCGGAATGTTGTGGTAGGAGAAAGGAAAGCAAATGAGTATGAGGAGACAAGGGGGAAATTGGGTGCACCTAAGAGTCTGAAGGACTGGGGCAATGTGAAGTGAAGGGGTGAGAAGATGTTTGGAGGTAGAAGTGTGTCAAGGAGATTTGGGCGAAAGGAGGTAATGATATCAGTGTTTGAGAGGGTTTGGGGGGTTGTTGGAGCAAAAGAGAATATCCAGACCATCACCGGGGGCAATGGAGGAAAGAAATTGGGTTCAAGTGATTGGGGGTGTTAGAAACTAGCCGGTTTTAACAGGAACAAGACTGAGAGGAAGTTGGGGTGAAGATTAAGCTGAAGAAAAGAGAACAGTTGTATAATGTATTTAAGTTAGGAAAATCTTGGAAGAGAGTTTGGGTAGTAAATTATTTGAGTGGAGAGTAAGAGGTGAAAAATACAGAGGTTTGGCAAACAGGCATGTTAAGAATCTTAAAAGGGCTGGGGTCCCAGAAGAGTAGTGTTGGGATCTGAAGGAATTCAGGAGGCAGAGGATAAGGCTGAAAAGCAGGAATGATGTGAAAAGTCAGGGGTGGGGGTGGCTGGAGATAGAAGAAGATGAAGGGTGAGAGAAAGCATTTCCCAGAGGAACAAGCTGGCTTTTTAATTCATGCAGTGGGAGTCAAAGCCAAGAATGGCTCATTTGGGGAAGGTTACTCTGCTCTGACCTGAGTGGGTGTCTTTCTTATGAATCTCTATGGAGCCAAAGGGGTGCAAAGTAACAACCAACCAAGCCAATGGAGGACTGAGTTATAGTGTGAGGACTCAGTGTGATTATAGCTTTCCCTTTGACTCAAGGGGGATTTCTGTGCAGGGTGGTTGGCAATCATGGAATGGGAACAGTGATGAGAGAGACAGTTGGCAAATGGAGTTGGTATTTGAATGCAATTCCTGTTTAAATCTCTCTGTTATAGCTAGTGTCTGCAAACCGTGTTTCCCTTTCATTTGTTGTTGATGACTGAAATCTCACATTGAGTCCAGAGAGAAATATGCTCATTAACCTCCCATGAGGGACTCCAGGACCTTGGGCTCTTTCTTCATACCCAACATCCATGAACTAGGAATATGGGAAGAAGAAATGAAAGGGGACTGGAATATTCTCTCCTCTGTATTGGGAAAGCTGTGATCATGTCAGCTGCCTCTCTCTAATTAGACAGGTGATAGAAAAACGCATGGAAGAACAACGGTGGGGGTGGGGGTGGATCAGCACCTGGTCAGCACCTAACTCTGACACTGATGATGCTAAAGGAATTGGTTGGGGGGAGGAGGGAGGCAAGAATCTCATCTTCACCCAGCCTTGGTGTCCTTTAGGTCTGAGGATACTTGTGAAGATTTGATATATTTCTTAAAAACTCATTTTTCCCTTCACACCTACTGTAGAGTTAGAAAAGTTGGGTCAGGACATGTTAGCTCATGGGTTGACTTGACCAGAACCATGAGACGATATCTAATGGGGAAATATCTAGTATGATCTGACTTGGCAAACCTAAAGCATTTGATTCAATCCCCAAGAAGATGCAGTTTTCTTCCCCAGCTCCCTCCGTGGTCCATTTGTCCTTCTTTCAGTTCCACAATTTCCTTTCCTTATCTAGCATAAAAAGCAGAGAGTCAGTTTTCCCTCATGCCCATGGCTCATCAAAAAATCCAAGATACTATATGGCTTTTTCCCAAATAGGGTGAAAAAACTGTTCTATTCCCTTTCCCTGGGGCAGCCACAGTTCCTGATAATGATGGTTCTTCATCTGATTCCTCTCCTCATGCCCTAGGTTGTCTCCTTCTCTTCCATATTTTTTGCATCCCTATGTGGGAAGAGGGGTTGAGAAAAGATCATTTTTCTTAGATAATAACTTTGCTGTGGGCCCCAAAGTGGCTTAGAGAGCCCAAACTCTCTTGATGAAAATTCAGAGATTTAGTAATCACCTGGAATTCCATCCAGCCTCACATGGCAAAACCAAAGAGGGTATGTAATTTTTTCTCCTCCCTTGTCTTCCTTCTACTTCCCCCAAAACAAGAACAAAAATAAGAAATAATTAGAATGGTGGAGGAGAGTGGAAATTGTTGGGAATCCTTCACTTAGGAAGTTGTGCCAGGCACTAAAAGGTTAATACCACTGGTAGCTCCTTCATTCCCCCAGATCCTCCAGCTTTTTCTCCTGCTCCCCAAATCTGACCACCCAGAGACTTAAAGAGCTTGGGCATGGACATGTATGCCTCTCCTCCCTGTGACTCTCTCTCCTCTTAGATGTGAAATCATGGGCATGTTGGCTTACTGAATGTCTTTGGGGCACCCATTTCTCCCCACTGGTTTGCCTAACTTCAACCCCATCATCCCCCCCACCACAGCACCTCAGGAAAGAATCATCTTTGCTTACTACATGTTTGGCCCCAACCAGCTCTCTATCCATGACCCTCATTTTGTATGTCCGTCCTCCTCTGCTCATACCTCTCAATGGTGCAGGGCTAGATGCAGCCAGCAGGCAGAGAGAGATCTCCATGGATAGGGTGAGGTGAAGAGAAGAACAGAACCAGAGGCTCTCTCCCTGGCGTTTCTCCTGGGGAACTCCCTGCTGAATCAGTTCTCTGCTGGTGATACTGAAGTAGAAGGAAGAGATGGTGGGGAGGGGGGGTTGGATTATAATTTTTCTGAAATCTTTTCTCACTTCTTACTTTCCCTTCTTTAGCCTCATTATAGTGAGAATATGGCTCTGGTGAGGTTGTTCAGGGCTGGGTGAGGGTTACCAGGGTATAGGCACTGTGTTAGATGCCTTATCTCATCACACAGTTTGTCTCTTATCCCCAGAATTCTTCTTCCTGCCCAAATCCAGGAGAAGCAGGAGCCCTGGGGAATCTGGGACTGGGAAATAATGGACTGTTTAATTGTCACCAGATCTGCATTAATATGCAGCTTGGTCCCTCTCCCTCTTTCAGCTGAAGGAGATAGAAAGGTGGTGGCCTTGCAGTTCAGGCCAAGGGGAAAAAAGTAGGGAATGGGTGAATGCAGAGACATCATGGAAAAATAGGCTCAAGGGCTTAAAATTCTTTTTCTGCATGCATCTTGGCTCTTGCTAAGCTCCAGCCCCTACTGCTTTTGCCTCTTAATGAAAGCAGCAATCATAGCTTCCTCCTCTTTATTTTTTCAATCAAGGCTCACTGCATCTACAGAATTGATTATCCCTTCCTGGCTGGAGCCAGAGCCTCACCCTGACCTGGCAAAGTCTCTTCCTTGCCTCAAGCACATGGCCCTACCTGAAGCTATGGCTTCGGTGTGACCATAGTTTCTCTGTTTGAGCACGGATTTGCCTAACCATGCAGCTATGCTTTTAGAGCTTTTGGATCCCAGAGCTTGCCCATGTCTCCAAGCACATGGGTAGAGGATTATTGGAGGCTGGGTAAGATCCATGCATTATAATTCAAATTTACCTCCCACCCCAAACTCCCCACTTCCCAGTGGCCATGAAGTCTAAATGTCTTAGTAGTTTCTGTCCTCTTTTCTCTTCCTTCCTCCTTTGCCTTCCTTCTATACACTTCTTCCTTTCTATTCCCGTTTTCTTTTTTATTCTCTCTCTCTTTCCCCTTTCTTCCCTCCCCTCACACACACTCTTTCTCCCATTTTTCTTCTTTCTATACTTTGCTTCTACTTAGCTACATAGGGAAATTGCTTCCTTTCTACTCACATCCTCTCAGTGTAAAATAAATCTTGGGTCATCATTTGAGCTCTGTGGTCTCATACTGACTGGAGTCTGGAGGATGTTTAGAAGATCATTGGATGTGCTTTTTACCTTGTTATCTAGGGTGCTGGTTGGACTGGGTGTCTCTGCTTGAAGGTGTAGCTTGTGACTGGCCCATCCTGGGAGCTATTAAACGATTATGATGGTCTGTCAGGCAGTCAACTCTATTGCATCAACTATCCAGTCTGTTCAAAACCCTGCACTCTGAGCTGTGGAATGAGGAAATAAGCAAACAGTCCTGGTTGAACACTCAGGGGACACATATCTGGAAACAACTAAACAAGTACAAGTAGATTGCAGCTGCCTAGAGCTACCCTCTATCAGAACAGCATGGTGAAAGAGGTGAACATACAAATCACATTCAGACCCCAGAGAAGGTTTTCTTGGCTGGAGTCAAGGGTCTATGTCAGGAACAGTATGAGTCAAAGGTAGCTGAATAGAGAATAGAGCCAAGAAGATTCAATGCAGGAAGGAGATATCTGTACTGCCACTGCATATCATCCCATCCTCCATGGTACTATCCCCCACTATCCTAATCCCCTCCCACCAGGCTAAACCCTATCAATAGGGTAAGGAGAGCTCCAGTACTCAGGGTCCATGTCTGTCTCATGCCTAGAAGGCCTGGTTACTGAGGAAACAATATTATAGCCAATGTTCATCCACCTGCCTATCCTCCTCTCTTCCTCTATCCACAGCAAGGAGAGGACTCTAACTGGTAAGCTGAAAAATGAAGCCAGAATGAAGGCTCATTGAGAGGAGGAAGTGACTGTCATTCCCTCCCTCACCTGGAAGCTGACATGGAGTGCGCACTTGTAAAGATTTGCTGTCCAACTCCTTTCTTAGGACCCAGACTACTGCTCTTCCCTCCCAGTCATCCAAAAAGTACACAATTTCAGAGAAACAAACCACTCGTGGTTCCTGGGAAATGCTGATGGTCTTTCTCTTCCTCACCAGCCCCCTTTGCCTTGCTCCACCCCTGCTCTTTCCTTCCTTACTCCTGAGCCTTTCCCAGGCCCACACAATCAATACTATAGGGCTTCACATGACATCCTGGAACATTTGCTTTGTTTCTTTATTGATTTCAGAGACAGAGAAGGGGGGGATAGAGAGGGAAAGAGAGAAACATTAATTATTATTGTTCCACTTATTGATGCATTCATTGGTTTCTTCTTGTATGTGTCCTGAATGGGGGGACTGGACTTGCAACCTTGGTGTATTAGGTTGACACTCTAACCAAATGAGCTACCTGGCCAAGGCATTCTGGAACATTTTCCAGGTGGCTGAAAACCAAGCAAAAAGAGCAGCAGTTGGTCCTGCTGATTCTGCAAATATCTGTGCAGCCTAAGTTTCAAAGGTTACTCATGAAAAAAGGCAGATGGAGTCAGGTCTGAGTAGAGAGCCAATGAAAGGGAGGGTGATATAAAAAAGGAAGTCGGGGGGGAGCTGGGACAAACAGCTCCACCATTGTCTGGAGAGAGACTCAGATCCTGAATACAAATTCCATGTAAAGATTTTTAGACAGACTGGCTTTGTTGGGGAGCCTAAACATTTTTTCACTGGGGTCCCAAACGTACTTTCAGTGATCCTGGACACAGGGTATCAGCAACTTAGTTAGGTATTTCTTAGTAAGAGGTTCTTGGGACTCTCACTGTATCTAGCAGACCCCCAAATACAAGGCCATAAGGCAGGGTTTCTGAAGCTTGGGCCACTGTAGTTCCTTCCTCCTTTGCAGGTTCCCATACAGGCTGCAAAGGGTTTCTTGTTTCAATGGAGCAAGAGGGTAATCATTTCCATTTCATGCAATGAGGGAATTAACAAACAAGAAGATCAGGAGTAGAGTGAAGGGGAAATTAGATTTTTCAGGTTGAAAGGACCTTAAGAAAAACAGAATCACAGAGTTTTCAAGATCTAGGTGGTTAAGAACATAAGCTTTGGAGTCAGGCATAGCTGAGAATGAATCCTGCTCTCCTACCACCAGCATGAGACCTTACATTCATTATTTACCTCCTTTGAGCCTCTGTTTTTTCATTTATAAAATAAATAATATGTACTTTGAAGGACTGTTGTAAAGTTTAAAATGTAAATAGTATCATTTGCTTAGTACTGCCCTGGGCACACAGCAAGTACTCAGTACATTGTAGTATTTCTACAGATAAGGAAGCCAGGGCCCAGGGCTCACCCACAGTCAGGCCATAGTGATAGACTGGAATCCAGGTTCAGGACCCCCTCCTTTCTTCCAGCTCAGCTATCTACATCTGCCCTTTCCTCGTGTGCCTTTTTACCTCTGGACCATGTGCACACAAGGTATTTCAGACATGAATGTGGAACTTACACTGAAGTGCAGCCAGGCAGGCCAATCCACCACCCATTCGCGATGTGTGACGAAGGCTTACACCTTGAGATCCGAGAAATGTTTCCTTCAGTCCAACTTGAATCTCAACTGTTGCATTTTGAGATTATTTATACTTTTCTTAAGGACATCAAAAGTATCTGAATTATCACCCAATGTCCCTCAGTGGTAAGAATAATCTCCCCAATTTCTGTTGGAAATTACTAGATGGGGAAATTACAGTCTCATCTAGCATATGAACTTATCAAAGACAAAAAAGGAGGGTGGGAGAAATGGAGCCTGAACCAGGAAAATGCCTCCCTCTTGAAATGAATGAAAGCTAAATCCATTTCTCCAAATTTTTCTGTCCTGGATATGAAAAGGTAGACCTGCTCTTTGCAGGACTCTCAGCTCAGAAAGCTGTAAAGTGCTTACAGCTAGGAACAAAGAAAAGGAGAGGCCTGAAGTGTTGTGGGGTTTTGGTGGTGGTTGGTGGAAGTGGAGGTTAGGTGAGGACTCTGCTTTATCTGGTTGAGCATAGCACGTAAAAGTTTCTTCACATAAGGACTTTCTTAGATGAAATACTTTCTAAGGAAAACAAAACAAATGGAAAAGGAAAGATGGTGGGCTTCTAAAATTGTCTCTCAGGGCGGTTGTGGCTGAGGCCATGATAGGCAAAGACCGCTGTGGGTATCTCTGTTGGGGCTGTTTTGCTGTTGCTCTTTGTTTGGAATATCCCATCTGGGAGGGTTATGTAACTCTGCAGGACTGATGTATACACTGAGTGGCACCTCTTGTCTTTGGCTAGTGGACAGGCTACTGTGGACAGAGGACATGCAGGCCTGTCCAAGTCTCTGCCCACTTTCTGCGCTGGCATCAGGCCATTCCCTCCCTCTAGACTATGGCTGCAGGGGCTAGGGGGGCTTTAGGAAATAGAATAGGGTCCCCCTTCCCTTCGGGGAGTCAGGTCAATGTCAGAGCTGGAAAGGCCCTATAAAAGGTCATTTTGTCTAAACTTATCATTTAGAAAATGAGAAAACTATGGCCCGAGACAGAAGTGACTGGTGCTTCCAAACTAGTTAGTGGCAGAACTCTTCATCCAGTGCTCTTGATAATATACAGTGATGTACCAAAAGAACCAGGCAGGACTGCTTTATGGGTGCACAAGGCCAAACTTACAGCTAGTTACGGGGGTTTAGAGGACTCAGGGAGATCTCTCTGCCTTCCAGAATATCTCACTTATGCCAGATATTAGGGAGGGATTCCTTTGAGTACTTCAAGGTTATACCCTTGTTAAAATGTAAATTTTCCCAGGACAGGAGAAAAACAACACACTTAGCTATATTAGCCTTTTACACTTGAGCATGAAAGAGTTTATTTGAACCAGGTCTGAGAACAGATTTGGTAAGGGAGGAGGAGGTTGCCATGGTGACACTGGTTGACTTAGGACCAGGACAAGAGGCTCAGAAGGAGTTGAAGGGCTCATGAAGGCAACTGTCCAGAACCTAAATGATCTTTATCTCTGCTATATTTTTCAGGGAATTAGAACTGCCTGCCTGGACTGGCAAGCAAAGGGGAGGGCCCTGGGGTACTCTCTCATTGGCTTGTCTTGGAAAAGTAATTATCTGGGCCATAGGTAATTCCCAATGAGCTTCATGTATAAAAGTCATAAGGCAGGAATTTAAGGAGTATCCTGGTGCTTGGTAAGTTCTTTTGATTCTTTCTAGGATCTTAAAATAATTTTTTGGATTGCAAAATTTCACACAAGTCTAGGGAGTTTGCTACGGAGAAGGAAGACATGGGCAGGTAGGGCTAGCAGGCAGTAACGTTAGTGTTTCATGGTACTGAAGAGAATGGGGGATGAGAGGCTAAATCAACATCTAGGAGGTATTTGATAAAAACTTGAGTGAATAAATTATTGGTATGTAGGGCCCAGGCAAGTTCATAGATGCTTGAGTGGAGGGAGAAGAAGGTATGGTGCCAGATCTCAGCTGGAAGGAGGCCCCACTGGGCAAGTAGGGTGTGCTTAGGCCCAACAGCAGTTTCTGCAGCTGAGCATGTGTGAAAAGCTGGAACTGAGGCTCAGCTGTTAAGGCTAGTTGGGGAGTGAGGGGGACATGGATGCTCCTCCCAGCTAACAGACCCTACCCTAATTCTATCCATAAGCATGACGAGCCCCTGTCTCCCTCTGTGTTTGCCTCTGACCAGCCCAGTCTTCAGCCTGTGAGGTTGCATTATTAAGCATGAAAAAGCACTTTTGAGTGCTTCATCTCACTCACACACACACACAGCCCTGTTAGCAGGTTGAACTAGAAATGGGCAATGGGTCTATGAGAATGGGAAGGAAAGGAAGCCTAAATTATGGCCGTGTTTCCAGGTAGAAAGGGACAGAGGAGAGAGAGCTGGATTCTGGGGTCACCACCTGGCCTGGAGATGCAACGGAAGCCAACACCCAGGCACTAGGACTGTTCTTCCTATTTCTCAATCAGGCAGTGTCATCTCTGTCCAGGAAAATGTTAGGACACTGATGAGAGGGTGAGTGGATGTGTGTATGGTTTGGATGTGTGTGTGGGACTGCGCATGGGTGAGTGTGTTGCTGACTTGGTCTGGGAGAGATGGATGTCACCCATGCCATACAGAAGATGCATGGCTCTCACAGTGAAGCTCAGCATTGGCCTTCTTCCTGCCTCCACATGACAAACTGGTTTGTCATACTGTCAGGACTCAGGGTTCCTTCTTACTCTGCATGGCTTGTTTCATCTCCCTTTTTGTCTGGCCAGTTCCTCCTGGCTCGTCTCCTCTGTAAAATGGGGTGAATTTATCCTGTTTGGCTCTGGATTTTCTATCCTTCACTCTGTTTCAAGCAAGAAGGAGATCAGGTCCCTGGAGGCTGTGAGCTCCTGGGAGAAGGCTGCCTGCAGGGTGGGTGGGTGCAGGGGTGGGCCATCTGGGCCTCTCTATTGAGATATTATGTTTGGAAGCTCAGGTACTAGGCAGCAGGGAGATGTACCAGATATAGGAAAAAGTGCAGTGTGGTGTTTCCCTGCACCTGACTTGGCCTAGCTGTGGCCACAGCCTTGTGTCACATGGCCTCTCATGGCTCTGGGTCCTTCCAGTCAAAACAGCTATCTCCCTGCTTCCAATGAGGAATGCATCCTACATCCCAGGCAGAGAGGCAAGGTAATCCCATAATTTCTTGACAAATGATTTGTATGGACCACAGTTTTCATTCCACACATCCACTCAGCACAATGATTGTTTTAAAACAGCAACAAAAACTCTACAAAGCAGTTGGGAGTCTCTGCTGCGTCTAGTTTCAGTGGTTCCTGTGTACAGCCTGGTTTTCATAAACATGCCCCAAATGCTTCCAAACTGGCTCATTTGCATCTCTGACATTCTTGGAGCTACTTAACTCATAAGAGCCCATCAGGAAAGGCCAAAGGTAATTCCACAGACAGACAATGGGGATACTTCAGTTTCAAGCAGCTGGCCTCCACCAAGAAGTCAGGACTCCTGCGTTCTGTGCCCACCCTCACAGACCCCCAAGTGTAAGCTTGGAGCAAACCACTCCCCTTCCATTGGCCCACGGGGAACAATGACTTTGTGCCCCTCTCCCCACTCAGCTCACAAAGTTAAGAGGTCGCTACAAAGGACCTAGCCAAATGTAAAAAGTGACTTGCAAATGATGAGTCTTAGGAAAAGAGCTCAGGATGGGGGACCGACTGTGACTGGATTCACTCTCCCTTCCAAGAAAAGAAAACACCGGTGGGCCCCACGTAGGTCGGCCCTGCAGGTCCGGGAAGGATGACGTAAATTCTGCAGGGGCCTCCAGCTCTAAATACCCCACGAATTTCCACTGGGCTCCTTCCAGCCATTAATGCTGAAAATCCGGAAGCAGCTGGAAGGCAGAGCTCAGGATCCAGCCCACTCCCCACCTCGTGTCTCCTCTCCTGCCCCCCGCTCCCAAACTCGCTCCGAAAGCCTGGGGAAAGCCCGTCCTCCTCCGGCGGCGTTCCCGGGGGCTTCTTGTTGGGGAGGGAACCCGCAGTCATGCTTGAGGCTGTGTGGGCGGGCCGGAGAGCTGCTGACCCGCAAAATGGAAATCTCCGGGCCCACGCACCCCTCTGCGCATCACCGCGGGGCGGGCCCCCCATCTCGGGGAAGCCAAGCACCCTAGCTGCACCCCGCGCGCGCGCGCGCGCCCCCACGCCCCCACTGAGTGAGGCAGTGCTGAGTCACAGGCTCAGGAAGCGCAGCCCTGGCGCCGTTGCTGCTCCGCGCCACACCTGGGCGCTCAGGCGCTGGCGTGCCGCGGCGCCCCCTCTCGGTCTCCGGGGCCGTGCTCCCTCGTGTTCCCCCGTGTTCCCCACCTCCATCTCAGGGCCCATCTCTGGAGTGTGGCTGTTTCCCTTGGTCTTTCCCCACCACAGCGCCCTCGCCGGCTCAGACTGGCGCGCGCTCGACGCCCGCCCACGGCGTCTGGGAGCATCCCCAGCACCGCCGACGCTTCCCGACCTCGCCTAGGAACTAGGGGAAGGAAGGGGGCTTCCTTGTTGCATCACCTCTGGGCCCTGCAGTTGCTGCCACCGTAGTCCGGGAGCCTGACGGCATCCCGGGCTCCAGACCATGACCTGCTCACCTTCTGCCCAGGCTGCTCCCCCAGGGGTGCCGGCCCTCAGAGCTGATGTGCGCTCCTTTCTCCGGCCTCCGTAGGTCTCAGCCCAGACTGCTGTGCGTGGATTCCCTTTGAAGAAGAAGGCGGGCAGTGAGGACCGTTAAGAGGATCAGGAATTAGGATGGTGTCACGGAGGTCCAGCTTCTACTCAGCATTCACCTTCCTTGTTCCCAAGACATCTTGGCAAGAGAAGCCCAGCTCTATCTTAGCCTCCCCATGTTTATATTTGAATTTAATAGATCACATAATCTTGGAATTCTGGGCCGACCTATGATGAAGTATTTTAGCTAACAGATCCTATCCTAATTCCATCCATAAGCATGATGAGCCCTCCTCTCCCTTTGTTTGCCTCTGACCGGTCCAGTCTTCAGCCCACGAAGCTGCGTTATTGAACACTAAAAAGCACTTTGAGTGTTTCATCTCAGCGACACACGCACACAGAGTGTGGCACTGGGTTGGAATCCTTACTGTGTGATCTTGAGCAGTGATAGCTTTGGTTTTCTTCTCTGTAAAGCTGGGATAACACTGACCTGGTAGGATTGCTGTGAATATTAAGATAATAAATCACCAAGTAAGCCAAGTGACTAGCACATAGTGAGGACTCAGAGTTGTTGCTGTTATTTTGGGACCTTTCTGGCAAGAACTGGGTCAGAAAGTGCCTTTGAAGGTAGAGCACACTTCCTCACCTTTCTGTGTCTTCCAGACGGCTTAGAACAGGGCTCCTCTTTCCTCTTTGGCAGCCCCTCGAACATTTGAAGTCACACCTCCTTCCTCTGGCCTTCCTGTCCACTATCTCTGGAGCCCCAGTCTCCTTTTCTTTCAGGGGAGCACACCTAAGCCGACCTCTTCCTGCTGCACCAGGCTTTGTGGGTTGCTGTGCCTAATCTCCTCACTGCTCTCCAACAACCTGAGCCTGGAGGGAGCCCTTCGGTGCAGGGGGTATAGCTAGACTACCCCTTAACCCCTGCCTAAGCCATGCAAGTTCCGACCCAGCCTGGCTCTGGATGGCACCTAGGAACCCACTGGCTTGCTGAGCCCTGGGCCACAGAAGGGACAGGTCAGCTGAAGCCCCTGGGCTCCTTCTACTCGAAGGACTCTGTTTGGCGACTTCAGGCCACCTATTGTTATGCAGGTGGCTTGTGTTTTAATAACCAAACCCCTGGACTGTTCACATGAGCCTATTGGTTTTTAATTTGTCAATCTTGTCGTGTTCTTTGAAAAATGTAATTCACTCTTTTCAAGTAGGTAATGTATTGCTATAGTACAATATTTTAAAGATGTAAGAGTTTACAATGAAAAGTGTCTCCCCACCTGTTTCCAACCCACTCACTCCCACTGCCACCCACCAGAGGCTACTGTTAGCAATACGTCATGTATCCTTTCAGGGAATTCTGTGTACGTTCGTGTGTGTGCATGCATGTGTGTACATACATATGTGTCCCTTTACACAAACAGTAGTATATTATACACAGTTTTGCACCTTGCTTTCCCCCTAATAATTTGTCTTGGTGACCCTTCCATCTTAGGTATAAGAAGAACTGCTTCGTTGTTTTTAATAGCTGCAAAGTATTTCATTGAATGGCTGTGCATCTGGGTTCTTTCTTCTTGCTTGCTGAGAGTTTGGAAGGCAAAATCTGGGTAACCTGCCTCTGTGTGATCAGTTGGGGTGGCCTTTTCTGAAGGTGCAGGGATGGGAGTGGGCAGACATTATTGAGGGGTTCCATTTGAACTTGGCCCTGCAGCTGCTGACTTGCTGCTTTAGTCTCCTACAGATATTGGTAAATTACATTAGAAATAAGATTTATGGAGTATTCTTCCCAGCCTGGTAATTTTTCAACACTCTTCTAGCTTGGCTCACTTTTGTTCCCTGGGGTTGGGGGAGCTGCCAGGGTGTTATAATCTGTTTCGAAAGGAGCTGAAACCCCGTCTCTTTCAGGAAGTCTTCCTGAACTGATATGAGGAATTAGTAGAGGTTCTCATAGCCTCTCCCCCTACTTACCACCCCAGACTGAGCATACTCCAGTCCTTTCTAAGAATGAAATCAATTCTTTATTCCTATGACTTAAAAGGGCTTGTTTTCTTCTCTATGTAAGTTTATGTTCATGGCATTTGCATCTTTTCTTTCATGTAACAAATGTTTATTGCTTGTCTACTGTGTACCTATTACTGTTCCAGGCATTGGGTACAACAGTAAACCCCAAACCCCCAAATCCCTTCATGAAGCTTACAGACAAAAAATAAACAAGAATAATAATGAACACATATAGTAAGTACATCTGATGGGATAAGTGCTCCGGAGAAAAATAGAAAAGGGGGCCTGGGACTAAAGGGATTTGTCATTTCAAACAGGGTGCCCTGTGCAGGCTTCACTTAGAAGATAACACCTATGCAAAGGCCTGGAGAAGGGTGTTCTCTGCAAGGGGCAACCGTTCAGCACAAAGGCCTGGCACAGGAGCCTGACTGTCCGGCCCAGTAAGATAGCAGAGGGAGTGCAGGGAAAGTAGTCTGAGGCCAAATCAGATTCATCCATGGGGTGTAGGGAGGGCAGGAGAGGGCCGGGGTGCAGCAAGTCTTGTAAGAGATTCTCAGCTGGGAATTGTGTGGGGACATTTTAGTTGTCACATGGCTGGCAGGGTTAAGGGGGAGGTTCTAGGTACTTTCATGATAGCATCTTTGCCATAGATTTCTTTGCTATAAGCATTTTTGCTGCAAATATTTTCACCTCATAACTAATTGGCTGTATGGCAATTTTGCTGTAAAAAAGGATAAAATAACTGGTTCACAGTTTTTTTTTGTATTTTGTTGGGAGGGACTGGGGGTTCGTGAGGTTGGTTTCATTTCTCCATTGAGGAAGTGGTGGAGAAAATAGTCACATAGCAGTGTTTTAAAATAGCCTTTCTTCCACAGGAGGATTTTTACACCAAGAGCTAATTGGTTTCTTATTTTGAAAGTACACTAGGAGGAGAGAGAAGGCACTGAGTTGAACCCACATTTCCCATAGAATGAAGACAAGTGCTTAAGTACAATACACAATATAAAATCAGTTTTATATTACCATGAATCTACACATTTTAAATGTATTCAAAATTTTGTATTTCACAATAAAACCTTTTCATTTTTTTACTCATTTTAATGTCCCTCTTTTACTTGTTATGATTTTATCTTTTTTTTACAGCAAAACTGCCTTACTGCCAGTTAATTATGGGGTGAAAATGTTTGCAGTGAAAATGCTTGTAGGAAAGATGCTGCAGTGAAACCACACCTGTCACATGAGGGGAAAGTGTTTCCCTGCTGGCATCAAGGGAACAAGGGCTGTCAGACAGTCCAAAAGTGCACAGGACAGCACCGCAAGGAAGAGTTTTCCTGCCCCAAATAACAGGGCTTCTTGTTGAGAAATACTGGTGGGGCCTTGGAGTTTGTGGTAAAGAGTCTGGCTTTTCCTTAAGAAAATCCAGTAACAGTTGGATAGTTTTGAACAGAGAATGCTTACAGGGAGCTTAAGCTGCTTGGTTGAGTCTGGGTTGAGAATAGACTGAAGGTAGAAGAAAGCCAGAAGCAGAGAGGTCAGAGAGGAGAGTGTTGCAAAGTCCCAGTAAGAGATGGAAGCAACAATGCTTCCTGAGGGATTAATGTGGGGTGTGAGAGAAAGACAAGTAGAGGGTGAGTTGGAGCCTGTGGGTCAAAGTTATCTGGAGAATGAGTTGGGGAAGTCTGTGGGAGAAAAGATGAGGGGTGGAGATTTAGACACGTTAAGGTGGAGATTCGTATGAGAGTCAAGTGGAGACGATCAGTAGGCTTTTGGAAGAGACTGGAGATGTAAATTTGGGATGGCTTTTATAGTCTAGAGACTGGATGACTCCTCCTAGGAGTGAGTGAAAAAGCCTGAAGAGGAGGAGAGATGGAGCCTTGGAGCACTCCAGTGTCAAGAGGTGGGAACAGAAGCTGAGAGGGAAGGGGAAAGCTGGAAGACCACTCTGTGTTCTAGCAAAGAGGTGTTTCAGCAAGGAAGGCAGGAACATGAAAGCAAACCCTGGAGCAGGGTGAGGAATGAGAACTGTCCACTGGCGTTAGCAACGCCAAGGGAGTTGGTGACCCAGAAAAGTGTAGTTGTGGGGGTGGAGGCTTGGTTAGTGTGGGTTTAAGAGAGAAGGGGAAAGAGACTTAAGAGACAAGCCAACCAAATGTAACGTGGACCTTGATGAGGTCCTGATTCAGATGAAGCAACTGTAAAAAGACATTTTTAAGGCAATCAGGGAAATTTGAACATAGATGACATATTAGCTGATATTAGAGAATTGTTGTTAATTTAGTTAGGTATAATAATGATACTGTTATATCTTTTTAAAGTTCTTACCTGTTAGAGATACATTCTGGGTGAAATGATATTATTTCTGAGGTATGCTTTAAAGCAGCAGTCCCCAACCTTTTTGGCACCAGGGACAGGTTTCATGGAAGACAATTTTTCCATGGACCAGGGTGGGAGTGGAAGTGGTGAGACAGGAGGTGGAGCTTAGGTAATGATGCAAGTGGTATCGTCTGACCAAAAAGAGGGAGGTTGGGGACCCCTGCTTTGAAGTACTGCAGCAAAAATGTTGGGGCCAGCCCTGGCTGGTGTGGCTCAGTGGTTTGAGTGCTGGCCTGAAAACCAAAGGGTTGCTGGTTTGGTTCCCACTCAGGACACATTTCTGGGTTTCAGGTGAGGCCAGGTCCCCGGTAGGGGTTATGTGAGAGGCAACCACACATTGATGTTTCTCTCCCTTTCTTTCTCCCTCCCTTCCCCTCTGTCTAAAATAAATAAATAAAGTCTTTTAAAAATTTTACAAAAAAAATTGTTGGGGCTAGAAAACTGGCAAAAAATGTGTTTGAAATTTCCCTAATAAGTTTAAAAGATAACAGAATGAGAGGAATTGTAGAATGTGAGTATAGAAAACTGTTTGATGAGTTTTGCTATAATGAGGAGTAAATAAATGGGGTGATGGCTAGTGAGGGATGGTTGTTTTTTAAGACGGGTGTGGGGACTTTGAGCAGGGGAGTGACATGACCCACAACTACAGAAAACAGATTCAAAGGGTGAAAGAGGGACAGCAGTTCTGCACAGAAAGCCCTGGAGTGCAACTCACAATCATTTGATATTCACTTATTTATTCAATCTTTTAATATCCATGTACTAATTTCTGCTATGTGCTGGGCATTTATGTACATTTATTATCTCATTTAATTGGCACAATCTTAATAGAAAGGTATTATCCCTGTTTCACAGATGGGCTAACTGGGACTCAGACAGGTTAAGGTGACCAACCCAAGACTGCACAGCTAAAGTGGCATCTTCAAGATTCATATGCAAGCTTAGCCTCTTAAGCCCTGAGATAGCTATCCCTACTCTAGTTGTGAGGGGTGCCTGTGGTGTGGGAAGTGCCTGCCCTAGACAAGACCTGATCCAGAACATGGTTCAATGTTTAGGGACAAAAAGTCTGGGGGCAGCATGCCCATGTGATGGTTGTTCATGTTGCTGCAGCTCTGAACTTGGCCCTTGGCCCACTCATCTCTGTCATGGCATGCAAGGCTGGACTGGAGGACTGGAAGAACGCCATCCATGTGTAGCCAGAAGGTGGATGAATTACAGGTGCTTATGGGACATGACATCCTTCCATGGCCCACAAGCTCTGGAGGGCTCCCATAGGGGATAGATAATTCTTGTCTCAGCCCTGCATGTGTGTGAATGTGTGTGCACATGCCTGCACATGCAGGGCTGTGTGTGGAAATACATATATGTGTATCTGAACATCTAAGAGTGTGTGTGCATTCATGTACAGGTGTGTGCAGAATCGTGTGTGCATAGGTTTGGGGAGTGTATATTGAGCGTGAGGCTGGGACTGCAGTCGGCCCTCTGTATTTGAAGGTTCTGCATCTGTGGATTCAACTAACCATGGATCAAAATATTTGCAAGAAAAAAATTTATGTTGTTGCTGACATGTATTATGTAGTAGGTCTGCATGGTTTTGTCTATACTGAATGTGAACAGACTTTATTCTTGCCATTATTCCCTAAACAATACAGCATAACAACTATTTACATAGCACTTACAATGTATTAGGAATTATGAGTGATTTAGAGATGATTTAAAGTATACCAGAGGCTGTGTTCAGGTTATATGCTAACACTACCTATATATGAGACGAGCATCTGTAGATCTTGGTATTTGTGGGGGATCCTCGGACCAATCCCCTGCAGACACCAAGGGACCACTGTATATTCAGGACAGATGTGCATTTTTATGAGAGCCCTGGATGTGTTCATGAAGTAAGGTGTGTGTGTTAAGGTGTGTATGTGCACCAAGAGGCATGTGTGTGTTTATATGTATGAATCTTTGCACGCCCAAGCAGTTGTATGAAAGCATGTTACATGTTAGCATGTAGCTTGTTTATTAGAAGCAACAAGAGTTTCTGTAGGCATGTTAGTTGGTTGGGTACACATGAGCAGCTGGCTAGGAGGTCCATTGAAACTGTAGGATTGGAGATTGGCTGGATGAGGTTTTATGTTTTTGTCTAAGTCCCCAAGAGTCTGCCTGTGCTATGGAGTGCAAGATCAAGGCTCTTCCGTTCATGGCCCAGTGGTCTCCTCCCCTGCAGATGCCTGCTGTGAGGGTCAGTGGTATAGTGGGAGTGGGTGCCAGGGTAGCGTGCGGCATTGGAACAGCGAGGGCGAGTCTCAGCTGTGGATTCTAAGGAAGTCACCAAACCTTGCTTGGCCTTAGTTTCCTCATCAGCCAAGTGGCATTAATATTAACATTAATTATTATAATTATAATATATAATATTATTACTACTACTACCATTTTCCATAAACAGAGCTACTGCACAAATGTAGTCATTATTATTGATTGGGACTTAGCTTCACTATTCCTAGAAAAAAAATGCATGCCCACAGTTGATTAAGAGTGGGTGAGTTAGTGTCATGTGGGCAGGTTGCTCTGGAGTCATGGGGTGGGCCACAGTGCGAAGTGGCCTCTTAGTCTGGTGTGGGCCAGATGGCCTTGATGTGTCCTCTCAAGCTGTCTTTGCCCAGCAGCCAGGTACCTGTCTGCCAGGTAATATAGAGATATCTTTATTCTTTCTTGTGAGGGAAGATGGCAAGGTGCAGCCAAGCTCCCAGCTTTGTCATTCACACTGAGCCACCCTGCCTGGTGCAGGGTACCCTCCTGGCTCTCTACAAAGGTGTTGGACTTCAAATTGGCTTTGAGGTAGGCAACTGAATGGCTCTGGGGTTTCTGGCAGTACCACCCTACTGAGCAGGAAGGAGAGAGGGCAGTGTGCAGCTTGGGGCCTGAGAGGAAGCCTGTCAGTTCTAGGGCTGGGCTGGGGTAGTGAGTGTAGAAGAGGAGAATCTTGGGGCCTCCTGGCACACTCAAGTTACAGACTGAGTTTTCTGGGCTGAGTTAAGCTTCCCCAAGACTGCCAGGTTGAGGCCAAAGTTGTATGATATTAAGCAAGTGTCTTAGTCTCTCTGAGCCTCCTCATCTGTGAAATGAGGGAATATATGGAAAGGGCTTGCACACTGCCTTGCACATGTGATGATTATGTCTCTATTGTACGTGCTTGGGCTTTTTCCATGCATGCTCCCATTTCATGTACGTGCATGTTTAATTCCTATTTCTCTGTAACATCCTCAGTAATAGAGACTTATTCATGCATTGAGTCTCTATGAGCTGGGCTACATCCAGTACTGGATATAGCCACAGTCATGGCTCTGTCCCGGAAAGCTGACTCTAGTGTAGGGGGATGCAACATGTAATAAACATCGGCAATACAGTGTGGAAAAAATTGACATTGGAGCCTGCTAAGGAAGCTGTCGAGGGAGTCCAGACGTGAGTGCTCCCAGCATGGGCAGGGGCAGTGGAGGGGTTGGGGAGGCACAAGCATGAGCTAAGGAAGACTTTGGAGGGGAAATGTCTTTGGTGCTGGGCTCTGAAGGGTGGGCATAATTTGGAGATTTGAAGATTGGGGCAGGCTGGGGTCTCCAGCTGAGGCTTCCATCCACTTTAGTCTATTTTTTAATCATAAAATTTGGCTATAGATAGAAGCTGTGCTGCCCCCACAATGGACGGTGATGAACTCTGGGTCTAGGAGCAGCAGGAGCATACTAACTGAGCCTGGCACAGTTCTTAACACTTTGGAATATATTCACTCACTTAACCATTGTGATCACACTTGGAGGTAAATGCTATTAGTGCCCTATTTTACAAGTAAGAAAACTAAGGCTCAAGCAGGCCAACCTATTATTAACTAGAAGGTAGCAAAACTGGGCTTTGAACACTAGATTTCCTGTACCCCATACCAGTGCATGGTACAGATTCTCTATGTTGCCCTGCCATGTGCTAAGCATTGCATACTAAGCATGATATAGGTTATCTTGTTTGACCTTCACAAAAACACTATGAGGTTATTTCTTTTATGACTTCCCATTTACAGCTGAAGAAACTGAGACTGAGGAAGGTCAGCTAATCTGTCTAAGATTCCTAGCCACTCCAGTGGCCAAGTCTATAACCTGCTGGCTTTCTGCAGAACCATGCTACTTCCTCTGGTTTGAGAAAGGGCCCTGATGAAATTCCTCCTTTGAATATATGTTCCTCCCTTGCTGCTCCATGGTGGAGTACTCCTAGGATCAGAGGACCTGAGTGTAATACTGGTTCCACCCCTTACCAGCTGTGTGACCACAAGAAAACCAGGTCACGTCCCTGTTGTTCTTCATCTGCAAAGGGGAATACCTAGGTGCAACTCACAAGGTGGTACAAAGATTAAAAGATGTGTGAGAAAATGCTGGATAAACTGTGAAGTGCTGTAACAAAAGAGACAGCAGCACTGTGTGTCCACCACTGTGACAAATGTGATAAGGAATGCACTAGGCAACAAAAGCAAAAATTAACAAGTGAGACTACATCAAACTAAAAAGCTCCTGTGCAGCAAAGGAGACCATCGACAAAATGAAAAGGCACCTGATGAAATGGGAGAAGATATTTGCAAATCATTTATCTAATGAGGAGTTAATATCCAAAATATATAAAGAACTCAGACAACTCATTATCAAGAAACAAACAGCGTGATTTAAAAATGGGCAAAGGAGGAACTTCCGGCCAAGATGGAGGTGCACATATATACACTTTGCCTCCTCACACAACCAAAAGAAGGTCAACGATAAATTTAAAAACAAAAAATAACCAGAACTGCCAGAAAATCAAACTATGTGGAAGTCTGACAACCAAGTAGTTAAAGAAGAAACATTCATCCAGACTGGTAGGAGTGGTGGAACTGGGCAGCCAAGCGGAGAGGACTTGTGGCAAGGTGGTGGTTGGCAGACCATGCGAGGCAGTGGCTGGTGGACTGGGTGGTCCCACATTTGCTTGCAGATAAACTGGGAGGAGCAACTGGGGAGCAAGATAGACCACACAACCCAGGGTTCCAGTGAGGGAAAATAAAACCTCAAAAACCTCTGACTTCAAAAATCTATGGGGGTTGCGGCAGCAGGAGAAACTCCCAGCCTCACAGATGAGTTCCTTGGAGAGACCCACAGGGCCCTAGAACATACACAAACCCACCCACCTGGGAATCAGCACCAGAAGGGCCCAATCTGCTTGTGGGTAGTGGGGAAAATGACTGAAAGCCATCTGAAAGCCGAGCAAGTGGCATTGTTCCCTCTCTGACCCCTCACCCACATACAGCGCCACAGTGCAATGATGTGAGTTGCCCCGCTCTGAAGAATAACTAAGGCTCCACCCCTTACTATGTAACAGGTGTGCAGAGACAAAGAAATAGGGCCCAAATGAAAGAACAGAACAAAGCTACAAAAATACAACTAAGCGATGAACAGATAGCCAACCTATCAGATGCACAGTTCAAAACACTGGTGATCAGGATGCTCATAGAACTGGTTCAGTATGGTCACAAAATAGAGGGAACAGTCAAGGCTATACAAAGTGAAATAAAGGAAAATATACAGGGAACCAACAGTGAAGTGAAAGAAACCAAAACTCAAATAAACAATTTGGACCAGGAGGAAGAAATAAACATTGAACCAGAATAGAATAAAGAAACAAGAACTCAAAAAAATGAGGAAAGGCTTAGGACCTCCAGGACAATTTTAAATGTTCTAACACCTGAATCATAGGGGTGCCAGAAGGAGAAGAAAAAGAACAAGAAATGCACAACATAATTGAAAACATAATGCAGGAGAACTTCCCCAATGTGGCAAAGGAAATAGACTTCCAGGAAGTCCAGGAAGCTCAGAGTCCCAAAAAAGTTGGACCCAAGGAAACACACACCAAGGCACATCACAATTACATTACCCAAGATGAAAGATAAAGAGAGACTCTTAAAAGCAGCTAGAGGAAAGGAGACAGTTACCTACCTACAAAGGAGTTCCCATAAGACTCATCAGCTGATTTCTCAAAAGGAACCTTGCAGGCAAGAAGGGGCTGGAAAGAAGTATTCCAAGTCATGAAAGGCAAGGACTTACATCCAAGATTACTCTATCCAGCAAAGCTTTCATTTAGAATGGAAGGGCAGATAAAGTGCTTCCCAGATAAGGTCAAGTTAAAGGAGTTCCTTATCACCAAGCTTTTATTATATGAAATATTAAAGGAACTTATCTAAGAAAAAGAAGATGATCAAAGATAAGAGCAGTAAAATGAAAACAAACTCACAACTATCAACAACTGAACCTGAAAAACAAATAAACAAACAAACAAAGTAAACAACTGGAACAGGAACAGAACCACAGAAATAGAGATCACATGGAGGGTTATCAGCAGGGAGGTGAAGTTGGGGAGAATGGGGGAAAAGGTACAGGGAGTAAGAAGCATAAAATTGTAGGCACAAAATAGACAAGGGTGAGGTTAAGAATAGTATGGGAAATGGAAAAGCCAAAGAATTTATATGTATGACCCATGGACATGAACTAAGGTGGGAGAATGCTGGTGGGAGGGGGGTGCAGGGCAGAGGGGAATAAAGAGGAGAAAATAGTGGATCAACTGTAATGGCATAATCAATAAAATATATTTTAAAATGCAAAAAAATAAAAATAAATAAAAATAGGCAAAGAGTCCGAATAGATGTTTTTCTAAAGAAGACATACAATTGGCCAACAGGCACACAAAAAGATTCTTGACATTGCTAATCATAGGGAAATGCAAATCAAAATAAAGTGAGGTATCACCTCACACCTGTTAGAATGGCTATCATCAAAAAGACAAGAGATAACAAGTATTAGTAGGACTGTAAATTGGTGCAACCACTGTGAAAAACAGTATGGAGATTCCTCAAAAAATTAAACATAGAAATAGTATATGATCCAGAAATACCACTTCTGGCTACATATAAGTGCAGGAAACAGGACCTGGAAGAGATAACTGCACTCACATGTTTATTGAAGCATTATTTGTAATAGCCAAGACATGGAAACAACTTAACTGTCCATCCATGGATGAATGGATAAAGAAAAACTGAGATACACATACACACACACAATGGAATATTATGTAACCACAAGAAAGAAAGAAAGAAAGAAAGAAAGAAAGAAAGAAAGAAAGAAAGAAAGAAAGAAAGAAAGAAAGAAAGAAATCCTGCCATTTGGGCCGTCATGGATGGACCTGGAAGACATTATGCTAAGTGAAATAAGCCAGAGAAGGACAAATAGTACATGGCATCACTTATATGTGGAATTTTTTTTAAAAGTCAAACTTAGAAACAAAAAGAAAATTGGTTGCCAGGATCTGAGGGGTGGCAGAATAGGGAGAGTTCAGTAAAAAGGTACAGATTTTCAGCTATTAAATGAAAGGTCTGAGAACCTAATGGAAAGCACAATGACCATAGTTGATAACACTGTATTGTACATGTGAAGAAAGAAAGAAGGAGCTCCTATCTTTTGTGAGAGCATGGATGGAACTGGAGAGCAGTATGCTAAGTAAAATAAGCCAGGTGGTGAAAGACAAATACCATATGATCTCACCTATAAGTGGAATCTAATCAACAAAACAAACAAGCAAGTGAGATATAACCAAAGACATTGAAATTAAGAACAAGCTGACAGTAACCAGAGGGGAGAGGGGAGGGATAATGGGGGGAAAAAGGGGAAGGGTTTTCAGGAACATGTATAAAGGGCACATGGACAAAGCCAAAGGGGGTAGGTTTGAGGGTGGGAGGTGGGGAGGGGTGGGATGGAGTGGCATGGTGGGGGGACAATGGAGACAACTGTACTTGAACAACAATAAAACAATGTGGGGGAAAAAAAAAAAAAAAGAAACGCAGCTGACCAGGCAGATGCTGCCCTCAGTTTAGCAAATCTTGAACAGGTAATTGGTGGTAAGCCTACACATGTTCATGGGGATAGAGAGACACACAAGGCATGGAGCATGTTATTTGATTGGGAAATACAGCAACTAATTCAAGAATAGACTGTCATTCAGTATACACTATTGTGGGCTGAATTCCTAAGGTACATCTTCTCATTTAATTCTTAACTATTGAATGAGGTTCTACAATCATTATGCCTATTTGACAGGTAAGTGAAGTGCTCAGAGTAGTTCAGAGACTTTCCCAAAGTTACAGAACTATAAATGGCAAAGGTGCTGTGTGTATTCAAATCAGCCTGATTCTAAGCCAAAGTGATTCCCCTGTGCCTGCTGCCTACCTGGAGTTAAATCATGCTTTCAGAAGAGCATATGGTGGTCCATGAGATGAACCATTGTAGTAACAACCCGCAGTCCCATGCTACCTGCACTCTGAATCATCCACAGAGCTTTCATGCCGGTTACTTCTTAGGACACTCAAGGCAACCCAGTGAGGTAGAAGACTTCACACATCAGGGAATAGGCTCAGAGAGCTCAAGTGACTAGCCCCAAAACACACTGCTAGATGTCTCTCGAATTTGAACCCAGACTTCCTGTTTGACCCACTGTACAGCACAGCCTCTTCTGTGGCAGCAGAACAGTGTGGGGGTCCGTGATCAGGACTGGATTCAAGTCCCACATCAGCCTCTTCCTAGCAGTGTGACTTTGACCTTGTTACTAAATTTCTTTACTCATCTATAAAATGGTGATGATGATATCTACCTCTTCAGTCTATTGTTTTATAGTTACTGTATGTGAAGTCCTGGCAGGTAGTAAAGGCTCAGTAAATAAATGGACAGGCAAGCAGTTGTGAAGTATTCATTGTCTTCTGAGTTCTGTGGGGAGGCACTGAGTAAGGAGAAGAGATGAACCTTTCTGTTGGGGAAAGGGTGCTTTCATGCCTTCTTAAGGAAATGGGAAAAGGGGATGGGGTCCACTGTTTACAGTTTGATTTGAGCCACTTCTTTTCTCTCAGCCTTGTAAGCCAGTCAGTGAAAGCAAATAACATATGATTTCACCTACGAGAGAAATCTGATGAACAAAATAAACTAATGAACAAAATAGAACCAGAGGCATGGAAACAAGGAACAGTCTGACAGTGACCAGAGGGGAGGGAAGAGGGGAATGAGTATGGAAAGTAGGGGAAGGGAGTAGTCAAGGAACATTCATGAGTGACCCATGGACATGGGCAACAGGGTGGGGAATGACTGTGGAAGTGGGGAGTGTGCTGGGCAGAGGAGGGTGAAGGGGGAAAAATTGGAACAACAGTAACAGAATAACAATAAAATATTTTTTAAAGATGGGGGGAAGAAAGGAATGGCAACATTTGTACCTACCCCACAGGGCTAATATGTATGGAAGTACTATATTAATTCAATTGGTATCTGATACAGAGATATTGCTCCCTGAAGTAGCTTATAGTATAGTTGGAGAGACAGAGGGACCAACAACCATAATCCACTATGAGATGCATAATAAACCACCCCAGATTTAATGTCTTCTAACTACCCTGGAACTTACACATCAATAAGTATTTGTTTAGTTTAGAAATCTGGTTGTTAGGGATAGCTCTTTTCAGCCCACATGACATCAGTTAGAGAGGCCTTACCAAGGCTAGAAGACTCATTTTCAGGATGGTGGATTGATCGTGGTTGTTTGCTCCTTCCCACATGGACCTCTCTGTGGACTTGTTTGGGCTCCTCCTAGCATGGTGGCTGGTTTTCTCCTATTGCCATGAAAACAAGGTAGTAGTAGGAAGAACAGGCAGACCACTTCCCTGGAAGTCAAGGGAGCAGGGTATTACAAAAGGAGGGCTTGGCCAATCAGTACTACTGAAAAGTCAATTAGGAACTGAGAAATTCCACTGGAGTGGGCAACCAGATCCTTGGGGACCTGCCTGGTGAGAGTTCTGTTAGGTCTGTAGGGGGAGAACTGTATTCCAGCAAGTTAGCAGGAAATCAAGATGAAAGGAAGTCCCTGAAAGTAGGCAGCTCTTCCTGAAAGTCTGGCTGTAGAAGTGTGACCAAATACAGGTCTGGCTGCCTGCTGCATCAAAAGCCAAACTGGTGAGACAGGTGCTGGTGAAAAGGAAAGTGATTTATTCTAGTCCTGGTATCTTGAGAAGATCGGGGACTCTTGTCTCAAAGCCATTCTCAACATCTAAGTACAGGCAGGGGTTTTTATAAGGAGGGAGAAGGAAAGCAAAGCAAAGAGATCAAGAGGAGGGGTTGAAAAGCTCTCTACATGCAGACCAGCACAGACCATTTTGATAAGGACCTTGAAATTGGCCAATTGATGGTCTGGTGTGTGCCATCCTGGTTTTCATCATCCTGGTTTTCCATCATCCTGATTTTATGGTTGAAGGTCAGCAAATCTCCCAAAGCTGGGATGACCAAAGATCAGAGTTGGTGTCTTTTGAAGTTAGTTCCCAGGATTCTTATATAAACATGTAGTTTATCTACAAGTTAAATATTAGTCAGAGTCAGCACTTACGGAAACAATCTCGAAAGAATGGTGGGGTGGGGAGGAAGATGGCGGCGTGGTAGGAAGGAGCAGATTTTACATCTCCCACACCCAGGGGGGGGGAAAATAATTGCCATTCTAGGTAGGAACTGAGAAAGATCCAACATTATCACGACATAACTGAAAATAGGAGATCACAAATTGTAGTGGACATTGAAAAACCAGAGGGTAAGGAGACTACGTGGATCAGCGGGGGGACCAGGGGGGTTGCAGCTCCAGACCTTGTGGCGTGCAACTGGGTCGGCCAGCGGGGCTCCCGGGAGAGAGCCGGGTCATCTGCTCCCTCCCTGGCCAAACAAGGACTGAGCAGCACCCGGGGAGGCCAGTTTACCGGATGGACGGAGAGAGGAGTGAGGACAAAGAGGCACCCACACAGGGACTGTAAACACCTACGCAAGCCCTGGCGAAGGTATGCACCCCACCCCGTGCATCCAAAGGTACCCGCCACTACGCCTGCGCTCCCAAGCCAGAGAGAGAGCATGCTTTGGTGAAAATCTCAGAAACCACAGCGTTGAAAAATGAAAAGGCACAGGTGCTTCCCAGGACCTATGATACCCAAGCTGTAAGTTGGAGGCAAGTGGGCACCCTTTGGGATCCAGAAAGTGCGCACCCCTGAACCTGGAAAAGGCGGGTGCTCCTTGGGACATCGGAACACATGGCGGTGAAATCCCAAGGACGCACATAGTTGCACCCAGCCCTGACACATGGGTCCCTTCTGGGAGACATCAGATGAGCTGGGGGAGAAGGTGTGCGCGCCTGCACTAAGAACAGTACGTCAGAGGCTGACTGAGTCCTGAACCAGGAACGGAGAAAACCTGTCTCCAGTAACCCCTCAGTAGGCAGAAGCCAGCTAGAAAAAACGGTTGGGCCAGTCTGAAATCAACAATAGGTGTATGTGTTTGTGTGTGTGTGTGTGTTTTCTTTTTTTTGCTGTTTGTTGGTTTTTCTTTTTGTTTTAATTATTTTTAAGTAAGCTTTTATCTTTTAATTTGTATTATTTTTTGATCTATCGATTCTTTATGCTTCTCTTTCTGTCACCCTAGTGTTGACCCTTCTCCCTTGCTTTCCAAATTTATCTCTTCTTCCTTCCATCTTCTGTTTGGTTCCTTCCTCTTTTTTTTTTTTGAAACTGCAAGTAATTGCATAATTGTATAATCATTATTTCATTATTCCTACACCTTTTACTTATATAGTATTTTGGTATTCCTCTTCTTTTTGTATAGACTTCTTTGCTTGGCTGATTATATTGTATCATTTGATAGGTTTCCCCTGTTGTCTCATTTATAGTGTATTGCTAATATACTGTCCTTCAATTGTGTTCCATTAGT
>CM052539.1:81122682-81155759 GCA_028533065.1 Trachops cirrhosus
CAAGCTCCTGTAGTGAGGGGCGGGGCCTTAGGAGTTCACCAGGGTGGGGCACCCCAGTCGCAGGGTTGTGACTGTTGTATGTGGGGGCGGGGTCCGAGAAGGAACAATGGTGCTTGCTCTGCTCTCTGTAGGACTCCAGACGCTTCCGCCACTTTCTGCAAGCCAACTGGGCCCCTCCGGCACCAATTCTGGTGTGCGTGGGCCTGTGCACCCTGTGGGACCTTCCTTCTCAGTCAGTGACCCAAAGCTCTATTTCCCAGTGCTGGGGCCCTGAGTTGTGCGCAGTGCCTTGCTTCACAATGTCCGCCTCGCTGGGTCTGCCAGTCGCCACTCCCTGGCCAGGGCCCACCAGCCACCGCTGCTTGTGGCCCAGGATCTGCTAGGTCTGCTGGTCGCCACCTCCTAGCCGGGGCCCACCAGCCACTGCTGCTTGTGCGCCCAGGGTCTGCCTGCTGCGGGCCTGTGCGCTGCCCCGGGTGCTCAGCTCTCCGCTCCATGTCCCTCGCCTGGCTGCCTGACCCCACCCCTCCTACCGGTCTGGATGAAAGTGTCTATTTTCAAATCCTTGGGTGTCCAACTTCCATACACTTCAATTTTCTGTCAGTTCTGGTTGTTATTTTGTTTCTATATTGTTGTTGTCCCTATCTTGGTTGTGCGAGGAGGCACAGTGCATCTACCTATGCCTCCATCTTGGCCGGAAGTCATATTGCAGGATTTCTGTTTTTAAGGCTGAATAATATTCCACTGTACGCATGTACATTTTTTATTAATTCATCCATCAATGGACTTTTTGGTTGTTTGTGACTGTTGGCTATTTTGAACAGTGCTGCAATGATATTGGGATGCTAATAACTCTTTGAGATGCTGATTTCAATTCTTTTCAATAAAGCCCAAGAAGTGGTATTTCTAGATCATATGGTAGTTTTATTTTTAATTTTTGAGGAACCTCCATACTACTGTTTTCCATAGCACCATTTTGCATCCCCATCAACAGTGTACAGGGGTTCCAATTTCTCCACATCCTTGTCAACACTTGTCTTTTGTGTGTTTGTTTTATTATAGCCATCCTAAGAGGTATGAAGTAATATCTCAGTATGATTTTGACTTACATTGCCCTGATGAGTAGTGACTTGAGCATCTTTTCACATACCCATTGACTATTCTTATATATCTTCCTTGGAGAAATGTATTTAAGTCTTGAGGTCATTTTTTAATTGAGTTATTAATTTTTCCATTGTTGAGTTGTGGGAGCTCCTTATATATTTTGGAAATTAACCCCTTATCTGACACATAGTTTAGAAATATTTTATTTTATCCCATTTTATTGGTTGATTTTCTTACTCTGTTGATTGTTTCCTTTGCTGTGCAAGAGCTTTTTAGTTTCATGTAGTCCCACCTGTCTATTTCTGCACCTGTTGCCTGTGCTTCAGTGCCATATCCATGAAACCATTGCAAGACCAATGTCATGAAACTTTCCCTTTTTGTTTTCTTCTAGGAGTTTAATAGTTTCAGGTCTTATGTGTAAGTCTTTAATCCATTGTGAGTTGACCCTTTGTATAGTAAAAGATGGGCCCAAATGCTTTCTTTTGCATGTGAATATCTATTTTTCTCAACACCAGTTGCTGAAAAAATTATTTTTTCCTCATTATGCATACTTGGCACCTTTGTCAAAGATCATGTGACCATATATGTGTAGTGTTGCTGGTATTTTACTGCTATGAACATTTGCTGCTATGAATAGTCTTGTGTCAATGCATATTTTTATTTATCTTCATTAAATACCTATCAATGAGATTGCAGGGACATACAGTAATTCATGTTTAACTTTATAAGGAATTTACCAAATTGCTTTCCAAAATATTGCATCATTTTACTTTCCCACCAGCAGTGTATGAGAGTAATCCATACCCTTTTCAACACTTGGTATTATCAGACTTTAAAATTTTAGTCATTGTAGTGAGTGTGTGGTTCTAATTTGCATTTCCCTGATGACTAATAGTGTCGTAAGTTATGTTTTTAGTAAAGAATCTGTTCAAATCTTCTGTATATTTTTATAAAGTTTTTGTCTTTTATTAGTGTGTTTTAAAAATTATTTATTTTTCTTAAGATATATGCAGCCCTATGTTCATTGCAGCATTATTTACAATAGCCATGGTATGGAAGCAGAGCAACTGTCTATCAATAGACTAGATAAAAAAAAGTTGTGGCATATATATATATATATATATATATATATATATATATAATGGAATAGTACTTGGCAATAAAAAGCCATTTTCAACAGCATGATTTGACCTAGAGGGTATTATGCTAAGTGAAATAAGACAGGGAAAGACCAATACCATATGCTTTCACTTATATGCAGAATCTAAAGAACAAAATAAACAAACAAACAAAACAGAAGCGGACTCATAGACACAGAGAATGAACTGATGGTTGAGGGGGTGGGGGTTGGGTGACAAAGTGGTAGTTACAAAACAGTCATGGGGATGTAAAGCACAGTATAAGGAATACAGTCAATAATATCGAATAACTATGTATGGTGCCAGGTGGGTGGTTGAAATGTGGGAGTGAGTGGTCACTTTGTAAAGTATATTATTGTCTGACCACTGTGCTATACACCTGAAACTAATATAAAATAATATTGAATGTCAACTGTAATAAAATAAAACTTAAAAAAAGAATTATTTACTTTTCTTAAGTGTCTTCCAAAGAGAAAGTGTTTTAAAGTTTTGATGAAGCCTAATTTAAGAATTTTTTTCTTTATGGTTTGTGCTTTTCATATCCTAGCTAGGAAATCTTTGCATATTCTAAAGTCACAGATTTTATCTCATGTTTTCTTTGAGAAGCTTTATAGTTTTATCTGTTATTTTGATCTACAATTAATTTTACATCAATTTTTATATATGGGGCAAGGTATGGATTAAAGGCATTTTTGCATGTGGACATCCAATTATTTCAGCACTAGCTGTTAAAAAGGTTATCATTTTCCATTAAATTATCTTGATACTTTTACCAAGAATCAATATAGTTTGTTTCTGTTTTTAGCCCCTCTATTTGGTTCAGTCAATCTGTATGTCTATCCTTATGCCAACACCAAGCTGCCTTAATTTTGGTAGCTTTGTTTTAAGTCTTGAAAGCACACAGTGTAAGTCCTACAACTTGTTCTTGTTTTTCAAAGTTGTTTTGGATATTTAGCCTCTCTCCCCACCCTGCCCCCACCCACTCCTTATAATAGGAGTGACTTCTGAGGAAATGGGGGTATTTTTCCTTCTATTCATCATATCTAAATAGAGAAGGCTTACTGGAGGAGATAAGAAAATTGAGAGAAAGTGGAAAAATAAAAAAGGAACCCATTCTTCAGGCTCTACCAGCATTAGTGATGGTGGTACCAGGGTGAGTGGGGGTGGGGAGGTGACTAGAAATGATTTTATGATGTCTCCCTTTCTCTGGAGCTCAAGGCAGCACCTTTAGAGATGTTCACTGACTGCTTCCTTTCAACGACTGGGGGTTAGATCTGCTGCCTTCTACTTGGTGAAGTGGAGCAGGGTTTCTTCCTTCAAAGATGCCCCAGTGAGTTCTAGCTTTTCCTCCTTGATTCTCCTGCTGGGAATCCCCTTCTTCATTCCTCTGCCAGCTTCATCCACAGCAGGACTGCACACATCATCAGTTCCCCCAAACTGCTCAGCTGTTTTTATAGCCTTACAGCGGACTCCTGAGTCTCAAACAAAATATCGATGCAGGGAGTTACAGGTGCGCAGCCTCACATGATTCCCCTCCTGGCCCTGGCAGAGCTTTAAGTAGCTCCTTGCAGCACTTGGCTTCTTCCCCTTCCAGCCAGCCAGCTGGCCCCTCAGGTCTGCTGCAGCACCACCACCACTCCCTCCTGGGCTTCCTAGTTAAGAAACAAGGTCCTTTTCTGGCTGAGCCCAAGGTTCCCCTCTGCCTTCAGGTCCACACTGCCTTCTTTGAGGACCTTTATGCACATCTTGCTTGGGTGATGACTAAAACTCCCTGAGCCAGCTGCTCTGTGCTCTGCTCTTCTCCTGCCCAGCTTCCCAGCCCCACCCTAGCATGGGGTATTTGCATTTGCCGATTTACTATAAGGTAGAACATCTTTCCTTACATTGTTTTGGCTCTTTGGATTTCCTCTTGTGTCAACTGGAATTCATATCCTTTACCAATTTTTTCTACTGAGTTCAAAGTAGGATATTAATGTGCCTTCTGTCATATATGTTGCAAATATATTTTTCCATTCTGCCATTTGTCTTTTGAGTTATTTTTTAGAGATTTTATTTACTTATTTTTAGAGAGAGGGGAAGGGAGGGAGAAAGAGAGGGTGAGAAATATTGATCAGTTGCCTTTTGCATATGCCCCAACCAGGGACCAAACCTGTAACCCAGGTGTGTGTCCTAACTGGGAATCAAACCAGCAAGCTTTCACTTTGCAGGGTAATGCCCACCCAACTGAGCCACACTGATAGGGCTTTTCTTTTGATTTAATAAGGTATCTTTTTTCATACCAGATATTTTTCTTCTGCATAGTCAGATGTGTTTATCTTTTTTTACTGGCTTTTCAGTTTCCTGTTTAAGTCTCCTTAACATATTGCCTATATTCCTAAGTTTCCTTCTTTATTTTCCCTAGTTGTATTTTTATCATTTAAACATGCAATTTCTTTGGGATTTATTTTTGTCAAATTAAGGTAGGCTTCAATATTACTTTCCTCCATGAGGATAGCCAGATTTAGCAGCTACCAGTAAAGACTAGATTTGGACAAAGTATTGTGAAGTTAAAGAAGTTTAAAAATCTCTTTCAGGTGATCTTTGGGGGCCCTTTCAGGCCTGATATTGTCTGACTATAAGGCCCAGTGCAGTGACTGCTTGCTAAGAGAGAGACAGCAATGGACACTATTACTTTATGAAAAAGTAATTTCAACGTTAAGTCCCAAGTTGGCTCAAAGTGGATATTAGAATTGCAGCATTTTAGAGGTGGAAGGGAACTTGGAAATTACCTAGTCTAATTACTCTCAATTTTGGCTGCCTTTAGAATCACCTGGGAGCTTATAAAAATTCCTGGTGCCCGGGAGCCAGGCCAGACCAAGTGAATCAGTCCTTGGGAGTAGACAAGGCCTGGGCAGGGTAGGTTTTAAAATATCCTGGTGAGTCTAATAAGCAGCTGGAGTTGAGAACAACTTCTCTAGCTCAACTCCATCATTTCATTGGTAAATGATTTGAGATCCAGAAGAGGTTAACTAGGTATCACACAGCTGGCTAGCTGGCACTAGAACCAGGTCTCTGCTTCCTGGATTGGCTTTTTGTCTGCATCAGACAAATCCATGAAGCACCATACCTTGGATTTTTACCTGGCAACACTAAAGTTTCTGTAGGAGTGCTTTGTATCTTTGCTTATGAACAGCTTTAAAATGTTTACTGCAAGCAATTCTGTGCATCACAGATGAATAGACTAGTTCTGCCTTGCCGGACCTTAGTGGGGAACAGGGTTATAAAGAACTATGATAACAACCAAGGATAGAGGGAATAAATGGCTCATACAAGTAGAGGAGCTACTGAGGGGGTAGAAGTGCAGGAGTAGGAAGAGTTCCTACTCTTCCTACTTCCTCTACTCTTCCTCTACAAGAGGTCAATGCAAGCAGGAGGTGGTGATTGAGTTGGGCCTAATGGGTGATTGAAGAGGCCTTGATGACAGAGAATCGCTGCTGCACTTCCTTCGCTGGAGCAGTGCTGGAGACTTCAGTGACACAGGGCAAGGATTCAGGGCAGAAATGCCTTGGTGTCAGAGAGCCAGGCTGGGCCCAGCCTGTGTCAGCTGAGCTCTGATGCTCTCCCTCTGCTCTGCCCACAGGAATGAGACCGTGCTGCACCAGTTCTGCTGCCCAGCCGCTGATGCTGACCAGAAGCCTGCCTGTGCTGACCTGGCCTCCCACAGGTGCGCAGTAATTGGTGGGTGGTCCTCCCCTCCCCACCCCCACAGTCCTGCCCTGCAGAGCAAAGCACACACCATTGTGCCACTTGGCCTCTTCCTATTGGGTCTTGTGTTTTTGCTCATTTGTTTGTTTTTATCTCCTTCCTCATACTTCTGTTTCTCTTTGCTTCCTCTGGACCCCAGATGAGCCATTCCCAACTTTTGAGGACATTATGCCCTTTTGTTCAAATCCCAAATCTATGCTCCTCCCCTCTAAATGGCCTATATAAAATACATTTCTATATGTCAAGGGAAATTAATGTTTATATATATATATCACTCAGTAGGTTGTCTGCCACTCAATAGTTGTTCAATCAATGATAGTGCCCATATTTCCTCTTAAATCAAATATTTACATTTTCCCCCTAATCTTTCACTTTCCATAAAGGAGCCAAGATGACTGAGTTTAATTTCAGGATTTTACAAACTTCGCTGAGTTAGCTGACAACCTGGAAAGGAAGGGAGTATTGAAAAGTCAGGGTTTGGTTCACTGTCCTAGGCTTTCTCCTTCATCTTGTTTTGAGTTATTCATATGCCCTCTTTTTTCCTGTCTCCTTTCCTTGTGTTCTCTCTCCATCATGCTCTCACCTTTCTCCTCCCACATTCATCTCTCTGACTGCCCTTCTGCTCCTCCATCCCCTCTTTCCTGCCCATATCAATTTCCTCTCCCTCTCATCTTGATTTGTGTGTACTGTCAGTCTCTGTCCCGATTACACTTTGTTTTCGTCTCTTTTCCATCAATTTTCCTGTCTCACAGTTCTGCACATTTCTCCTGTTATTTACTTCACTCAGAGTCATGATCCTTCCATTCTGAACTAAAATTTGCCCCATCTACAGTTTCCTGTTGTCAGAATGAATTTGGGCAATTTAATTCCCCTGGGCCTCAGTGTCCTCATCTGTATGAAGAAGGGGTTGGTCTATTTAGAACATAACATTTATGTATAAACTCACTGAGCCTCTCACCTACTTAGGGAAATAAGACCAGGCAGGCTTTATAATCCCTGTCTTATGTGAGAAGTGAGTGAGGTTCAGAGCATTCAAGGGACTTGCCCACAGTCACACAGCCAGTAAGTACCAACGCCCAGATGCACACTTAAGGCATTGACTCCCCCTGCTTGCTACTTCCAGGTTTAAGATTTAACCACTCCATGACCTTTCCCTTTCTTCCTTGGCCAATAACTAGATAATAATCAGAGATGCGGCTATTGAGCTTAAGGACAGAAAACCACCCCCTAAAAGGCATTACTACTCATTTCTCCTTGAAGGGAAGTCAGAGGGCGTTGGGTGTAAGGTAGGACTCTGACAAGAAAACTATGGCAGTTGGGCCACAATAACCCCTCCAGATCCTTCAATCTAAGGCTGCAGGAGGCATGGTTGTTCCCTGCAGCTGACCAAATTGGAAGATGGAAGGCAAAGGAAAGGACCAGGCTCTGTGTGAGGCCCTGGGTGGTCTCTGTGCCAAGTGCTGTGCTGAGACATAAGGATAAGGAAGACCATTTGGGTCCTGGAGGAGGTCCCCATCTAGGGGGGCATTGTGATGCCTCCAAACTGAGAATGGCTCACCTGGAAACTGGAAGGAAGGAGGGAAATGCAAGAATGAGAAAGTGGAGGAGGAAGTAGAGAGGACAGAAAGTGGAATGGCACAAGGGTGGTCTGGGAAGAAAGATGGTGGGCCCTGGCTCTTCCAGTGTCTTCTAAAAAATCTCCTCCCTGTCAGGGGAGGAGCAGCAAGGAAACTATCTGGTCTGTCTCCCACCCCATCGCTGACACCCAAGCACCAGGCATTGGTGAGGATGGGTAACATCATACTCTCACAAAACCCAACAACAGAAATCTTCCTTTGGGTTTTCCTTGGTCCTTCTTCTCTCTCAAACTCACCTCTCCCACTCTTTCACATGCCAACCCTCCTCTGCCTGGCCAGTCCTGTCCTGCCATGTGGCTCCTGGTAGGAAGCGGTGGGAGAGAGGAGGGTATATGTGGGGGTAGGGAGGGATGCTGCCCCCTCATGGGGTCTGGGCTCCAAGGGAATAAGGGTTCTTTTCCAAGATTTGGGGTGAGATGTTAGGAAACCTATTATCTCAGTTTCCCCCTTGAAGGGCAGGCCCCAATCTTGGGGCAAGGGTGCTCTAGGGAGGGAGGGTGGATGGTGGCAGATTTTTTTGAATGTTGGTTCTTGGCAGAGCCTATGGGTGCTGCCTACTGCAGCCCTCACCTCTGGGTGGAGCAGGTAGTTCGGCACCCAAGTTGGTCCACCTGTTGTCTGTCTCTGTTCCCAGTTATTCTAAGTTGTCCTGTCTGTCTGGTTTATAGTTTCCTAGAGTGTGTTTCTGTCTGCCTGTCTGTCTGTCTGTGCCTCTGATGACAGTTTCTTGGCTTCTCTGGAAGGAGCCTATCTAGATGTTTTCTGACAGTGTATGTGTCAGTCTGTCTGTCTATTCTTGGATTTGTGGGAGAATTCCATCCTGTGATAAGTTTTCTCCCATCAGACTCCCAACATCCCTGCTCCCAACCCTATCCTTGACTCCTTCCCAGCCCTTAACCCCTCTTTAGCCAGGTGTCCCACCTCCCCGTGAGTTTCTCTACAAGAATGCAGAGGTCAGAGACCAGGCTGAGGGCCAGCACAGAGCCCTCTAACACCAGCCAGGCTCCTCCCTATAGGCCAGTCTGGTTTCCTACCAGCTCAGCCAGCCTCCAGGCAGATCAGCCTCTTCTGAGCGTTTCTAGGAATGGGCCAATTAATCTCTACAGGAGACACCAATAAAGACCCCAACCCAGTCATCAGATCTCAGGGTCACTGGGGCCTTTCCTGTGTGATCACAAAGCTGGCCACAGAGGCCCCCTCACCTTCTTCCACTGTACCCTAAAGCCAGTGGTGACCAAGGTCAGCACAAGTTTGATGTGTCTGTCCCCTCCTTGCCCGCACCCAAGCTGTAGGACTGAGCAAGAATTCCTTTCCTTGAGCCTTTAGGGTCATGCCCTCGGGGCTGCAGTGCTGCTGATCTGTATAAACTGATAGAGAGGAGCTGCTGTGGGGAGGGGGGGCGGTAGGTTTGGGGAGGAAGAATCCTCAGCCCAGGGTTGAGACCCAGGGCCTGGAGAGATCTTCACTTCCTCCCAAAGAGGGGGAAGCTCCAGCCCTGTTCCTTTGTGCTTCCCCATCTGTAGAACAGACAGCCTTTGGGGCATGGGGTCAGGAAAAATCTGTCTTGGGACCTGGGGCCTCCCAAGAAGTGATGCTTCCAGAAGTGTGAAGTGATGCTCCCTGAGGTTGAGCAAGTCTGGAAGCTGCGTGTCTGTGAGATGGGAGGCTGAGTGGTAGGCGTCAGGGACTGGGGTACAATGGAACAGCTATGGGGCTGGCAGTTATTGTGGGCTCCATTGTGCTTAGGTTCACACATCCCTAGGCAAACAGCCTGTGCTCACCAGGGTAATAGGTGCTCAGGTGAGAACTGGGGGAGTGGGCCCAGCACCAACCAGAGGGCAGCAAGTCCATGCCAGGATCTTTCAACTGCCTTCCCCACCTCCTCCCTGCTGCTAGTTGATGGCAAGGGCTTTATTCTGGAGACTTGAGGAGGCTAGTAATTGCAGCCCTACTTTCTATCCCATGGGTTCCCCTCCCCCTCAGTCTCTCAGTGACATTCGGAGCCATGACCCTAGAGCTGGCCAGCTGCCTCCTAGCATCTAGGAGAATGGCAGCCCATTTGTTTCCATCAGTGGCAGTGGAGAGAGATGAGGAAGATTGGCTTCTATTAAGGTATGACAAAAGGCTGGGGGGCAGGTCAGAAAGAGGAGGTGCTAGGGAGGAAACAGAATAACCCCCAGCCTGCTGAGGAGGAGATAATCGTGGGGATGGGGTGCAGTCTGGACTCCTGCAGACTGAGCTGACTCACCCCCAGTGTTTGGTCCTTCTTCCTAAATGACTCTGCCCTACTCCAGAATGGAAGAGATACTAATATTCACTGAACACAATGTTTATTGAACATGCCAGGAATGAATGTTGTACTAAGCACTCTCAATATTTTATCTCAATTCTCTGTGAGATAGCTGCTTCTCCCAATTACAGATTAGGAATCTGGGATGAAGAGAAATTGGGTATCTTGATAGAGGGACCACCAGGAATCAGTTCTGGGACTGGAGAGGGTGAGCCCAGGCCTAACTCCGAATGCATCCTCTTTCCACAGAGCTGCTGCTAGGATTTTTTTTTTAAGCAGCATAGGAGAAATACTTCATGATAATTCATTTAATCTTAAATAACATTTATTTTCTCTGATTATAAGTTACACTTGCTAGTTGTTGGAAATGTGGAAAATACAGGAATAAAAAGAAAATAAAATTGAATCCAGTCATACAAAATTAACTTCTTTAATATATTAGTGTGTAATCTTCTGGGTTTTTTTTTTTTATGCACTGGATTTTATGTTTCCTCCCATTTTAAAAAAAAAGAATTTTGTAGCCCGCATGTCCCACTGAATGCATTGAGACAGCTTCCTGCCTAACCAATAACCAGAACCTCCTGGTGCCTCCACACCTCTTGTCTGTCATCTGCTAACCAGCCCACAGACCCTCAGGGTATATGTGGCAGTGACTTCAGGCTCTGGAAGAAGGGTCACACTTCCAAGAATGACTTCAGGGAGAGCCCTCTGTTAGTGTTGTCCTGTGCATCCCACTGCCATTCCTCTCTCCCCAGCTGGCCTGAGGCATGATCAATGGGCCAGACAGTGTTTACTCAGCCATTATGAAGCAATTAAGTTCTCAATCAACACAGTTTAGTCTTCAAACTGCTAGGCTTGGGAGCTTTGGTGTCAGTGCCTACTCCACTGGTCACATCTGAGGCTCAGAGGATGCTGGGAAACCTGACCCACCCACTGGTGGAAAAGGGAGGGGCTGCAGACCATATTCTCCAAATCCCTAGAGAGGCACACAAAAGCCTCAGCTTCTCTCCCAGGCCTTGGGGTAGGGATAGGGGTTGGGGGTGGGGCGGGTAAGGCTAAGGGGAAGTTGTCTGGTCTTCTTCAGAGTCTAGTTCCCAAAGGCCTTTGCAAGGATTGGAATCATGTGACCTGAGCCAGAGCTCTAGAAATTCCCATGCCCTGCCCTGGAGTGGAGCATCCTGCCTGCTTGGCCCATGTGGGATTCTGGGGACTGAGGACTCTGTCTGGTGTGGGGCACAGAAGGGGTAGGGGAGAGGCTTGCTCCTTTTCATTTGGGCTTTTTGAGCAGATTTGCTGACCAGTCTTCTGAAGATCTCCTGTAGTTACAGCAGAATTCACCTTGGCTGGGCTCCATATCTGAGGGTGACCACAACAAGATGACAGAAGAATGTGGTCCAAGAGCTAGTGAAATCTGTCCCCCAGTGAACTGTGTGACCTGTCATTTTACCTTTCTGTGCAATTTGCCCCACCTGTGTCTTCCCTGCCAGACCTGGTAGGCACCACAACAAAATAGATGTCAAAATACTGTGATACCTTGGCAGTTGGTACCCCCACTAATTCCAGAAAGCATTAGGAAAGCTTTGTCTTGTCATGATGTTTGACTTTCTGTTCAGAAGACGTTCCTCAGCTGGGATGTGAAACTCATGTCTGGAGTCAAGTATTTGTCCAGGTCAATTTCCTTGTGCACCTTTCCCTCCCAGACCTTGAGCCATCCTCTGAGACTGGTGTCTTCATGAGGCCTAGGTTGTCACCCGAGGGACTTAGGAAACTTACCTAAGCCTATACAAGTCAGACCTTCTTACCAAAGTCAGAGGGCTACGCAGTGTGGGTGAGGCCAGGCTGGGGCCTGCCTTCAAAGGGCTGCTCATTAAGACATTCATCTTCTCAATGTCAGTGGCATTGAGAGATGGTCAGAGAATCTCTCCTCACTCAGTATTTGTGTTTTGTGTCCCCACCCATGAGAAAGGGAAAGAGAACACTAGCTGTCATATACTCAGCACTTGCTATGTGCTGCACAAGTAGTATTTAATTCTTGCTAAAAGCTCATAAAATGTTTCTATGATTGTTCCTGTGTCACAAACAAAGATACTGAGGGTCAGAGATAATGAATGACTTATCCAAGGTCCCAATGTCTGGTACATGGCAGAGCAAGGATTTGAACCCAGCATCTGCTGCAGTTTCTGCCACTGGGGTCGGATGAAGAATGGAGGTGTTTTTGAGAACAGGAAGTGAAAGTGCAGTAGGGGGGTGGCAGCTGGCTCCCACTTCCCCAGCCACAGGAAGCAGGCTGCTGGAGGTCAGGTCCTCTCAGTGAACTTGACTTGTAGGTCAAGGACTGAGAAGGCCAGGCCTTTCTTTCCTGACCTCCCTGCTGTGCACGAGGCTGTTTTCAGACTCCAGGCAAATTAAGAAAACACATCAGAGTAACCAAATTGAGGAGGAAGATGACCCAGAGAACATTTATTAGGGGTAAAAAAAAAAACACCCAGACTCTAGGCTTTATTATTTTAAAAAAATAAACAACTAAAGATAATACTTCCAGAACAACAAAATGAATACACCACAAGGAATGTCTGGCTATCTCTGTTCAGTCAGCCTTTATTAATGAAGAGTTTTGTCCAATTTTCTGGGGAACATTTTTGTTTCATTAACTGAAAACTTCTTGTTTGAATCTTGGATTTTTTTTCGTTCCCAGAAAGAGTCACCTCTCTTTGCCATCAGGCCTAGAGATTTATCTGACCTCACTATCTCCTGTGCTTTTCTTGTTTTGTTTGGTCTTTCTCCTCTGCAAGGGCATCATTACTTATTCATTTATCTTCTAACCAACACTATGACAATGAAAATAATTTGTAATTCTAATATGTGGTTCTGATGTATGACAAAAAGGGTTTTAAATTTGTTTTACAAAATCAGAAAAGAAGAAATAATCTTAATCTATAGCAAGTGTGATTTAATCATACCAGGCATTCTTAAAGACTTTACTGCCTTTGAGAGACCTTGAGATGGCTTAAGAAAGGAGAGTTTGACATTTCTTTGGTGACAATTAAAAAACAAACTGGGGAAGACAGCTGTCTCTGAGGGAACACTGGCATGTGTTGTGGTCTCCAGTGAGGAGAGGCCCCAGATGGAACAACGAGAAGGGTCTGTTGATTTAGAACCTCAGAACGTCATGGCTGGAAGCGAGCCAAGCCATGCAGTGGCCCTGACAGAATAGGTAGGAGGCTGAGGACCAGACAAGTGTGCCTTACCCACGGTCTCCCAGCTGGCAAAGTGTAGAACAAGGTAGAAGTCAGACTTCCTAGTGAAACCTGACTTAGATAAGGTACCCACCTTCTCTGTGCCTCGGTGTCCTCAGCTATAACATGGGGTGGGAGAACTGTCTAATCCCCAAGGCTCTCCTAGCAGTGATTCTTTAAGAAGGCACTGTGCCTTGGCCAAGGAGGAGACAGACACATGGAGAGACCAGGAGCATCCACAAAGCGAAACAAGGGGCAAATGATGTGATACAGACAGTAGACTCAAGAGGCATACGGAAACGGCAACACTTGAACTAATATGAGCATACGTGAGAAAAAAGCCAGTGCATGGGTTTATTCTTTCTCTGTTTTACTTATTGTTAAAACACAAAAGGAAGTTTTAAAAAGGAGAAAATCCTCACCTCACTTATAACCTATAGTCCTTGCACAAGTGCCTCCTCTCATTTTCCCTGTTCTCCACACATTTGGGCTGCCAAGTCGGGGCGGTGGGCTCCCCGAGTGCCACAGGGAGGGTGTGGTGCCCTCTTCCCTCCTCCATGCCATGGGCTTCAGCTTTGGTCCTAGACCCACATGCTGTTCTGGTCACTCCCAGGACAGAAATGATGGGAAATGAAGGCGGCTGAAGTGGAATGTCAGCCGTGACCTTAACAACTCATGTGTGTACAGCATTTTCCAGATTACAAAGCTCCTTCTCATCCTTTCACTCATTATTTGAGCTTCATCACCAACTCGTTAAAGGTCACAAGGGCAAGAATTATTGTGTCCATTTTATAGTCAAGGAAATACTCAGAGAAGAGGAGCGACTTGGTCAGAGTCCAAGGGTGGATCCTGGCCGAAGCTAAGATGACAGCCGCACGAAGCGCAGTGAGGTGAAGGCCTTGCCTCCTCCTTGTCACTGTTTCAGTGTGTTGCCTCGGTCACGCCCCCAGTGCTACCACCCACACAGACTGGTGGGATCATGGGGTAGTCTCCGCGTTCTAAGTCTATGCCAAGGTTTTGCAGCTTTGGAGATCAATTAGGCTATCCTAGGCCCTTTGATTTCGGGAAAACTGACTCACCCGAGACCAATTCATGAGAGACTGATGTAGCACATTAGCATGAGTTTACAAATTCATAATGAAAAATGGTCCTGGTGAACAGGATACTCTTAATTACTGATCAATAAAGAATTTAAAATATGAGTCCCCTTTCTTGTCCAAGAGCAGAGGGCTGAGTGCCGGTTGATCTTTGTGGATTCCCTTCTAGGGTGGAAAGGAAGAGACAGGAGAAAAGCAGGTAAAGGAATGCCCTGAGCTAGAAGACCAGCTCAGAAAGACTTCAAGGGAACACTGAATATGGTGCTAGTCCTGGGTTCTGGTCCTGACTTGGCCACTTACAAACTCTGTGACCTTGGTTCAATTACTTAAATGTTCTAATCCTCGATTTACTTATCTGTATTTAAAATGTGGATGTCAATACCACTTACCTCTAACCACTTACCACTAGGGTGGTTGGGAGAATTAAATGAGATGATGCTTGGCAAGGAGTCTGGTATATAGTCAGCACTCAATAAATGCTAGCTATTTTAAAGCTGGATTTTTCAAGGGCAGAGAGGAGAAACCAGTTAGGACCCCAGAGTCCCAGGAGAAGGGGCTAGAGACTCGGTTTAGAGAGAATGCGCACTGCTTCAGGGATGGGGTCCTGGTGGCAGAGATCTGGTACGGCAGGTAGCGAGGGACGCACTGCCTTGCATGTTGTTCAGGGCCATTGAGCCCTGCCCTTCACGGACAGGGTCCCTCCCTCCCTTGGATGGGGGTGATGGGCATGGAGGAGGAGCAGTTTTTTGGGTGTTTCTATTCAAGCTTGGCCCCATGAAATACAGAGCATTGACTGGAAAAGCCCAATATCTGAGAGAGAGAGACAGAGAGACAGAGATAGAAAGAGAGAGGGAGAGAGACTGACTCTGAGAAATGAGGAACCAGTTTGGGGAAGAGATTGAAGGAGCTAAAGGCCCAGATGAATGCCAATGAGGCAGGGAAAAAGATTTTTCTAGACATGGGACACAAGAGGATATGATTTAAGCCACCACCAGGCTGTTATGGGGCAGGCTAGGATGAGATTAAGAGCAGAGGCATTTTTATCAGGAAAATCTTCTTGCCAGTTTGACTGCCTGTTCTCCTAAGAGAAGGAGACCATTTAGCCACCTCAGGGAAAGGTTTATGGCCTGGCACTGACTCCTGCCCCACCTGTCGAGGGCTCTCCAAGCTGGGATTTTTGAGGCTTCTTCCCAAAACCAGTGTGTCCTGCATTGTCCCTTCCTTCAAAACATTTTTGTAAGTGACTCATGAAACCCACAGCTGTGTGGGAAATGGCAGGGCCATTCTGTTATTGTAAGCTTGTGAATGATTTCTACTGCAGCAAGTAAGATTGAAGCTAGACATTAGGAAGGACTTCCAGTAAGAAAGGTGACAATAAGGAAGATGACTGTAGGGAAACAGGTAGAACTTTTTCTCCATATTAACTTGATGGATGTCCATAGCAATAGCCTACACCAAAGGTAATTCTGCCATTTCCATCTCTTGTGTCACAAGACTCCTGTTTTGGCAAACACACACCTTACTGCCATAAGCACCTGTAGACCATCAGAGAACTTTCTCCTGGCATGTGCTGCAGTTGAGCCTGTGAGGAGGTGGAAGGATATGCTTCCCTGGAAAGGAACATCTACTCTGCTGGGGTGAGGTAGAGCTGATCTGGGTTGGACTGGGACGTGGGTGAAATGAAGGGACTTTAGGTCTCATGCCCTGCCTCTGGGCTGGGCTATGCGCACACATGGCTGTGTAGGTGACCCTCAGAGGGCTCTCCATGAGAGCGAGAAGAACAAGACGGGGCCTTTGCTCTCTGGGGAGTAATTACTCTTGAGCCAGAAGCTGGGGAAGCACAAAAGGTCCAGATTAGAGTAGGAAAGCTACACTTGCCCAGCATCCAATAGGTGTCAGAGGCTTTATGGACATTATTTTACTAACTCTTCTAGCAAAATCATGTGGGAAGGTATCTGAACTTCACACACAAGGAGATAGGCTCAGAGAAGTTAAGGAACTAGCGCAATGTCACATAGATAGTGGCCGGATTTTAACCAAAGTCAGTCTGTCTGGTTCTCAATCTCATACTTGTTACACTCCTCTTGGCTCTTACTGCCTTCTGGTCAGCTTCTCTGGGCATCACCTCTAATTCAGAGCTTCAGTGATAATACCACAGAGAAAAGTCCAATGTTCCATCACTTAAAGAACTCTAGTACAAGACACCAAACCCATAAAAAATGATAGTTCAAGTTAAAGGGCTGTTCTTTATTCTGAAATCACATCCTTCCTACACTTTTAATTTTTTAATAATATTATAGGGAAACTGAAGAGTGCTTTTAACAATTTTTCTTATTTAGCAAAATAGCATGTTGGAAATCCTAAAAAGGAAAAAGACAGTTACCACTTACATAGGGCTTACCTAGCACTTGACACATATCACTACTTAGTTCTTTCATAGAGAGGAACGTGCGGCACAGGGAGGTTAAGCAACTTGCCCAAGCGCACACGGCAGGTGAAAGGCAGAGCCAGCATTCCGGCCCAGGCAGCCTGGCCCCGAGCCCACACTTGGGGCTGCCACAGTGCTGCCCCTGATCAGGAGCTGGCCAGCTCGGACGTGGCCCCATGTGCTCCCTCCTCTCAGGGGCTCCAGAGGCACTCACACCCAGGGTCTGGCTCCCAGCTGGTGAGCTGCTGACACCTCTCTTCAGGACACCACTTCCACCATCACCTGTGTGGTTCCTGGCAGTTACTGCGGTCCATTTGGAGATCATTACACACCCAGGCCACAAAGGGCCAGCAGGGGGTGGGTCCTCACGGGACAAGTCCATTTTCTTTCCTGCAAGTCTTCCTTGCTGGAATAATGGGCAAGACCTAGAGTGTTCCTGAGCCTCCTCCTCCAGCTCCCCATCCAACTCTTGGTGCTCCTGCTGGGCAGCCACCACTGCTTACATAAAGATAGGAGGGAATCTGCCCTGGAGGAAAATCTGGGGAACGATAAACACGAATTCGGGACAGGGACTCCTCTGAGGAGAGAAGGAGGAATGCTTGGGGTATTAAAGTCTTCTAATGTGCTATTTCTTGAGCTGGGTGTAAGTATATATGTTTCTTTATACTTCACATATGTTATTCATATTTGGGTTTTTTAAGATTTTATTTATTTACTTTTAGAGAGAGGGGGAAGGGAGGAAGAGGATTGGTCGCCCCTCACATGCCCCCCACTGGGGACCTGGCCTGCAACCCAGGTATGTGCCCTGATTGGGACTCAAACCAGTGACCCTTTGGTTCGCAGGCCAGTACTCAATCTACTGAGCCACACCAGCCAGGACACATATGTTATTCATATTTGCATTACAGATTAGTTCATAATAAAAGAAAAAATTAAATAAAAGCCAGAGTTCACTGGGCTATAAATATTAAGTGCTGTCTGTATCAGCTGTGAGATTACTTTAGGTTGTGTGTTCAGGGATGGTTTTAAGGGGAGCAGTTCCAGAACTTCATCTTAAGGTTGGTAAGATGAGAACGTTGGGAGGAGAAACATCGTATCTTAGGGGTAATGATGTGAGCAGACATAAAAGGTGAGAAGATCCGAGGTGCATTTAGGTGCACACTGAGTTATGTCTGCCGGGGTTAGAAGAGGAGTGCACTTATGAAACTGTGTGCTGTGGTGGGGGCAGGGAAAAGGCAGGATGTGCTTAGGGCTTGATTTTGCTACGGATCCATGCCTATTTGTGAGGAAATAAAATACTCAAAATTATTAGGATTCCAGAGGCAATAAGATGGCATTGGTCAGTGTGGCAAGCTTGGGAGCTTGTGAGGGAGCTGTGCTGAGGAAGCTTCTAGATAAGACCTCCCTGGGGTACACCAGGTTCTGACATGCCCAGGTGCTAATGTCCCATTGTGGGGTGAGCTAAGCAGGGGTGTTTTCCACATTGGACATCTGAGGCAGGCTGCCTGAGCTGCTCCCATGACACACCTTGAGTGAGGGCCTTGTTGGTATTGTGGGCCTGGGTGTGGGGAGGGCGCAAGCTCAGAGAAGTGCACTCCCTTTGACAGAAATCCCTCCCTTTGACAGAAAGCCCTACAGACAAACCAAACTGGCCAGCACCTTTTGGAACAGCTGTGAGACCCAAGTCTGGATTCTCCAAGGAGTGGACAGGAGAGAATAATTTACTCTCTCAGAGCCCTGGGGAGATGGGAGGAAGACTCATCTGTCAAAACCAATGAAGTCAGGGCAGCCTCTGTGAGTAGATGAGCCCAGAAAACCACAGCTGCCCTCCTCCAGGGGTTTCTATTCTGAGACCTGGCTTCCAGCTTGGATAATGTAGGTCAAGGAGCCACGGGCCAGAGGAGGTGCTGGCATGAATTAAATGACATAAGGGAAGCAAGGGGAGGCTTGTGCTGTGTCTTCGGGTGTTGAGGGCTGACTGGTAGGCATCAGCAGGGCTGGTACAGAAGGAAGGGGTAAGAGAGAAAGCTGGGCCCCTTCTTCCTTCCAGATGTCACAGCGTCTTGCTCTAATTGTCCACTTCATGATGAGGAAACAGAGGTCCAGAGAGAAGCCATATGTTCCTAAGGTCATACCGAATGCTGCGGATGGAAGTGACATTGGACCCTGACTCACAGGGCCCTTTCCACCACCTCAGGCAGCATTTTCCAGCCTCTTCTTTGAATCAGCACAGAAGCTTTTACCTCTGGCCTCTGCTCACCTCAGCCCTCCCCAGTACCATCTGGGACCTCAAAGGATACTTGGCTTCTCTTGGTCAGTGACTATTCTGACCATCTAAGATCACTCTACTGACTCAGACAAGGACAAAACAGAAGTGTTTCAGTAAAGGCTGAAAAATCTTGACATGTGAGGCGTGTTGTTAGCTTTTATCTAGAAAATGCCTCATTTCTTAGTCCCAGAAGGACTTTAAAAAACCTGGCCAAGTCTGGGATAATCCAGTGTTGGGGAATCGTCCAGCCTCAGAAGGCCTGTGGCCTTCCAAACACTCTTAGCAAGCCGCTAGTAATTACTGTTGTAGCCACTCAAAGATGGGAGAGCAGCTCCGCCTACCCCCCACCCCACAAGCTGCCCACCACCATCAGTACCAACAAGCCTCAGAGCTGGCCTTCCAGCTCTTCCTCATTCCTTTCTCCACCTTTGTGCCAAGGGCTACCACCACCCAAGCCAGCCTCTGGTATGGAAGCGTGAGCCTGGGTGCCTCTGCCCCTGATGTCTTCTCTCCAAGCAGAGCCCATGCCCTCTCCTCACCCTCACACAGCTCTTCTGTTGCTCCTGTCCCCTCCAGCTCCTCGCAGGAACTCAGCTTCCTGGCAGGGGCCACAGAAGCACAGATGACAGGGTCCTGCCAGGTGCCCTCCTTGTCACTCACTGCTGTTACAGAAAGGCTAAATATCCTGTGGTGGCCAGCATCCCAATCTAGGAAGTCATTTCACTTCATCACTCTCTTGGAAGAGAGATATTCACATCCTCATGTTGCAAATGAGAAAACTGTGGTGCAGAAAAGTAAGTTACCTTATTGTAAGTAAGGTGCTGAAGATCACCAGCTAGTTATGTTGCAGAGCCAGGGGCCTCTCTCAATTCAAGCCTCCTTACTTGTGAATGAAGATTTCATCAGTGTTGAGGACAACAGTGATGAATGTCTGAAATCTGTATAGTATGTGGTACCCAAACAGTTTCTCCGTATGACCAGAGCTGCCTACAATACTTGGCACTGATCTCAGCATATGGAAGACAATCCATGATCATCTCTACAGTACAGTGTTTTTAGCCTGGATTCACAGAGTCTGTAAGACCTCTGAATGTGGAGGTAAAATTTGTCATATATGAAGTAATGTGCATTTTTCTGGGAAGAAAGCCCAGAGTTCTTGTCAAAGGTGCTGGAACCCAGAAAGGCTCACAGGTCTGGGGGTAGCGAGACCAGGGTAGTCCTGGCTGTCCAGAAAAAGGAAGGAAGAGGAAAAGCTGGGTATCTGTCACTGATTGGGTTCTCTAGGAAGCACACTGAGCTCAGGGTGCCAGATGTTTACCATTCAGGATGCACTTGGGATCAATACCCGCAGAAGGGAGGGGAAGAACACAGCATGGGGCAAAGGGAGAACTCAAATGCAACAGAGGTGCAACTGAAGACTTGGCCAATCCTGTGGCCAGCTCTGGAATGAGAGTGGCCTATCAACTTACCTCATGTTGGGTCCAAATGGCTAAGTCTTCATATCACCACCTCAATTCATCATGAAATGCAGACAGCCCTGGGAAAGACATGACTTTGGGCCAAGTATCTCTATTCAACTGAGACAATCCCTGAAGTAGCTGATGGGGCTGACCACTGAAGGCAGTGTCCAATAGCACTCCCAAATCTGGGCAAGAAGTTATTCCTTAAAGGAGGGTTTGGGTGGTGCATCACCAAACCCACCCCAGTATCTCTGCCCTTGGGAAAGTAGTAAAGATGAAATGATATTCATTCACCCATCCACCCAGATGTCTATCCATTATCCAATTCATTTAACATTTATTGTTAAATGAATGAGCCAGCCCACTGTGAGAAGCACCTGTGAGAAAAAGGTGTACATGGCACAGTCTGCTGGAGGAGAAAGACACATCAGTGAATAATTAGAGCACAAAAATGGTGTTGTTTTGCTAGAAGAGAGGCAAGTGCCAAGAATTATTAGATCATATTGCAGTGGTAGGCGGACTGACTCTTCTTGGGGGCAATGAGTAAGTCTTGAAAGAGTTGACAAGTCAGAGAAAGGAATGGGTGAAAGGGTAGGGGCATGGAGGGGAGAATGCATTTCAGGCAGAAGGAAGTCATGTGAGACTCATAGTGATCTGAGAGGGCTTGGCAGGTTTGGGGAGCATTTCAGTGTAGACAGGCACTCAGTGGGATAAGGCTGGAAAGGGAGATTTGGGTGAGATCATGAATATTCTTGAGTGCCACACTGGTGGCCTTTATCCCAGCAGTATTGGAAAGTCACTGGTGGGTTTTGAGCAGAGAGGTGGCATTAAAGCGTCTGCATTTTAGGAAGTCAGCTCTGAGAGCAGAGATGGTAGATAAGCTGGAGTGGCCCCTGGAACCCCAGAGGAGTCATATATGCACCAAGACAGGCACGCTCAGCAGGCACCCAGCATCCCTCTGAGCACAAGCTGGCTTTCCACAGAAGTGATCCTCCCTGATGGGATGTTCAGCTCCAACATACAGATCATTCTGGTCCTGGGCACATATAATATTCCTCTGAGCAACTGTTATTCCCTCAATTTCTCAAAGACTTTCATTTCCCATACTCAAATCCTGTGTTCTCATGTGTGGAATAACTGTCATGGATGGCCCAGGCCCCTGTGTATGTATCAGCCTAATAAGTTTTCTCACTTTGGTGCCACTCACAGTCTACTTTTTTACCTTCTCAAGTGGATGCCCCAGCCCAGGGAAGACTCTTGTGACTAGTGTTCTCCCATTTGTCAGCAGTGACCTTGAGTTTCTCCAGGCTAGTGGACTGCCATTCAAGGATTCTCTTTCTGCACTTGGACATGGAGCCCAAGGCAGCTATAATCACCAGGAGCTCAAGGGAGGGGCTTACTAAAAGCTATGCAGGTCACAGAGTGAATTCCACATGATTCCTGTCCAAGTGCCAGGCTGCCTGAAATCTGATCCACTAAGGGTGGCAGCTTCAGAGTGTGAGGTCAACCCAGCAAACTCTGGAAGCCTAAGGGACATGCAGACTGTTTCAGGAGGAATGATGTACCAGGCGCTGGAACAATGGGCTTCCAATTCCACAACAGATCATGGATTGAAGGAGATGGTCCTTCCTGCTGTGACAGCCTAGGATGAAGGTTCAAACCTCTTTCCTTGGACCATTTTTATAGATGGAGTGGAACAGGAGCTGGGAACATTCTGTTGATGCTCAGTCTTTACACAGAGGTGCTGAACACTCAGGCCTCCACAGCTCCCTGACAAAGCGGTCAAAGCACAAATCCACACAATGGACACTGGACAAATGCCCACCCAGGGGATGCCCACACTGTCGTGGCAACAGTTAAAGGGACTGCCTGTAGGTGGTGAATGAACACAGATTTCTCAGAAGCCATGGATCCCATGACTTGGTGACATCCCAGAGCAAGGCCCTTCACTGTGTTGTCACTCCCGTGATTGGAGAACAGGGGTGGGAAGAAGCCTCAGGGAAGCCAGTCCATCTTCAGTCTTCTCCAGACACCCTGGGAGGGCTGGGAAAAGCCCAGAGGTATGATGAAAAAACACTATTTTTTTCTGTTTCATGAAGGTTGACAAAAGACTAAATGTTGAGGTCACTTTCCACTTACGAATTCTCCATGCTGTTTTTCTGGGGATTCCTTTGAGACTCCATGCTGTAGGGTTCCAGCTCAGAATGCAGCCAACACTGCCATCACCACTTACCAAGGACTACTGTGTGCCAGGCACTGTACTATGTGCCTTGTAAGCTATATTTAATTCTCACAACAGCCTTGCCAAAGAGTTATTAGGATGCCCATTCCATAGATGAGGAGGTTGAGTAACTTGATCAAGGTCACATAGTTCGTAGCAGACCAGGGTTCTACCCCAGGTGTTCTTGAAACCAAAGCCCATGTTCTTTGCCCTCCATTATATAATCTAAACTTTGCCATGTTGGTGAGAGCAGTCCTGGGTTTTCATAGTCAGTCAGCTTCTATCACACAAGTCTGTGGAGAGGTCTAAGGAAGGGTCCTGTTTCTCCACTTTTAACCATATATCAGGGAGGGTCACAGTCTCTCAGGTCCCTGTGCACATAGGTGGGCAAAAGTGGAGTTGGTTCCACCAGCCAAAGAGCCTGGAACTTGGAGTTGGTGGGTCTCATTGGACTGGAATTCAACTTCACAGAATGTCTGAGCTGGAAGGATCCTGAGAGACAAGTTAGTTCCTCTCATGTGACTGGTGAGGAGGAGGAGTGACTGGGTCAAACTGACCCAGGAGGAGGATGTGAATTATTCAGAGCCTCACAGCTCTTTAGAGGCATTGTGTGTGCATGACTGTGTGAGTGTCCATGCACACACCCATGAATGTGCACACATGTGCATATGCTGGAGAAGGCAGCCGGGGCAGCCTAACTCCTAGGCCCTGTGAATGAGTTCAGGTGAGAAGGCCTTGGAGCCTTTGTCTATATCCAGAGAGGTGGCCCACAAAGAAGGCTATTTTAAAATTTTGTTTTGTTTTAACACACATAGTTTATTTGCGACAAGGTGACTCTAAGAAGTGTCAATAGAGGAGTTAGGAATGAGACACAGAAAAGAAGGAAGCCAACACAGGTTCATTAATAGTCAGGCCATGCTTTGGCCTACTGGTACTGTGGTGCACTGGGCACTTTGGGGAAATGGCATGGAATGTGCCTCACAGTTGTTTTGCCCAAGGGAAAAGAAGCAGGTGTATTTACCTATCAGCCTGGTCAGAACCTCTTGCCAAGCACACTCCAGCAATCAAAGAAAACAAAGGGCTATTTTTAACAGTATCTGTAGCCCTGAGTAGCCACCAGTTCTCTACAGAGTCTTAAAACCTTTTGGGGTGAAACATTTTGGGGTGATGTCTTTGGGCATCAGTACCAAGGACAATTGTAAAGGAGATGGATGAGACTGAATGTTGACCTCCAGGGGCCCTGAAGCAGGTTGTGCTCACAGACGGAAAGGGTTATTTCCAGGTGCCCTGCAGGAAGAATGGGCATATACTTTAGCAAGAGGAGTTGAAGTTAGAGCTTTGAAAGAACCTCCTGGTGATACTGGTTAAAAAAATCAGATATCTAGAACTCATCCAACTATGTAGCTTCATTGGTGGCCACACAAGAAATGACAGAGTGACAGAGCATAGGAATACACAGTAGCAAGGAGGGGTGCCTTAGGGAGCTGCAGGCTACTGGTTCCAGGGCAGGCCAATGAGCTCTCCTTCATCAAGGTGGTGGGGGAGGAGAATGCTGACAGGACAGATGGTCCTTCGCCCTGCCCTTGGTTATTCTAGCACCAGGAGGCTCCAAGTTAGGTGGAAGCAACAAGAAGAGGTCCCGTCTTTGGTGTGATTTGGGGCATCTGACATGGAGGCAAAGCCTTAGAAGAAATAAGGAAGTCCTGAGGTTGCCTATCTCTCCAATTAGGGCCACCCCACCTCCCCGGGCCCCTGCTCGTCTTCTGTAAAAAAAGGAGATTGGAAACCTGAACTAGATGACCTCAGGGTCCCTTTTAGTCCTGACTGGCTATCACTGTCCACTGCAGAGGCCATCCTCTGGCCCTTGGCTTTTCTTCAATTCTGTCATCAGCAAGTATTTACTGAGTGCTCAAACTTTGCCCAGCACTAAGTGGAAGAAGGAATCAAATTGGATATAGGCCCTGGCCTCTGGGAGAGGACAGATGGGGGAAAAAGGAGTTAATGTTGATTGAGCACTTATTTTGCCAGGCACTGTGCTAAACACCTTACCTATACTGACTCCTTTACCCCCTCCACCATAACCCAGGAAAGTAGGTACTAGGACCTCTGTTTTAGAAATGAGAAAACCAGGGCTCAGACATAAAACAACTTGACCAAAGCCACACAGTGGCAGAGCTTGGGTTGGAGCCTATACTGTGAGCAATGATGTTTCTCCTCCTCTGTGAAATAGACAGTGACTCTCTAAGTGCAGCTCCTAGTACTCCAACAGATAGAGCAGGGAAAGCTGGAGTCACCTAGGAAGGCTTCATGGAGGAGATGGGGGTAGCACTGAGCCTTGAAGGAAGGGCAGAACTTGGAGGCTGACTGTGGAAGGGAGCAACATATGTGAACTAATGTCCCAGGGCATGCTGGGGTGTGCTCTTCCAACCAACAGGTGACTTCTTCTTCTCTTTTTTTAAAAAAGATTTTATTTGTTTTATTTTTAGAGAGATGGGAAGGGAAGGGAAGGAGAAAGAGAGGGAGAGAAACATCAATGTGTGTTGCCTCTCATGTACCCTAACTAGGGACCTGGCTCATGACCCAGGCATGTGTCTTGACTGGGAATCCAACCAGTGACCCCTTGGTTCACAGGCCAGTACTCAGTCCACTGAGCTGCACCAGCCATGGAAGCAGGTGTCTTCTTATAGTGGTCAGGTTGGCAGCAGCTACAGCTGAGACTGCTGGTGGCTTCATAGGAGAAGAGGAGGGACCAGGGAGAAACAGACACTTCCCATAGCTGCAGGGCAAGAACCTCTTTCTTCACAGACACAGCCTAAGAGAGCTGGTGTCCACCTGCCCCAAGGGAGCTTTATGCCTGAGCCAGGCCTGTAAGCATCACTCCATTCCCCAGATTCATCTGGGCAAAAATAGAGCTTGTTCAGTGTGGGTTACTTCCCTCGGGCTACCTAAGCCAATGACCAGAGAGCTAGTCCACTGATAATTACGATAGTTGACACTTATATGCAGCAATTACCATGAACTAGGCACTGTTTTAAAAATTTTAACTAAGTCTTCCACCATCTCTATGAGGTAAATACTACTATTCTGCCCATTTTACAGATGTGGGAAGCTGGTACAGTAAGGTTAACTAATCTGCTCAGAGTCCCACAGCTAATAGGCAGAGCCCACATTTTATTTAACCCTGGTAATCTACTCTTAACCACTCAGCTCTACTGCTTCTAAGCAGAGGTCCATGACCTCTGGTTATAGCTGCTTCTTCCATCAGCATGGGATACCCTCCCCAAGTTTAGATCCTCCTCCTTGCCTGGGGCTCTTCCCTACCAAGATAGCTCCTCCTTAGAGGGGGCTGCAGGAGACACCGCCACCAGCCCCCACCAGTAGGAAGGCCCATGGCTGCCAGGGTGCCCAGTTTCTCCCCCACACTCACACCCACATGCACCCTGTCCCCCATCCCCCAACCGAGCACCGAGCACCGTTGCCTTTTGTTCACAGCGACAGCTCCTGTGCCCAGGCCAGTGGGGGCATGGAGGACTCCGTGGTGGCAGCGGCAGCGGTGGCAGCCAGCAGACCCAGTGCCCATGCCCTGAAGGCTCAAGCCCAGGAGCTGCAGGAGGAGGAGGAGCGGCCAGGGACAGGGGGTGCCTCCCCGAGGGCTGGCCCCCACCTCGAGGCCTCACCTGGCCAGCAGCAGCCTGCCCTGGCGACAGCGCTCTGCTCCCACGCCCCTGCTGCCTCTGATTACGAACTCTCCCTTGACCTAAAGAATAAACAGGTACACAGGGCCTCCAAGGGGGGTGGGAAGGGTGGTGAAGGGGCCATACCTTTGGGAACTGTCCAGGGTACCAGAGATCTCTCAAACTGGTGAGATGAAGCCACTGGGCCCACCTCTGCTGTAGCTACAGCTCTTTTGCCATCAGTTCTCTCAAACTGAACTAAGTAATCTGCCCTTCCCATAGCCCAGGACCCAATGCAACCAGCCTCTCATCGAAGGGTCACACCCTTGCAAGTCAGTCCCTTCGGCACTTTGTCTAGGGCTGTGCTCATCTCTCCACATGCAGGAAGCCTAAAATGCCCCACAAAGCACTAGGCAAATGGCCCATTGTTCTCTGGGGAAGCCCTACCCACACTTGCTACTTAGATGAGATAGCCCAGGTTACATGCTCACTCAAGGGGCAAGTCCCATGTCTGGGCACACACAGGCTCAAATGAGGTTCAGAGAGAGTGGTCTCCTGGTAGACTGAGGATTCCCAAGATTAAGCCAGATTGGGGGAAGTCCAAAGCTCCCCTTTTGGAGAGCAAGTCCTGTTGAGGGGTTTTAGGCCTCATCTTCTAATCTGTGAAGCAGGAGAAGAAAATGATGTCATGGGGGTCCCCACCCAACTCCCCCCAATGATAATGCCACAGTTTTTCTTGTTGGACAATTAAGAGACCTGAAGGAAGATCTAAAAGTGTGTGTGTGTGCGTGTGCGTGTGCGCTTAGAGAAAGACATTATGTCTTTGTGTTATTAAGAAAGAGCATTGAACTTGGAGCCATAGCCATGGCATCCAATTCTTGTTCCTATTCTAGTTAACTCTATGACTTTAGGAATGCCAGTTAAGCACTCTGGGCATCAGTTTCTGGTCAGCAAAATTGGGAATCCAACCTTGAATCATCTCTGAAGTCCTTTTTGCTCAGAAATGAGTAGTTTCTGAAGAACCAATCTTTAGCCCAGTCACAAGGTGAGTCTTGGAAGTGGAAGCTAGTAGAAAGGTCACTAAGGCTGGGTCAAGCCAAACCAACCTAATTTCTTTCTTTAGGCATCTATGCCAAGCTATTATCCTAGGTTAGGGGCCAGCTATAGTTTGGGGTATAAAGAAGTTGACAAAATCTCTTATGGTATCTATGTAGACATGATAGAAAGTAGATTAGATCACAATATAGTTGGGTGGATTGTTCTCAAACAGAATTCTCAAAAGTGTTTATTTTTCCATCAGTGCAAATTCCTGTGTGTGAGTGGGGCACTGTCCTTGGTCTTGCCCAGTTCAATCATTTGTAACAAGGTACTGCTTTCCAATGACACCGCTAATAGGGGACAGCTAATACCTTGATGACAGAATCCAAGATTTTAAAAATATCTCATCATGACAGAAAGATGGTTTAAATGAAATAAATCAAATAAAATAGGGAAAAATCTAAAGTTCTGCTCTTTGCTTTGCAAAGCCCATAGCACTAGTATAAGGTGGGCAGGCTCAGTCCTGGGAGAAGGGCCTTAGGATCTCGGTTCACTGTAAGCTTAAGGTGAATCAACAGCTGGGGAAGCAAAAGCACAGCAGCCATCACAGAGGGGTAGGCAAGGCCCCAGAAAAAGGAGCAGCCAGCCAGAGCCCCACACTGGTCAGGGCCTGTCTGGAGTCTATGCTTGGTTCTGGGGGCTTCACGTAAGGGAGAAGATGAGAATCCTGAGGTTCTCCTAAGAAGGAGAATAGGATTGGCTGGGGTCATATGGAGAAACTGTAGACATGAAAGCAAGCCTTAAATATGGAAGTTCTGGCATGTGATAAAAGCATTAGGTATATTTTCTATCATTCCAGGAAAGACAGTGGTACTACTGAATGGAAGCTATTGGAGAGGAAGCTTTCAGCTTGATTAACAGTTAAAGCTCTTACACATAAAGCATGTCTAACTTGGGAGGTAGTGAGTTCTGTGTTCCTGGGAATGCTCACACATGGTCAGTTGGCTTGGATGAGAGTCGTCTCAATTCCCCATGACTCTGCTCCTTGGGGACAGAGACTACCTCTTATTAATCTTTTATTCACCTTCCCCTAGCATCTAGCAAAGTGTCTTGGACATAGTAAGAGCTCACCAAGTATTTTTGAATAACTGTAGTGTGCAAAGTCGCGAGGGAATAGGGTATGAAAAGAAAAGAAGCATGGTCCTTACCTGCCCTCAAAGAGGTTACAGTTCAATTTAAGGAGTATCTAGTTAGTAACAGCCAAGAGGACACATACTTTGGCTTGGGCAGGAGAATGACTTTAATTCTGATGATTAGTTGGGATATGGAGAGCCATCAGGCTGCCGATTAGTACCACAGACCTTTTTTATAGTGGAGGTGTTTCTAATAGATGGGTTTGCATGTCAGGCCAGCTGGAGTGGGACAGGAAAAGTGAGGGTCAGTAGAGGTGATGGGGTCCTCACACTAGGTGGACCTAGTCCTGGAAAGGAGCTCACTTCCCTGGCTCAAGTATTTCTCTGGGCCAAGCATACACTGGGGATAGGGGGAAGGGGCAAATGGGATTGAGGGGCTAGAACAAAGTGATTGAAAACATGGCACACATTTACTAGTGACTGAGTCTGCTCTTCTCTCTTCTGCAAATGGACTGTGTGACATTGGGCAAGTTGCTTTACTTCTCTGGGCCTCATTGCCTCATACTTCTTTGGGGCTTTGTACCTGCCATTCCCTTTGACTCCACTACTGATATTCCTACTCCCTCCACGCTCCTGCACTTGGCCTCCATCACTCCTTCTCTTGCTTTGGGACTCACTTTCAGCACTCCTTCCTCCCCCAGGCAGCCTTTCCTGAACTCCCAACACTGCTCTGGATGTCCTTGCTCAATGATTCATTAGTCCAGGCCTTCCTTGTCATAGCTGTTTAGCCCTGTATCATTATTTCCTATTTACTTGACTCCCTCTTGGAGGGAGGGCCTTTGACTTATATTCCCAGTGCTGGAAACAGTGCCTGGCATGAAGAAGATGCTGGAAAGAGGAAAAGGGAAAAATAATAACTCAGTGACCTGAAGGGGGATAGGGATGAGCATGAAACCTTCACCTAGGACATGACTCTACTTTAGCTTTCTTTGAAATATAGGATTAGTATTCTGATCCTGCAATCTCTTCCAGTCACACAAATCCTATAGTCCTTGGGCTGGAGGGTATCTTGGACAATCATCATTTCCCCAGTCCACCAACCTGACAGTTCTGCTCCATCAGCGGGTCATTTTCTGTGGTTCCTCTCTCTCTCCTGCATCTGCTCCATCCCCTTACACCACTGATGCTACCTCTTAACTATTTTCCAAATCCTGCCCTCTCCTGACCCCTGCCCCCACTCTAGGCCAGCCCACCATCATCTCTGGCCTGTACTCCTGGGAAAATCCCCACAGAACCCCCTGCTTCAGGCTGTGCCTCTTCCAACCTAATCTCCACATAGCTACTGAGTCCCCTTTGTAAAGAGCACATCTGATTAAAACACTCCCCCGCCATGAAAGCCTTCCATGGCTCCTCAGATGTGTAGGACAAACACTTCTCCAGGCTTTTTTATCACCCATGTCCTGGCCCACTCAGGGTTCCTGCCTTTCCTATTTACCTTTCCCCAAATCTCCATGCCACCTTTGCCTCTGGGCCTTTACATATTTTATTTTCTCTACTGGGAATACTCCCCACCTGCCCCCCAGTCACCTTTGTGTGAGTGATCTCTCCTCATACTTCAGGCGTCAGCCTAGCTGTCCTTGAGTCTGGCTGTGTGCTTTGACTGAGTGCCCCAGCCAGTGACTGCTGGCTCTGAGCTGTCCAGTTGCTGTCCCACTCTCGGGGCAAGGACTATGTCTTTCTCAGGGCTGTCACAGAGTTGAGCAGATTGTGCACAGAACACCTCCAGGGGTGCTACTTGCTTCATAGTCTGTGTGAGGAGCCAACACTCTGGGCACTAGGTGCTGCCCTGCCCTTGCCAACCATTGTTTTCCTATACCCAGCACAGTCCCTGGTACCTAGGAAATGCTCATGATTGGGGGAATACAGGAAGGATGGAAGGAAGGAAGGAAGGAAGGAAGGAAGGAAGGAAGGAAGGAAGGAAGGAAGCTAGCTCACCCCAGGCTTCCCCACTTCCCTGCCCCCAGTCTCCTCCCCACAGTCGAACAGTGAGCAGGTCCTCCTGCACTCTTCTCATCTTCTCATCTTCTGCTCCCTTCCTCCCTTTGTCTCACTGTAATCCTTAGAGCTACAACCTTGGGGGACATGCAGATTCATCTGGGGGGCCCTTTAGGAAAGTGGCTGTGACAAGAGTATAGAGGGCGTGGGAGTGATTTCCAAATGCCTTCAGGCTCTGTGGAAAGATGTATCCTGTCCCCTGCCAGTGTGGAGGAACAGCCCACTGGAGCCCAACTCTGATGCTCTTATTATATCGACAGCTCTCTGTGCCATCCAACAGGGGGTCATGGAGCCATCGTCAGTAGTGTCCAGGCCTGCTCCCCAAGTTAGGGTCCTGAGCGGAAGCCATGTTCTCCTGGACAGCAGCCGCTTCCCTAGTAGATCTCCTATACCCAAACCTCAAGGGCTAGTCTCACCATGGGGTACCTCTCAAGAGGAGAAGTGGTGCCTATGTTTTCAATTCTCTGGGCCTCAGTTTCCTCATTTGTGAAACAAGGGATTGTCTCAGACGTGTCTGAGGACCTTCTTGCTCTGAAGCTGAGAGCTCTCCTGTGGGCCAGGGGACCCAGGGACCCCCTCTGCTCAGTGGAACGGTTTTGCACAGCTGCTCTGCCCGGGGCCTGTGATAGATCTTGGGACACCACAATGCAAAAGACACAGTCCCAGTGCTCAGGGAGCCCACATTCCTGCTGCGGCTGCTGACATGTAACCAGTGCTAGCTGGCGTGAAGGGCCCTACTGGGTGTTTTCCATGCATTATCTCCCCAAGTCTGCACCATCTCCCATTGAGCTAGGTACTATTACCCTCCCTACTTAAGAATAAGAAGACTTAGATTTAGTGATATAAAGCAACTTGTCAGAGGATACATCCCAGGTATGGGGCATCCCTCATATAGCCAAGACTTGGACAGTCTAGGATTTTAATGGAGCACCTGCCACTATCTTCTCTGTTACAGTGAAGGGTAGTTCTATTTAAGTGGCACCCAGGACAGTAGGGGAGCACCAAGAGGACAACAGCCCAACCTGGGGTTCAAAGTAGGCTTCCCAGTGCAGCTCACGTACAGGAAGTCTCTGTGACCTGGGAGTAGCTGAGCTGTAGCACCACCCACCCAACCTGGCTTCCCAATGTTCCTCAGCACTGTGGCTGCCCAGCTAGCTGCTCTTCCTTCCCTGCCATGACTTGGCGGCCATCTCTCAGTAGCAACATGAAAAAAGAGGGAGTATGTTCTAATTAACATTTAGAGGCTCATTAGAGAGACAGAGCCCCTGAGCTCTCCTCCACTGCTTCTTCTGACAGAAGCTAAGATATTGCTCTCTTGGGAGGATGGGAGGTCAAAATTACCCATGATTCATGGGGTTTAGAGAGAAGAGAGCAGAGCTGCTCCTTGGCCAGTGGGCCCAGAGGCCCCTTCCTCCCTGAGGCTGTCCTCCCCTCCCACATCTATCTCTCACTCTCTGCCCTGGCCCTGGTTAAGTACAGGATTAAGGTGAGTGGAGTTTGCCTGGGGCACTGTGAAGTCCCCAAGCACTATGTGAAGTGGGGTGGAGAGGCTGAGGGTAGATGAGGAGGGGTAGGGATGGAGTAGAGTATTTGACTGCAAGCTCAGATCCGGAAGAGAGCCTGGATTTTTCTTTCCCCTGAGACATAGGCGAGAATTCAGTTTAGTTCATATCTGCAAATATTTATTAAGCCCCCACCATGGGTCTGGTTCAGCACTGGGCACCAGAGATGCAGAGACAGATAATACTGTCATGCCTATAGGTACAGTCTGTAGGTGAGACAGAGCATTGAGGGTGGGAAGGAAGCAGTGGGGGCCACTGCAGGCTGGGGATACAGCAGGCACAAGGCTGGAATAAATGGGAGATGGTTGCATTGAATGCATTGGAGCAAATAGAGAAGATACAATATCTGAATTCAAATACCACAGTGAGCAGTTGTTCCGTGCCAGGCTCTACGGTGGTGCTATACATGGATCAGAGGATGATTAAGGCATGCCCAGAGGATGACAGAGGCCTTGAATAATCTATGCTCTGTTAGAGTCTGGGGGAGATGAGGGTTTGATAAATATCAGAGATTAGTGGGGGAAACAATATTCTCCATGGGGCCCAAGGCAGGGAGACCCCATCTCATGGACAAGGCACATTTCAGACAGGTCTTGGAGGAAGGAGACAAGTTTTACCTGGAGGGAAGGGGACTGGAGTGGGATTTGAGGGTGGTAAGAACATTGCAGGCTGAGCAAATGCTCAGAGCAAGAGAGCCAAACAGAGTTGAACTGCTGTTCATGGACTTTGTATAGTAGAGGCTGAGAAGCAGGCCAGACCAGACTGCTCATCTTCAAAATGTCAGGAAGGAGGATATAAACTTATTTTGGGCCCTGATCTCAACCAATAGAAAGCCTGTGTTTACATCTGCATTTTTTTTTCTTTTTTTTTTTATTATAGATTATTCAGTACAGTTTCAATCTTTTACTCCCATTCCAGCCCACCCACCCATCCCTCCCAACCTCCCTTCCATTTCCAAGCCCCGTAGTTTTGTCCATGTGTCCTCTATAT
>CM052539.1:81156259-81231949 GCA_028533065.1 Trachops cirrhosus
TGGTGCCTCTCAGCAGGGCTCAGGCCTCCGGCGCGCTCCTCAGCTCTCCCTCGATAGCGCACTGCTGAGCGTGCACCCGTGTGTCCCCTTTCCAGGTTTACGGGTGTCCACACTGGATTCCGAGGGGCTGGAACCTCCCCCGAATTTACGTCCTGGGCACCAGGGATCCCGCAGAATGCCTGCTCTTTTTCCGAGTTCACAGGTGTAGGCCCCCAGCCTTTTACTCAAAAAAGCAACTCCGGGTTGTGAGCCACAATGATCCCGGGACCCTTTGTATTGGCGCCTCCACCTCGTAAAGCGCGCGCGCCGCTTCCAGGATCTGTTTATGCTGTGGATCTTGGGGGACACGCGTCTCCCCCCACATCCCGGTCCGGGCACCGGAGATCCCACAGAATGCCCGCGCTTCTTCGTGCTCACGGCTGCAGGCACCAAATCATTCACCCAAGCCATAACTCTTTCTGGATTGGGGCACTCACACAAAGACCTGCTGTCTTTGGCACCGCTGGTGCCAAAGATCTTCCCCCAAGCTCCCCTCTGAGGTCCCCTCGGATCAGCACTGCTCAGTCTCTGTTTGGCCAGGGAGGGCGCGGGAGGGAGCGGATGACCCCGCTCCCCTACCCCGAGAGCCCTGCGGCAGCTCCCGGAGCTCTGGGGCTGGGACTGCGACCTCCCTGCTCCTCACTGGGCTGTTATAATCCTGCAGTAGTTTCCTTACCGTCTGGTCTTTCCGTGTCTGCCACAATTTTGATTTCTCATTTTCATGTAAGCTGCAATGTCCTCTTTAGTATGGGTAGGTTTTTCCGTCTTTTGAAATGGGAGGCAGCGTGTGCTCCCTCCTACCACGTCGCCATCTTCGAGAAAATTCCTCTACATCTGCATTTTGAGAGCATTGGCCAGGGTAACAGTGGGTAAGGTAGATGGTGGGGGTGAGAGGGAAGCAGAGAGGCAATAAAGAGGTTGCCAAGTATGGTCCAGGTGGGGAGTCAAAGAGGGTCCCCCACCTGTGGCAAGTGTGGTGGAAAGCCACACTTGCACTGCAAAAGATATTGGAGGGGGCATGGCTATAGGGCTTTGAGACTGACATATGTGGGGGGTGGGGCAAAGGAAGACCAAGGAAAAACGAAAAGTTTCCAGACCTGATGGCAATACAGACAAGGTGCTTTTAGGCAAATAAGGAAATCATTGAACTGGTTTGGATGAGGTGGGGAAAGATGATGGCTTTGCATAGGTGGATGGGGGGAATCCATGGGCTGTTGGAAATGCAGGATCAAAGCTAAGAATGGAGATTTGGGAGTCATTCATAATCATCATTGTCATCAAATAACTACCACTTATTGATCACCTACTATGTACCATGTGCTATGTGAAATAACTTAAGCCTCACAACAAGCAACAGAGTCAACATGAATAACCATATGTAACAGATAAGAAAACTGAGAGACAGAGAAGTTAAGAAACATGTCCAAAGTCAACCAGCAGGGAAGAGGCAGATCTGGAACTAGGTGTATCCCCTGTGGCTTGCTCTTCAACCCATTAAAGTAGAGTGAAGTTATGACAGTGTAGAGGATGTCCTCAGACTACAGGGGGAGATATCAGCCTGCAGAACATCTTTAGAGTTGCCCCAAAGGCTCTGCCAGAGATAGGTTCCCTTTTAATTACCTGTTAATTAACTACCAGGGGCTGCTCTAATGACTTCCAACACAGAAAGCACAGAAAATGTCCAGAAGTGCATAGAAAAACAATTCCAGAAAGTCCAGAAGTCCAGAAAAATAATTAAAATGTGTCTGGAGAACAGAAGATAGCACATGTATGATTTGTAACTAGCATGCTTAGGGATTTGGTGGTCAAGATGTAGGATTAAGGAGCTCTATGGAGACAGAAGAGCTGAGGGCAGAGCTTCAGGTTGATAAAAATATGCAGAGTTGCAGAAGAGAGAGGAGAAAAGTTGAGGATGGGCCATCAGATTTAGTGATTAAAGATCATAAGTGACCTTCCTGAGAGTCATTTTAGAAGACTGATGGGGGCAGGAGGCAGACTGCAAGGAGGTGGGCATACAGGTTGTATTGGCAATTGGGCATCTGTTCATGGAGTGAGGCAGGGGGTGCAGACCAGTTCTCCAAGAGGTTCAGTGGAAATAGAAAGTGATTGGGCTAATGCCTCAGAGCAGGGGAGCCAAGTGGAACTGTGTTTTATTTAGCCTGGGAGATCTGGGAGAGTCTATAGTCAGGTGGAAAGGGGTCAATGGAAGGGTGGGGGTTGAAATGCAAGTAAAAGAGAGACTAAAGGATGAAGTGAACTTATAAAGGAGGTAAGAGAGTGAGATCATCAGCTCTGGGAAAGGAAAGTTACAGGTCAGATTAGGAAGGATTTTTGGGTCACAAAGATAACTTTGGAATTAATTCTTTAATTTATTCAGTAAATATTTATTAAAGGCCCACAATGTCCTGGGTACTCTCCAAGCACTGGGGATAAACAGTGAACATGGCAGGCAAAGTCTCTGCCTTCATGGGGTTTATAGTCAAGTGGAGGACTTGATGGAACAGACTTAAGATTTTAAGATCAGGTTTTCTTCTCTGTGTGGGTGAAGCGTGGACAGTGGCTGGTAGAAATTTCCTAGGGTTATCTCAGCCAGCCTCTGCCTCCAAGCAGGGTGATGGACTATGCAAGGGGGATGGACCTCTTCACTGGTCTGGAAACATGTCAGACAATGGGATTTCACACTTTCTCTTTTCCAATAGCCCCTCATTACCTGAAAAGAATGCTATTAGGTATGAGGTTTCCCTAAAAGTATGAAAAGACCAGGTAGGAAAGAGGTGTGAATTCCTGTCCGGTGTCAGTTTCTCTTGGTGCTTGGGGAAGGGTAGGAGGGAGACAGAAATTGAGGAGAAGGGGGCCAGTAAGTGGTCAGTCCCCCTCACTCTATACTTCCCCTTGGAGGACTTTCCTGCCTAAGCCAAGGCCAATCTACATTCTAGCCTCAGAGAACCTGCCAGAGTTTTCCAGGGAGAAGAGCTGAGCTACAATGCTCTCTCCCTTCTGGCATGATTTCTGCAAAAGCAGAAACAAAATGCCTGGAAAGCAGGTGTATCTCTGGAGCTCCTGAGTACATGAGGTCATACTTAGATAAAGCCCCAGTAGGCAACTGTCCAATTGGTTTGGTGGCAGAATTCCGAAAGGGCTCCTGAGACTCCTGCCCCCTAGTGTACACATCATGCATAACAGCCCTCCCAAGTGTGGGCAGGACTAGAGAATAAGGGGAGAGATCACTGCCCTGATTAGGTTACCAATCCATTGGCAGTGACTTCACCTAATCAGGTGAATCCTTTAAAACAAGATGAAGCATCAGAGAGACTCTCTCGCATTGGCTTTGGAGGGGCAGACCACCCTGTTGTGAAGAGGGCCATGTGGCTGTGAACAGCAGGCAGCCTCTAGTAACTGAGGCCTCAGTCTCACAATCTCAAGGAACTGCAAACCACAGTGAGCATGGAAGAGGACTCTGAGCCTTACATGAGACTGACAGGTGGGCTGCAGCCTGGTGAGATCCCAAGGAGAGAAGCCCGCTGGACTGTGCCCAGACTAATGACATACAGAACTGTGAGAAGATAAATGGGTGTTGTTGTCAGCTGCTAAGTTTGTGGTAACTTGCTAACCCTGCGCAAGGTTCGTGTGCCCACCGCTGAGAGCCTGGCGGCTGAGAAGCAATAGATAACATACACTTAGTATGACTTTTTATAAGAGCACCTTGAAGGTCCCTACAATATGAACATCATAAGGACAGGGAAAGCTTCCTGCCTTCTGCTTAAGGCCTTTTACTTTGTGAAATGCAAATACTTCTTTCTGGGAGGAGTCATTTAGGAAGCCTTTTTTGCCATCCCCACCTTAATATGACATTTTCCAACTATCTTCAGAGAGGAGGTTGGGAGTGGGGAGAGAGCCAGCACAATGCCATTTGGTTCGAAAATGAGTAAAGTCACTGAATAGTTAGACCAGGAGAAAATCCTGAAGACAGGATTGAGGGCATTCGTTTTACCTGGGATTGTCCATGAGGATTGGGATTACATCTGTGAGGTCTTCTGGGGTAGGAGGGTACTTCTGCTGGTCCCCACAGGAGGGGATTGCTGGGAGTGTGAGGAGGCGGTCGCTCCAGCTGTAGTCTCTGCTGCACTGAGTCAAGCAGGAAGTGGGTAGAATGGTTCTTTCTATTGAGGAATGAAATACTGCCTTTCTCTCTGTACCCCTACCCACCCACGGCCCCAGGGGAACACAGGAGGGATAATGCTATTCTTGCCTTGAGTTGTGTATCTCAGCCCACCTACCCTGATTCTTCATTTAGGAATGAACTGTACACAGTGGGGTGTATGGGTGTGAACAGGACATAATTCAGGGCCCAGGAACACTGTCTCACTTTCCAAACTTCCCTAAGGACTGACTGGAGCCCACAAGGCTACCATTTGTTTACCCTCTTAACATAGCCCTTGTCCTTATTTAAAGGCAAAAATTTCAGGGAAGAGGCATGGTTAAATGTTATTGATTACTGACATCTTGGGAGGAACATCTTTCTAGTCCTGTCCTGAGAGATTCTGATAAGAGAGAAGTAAGAGCATAACCTAAAGGGTAGAAAAGACCATAGATAGGGGACAGAGCTGAGAAGAGATAAGTAAAGGAAGATCTTGAAGACAAATGGGCCCTTTGTCAGACGTTTTCCTGGGTTCAGATCTACCCAGAGGAGGCAGCATGCCCCCACCAGCCTGCCCACCAAGTCCAGCACTGGCTGCACAGCTCGAATTTTTGAGAACAGAGGTGACTCAAACTGTAAACCATGGTAGCCTGGAGGGACTTCCACTCTTGAAACAGCCATCCATCAAGCTTTTTGTTAAATTCACATTCATTGAGCACCTACCTTGTGCCAGCCCTTGGGCTGGGTACTGGGAACACAGAGATGATCAAACTCCAGTCCCAACCCGTATGAAGCCCCAGGGAACGCCCCAATGCAGTGACATGAATGCTGAGAGGGAATGCGGGTGACCAGGACTAGCTGCCATTTTTAGCATTTCTGTTTAATTTTTAAATTATTTTTAAATGTGCACAATAGTAGAAAGAATAGTGTAATGAACTGCCTTACAACCATCACCCAGCTCCAACAACTCTTATTAGTATTGTTTCATCTAACCTTTCCACTTTTTTGATAGAGCATTTTAATACAAATTCAAGATACTATGCATTTCATCCATACATACCTCCATACGCATCTCTGATAGGAACATTTTAAATCACCACCAAACCAGCAACATCTTACTGCAATCTGCAACCCCTCTCTCCCCAACCCTGCAGCCTCAAAAAGCCCTGGAATCCATTCTTACAACCTACACTTCTAGGGGTCTTGACAAAGACCTGGTATTTCCTGCCATGACATGCTAGTTTTCAGATCTGTGCCCCCAAATTGTCCATTCCTGGGTCCCTGCAAAGTTGAGCCAGTGACACCCTGCCTTGAGGTACAGCCAGCAGCACCAACTTTCAGAAGGTGCTGAAGGCCCCTTCCTTAACTGTGCTGTCCCTCCTCTGTCCTTGTTGCAGATTGAAATGCTAGAACACAAGTACGGGGGCCACCTGGTATCCCGGCGCGCTGCTTGCACCATCCAAACCGCCTTCCGCCAGTACCAGCTCAGCAAGAACTTCGAGAAGATCCGCAACTCGCTCCTGGAGAGCCGCCTGCCGCGTCGTATCTCCTTGCGCAAGGTTCGTGCGCCCACCGCAGAGAGCCTGGCGGCGGAGAAGGCGCTCATGGAGGGTTACGGCCTCCTGGGGCTGCCGCTGGTGCGCTCACCCTCCCTGCCACCCACCTTCGCAGGCACGCTCACTGAGCTGGAGGACTCCTTCACCGAGCAGGTGCAGTCCCTGGCCAAGTCCATCGATGATGCCCTCAGCACCTGGAGCCTCAAAACCATGTGCTCCCTGCAGGAAAGCGGCTCTTACCAGATACACCAGGCCTTGCACACCGGCACTGGGCAGCCTGGCCTGGAGGCGGAGATGCAGGAGCCCGACAGTGTCTGCCCAGGGCTCAGGGAAGAGGCCGCAGAGGCTGCCGGTCTGTCCCAGGGCCACAGCAGCACCCTGATGATGGCTTTCCGGGATGTCACCGTACAGATTGCCAACCAGAACATCTCCGTCTCCTCCTCTACCGCTCTGTCAGTGGCCAACTGTCTGGGCACACAGACTTCACAGGCCCCAGTAGAGTCCATGGCCGGCCAAGCTGAGCTGGACCAGGCCCGCGGGGCACCAGTGGCCCCAGCCTCGGGCCAGGGAGATGCACCAGCTGAGATCACCTGCGCAGAGGAGGGAGCCGATGGGGCCCTGCACACCATCTCGCCTGGGGCCAAGGATGTGGTGTTGGAGGAAACCGGGGCCGAGCAGGCAGAGGAGGAAGAGAAGGAGGAGGAGGAGACAGGAAAGGAGGGAAAAGGGGCCGGGGCCGGGGCCGAGACCGAGGCCAGCGACAACTTGGAAAAGCTGAGCAGCAGCAGCACTTCCACCAAGTCCGCCAAGTCGGGCTCGGAAGTCTCGGCCTCGGCCTCCAAGGAGGCCCTGCAGGCCATGATCCTGAGCCTGCCGCGCTACCACTGCGAGAACCCCGCCAGCTGCAAGTCGCCCACGCTCTCCACGGACACCCTGCGCAAACGCCTCTATCGCATTGGCCTCAACCTCTTCAACATGTAAGTGAACTCCAGCTCCAGAGTGGCAATGCGTCTGGGGGAGGTCCTGGACGCAGGAAACAAGGGGCGGGACCTGCACTGACAGATTAGCAGGGTGCCAAGTGATTTAGCACATCACCCCAGTGCCCTCCCAGGTGGTGTGTGTGCCACGACTTCTCCTTGAGATACTGTGTACAAACACAGATTTTTTTCTAAATCCTCACCCAAGGGTGTTTTCATTAATCTTAGAGAGAGAGGGAGGGGAGAAAGAGGGAGAAATATAGATGTGAGAGAAAAACATTGATCGGTTGCCTCCCCTAAGTGCCCAGACCAGGGATATAATCTGCAACCTAGGTATGTGCCCTGGCCTGGGATCGAACCTGCAGCCTTTTGGGGTATGGGACCACACTACAACCAACTGAGCCACCCGAGCAGAGCTACAAATACAGATTTTAGTTTTAATTGTTATTAATTTATTTTAAGAAAAATAGGAACAAAAGAACATTTCAAATCCTTGTTTTCACCACTATTACTGCTTCAGATGAAGCTAGGTTTTGAAAAGTTAGAGGATATTAATGAAAACACAGTTTTAGGTAAATAATAGCACAGGTAACATGAGGATTGAGCAGAAATCATTCCGGTAGGATATGAAGTCAGGGACACACAACAATCCTGTGGGGTTGATGAAGAGGAGAGACAGACAGAAGGCAAAGCAAAACATGAGGAAAGGTGAAAAACTGGGTGGGGGAAAGAGAAGTGGCCCACTTTAACAAGTGCAGGTAGAAAGCAGAGCGGGCAGGACAAAGCGGGAGAGAGAAGCAAGAAGAGAGTATGAAGCAAGCAGAGGTGCAGTACAAAGAGAACAGGGGAACAGAAGGAGAGAAATGAATGACTGTCAGAGTCCCCACCTGGACCTTTCCTTGCTACTGGAATGATATGGCTGGTGGCAGGAAGAGAGGGCTCACATGTGGAAGTTGCAAGCAGGTGAGGCACTGGTCCCCACCCTCCACTCAGCCCTTCTCATAGCCCTGAACCAGGAAGCACAATATCCCTCCTGCCCACATGCACGTTACTTATTGAGTGCCAGGCCCCGCGGCCATACAGGTACTTAAGACACATCGCCTGGTTTCAAGAAGCATATATCGTAGGGAGAATAGCATCTGCACGCTTCCAACAATATTAGAGATAGTGTTGTTATGCGATTTTGTAGAAAGGAAGCAGGCTCACACTAGGGAGGTGAGCTGTGCCCTGTGAAACAGCTGGTAGGCAGCAGACGGGTGGGCCGGATCTGTCAGACTCCCGGTCCATTGTTTTCTTTCGCATCAGGCTGCTGTCTGGTGAGCACAGCCCCCACCTGACACATCCATTGCGTCATCACTTGGGCATGCACACAGATACTCGGATCCCTTAAGACAGTGGTTCTCACACTATCTGTAGTGAAGGACCAGTTTGGGTTTGTACCTGATACATTGTGGGTCAATACTTGTGTAAAATACAATGAAAATGAACTGCTAGAAAAACAATCACATGCTTGGTTGTCCTGAAAATGTCAAAGTACTATAAAACAGCAGTTTCCAACCTTTTTGGCACCAGGGACCGGTTTCCTGGAACACGGAAGGGGAGAGAAGGGGTGGAGCTCAGGTGACCTTCCCTTGCAGCCGGTTCCTAACAGCCCAGGGCCCTGGGGTTGGGGACTCCTGTTACAAAAGGTTCAAAATGCTTACTCTCTGTTTCTTCACTTATCTTCTCCTGGAGCGGTAACAAAATAGTTCAGGGAGCATCATGGATTTGCAGACCACACCCCGTGGGCATGATCGCCCTAAGACACAGCACCCACACCCATACCCACATACAGAGACTCAGGCCTGGGAAAGTAGATGCTGCAGAGCACGATTCTTGTGTCTTCACCATCCACAGGGAAGAAGGGCTGTGGGGGAGATCTCACCGCTGATCCCCAGTCTCATCCTCTCCAGATTCCAGGGTGGCTATAGGCAACAAGACACAGATAGAAAAGGACTTGGGGACCTCTTGGCAGGCCTTGGGGACCTCAGGGTAAGATCCAGGGGGAGTGAGACAGGAAGAGAGAAAACACCTCTTCACCTGCTCTGGAATTCACTGTGCTTGGCTAGTCCTCCCCTTTCCCCCTTCCCACCCCACACTATCTTCACTCCTGTGTGGGGAGGTTCAGGAGACCGCGGCCCTGGTGAAAGGTGCTTGCAATGGGGAACCCCTCTGCAGAAGGAGGAGTTCTGGCATTTCCTGAGAATTCTCTCCAAGGACCCCCTGGCACTGCTCATGGATTCCGTGGGCTGGAAGAACAGGAAAGAAATCATGGATGGCCTTGACTCACTCTCTACTCCTCCCGCCCCTGTCCACACCCCCAGAAACCCCGACAAAGGCATCCAGTTCCTGATCTCTCGTGGCTTCATCCCCGACACCCCCATCGGAGTGGCCCATTTCCTGCTCCAGCGTAAAGGCCTCAGCCGGCAAATGATTGGAGAGTTCCTGGGCAACAGCAAGAAGCAGTTCAACCACGATGTGCTGGAGTGAGTGCCCCGCTTATCTCCAGGTTCCTCTTCCACCCCAGGCTCCCTGCTCCCTCCCTCCATTCCCCCTCACCTGCCCAGGATGTCTGGAGAAGTCAGGGTCCTCAGCTGCAGAAAGACTCAGGGAAGAGAGAGGGGCATCTGCGGTCTCGTCCATTTCCCAGAAATCCTCTCCCCCGTCCTAGCAGCTCTTTGCTTGGTCCCAGGACCCACAACCCCCATGGCCTTTAGTCCATCCCTGCATTCTGATCAGCCCATTTCCCCTGGAAAGTCTGTTTTTCATTGAGCATGTTGTGTGCAGGGTGCCATTGACAGAAATAGTCAACAGAGACAGAAAGGCCACCCTCAGGGGCAAGAGAACGAGCCTGGAAAAGAAGAGAACTGCCCGTGCTGGGGGTCAGCTCCTCAGTCCTCCCTGTCCCTGCCACCGTCCAGCCCTCAGGCCCCCAGAAGCATCTGCCTGTTCCCCACCCAGGATTATTTTCATACCATTGGAGGCAAATATGAGACAGAAAAATGAAAAATGAAGGGGTTCGACTGAAGATTTTTAAAACAGGAAAATACCACAATGATACACTGACCACCTAAATCACAACAATCCAAGAAAATTACTTTAAAGTCAAATAGATGGGAGGTGTGGTGGGGTGCGAGGGCTGCCTCTGCTAGTGTGCCACTTTGTGGGTGTGAACAGGCCAGAGCCGCAGGGCAGAGGTGGCATTACTTGGGGCTGAGCAGCAGGGCTTTGGAGCACCCTTCCCCTGGCAAAGAGAGGGTGAGGCCCCAGGAAGTGTGCTCCAGGCCCCCGCCACTCCCCAGATGTTCCCTCTCTCTTCCACTTGGTCCCTAAGCTCAGTCGTTCTTGAAGGTCATCATTCTGTAGGGAGACACCCCCACTTCCCTCGCCCTTTTCTCCTTGGATACAGTCAGCAGAACTATTTCCCCTGGGGTCCTAGGAGAGCCTCTCGTTTTTGTCCCGGCTCTTGGAACAGCAAGGGCCTGCTACACAGGGGCAGAGGGCTCCCCATCAAGGGTTTGGAACCGTGGGAGTCACCCAACCTAGTTGGCAAGGTTGCTGATGTCCCTGGAGTGGAAGCTCAGAGACCTGGCTCAGTTTAAGGAGCAGTCTTGGTGCTGTGTCTTCTGACAAGGCACGGCTCTCTGGGCCTACATTATCACGCCTGCAGAGTGGGGATGCTGGGCAGACCAGTTGCCCTCTGGCATCCTTGTCACATTCCTAAACACACTGCTAGGATGGTTGTCTAACTGAGTGCAGTCAGAGAGTGGGGGCTTGGATTCGTCTGAGGGACTGTGGAATCCCCAGAACGCAGCTCCGACCTCTGACTCTCGGTGGCTTTGGACAATTTGTTGTCCCCCTCAGATCCAACGGCCAATGTGCTCTGAGAGCCTCACAAAGGAAAGTAAGCTGATGAATGAGGGCATTTCCCCCGTCACCCGCCTTTCCTTTGCCTCTGCCTCTGGCTCCTCTTTCCCTTCACCACCAGCCCTGCTGACGGTGCCCCAAGAAATGACAGAAAGAGGAGAAAGATGGAGTTTTCCAGGCACCATCCTTCCCCTGTTTTGTCTCCTTTTGGTTCACCTCTCAGGCTTTTTCAGTGGCGTTTGTCCCTTTTCCACTCTGTAGGAGAGTGAGCAGCTGTGTCACACCCTATGGTTCTGTTCTTTCGGGCTGCCCCACACACTCCTGAGTGATTCTGCTTTGTTCCTGTGCTCTGAGGATAGAGGTGACTGTTTCACTGGCAGTCCCTAACTGTCTGCTCTATTCTCTTCTGCCTCCCCAGTCCCCATGTCACCTGGCCCTGGAATTTTAACCTGTCAGGCTCACATTGACCTAGAACGCTGGGAACACATGGTTCTTCCCCAGCCCAGGTCACGGAGCCCAGCACAATGAAAACTAATTGCCATCTTCCCTGGGAGACTGAGTGTGTGGGCTGGAGACTGAGACCAGCCATGCAGCCTGTGCTGGCAGGGGACGGAGGCTGAGGACTGGTCTGGCAGCTGAGGCAGGCTCAGGCCTGGGATGAGGAGGCAGTGTGGTAGGTTGGAGAGATGTCTGGACCTCAGAGGAAGGGCCTACCTCTGCACCCGGCTCTGCTCCTAGCACGCTGTGTAACTTGTGGGAGGCACTTGTCCTCTAGGCCTCAGTTTTCTTACCTGTAAAGCGAGAGGGTTGGGCTGTGTGATCTCAGAGGTCCCTCCATCCCCTGCGAATCTATCATTTTTCCCATTGCTCATTGCATTTGTAGCCCACTGGCATTGTGCAGGATCGCTTGCCCTAAATGTGGAGACCATGCTTTGTCACCCTGCCAGAGCACCCCTCAGGCTTCAGGGTAGTTCTGGGGCACCAGAGCTTGTGGGAGAACAGGGCAACCATTCATCATTCACTCAGTAAACACTGAGTGCCTACCTTGTGTAGGAAATGGGGCTGAGCTGGTGGTTCAGTACCGGGGTGTGGAGGGAGGAATAGGAATGGCTCGTGGCCTCAAGGAACTTACAGACCCAGGTGTCAACTGGAAAGAAGCATGGAAAAGCCTGGAAAGGGAGGTAGGGGAGCCAATCAAGCTCCAGTGGACATTATGAGTTTGAGCAAGACCCAGGACAGAACTGAGCTCCAGTTCTACCCCAGTGAATGCCTTGGTCCCTGGTGCTTTGTTCTGCAGCCACACAAGCCCTGGGCTCTGAGGTCCCAGTGTGTTCAGCCTCTGCACAGAGAAAGGAGCCCTCCTCCCCCAAGTCCACAGTTTGCTGACCACCTGATTTGTCTCCAGCAAAGTGCCAGAAGAGAGAAGGTGGAGCAGCAGGAAGAGGCCAGGCACTAGCATGGGAGCCAGACGCTGGGGGGTTTGGCATTTCCCTGCTCCTCAAGCCAACCGTCCTGGTACGTTTCAGGATCCTCTGCCTATTTCTTACTCTCACCAGAGAAAACACATAATAAGAAAAGTCACTGGTGCCATTTTGCCCAGGCCTGGGAGGCTTCATTGGGATTCTACACAGCTCCCATGCCCCCCACCCCGGTGACATTCAGCAAGTTGCATCGGTTCTGTACAAAGCTGTTTGCTGAGTAAAAGGACATAAATTACCCATCCCCTTGGAGACTGAGACAACCCAAGCCACAGCACTCTCCAAGAAGCAGCCGTACAGGGAGGGGAGAGGCTGAAAGCCTCTGGAACGGGAAAGTGTGGGACCTCTGAGACCTATCCCAACTCTTTTGCCTGTGGGGACAGGAAGAAGGGCTCTCAGCGTCTGCCTCGACGCTGACCTATGTCTGAGCATCACAGGAGCGGTAGCATTTGCCTCCAGAATCAGGCCCTCGGGGCTCGTGGAAGCTGACCTCTCCATCCCTTTGTGTCCTACTTCCATAGAAGACACATTCCAAGGAGGAATGTGTTCAGCCAGGCTTTATTCAAATAATAATAGAAGGCATTCTGAGCTCAAAGGATCATGTCCCCTAGTGTTTACCTGGAAAGGGTGTTTTGATTTTTTAAGGAGAAACCAGCCTTACTTTCATTTGTCCAGTGGGAATAATATAAGTTAGATCTTTTAAATGCATATAAAGTACTTAACTCAGCACCTGATGCTTAGAAAGTTCTTTTAAAAACGTTAGCTATTTCTATTATTATCTTTCCCACTTGAAGGCACAAGGCATTAGATAGATACCTTCCCCCGACACACACACACACACACACATACACACACACACACCCCACCCCCAACACAGGGAAGCCACAGACCCCTCAGGTTTGGTTTGAGACCAACTCCACTCCCCAGACAGCAAGAACTTCTGGGCTTCTGGGGGAGGGAGGGAGCTCATTTGGTGACCAGGCTGGACTCTGGGGAAGTCCTCCCAGTGCTGAGGAGAGGAGGGCAGTGGCTGGCCCAGCAGCAGGATCCAGACAGCAGCTGGGATTAGGACCCTGTGGGCCTGAGAGCTTCTCCCTCTCAGTTTTCACATGGCTGGGAAATTTGGCTCTGCTCTATTTCCTTTCTGAAACATTTGCTACAGCAGGATTGAAGGCCTGTGAGTGGGGTCTGTGCCATGGGGGCAGTGAGGAGTCTCTTTCCTGGTCTGGGTGGTCTCTCCCATTATGGATCTCACACACAGAGGGTGTCAGTATCTGTGATTTCCACGGAAATGCACAAAGGGCAGCTTTCGGTGTGAGCTGCCAGAAGGAAATTTCCTGAGTGTTCCTTTTCTCTGTGTCTACTTCATTCTTTGTTAGAGATTACAGTTTGACATTTTAGTCAGATTTCATTATTTCATTTCCATTGAAATGTGTTGGCCAGCATGTAACAGATTTGTTCTTTTTAGGGGACATTCAGAAATGAAGACAGATTGTCTGTCAAACTCAACAGGCTGGAAGGCTCTGGCCTTTCATCGGCAGGAAGAAATTATTTGAGAACATCCTGCCCATAGTGCCGTGTGGAGCCTCAGAACGGTTACCTTGTTCCTGAGGAATTCCACGAGGAAGATGAGAGTCTGCTGGGGCCCAAGCAGACCCTGATGTGTCTGAGGGAGGGTGGAGAGAGGCCTGAGGCAGAAAGGGCTAGAGACTTCGGGGTTATTTCCACTGCTCTGAAAACTAGACCCTGCCACCACCCTGACGAATGGAAGGAGAGGGTCTCTTCTAACAGTGATGTTTTGGGGTTTATGGCCTTGACCTCGTACCTCTCCAGTGCCCTTCCCCCATCCCCAAACTATCCATCCACCTACCCCCCTCACCTACTACCCCCCTACACGCAGATACACGCACACAACACATAGATGAAAGATTCTCCTTAACAGTAAAGAGTCGTGAGCCTTTAAGAGCCATTTACTCCTGTGGAGATCTTGGGGCCCCAGGTGTGGGGTGAACAAGTCCAGAGTGGAGACTCCCTTTGGCTTGGTCACATGATCATGCAAACTGGGCTTTTCCCCAAAATGAACATACCTACCACCCAATTCCGTCCTGGTAACCCAGGCCCTAGTCCTGGAGGGGTCTCCCTCAAGCCCCATGTGATATTCAGGTGTGGCTGAAACTGGCCACTCTTAGAAGTGGGACTTAAGAAGAGGTGTTCTGGGAGTTCCCCTCTCCTGGGGATTTTTAGGGTGACTGTCGATGAGTGAGCAGGCCTTGAGAAATAACAGTGACAGCTCACATATAATATTAAGCAGTTGCTGTGTCAGCAGGCACCGTTCCAAGGCCCATAACATGCAAAACCTCACTTCGTCTTCGCAGCAACGCTGAGGTGAGTGCTGTGAAACTGTGCCGAGTGAAGGAACTGAGGAACAGAGGTTAGGTAGCCTGTCCACGGTCACACAGCTAATCGATGGCCGAGACCTGAAGCCAGGCAAAACGTTCCACAACCTGAGCTCTCAGGCCTACATCATCCTGCCTCCACGCTTCATCCCCAGAGAAGTGTGGGCGTATCGCCTTGGCAGCCCCTGTCCGTGTGAATCGTGTGCTGGAAGACCCCTCGGATGTTCAGCTCGCCCAGCCCTCTCGTTTTACCGAGAGGTAGAAACCGAGGCTCAGAGAGAAGAAAAGACAGTCCCCTGGCCAAGGGCAGAGAAGTGGAATGGAGTCAGGAACTGTGCTTTGACTCACTTTCATTTGCTGTGCTCTCACCCTCTTATCCAAGAAGAAAGCAGGTCCGAGAAACTGACCCATAAATCTTACGAAGTCTGCGCCAGGTTCAGTTTCCTCTCTCTGGTGTATGTATTGTTTAAAGGGTCAGTGGGCGTGTCTAATGGTGTGACTTCGGGCAGAGTTAACTGGTGGTGAGGCAAAGGGCCTTAATGCCTGTGCTGGAGGGAAGGACTTCAAGTCCTCTTACTTACCTGGCATGTCAATTCAGACTTGGTTTCCAGGTACGTAATGAAAACTATCATTTATTAAGCTCTGTTCTATGCTAGGAATTCTACATACATTGTCTCCTTTAAACCTCTGCCACCCTGCCCATCAAGTGTTATAGGTATTCAGCTCCATTCTACAGATGGGGAAAGTGAGGCACAGAGAGGCTAAGTGACTGAACAGCTGAATGGTAGAAACCAGATTCAAACCCAAGGGCACCTGACACCAAAGGCCTGACATCTCATCTCACCCACTGTCACTCACAGAGCAGTGGTCCTCAGATGTGGCCCCAAACTGAAGCAGCAGCAGCAGCAGCTGGAAACTTGATTGCGGCATCAATTCTCAGACCACACCACACACCCACTGCATCCTCAAGTCTGGGGCTAGCACTTTGTGTGTTAAGGAGCCTGCCAGGTGATTTGGATGCCCACTCAAGTTTGAGATCCGCTGGCAATCAGGGATGCTGCCAGGCCCAGCAAACGAAACATCATCTCAGGAATCCACACTGACTTCTAATGTGATTGGGTTGCTGAAGCTTAGTTCTTTTGGTTCCTGAATCTTCAAGGTGTGACTGGCAGCCATCTCTCCTGAGCCCCCTCAAACAAGATTTTCTTTGTCCTCATGTCATCAGCAGAAACACTGTAGGTCCTCCTGCATCAGCTTCCATCAGCTCCATTTTCTCAGCCACTTTGCACTTTTCTGAAAAGCTCTGACCTTTGTTGGCCATGTTATGAGTTCCGACCAACAAAAATAACTCTCTGGCGAATGGGGATATTTTTCACTGAGTTGTATGAGCCAAGAACTACAGAAATAAAACAAGGTTTTCTACATCCCATGGTACTGGGTGGTTTTATTTTCCACCCTCCTCCTGACCTGAAGTGAGGTTCCACCCGGACCACAGGTCTAAGGTCTGCAGTGCACACACCTCGCCTGGTCTTGGTCTGTACCTCACCTTCCAGATCTTTTCTCTCTCTTCCGGCCAGTTAGAGATCATCATTACCCAGTTTCAGCTCCCAGCCAGTTCCTTTGTCTGTCAGACACTGTCAGTCACAAAAAAGTTGAGATGACAAAATTCATTTTGATCAGAGGTCATTTTGATCTACCTGCAATACCAAGTGATTCCACACACAGATCAGTGTTGAGCCTTTTTTTTCTCGAGTATCCCTCTACATACAGATGTAGGAAACATCTGTGCTGATGTTTCCCCCACCCTTGTGGGGTACTTGCTGCAGCTGCTGTAGACACCCAGATGCCCACAGGAAAGAGGGAGGCCTGCGCAGAAACTGCCCCACACCACTCGCGACGCACTGGCCCATCAGCGGCCCCTGCTGAGGCAGGTCCGGACGAGCTCAGGTGGAAGCCATCTAATCAGCCCCAGTTTGCCTAGATCTCATCACTCACTTGCCTATGCAGCTGAGGGAACAGGGAAGGACGTGCACTCCACACTGCCACGCTGCCTGCCACCTGGAATCTACGGGCCCATGTCCCTAGCAGCTCATCTAAGCGTCAGGTCAGCTCCAGATGATATTGCACAGCAGGCCGGTAGGCCCAGCCATCCTGGATCACAAGGCAGAGATTCCAAAGGCATTGGCCGCTGGGTTCCTTCCCCAGCCAACTACGTTGCTCAGTGTCACTCATTCACTCATCCTACAAATGTTTATGGGATTCATATACACGGCAGGGATGCAGAGATTCAGAGCACTGCCTCTTCCTGCAGGAGCAATAGCCTGGTGGGCAGACAGGCAGGGAAATGTTAATACATGGGACACAAGTGCAGTGGTAGACAGAAGACATGTCCAGGGTTCGATGGGGTCAAGGAAGACTCCTGGAGAGACTGACAACTAATCAGAGACCTGCAAGGTCGGAGTTGGGCAGCAGGAAGAAAGAACAGCATGTGCAAAAGTGTGGAGTCAGGATAGTGAGCCAGCAGGAGGGGAGCCAGTGTGCCAAAGGAGCAGAAGAAGCCGGGAAGCTAGCAGGGCCTGGATGGTTTGCTGAGGAACCCAGGTTTCCTATGCGGGATATGGAGAGCCCTTGAAAAAATATAATCAGAGGAGTGAGTGACAGGTCCAATGGTATCCTACAAGGGTTGTTCTGGAGATGATTGTGAGGCTGGTTAGGAGGCTGTTGTGGTCATGTTGTGGAGAGAATGCTGCCCTAAATCTCAGCAGTGGCCCCAGGGAGGGTAGGAGTCGGTGGAGCCCAGAGGCATGGAGAAGCAGTGGGCCTGGTGGCCAGATCCCAGTGGACAGCCTCCTGAGCCGCGGAGATCTCAGGGCACTCAGTCTGTGCACATGGTATGTTTGTGTTTCAGGCCCAGGACAGGAACGTGTCCATGTATCTTCTGTTTTGGAGGGAAGGAAGATGCTGGATTTGGGGACTTTAATCTGAAGAATTCCTCAAACCAGACATCATCAAATATTTACTGAGAACAAGTTAGAATATTAAATACCAAGTAAAAGATAAAGTATATACAACCTGAGTTCTCTTCAAGGGATGCTAGCACAACCTGTGGCCATGTGAATATTGCCCATGACTGACACTCAGACAAGAGCACCCAAACACATTCCACGGGTCGGACTCAGAAACAGGCTAGTTAAGTTCCAGTGGAATGCAGAGTTGAGTTTACATGAGCCCTCCACACACAGCAACACAGTTACTTAACATGGTCTTTTATAAACAATACAGATCAACCAAAAAGAACAATAACTAGTTAGTGACCAATAATAGAGTAATAAAGGTGAACTCATCACAAGAGATAAACACAAGAGTGGTCAGCATGCAATTGGCATTGAGAGTGCTTGGAATGGGTGAAGCCACTTAGAGAAAAGCAGTCAAGGGGAGAAGGGAGCCTAATGGCCAGCCCTCGGTTAGAGGTCAAGTGGAGAAGGAGGAGGAGACTGTAATGGGGGAGGGTGCCTCCAAGAGGAAAGAGTAACCCTAGGGGAGAGTGGTGTGGTGGAAGGAAGAGAGAGGAGTGTTTTAGGTATGGAGTGATTAACCATGTCAGGGCTGCCAAGAGGCTGGTGGAACGAGGACATTGGACTTGGCAATGTGCCATTGGACTTGGCAACATGGCAGCCGGTGGTGGCCTTGACAAGAGGTTTAACAGAATGCTGTGGGTAGCTGTTTGGCTGGAGCTGGGTGAAAGTGAATGGGATTGAGAAAGTGGAGTCAGCATGGGAGGGATGGCTTCTAGAAGTTTGGCTCTAAAGAGGTATAGAGAAAAAGAGTAGGTTCTAGAAAGCAAAGGGTCAAAGCAGGGTTTTAATATGTAAAATAGAAAAGAATTTAGGTGCTAATGAGAATGATTTGATAGAGAGGAAAAATTGATATTGTATGTAAGAACATCTCAAACTTAGCGTGTCCAAAACTGAAGTCTCCATCTCTCCTCCAGCACCTGCGTCCACCCTATCATCAGCTCACCCTGAAAATAAGCACCAGGCCCCCAGGTGCCAAGCCAGAGCCCTGAGACTCATCACTGACTCCTCCATTTCCTCACTTCCCACTTCCCTCCATCACCCAGTTCCACATGGTCTTTCTCCGAGATGTATCTCAGATTGTCCATTCAGTGTGTCTCCACTGCTTCCTCCTTAGCCCGAACCCCATCTTCTCTAACTTGGACCTCTGCAGTAGCACCTAGCTGGGCCCCCTGCTTCTTTCTTGTTCCCTGCCCTCCATTTTCTGTTCATTCTCTCCCAACAGCCAGAGAAGACTTCTTAAAACAAACTGGATCATATCACTCCTCTACTTATACCCTTCCATTGTCTCCCACTGTATTCATTATAAACTCCAAAGCTCTTGACTGGTCAAGCCCCTGCCCACCTTCCTAGCACCATAGTCTGCCATTCTCCATACTCCCCTTTACTCTCTGCATTACAACCTTGTCGACCCTTTCTAGGTCCTTGAAAGTTCTTTGTTACCACAGGGCCTTGGCATATGCTTTCCCCACTTTGCCTGAAAGCTCTTCCCCACTCCTCCTCTTCCCTTAGTCAGCTCCTACCCATCTTCCAAGTCTCAGCTCAAAAGTCATATCCTCAAAGAGGCCTCTCTGGGCATGCCAATATAAAATAAAATAAACTATGTCTCCTTTGTCCTCTCATGGAATCCTGTTTTTGCCTACATAGGACTTGTCACACTTGTCACACTAATGAAATGATTACTTTAAATTCGGTTTTTCTCTCTCTTCAGGAGAGTGTCTGTGTTTGTGTTGTTTGTACTTACACCAGGTCCTCAGCACAGCATCTTGTACACAAGAGGCATGAAATGCATGTTGGAAGGAAGGAAGGAAGGAAGGAAGGAAGGAAGGAAGGAAGGAAGGGAGGAAAGGAAAGGAAAGGAAGAGGGGAGGAAAGGAGTAAGAAAGGGAAGGAGGGAGGGAGGAAAGGCAGACCAGAAAGGGGAAGGTTGGAGGTCAAGTGTTTAGTCCACTGCTGTGACCCGTGTGCCCGGACAGCTCTGAAACTGCAGGGTGGCCACACAGCCTCATGCTGACTGCTGACAATGAAGTGGCTCCTCACGCATGACCGGCTGTGGCCAGTTGTCCCCCCTCGGCCCCTCACAGGCTCCCATCAGGCATCTGGGTAAGGTGGCAGCCCCCAGGAAGACACATCAGGGACAGATGTTGACAGAGGGAGGAGGCAGGTTTGCCTGGCCCTGAAGATGCCAGCAAGGAATTTGATGTGCAAAGTCCCTCTGCAGGGCCACCTCTCTTGTGAGCTTCAGTTTGCTATATACATACAATAAAAAATAACAGGGTAGAAAAATAACAGGATAATGGTTAATATCACAGGATTGAGAAGAGTGTCATTACACACTAAGTGAGGCACTAAGAACAGTACTCAGTAAATGAGAGTACAGAAAAGATCCCCCCACCACTAGCATTAGGAACCCCCTGCCCCAGTGAAGTGGAGAGGGCTCAGAGTGGGGGAGAGGCCTCCCAAGCAGGAAGCCAGAATACCTGCTCTTCGTAGTTGTGGGAACATGGAGCCAGCCCCTTTGTGATCTTAGTTTTGCCTTCTGCAATATGGGGAGGTTACCTACCAGAAAATGCCACCCAGAAACATGTGCTCTTTCTCACCTTAAAGATGATCAAAGAGGAGAGATGGTGGTTGGCTGTTCTGGGTGGAGGCAACAGGAAGGATTTGAAAAACTGTCAACAATCTGCTCCCCACAAGAATTCCAGGGTGGCAAAGAGAATAGGGAAGGGGAGATTTTAAGCACAGTAGAAGCTACAAAATAATACAAGCAACGGAAAAGGATGAGAGGAGAGGACAGACAGCAGAGGTCAAGGCGCAGGCTGAAGCTTCTACCTCGGGGCGAGAAAAAATCATGCTGTGGGGAGGGACAAGGGTAGTGGGTGATTCCTGGATGGTGGAGCCCCCTGAGGTTTGTTAGAGAGCACAGCCTCGGCCCAGCCACCTGCTCCAGGAGGCACAGGCCTCGCCAGGAAGGTTCTCTGGGAGGCGTGGGAGAAGTGGTTGTTGTGAACTGTGTTCCAAAGCCAACCAGAACTGATGCTCAGTGTCCTGCCATCCCAGAGCACCTACAGAGCCTGTGGAGACCGACTGTGGGCCGTCTCTGCTCAGGTCCTTGGCAGAGAGCATCAGGGTGCAGAGAGTCCTGAGAGGCCGCCTGGTCCAACCCAAGCCTACATCATGGAAAACATTTGTCTATTAGGGGCTAATAGTGCCTTTCCACCATCCAACATAGCTTCTTCCTTCTGTCTGGGGGTTCTGCAGAAAACACTGAGATTTTTTCTCCTAGAATCCGAGAACCCCAGGGCACCAGCTGTCCGTCCATTAAACACCGCTGCCCTGTGGCAGCAATTGCAAGGAGGAAGGCACGAAGTATGTGTGTGTTCGTGTGGGGGGGCCGCATCTGTTTGCACCCCCATCCATCCTTCCCTCACCATCCCCACCATAAAAGCAACCCCCACAAAAGCTGGTGGGGATGCATGTGCCCCCATGAGCTGCTGCCCTGGTAGCCTGTGAATCGCTGGGCTCACATTTTAACAGCTTCCACATGGGCTGGGTCCCCACCTCTCCTTGCACTCAGCTCAGTTGTTAGTTTTCAATCTGTAAGCATTGGCTGGAGAGCTTTGAAGAACACTGATTCCCAGGCCTCGCCTCCAGATATTCTGGTCAGTAGGTCTGGGGTGGGGTTCAGGGATCTACGTTTTAATAAGCCTCCTTCCAAAGAGGTGAGATGTACAGACTGTCCTGCCCCACAGCCCGGGTGTCCTCCCCAGAAGTCGTCATCCCCGTGGCAGTGACTGATTTATGTAGCACTCCTCATTTGTGGGCTGTGCTTCTACCTGGCTGCGTCTCCCATCCCAACCCTTGACTCTCAGGCTCTGGGCTCGTAACTGGAGCTTTTAGCTGTAGTCCCGAGTGAGTGAGCTGGCTTTGTGTCACCTGAGTGAAGAGCTGGAAACTAGGCCGCTTGGCCAAGCAGACCCCATCCTCTCCCAGCTGCTCCACTGCCTCCTCCTGTCAACTGCTCACAGTGCCTGGGCCTCTGGGCGCCTGCATCCTCATCATGGGGTAAGAGCTTGTCCAGAGCACTGGGGCAGAGGACACACACACAGAGGCTCTGGAAGGGACACCAATGAGGGGTGCAGGGTGTGGGACCTCAGGGTTCAGGGGCCTACAGGGAAAGGGCAGAAGCAAGTCTTGGGGGGTGGGGCAGTTAGATGCCAGACCAGGGAACTAGGGACCATTCTGGGGCCCACCAGAGGGGCAGGCTTTGAAGACAGGGTTGGCCAGGCTGGAGTTCATTGCCCTTCCCCTTAGCCTTGCAAGAGTCAGGATGGGAGTCCCTGGAGTGAGAGGCTACAATGTGGCTTCCCCTCCCCCACTTCACGGCCAGGCCCACCAAGGCCAGTGTTTGCTGTGCTACTTCCATCTTTGCTTTTGTCTTGTCCTGTCCTTGTGTCCTCCTCCTCCTCCTTCTCACCTCCCTTCTCCCACTCCTCCTTTCTTCCTCTGTCTCTCTCTCCCTCCCTTCCCTTTTTCTCCTCTTGTTTCTGTTTTTCTGTTGTTCTCTCTCTCTCCACTCTTTTTGTCACTCTGTCTCTCCCTCTTCACCTCCTTGCCTCTCTTTTACTCTCTTTGAGTGTCTTTCTCCCTCTGTCTCTCTTTCCTTGTTTTATCTGTTCTCTCACTTAACTCTCTGTATCTCCCACTGTCTCTGTGTCTCTACCTCCTCCCTCCCCCTCCTGTCTCCCTGGCTCAAGACTGACCAGTTCACCTCTTCTGGACAGACAGTATCCCTTTATGGCTCAGTCATGATGGATTTATAACTCCTGACTGGGCTGGGCTACGGGGACATACAGATGTGGGCACCAGGATGCGGATCTCAGAGCTCATGTTCCACCGGAGAAGGTGAAAGGGCTGCCAAGAAACCAGGCTGAACCTAGAGGCCCCTACTGCCCGGCTGTTTGTGTCAAACGCCCAGCTGCTGGCATTGAGAATTCTCGAGCTTGGGCCCAGTTCTTGTCCCCCTCCCAACCCCACCCTCTCACTCACTCACTATCCAGATGGACAAGCCTGAGAGAAAGCTGGGTTTGACCAAGATGAGGACAGGCTCCCAGCGCAAAGATGGCAGTCCTCCCTGCCCTGGGGTCGGGGAAGCAGAGCCTCTACCCGCTCTTTCTTCTCTAGGCGTCCTTGGGGACGCTCTCCTCCCCATGGTCTCTCTGAAAGGAGTGGTCCACCATCACCACCGGGTGGGCATCTCCGCGTGCTTTCCACTAAAAACTGACAGCAGAGCCAGAGCTGAGTCGGGATCTCGGCACGAGCAGTGGGAGCAGTGGGCTGACACAGGAGCCAGGGTGATGGCGGGAGTGGGGTCTGCTCAGGGCTCATCCCTCTGCTCCGGCAGCCACTGTTCTGAGTCCATCGCTGCTGGGCCCTGAGCCACATGCTGGGCTCAAGCCCTCCGTGGGCTGGCAGCCAGGCAGTGTATGGGACCTTGATGCCTGGGATCATGACAACGCTGTGGCGGAGTCCCCATGGGCTATGGGAGCAGACTGGGGGCTGCTCACCTGCAGAGGGCAGTGACCAGCTGGACATAAAATGATCAGGAGAGAGATTAGAACAGAGCGTGGGTGCAGAGAGGGGAGGGATCAGCTCCGAGAGCCTTGTTGGCAGGTGTAAGCCTTTTCAATTCTCAGGGAGAATTAGGTCTGCAGCTTAGCCAGACACAGATTCCTGCCTTGCTGCTCACAGCCCTGGGGCAAAGGAGGGCAAGGCAGGACCCAGTGGAAGGGAAGGTCCCCCAGGAGCAGGCCAAGAAAAAATGAGACTGCCTAGTGGGGGTGACTGGCATGTGTTCCCCACTTCCTCCTGCCCCCACACACCAAAGGCGGACACTCAGAGGGAAACTCTCCAGGATTAGAGGTGGCATTTCAGAGGTGGAAGGGCCCTAGGGGAGCAGAACTCTGACCTCCTCCTTCTCAGAAGAAGAAACTGATGCTCCAAGAAGTGAGTCTAAACTAAAGTCACAAAAAATTCAGTGGTTGGCCCAGGCCCAGAGTCTGGCTGTGTTTTTCACACTGTCCCCTCCCACATTAGGCCAATCTGTCATTTCCTCTCAGTGGCCACAGCTTCCCCTGATTGCTGGGGCTCCTTGGCTGCAAATGCAGGACCTGAGAGCCTATGGCAGAACCGGAGGGCGGTGCAGGAGGAGGTCCCGCCACCTTGAAGACCAAATGGGACCTAGAAAGGGAAGTTAGGGTGGCACCCGGACTCCTAACAGGTCTCTGGAAGAATAAAGGAGTAAGCTGCATTTACATACATCCTAAACCTTTGTCTGATCCTGAGATGCTCTGAGGTTGAGAAGAAAGGGCTTGGCTTTTGGAGGTTCAGCCTCCTGCCAGCTCCATGGCCTTGGGCAACCAGCTAGCCTCTTTGGGCTTCAGGTTAGTACAACAGTCAGCCATCTGCCTCTCAGGCCATCATGTTAGATGAGAGGTTTGAGAAAGGGTCTCTTTGTTTATTAAAGGGAGACACCTGGCAGGTGAATAAGGCCTGGGAGGCCCCACCAGTCCCTCCTAGTTGGTCCCAGAGACCAAAGGCCCTCCGTCACCCCAGCAGGATGGGGTCTCCCAGCCACTGGTGGGCTGCACCTCACTCCTCAGCTCCAGTGAGATGGGGGAAGTTTGGGAGCCACCTCTCCTCATGACTCTCCTCCCTCCTGCCCCCAGCTGCGTAGTGGACGAGATGGACTTCTCCAGCATGGAGCTGGACGAGGCCCTGCGCAAGTTCCAGGCTCACATCCGCGTGCAGGGGGAAGCCCAGAAAGTGGAGCGTCTCATAGAGGCCTTCAGGTAGTACCCCCTTCCGCAGCCCCTGTCCCTTCAACACCCTTCAAAACGTACACCTGGGGCACAGCAGAGGCTAGGGAAGAAGAGCTGCTGTGGGTCTGGGGGCTGGAGGTGCTGGGGAGTCAGTCAAGGGCTGGGAGAAGCCCTCGTGGTGAGGTGGGAGAGGTGGGCTGCGTAGAAAGGGGAAAGGAAAGAAAAGGGACAGAGCCCTTGAGCTCTCCAAGACGGAGCAGCCCCCAGGTGGCCTGCATGCATCTCACTCACCCATCAATGTGCAGATCTTTACTGAGCATCTGTTCAGGGCTGGTGCCGTGGGATCCGTGGGTGTGTGACACCTGTCCTGTCCCCTCAGAGGGGAGAGGGCCAGGCTGTGGGTGGAATCAACAGAGTATGGGGAGGCTGGGATGGTAGGGGGGTGGGCACTGCCCAGACCTAAAGCCTTGCTGGAGCTGGGGAGGGCGGAGGAGGGGCCTCAGCCCCTACTCTGTGTCCCCCACCACAGCCAGCGCTACTGCATGTGCAACCCCGAGGTGGTGCAGCAATTCCACAACCCTGACACCATCTTCATTCTGGCCTTCGCCATCATCCTCCTCAACACTGACATGTACAGTCCCAATATTAAGCCTGACCGGAAAATGATGCTGGAGGACTTCATCAGAAACCTTCGAGGTGAGACTGAGGGGGCAGGCGGGTGAGGCAACTGCTCCAGCCTGTTCTCTTTAGTGCTAACTCTGTGCTTCTGAGCCCAGTTGTAGATTGTCACTCCAGCAGCCAAGCACACTGGATACTGTTCCCTGGGCCTGGTCACACATAGCAGCTGGGGGAGGTTGCTTGCATTCCAGGCATGTGGGGACTTTCCAGGAGCCACTGCCACTGCCCTGTACCAAGCAGCAAGTGCCCCTGGGCAGTGCCCCATGCCTGGCATGTACTGTCCTCCATTGGTTTACCTCCAGGCCCCTGGCACCATAGCTGCTGCCTAGGCGGCACAGCCCTCCCCACTACACAACTTATGAGGGCTTTTAAGTCTTAGGTTTGTTTAAGTCAGCCCTGCAGGTGACGTATGGCATCTACCAGACAGGTCCTCTTCTAACTGACACAGTGCGCCACCGGCAGGTATCGAGGAAAACTGGCAGGGTGTGATGTGTGCTCAGCTAATTGTTTCCTTTTTTAGCATCTTAAAAATAAAAGTTACATGTGAACATAATTTAATAAAGTCAAATAACTCCACAAGACTTACTAAAAAAATTAGTCCTGCCCCTTTTACCATTCTTTCTTAGAGGCAATCACTTTTTTTTTTTGCTCTCTATTGGGTTTCCTCTACCTCACTAAACACCATGCTTCCTTCTACTTCTTTTTTTCATATTCCTTTTTTATTGGTATAAAAGTGCATGCTGTAAGGTCTATAAATCTGAGATCTTGACAAATGTTTATAGTCCTGTACACCTATATAATCACACCCAGATCTTAATAGAGATTGCTATCCTTACCTCAAAACATTCTTTCATGTTCCTTTTCATTCAATACCCCTGCCCAAGAGTAAAACTTTCTCCTTTCATCAACATTGACTAATTGTGCCTGTTCTTGAACTTCATATGAATGGGATTATACAGTATGTGTACACTTTGGTATGTAGTTTCTTTCATGCTTATTCATTTAAAAAGCTTAAGTATTATCTATTAATTTCTGTCTTAGTCTGTTCTGGCTGTTATAACAAAATACTGCAGCCTGGGTAGCTTATAAACATCAGATACATACTTCTCACAGTGCTGGAGGCTGGAAATCCAAGGTCAAGGCACAAGCAGATTCAGTGTCTGGTGAGAGCCCACTTCCTGATTCTAGCTGATGCTTCTCGCTGTGTCCTCACAGGTGGAAGGAGTGAGGGAGCTCTGGGGAGTCTCTTTAATAAGTGCACTAACCCCGTTCGTGAGAGCTCAACCCACCTGACTTCAGCACCTTCTGAAGGCCAATCCCCAATACCTTTGGGCATCAGGATTTCAACTTATGAATTTGGCAGGGGCACAAACATTCAGACCACAGCAGTCTCCCCTTGGGGAATATAAGGGTTTAGCTCTCTCATCCACATTCCCCAGCCCATCCCCGCTAAAACCACATCACAGCCATATGGTCTCACTATAGTTGTAGCATCATTTTTGTAACATCAGTGTTTGTTATTAAAACTAGATAAATATAATCCAAAGCTAAGTCTTGAAGATATAACAATTGTAAATCCTTTCTATTTCTATTTCTATTTTCCTTAAACACTTGTATTCTTTGCCTATTTGCTTACCTCTCTATGTACCTGCCATTAATTTATCTCCAAACTCTCCACCTTAAGCGTCAAGTCCCTCTAAACACAGTGAGCTCCAGGAGGTATTCCATGAGGTTCATCTTCTGGACACATCTCCCCCCGAGCCTCTAGCTCTGGTCTGGATAGTGCACAGGCGTCATCATGGCATCTCCCTTCACCATTGTCTGCAGGCCTCCTTCACCTTGCTTCTGTAATAGATTCCTCTTTCCTAGAGTTCATAGCTTCCTCTTTGACAGAGAAAGGTACACACCATTTTTTCCAGAAAAAAAGGTACACTGGAAGCAAACTTTTTGAGAACTTGTGTGTCTGAATGTATCTTTTGCTATCTTCACTCTTGATTGGGAGTCTGGCTGGGAGGAGAATTCAGATTGAACTCAGAACTCTGAAGGTGTTCCTCCACTGGCTTTTAACTGACACTGCTGAGGAGTTCTCCATTGTTCCAGTTCCTGGCCTTTGGCTGTTGTTTTGTCTTGCTCTCTCTGAAAATGTATTGGTTCTTCTCTTTGTCCTTTGTGTCTGAATTTTCATCATGATGTGACTTTTGTTATAATTTTTTTCTATCTATTGTACTAGGCACCAGGTTGTTGCTTTAGTCTAGAAACACAAACTCTCCAATTGTGGGAAGTTTTCTAAATATGGTATTTGTTTCCCCCCTCCATTTTCTCTGTACTGTTTTTCTGGAACTCTTATTCAGACGTTAGATCTCCTCGTTTGATTCTCTAATTGTTATGGTTTTCTATCTGCCATTTTTGTCTTCTTGTTGACTTCCTTGAAGGTATCCCTGAGCTTTACCTTTCAAGTCTCCTACTAAATTCTGTTGTCACATTTTTCATTTTCAATAACTCTCTTTTCTCTAACTGTTCCTCTTTTATAGCATTTTATTTTTGTATTGTAAATGCAATATCTTCTTATATGTCTCTGAAGACATTAATAATGTGTTTTTACTCGTTTGTTTCAATTTCTTCCTGCTTGCCTCTATTTCTTCTGACTTCCATTTTCTGTTTTTCCCATACTTCTTTCTCATATACAGTTGATAGATCTTGGTTGTCCATTTTTATTTGAGGGTGAGCCACTAAACAGCTGATTAAACTCTCTTTGAGTACAGGTGGGCTGCGGTGTGGTAGACTTTCTCATAGGGTAGTTTAGTTGAGCTGTTCTGCTGTGGGACCCCTACTGTGGTGTCTTTAGATGTTTCCTCTTGTGCTGGTTGATTCCCCAGAAAAGACATATCCAATCTGTTGTCCAGAAGCTATGAGTGCGGCTGCCAGCATCCTGAGATCTTTGCAGGTACACAGGGTTTGAGGGGGTCTCTTAATACAGAGCCATCAGTTCCATCCTCTAGTATGCAATACAGACTCCCACCTTTGGCTGGGCTTGGGGTCCCACAGCCTGGAGTTCCTGGTTCAGCCCTTCCACAGATTAACCTTCAGTATTCTGCTGCAGCAGAGGAAGGGATAGGGAAGTCTCAATGTTTTCTAGATTTTCAACCTATTTTCCTGTTTTGAGCCCACCTTCACCTCCACTTCAAGAGATTTTTTTTTGCCACCAGTTCTAGAGCTCTTCTAAGTTGTCATGTTTCCATGTCCAGTTTCTTAGATTTGCTAATTCATTCATTCACTCTTCTGCTTCTCAGGCCCCATGGTGCCATCACTTCTTCATCATCCTTTGTCTTTGTGGGTGTAGCCTCTTTTTAAAATTCCTTTTCATTGTCCTGGCTGGCATAGCTCAGTGGATTGAGCGCGGGTTGTGAACCAAAGCATCACAGGTTTGATTCCCAGTCAGGGCACATGCCTGGGTTGCAGGCCAGGTCCCCAGTGGGGACCAGGCGAGAGGCAACCACACATTGATGTTTCTCTCTCCCTCCTTCTCCCTCCCTTCCCCTCTCTAAAAATAAAATAAAAGTCTTTAAAAAATTTTTTTAAAAATTCCTTTTCACCAGAATATTCATAAAGAGGTGTGCAACCTGCCATCTTTACCTGAGAGCCTATGTGTTTTCAGTCTTGAGTCCTTCTTTTTCTTGCCCCCAGCCTGATTTCTCTCATGCCCCCAGAGGTGCTACATGGCCCATTAGCTCACCTTTAAAAACCAGGTACAGCCCTGGCTGGTGTGTCTTAGTTGGTTGAGTGCTGCCCTGTGATATGAAAGGTCACTGGTTCAATTCCTGGTCAGGATACATGCCTGGGTTGCAGGTCAGGTGCTGGCTGGGGGTGTGCGAGAGGCAACCAATTGGTGCCTCTCTCTAAAAATAAATAAATAAATAAATAAATAAATAAATAAATAAATAAAATCTCTAAACAAAAAAAGAACCATGTACAGATGAGAAAGAAAGAGGGTTAACACAGAGAGTTGCTCATAGAAGATGAATGTCTTTTCAATTGTACAAAAACTCCTTTGAAGACACTTGCCAAAGTTGCTTTATTTTCTATTTTTTCCTCTTATCAAAGAAGCATATTGTCATTAAAGATTTAGAAAAAGTAGAAATTTTTTATTGCCTCTATTACTGCTTCCAAAGAAATTTTTTTCATGTTGATATATTTCTTTTTTAAAAACTTTTTAATTGATTTTAGAAAGAGCAAGGAAGGGAAAGAGAGAGAGTGAGAAAGAAACATGGATTTGTTGTTTCACTTATTTTGGCATTCACTGGTTGATTCTTGTATGTGCCCTGACCAGAGATTGAACCCGCAACCTTGGCATATGAGGATGATGCTCTAACCAACCAAGCTACCCAGTCAATATACCTTCTTGCTATATTTCCTGCTAATAATATTTGTTACCAGAGTTATACCATTACTATGAAGTAGGAGATGGGTAGAGGGTCTCCTTATCTGCATTGCCACAGGGTGCTCCTCTTCAATGTCCAACTCCTACCACATTCCCAGTGAGGGAAGAATCTTGTCACCCATTCAACAACTAATCATGGAGCACCATGTTCCCTATTGGAAGGAAGGGGAAAGCCTGAGAAGGGGTGAAAATTCAAAGGAAAACAAGACAACATTAGTCTTCAAGGTGTACTCCTGGCAGGGTGGGGGAAGGGAGGTTAGACAAATGCACAGAGGACAAGAGGACTGCAGAGGCAAGGGCACATAGCAGGGCCATGGATGCTGTATTTGGAGATGAGGACCGAGGCCTGGGAGGTGGAAGTGAAGGTTCTGGAACAGTGGGAGATGAGGTTAGAAATGTGTGTTGGGGCCATATTATAGTGATATAATATGCTTAGCCTGGCTAAGGAACTTGTCCTTAATTTAATGGCCATGGGGAGCCAACCATTGAAGACTTTGAAAAAGGGACAGGGCAAAATGAAGGCCACCCTTTAGGAGCTTCTGTCTGGGAGGGGTTTCCGCTCTCTGGCTGCAGGTCTCTGACACCTCCCTCCTCCACCTCCCTAACCCCCTTCTCCCACTCCAGGTGTGGATGATGGTGCTGACATCCCCAGAGAGCTGGTGGTTGGCATCTATGAAAGGATACAGCAGAAGGAGCTCAAGTCCAATGAGGACCATGTCACATATGTCACCAAGGTGGAGAAGTCCATTGTGGGCATGAAGACAGTAAGTGCCTGCTGCAGAACAGTATTCCTCTATGGGGGTCACATCCCTGTGTCTGCTAAGCTCTCCCTTCTCCCACCTCCTTTCATTTCTTTCTTCCTGACATCTGCTCCCATTCTCTTCCTTGCTTTTCAAAAACATTTTTCCATTACTCATGCACTTAGTAACTACTGAGTCCCTATTGTGTGTTGTGCACTGTACCCTCTTCTTTCCCATGCCTCATTTCTTTTTCACCTCTTGCTCCCAGCTGCTGTAGCAGGAGAGACTGAGGTGAAGTGTTGGGCAAGACTGCCCAAGGCTCTATAGTTGAAGCATCCATATGGCCAGCCAGGGAGGTATACGATGGGGTGGACACTGGGCAGCCCTGGCTGGTCCTGCCGGATAGAACACAGAAAATGGGCTTACGTACAATTTAGACTGTGGCATCTCGAATCATTGGGGCACCCCTTAGTTGTGACCTGTGTCTCAGGCAACATGTTGTGAGTTTGCAGTGATTTTTAAGGTGAGCGTTCTCTGCAGTTTACTGCTTTGCTTACATGACAGTGGAAGCTCCTTGTGCCATGAGCACAAAGGGTGTGGAGTGGGCTCTGGGGTCCATCTCCAGTTGCTCCTCCATGAATTGCTGGGGGTCACTTTGGGGACCTCGTCTGAGGCTGTGCACTGGCTCCTCTGTCCAGTCTGTGCATTGATGGCCCTTTTCTGCCTGGAGCCCATATATATATATTTAAATCCTCACCCAAGGATATATTTAGAGAGAGAGAGAGAGAAACATCGATTGGTTGCCTCCTGTACACGCCCAAACTGGGGATCAAATCTGTGATGTAGGTGTGCGCCCCGACTGGGATCAAACCTGCAACCTCTTGGTGTACACTCCAACCAACTGAGCCACCCGACCAGGGCCCAGAGCCTATACTGCTGAGGTTTTAGCACCTCTCGGGTCTGCAGACACCACTGGAGCAGACCATTTTACACCATGGAGCAGGTTCAAGATGTCCCTGCAGTCCCCTTCCTCTTGCACACTTGCATTTATGTGTGCAGTGGAGAAGGGGCGGGGTGCCATCCTGTAGGCCACAGCCTCAAGAAAGTCTTGGTGGGAGGCGGGTTGACAGCAACTGGGTGTCAACAGTCTGAAAGTGCTTATCAACTGTCTTTCCCATCCCTTCGCCTCTTCCTTTACTCCAACATAATGAGCCAGCCTTGTTCCCTAAGAAACACAATGAGGGGGACAGAGCCCCAGTGAGGAGAGAGGAGGTTTAGGGTCAAGTTCAGGCCCTATAATGAAGCCCCAGGCCTCCATTGGCTCTCCTGGGACATGGGTGCTGTGCGGGCATCGGGGATCGGGAGCTCTGGCATCTTCTGCTGAGTGTGGGCCTCTCCCCAGGTGCTGTCAGTGCCCCATCGCCGCCTGGTCTGCTGCAGCCGGCTCTTCGAGGTGACAGACGTGAACAAGCTGCAGAAGCAGGCTGCACATCAGAGGGAGGTGTTCCTCTTCAACGACTTGCTGGTGGTGAGTGGACTGGCCCAGGGCACTGCTGCCCTGCTCAGCCTTGGCAAAGAGCAGCAGAAGGGGCCCTCCCAGACTGCACACAGGATGCCGTGTACTTAGTGGCTGATTTACCTTGTTGGTGGCATTTTCACATTATGGGGTGTGAGGTAGCTCTGGCAGATATAGGCATTTCTATCTTATTTCATAAGTTGTGAAACCAAGGCATAGAGAAGTTAAGTCATTTCCACAGTCATGGTGGAAATGAATTAGATTCCAGATCCTCCTTCTCTCCATGTTATAGAAGCCTAGGTCAGGCAGGGTGCAGGGATGGGCTTCATGTCCCACTGCGGGGGCATACAGTGCTGGTCGCTGGACCTAAGTGGGGCAGGCACTGTCCCTGGGCCTGGAGGGATGCTGGTGTGTGCGTGTGCACCGGGTCACACCTGTGTCTGTGTGCGTCCATATCTGTATGGCACTCCTTTTTTGGTCTTTGAAAACAGGCATCCATTCCACACGTGTTTAGTGAGTGTCTGCTGTGTGCCAGGCATTGTTGTAAGTGCTGGGAAGCAGTGGTGAACAGGCTTTGGTTTCTGTCTTTCCTTTGGACCCCATATCTTCTCTGTCCATGAGTCAGAGGCACCACCTCTAAAATTATCCCAGATTTGATGATCCTGTGCTAAGGTTCATCTGCCACAGAGCCAGGAGTGATCCTTCCAGAATAGGCCTGTCTGATCCTTCCTGACTTAGGCCTGTCTGCCATGCTTCAGACTGACCCTGCTTCCTGTGCAGGAGAAGGACTTCCTGCCTCCTTGCCTGCCGCCTCCAGGACCTTTGACCTCATGCCCTCACTTCTTCCCTGACTGCCCTGGTGCCTTGCCCGAAGCCTGCTTTCAATGGGCCAGGCTCATTCCATCTCAGGCCTTTGTTTTTGCTTCTCTTTCTGCTTGAAAATCTCTCTCTCTCATCCCACCTACCCCCCCACACACACACCTTTTCCCTACCTCTGCCCTGTCTTCAAATGTCAATTCAAACGTCACCTCCTTACACAGGCCCTCCCTGGCCACCTAGCAAGGGAGACTGCCAATCATTGTCTAATCCTTACCCTTTCATGTTCTTCAGAATACTTCTCAGTTCCAGAATTGCCTTATTTCTCTATTCCTTCACCTGGGTTTTTGTTTGTTCACTTGTTTTTATTGTGTTGGTCTTCCTCCACTGAAGCAGGAGCACCTTGAGGGCTGGGCATGCCCTGTCTCCCGCTTTCCTGGATCCCCAGAGCCCAGCTCATGGAAGCTGCTCAAGAAATATTTGTGTGTTAAGCAACTGGCTTATAGAGCTTTTATTTTAATAGAGAAGATAATTAATAAGTAAGAAAACAAACAATGAAGATGGCATCAAACTGAGAGGAAGGTGCTATGAAGACAGTGACATGGGTGATAGGACAGACAGCGACTGGTATTAAGGTGGACTTTTGTTTTTTTAGATAGGATCGTCAAGGAAGGAACCTGTAAGGAGGTAGCATTTCATGTAAGATCTTAGTAATGGGAGAAGCCAGCTTTGCAGAAAGCTTCAGGGAGAGCTATGGAAGGGGAGTAATGTGAGCAAAGGGTCTGCAGTGGACTGAGTCTGCCCTGTTCAAGCTACAGAAAGGAAGGGAGTATGGCTTCAGCAGGAGCCAGAGTAAGGCAGGGACCAGATCCAGTGGGACAGGAAGTGGGGATTGGCTTCTTCTAAGAGCAGTGGGAATAGCCACTGGAGGGATTTATGCAGGAAAAGAACCATATTTTGATAGAGTGGGTGTTGATTGTATATGCATATGTAGATGTATTCAACAGATGTATATGCACATGAGTGTGAACATATCCTAAGTATATAAGTGTGTGTGCGTGTGCATGTATCTTTGTGTGTGTTTGCCTGTGTGTTCAGGGGCATCCCTGGGAGTTCATGCAGCCACATGCATGTGAACACCCGCCAGTGCATCTGTGTCTCCCTCTCCTGGACAGATTCTCAAACTTTGCCCAAAGAAGAAGAGCTCCTCCACGTACACTTTCTGCAAGTCAGTTGGCCTGCTGGGCATGCAGTTCCACCTCTTTGAGAATGAGTGTGAGTCTGGGTGGGACCAGAGATGAGGCAGAGGATGGCTGGGGGAAGTTGAGGGCTGTGGGGAGCGGGGAGGGGCGAGCATGCTGGACTGGCTCCTGCCTCACCTCCTGCTCATGACCTCCGGTCTGGGGTCTGGTTTCCAGATTACTCTCATGGCATCACCCTGGTGACCCCGCTCTCGGCTTCTGAGAAGAGGCAGGTGCTGCATTTCTGTGCCCTGGGCTCAGACGAGATGCAGAAGTTTGTGGAGGACCTGAAGGAATCCATTGCAGAGGTGACAGAGCTGGAGCAGATCCGGATAGAATGTAAGGACACAGTGCACCCCAGGCTTTCTGAGGTGGTTGGCAGGGAGGGCAGGCCAGTTTCCAGTCAGCAAGGGACAGAGTCAGCTTATAAACAGACAGAGCTCTGACTTCTTCCCCCACTTCAGAGTGAGTATGGGCTGAGCCAAGGACCCTCCTGTCGTGCTGAAGTTCCCCCAGCTCACTGCACCACCACGGCCCCCGTGGGCGCACTGCTCTTCTGTTTCTCCATAGTTACAATGAAGTAGATTAGAGAATGTGCACATGGGGCTTCCAGGAGCCCCTCGGAGCTGAGAACTCCACTGCACAGAACCAGGACACTGGGCCAGCCGACCAAAGCAGGAATGCAAACCAGAGTGTGGGCCCAACATCTCTCCCACCAAACTCCCTGTGCAGCCTCTTCCCCTGGACTCAGTCCAGGTTCACATACTACATCTGGTTGTTTCAATTCTCCCATCTCTTTTCATCTGAAATAGTCCCCCGACTTAATTTTTCATAACATTGTCTTTCAAAAGAGCCCAGGCTGGTGTTCTGACTGTCCATCATCTTGGTCTTCCTTTTCCTAAGCAAAGCCTTGATTCTCGATTGTTCCAGTTCAGGCATTTTAGAAAACATGGGTCTCTTCATATGTCTGGGTGGCTTACTGGTTGCCTTCTGGCTTAAGAAAAGAGCAGCAATGACCTACAACCTATGCCCATTTGCAAGCCTTTACTATTTAAGCACTGCTGCGGCTTCAGATAGCCCTTAAGACAATTAACTAAGAATGGACTCAGAAAGTAAAACAGAAAACAAAACTAGACTGCAGTCCTGCCTTATACGGCCACTTAGTTGAAAAGTATTTCTAAATTCATAAAAATCCATTAGGCACCAGAAAGGCAGAGGGAGTTTTTGAGCAGGGAGCTGGATGGCAGAGAGAAGCTTTCCAGTCAGTGTTTTGGATAACCTGCCGTGCACTAGGCAGTTTGTTCCTATTCTGCTAATTCTCACCGTGATGCTGCTGCATAGTAGGTGCTTTGTCCTCATGTGCCAGATAAAACTCAGAGAGATTAAGGGGTGTGTCTAAGGTCATGCATATCAAAAGCAGAGGAGCTAGAATGTGCATTTAAGTCTAACTTTGAGGTTCACGTATTTCCCACTATGGGAGGGACAGAAGAGGTTTTGTTGGTAGTTTCCAAAACAAACAAACAAACAAACAAAACTAAATCGAGTCAAAACAAACAACAAAAACATCCTCACCAACTATATACCTCCCATAACTGCTTGGGCAGAGAGGCTGTGTGAACCCCTTTCTGCACCGTTGGCATACTTGAGTTCACAGTAAAGCAAGCAGACTCTTTTCGAGAGGGCTGGGCTGGATGCTCAGAGATGCAACCCCCACTGTTGATCTTGAACATTTTCAAGTACACACCCTGAAATAGCTTCACTTCTCTCATTGTCCAAATGTCTCAGGCGGCTCCACACAGGTGGCCTGGGGAGCCACAGCGGGCCCACAGGCACCAGCAATGCTGGAAGAAGCACCTTTTCCCCATCAGCCTGGGAACAGCACTTTGTGTGTCTCCCCAGAGCACAAAGGAGCAGAGACCGCCAGCATGTGCATGTCAGGAGGTGAATACCCTCTCCTGCTGTCTAGGGAGCAGGGGAGTAGGGAGAGAGGCTCACATCTGGCTCTTAATCTTCAGATGGGGAGAAAGGGGAGGGGCAGCAGAGGGAAGGCTCAGGGTTGGGGCAGGGAGGCAAGTAGAAAGGAGAAAATGAAAATTAGCAACAGCTACTCTGTATTGAGCACCGATTTCGTGCCTAGACATGGGCTGAATGCGGAACCTATTGTGTTATTTAATTCTTGCCACAACTTTCCACGAGGTGAGTAGTAGTACTCTCATCTTAGAGATAAGAAAACTGAATCTAACAGAGCCTAAGGAGGAAGTCCAAGTTCACAAGTCAATGACAAAACAATGTTTGTGCCCAGGTTCCTTGGACTCCTTGCTCACTTCTCTAAAGCTAAGGAAGCTGCCCTGTGGGGAGAGGGACACATCTCAGTTGAGTAAAAGTGCTTTATATTGACGGATGCTGTGCTATGATCCAGGCAATCAGGACAGACGGCTTTGGTTGGGGGGTTGCAGTGTGGTGTTCCTGGACTGTAGACAACCACCAGTGAGGCAGAAAACGGGACCCCGGGGGAACAGTTTTAATAAAAGGAACTTGAGTTATGTCTCCTGGAAAAGAGAAGCTGAAGGAGTGATTTAATAATGACTGTCAAATCTCCAAGGACCGTAACCGGCTGTTCTCTAGCAGCACCCAGAGAACAAGGGAAGGGTCTGCAGTCTAGAGCGTGGCAGCGAAATTGAGTACCAAGACAGAAGCCTCGGCCACACAGGTCTGTGGCACTGACAGGCCCTCGGGCACAGGGGTCCCCTCCCGGGGAGAGCTCCGAACCCTGCGCAGGCACAGCAGGCTGGGGGCTCAGCGCCGCGGGAAGCACAGCGAGCAGGTTGGACTGTCGGGCAGCAGCCATTGCCAAGGTCTTTTGTGCCACGTGGTTCTCACACATTGTAATAAAAGCTAGTGTTTATTGAGCACTTGCCACAAGCCTCCTCAGTGCCTTGATTTATTTCCTCATGTAAATCCCCTTAAGGACACTTTCAAGTGGGCACTGCCATCCCTCAAATGAGGCATGGAGAAGTTCCATAACTTGCCTAAAGCTGCACAGCTAGAAAGTATCAAAACCAGGATTCAAACCCATACAGCCCACTTTCCTCGTCTTAACCTCTCTACTGCCTGTTTGGCATTCAAGCAGATGTGGTCATCCTGTGTACAAATGAAGACACAGAGGCTCCAGAAGGCACGTCACTTGCCGCACAGTGGGTCCAGACACTGAGGCCCGTGCTTCGCAGCACGTGTTAGGGACTCACCCTCCTTCTGCTCTCTGTGTCTCCTCATTCTCTTCTTCGCCTCCCTGTGGTGGAGCCTAGGGTTTCTCTCTGTTCACGAGCCTCTCCATTTCCTAGGGGAGCTGGAGAAGCAGCAGGGAGCAAAGACACTCTCCTTCAAGTCTGGAGGAGCCCAGGTGGACCCACAGTTGAAGCAGGGATCGCCTACAGGTGAGCCTCGGCTCTGCTCCGGAGTTGCAGACCCCAGGCCTAGATGGCTAGGGCCCTGGTGGCACGGAGGCCACTTGTAGCCCCTGGGCTTGGATTCCTGGGAGATTTGGGTGAGGGAAGTGCTCATTTCCATGGTCATCCTTCCTGCCGACAAGCTCCAGGCTTAATCCCCTGGGGCCTTAGCTGTGGGAGTAGGAAGGAAGGCAAGAGACCCGGGTCCCACATGCTCCATCACTGTCCTGCCTGGAGGAGTTAGGCCAGGAGTCGGATAATCCTGTCCTCAGTGAGGTGCCTTCCACACTCACACACCCCCATTCTCTGAAGACTGCTGGTTCACTGGGGGTGCTGTCCAGACGAGTGAATCCAGCTTCAGGCTTTGTATCCCCTTTGGCCACATTCTCTAGGCCTGCTTCCTTCCTCCACTGACACCTTTTGTCTTCCTGTGCTTTTTCCTCCCCTTACCCACCCTACTGGGAGCAAGGGAGATGTACCTCCACCTTCACCCGAATGAAAAAGAATTAGAAGGAGAGGTGACATGAGAGTTAAATCCCATCCTAATAAGCCCCCAGCAAACCACCCAGAACTGTGCACTCATTAGCCAATTCAGGAATTTATGTTACATGTAATGAACACTTACCGAGAGCCTGCTGTGTGCCCTGTGCCCAGCACTGGAAAGCCAGGGTCCTGGCAAGACATCAGCATGAGCTGAGAAACTCCAGTGGGTTTCACGCAGGTCCACAGCCCTCAGCGATGGCCAGGAGGCCATGGTGCTGTGAGGGACCACACCGCAGGGTTGGCCACGCCCACCTGGAGACGGGTTCATTTTCTAAGCAGGACCCAGGGCTCCTTGAGCTTCATGGAGACTCTCACTGTGATGGCACCTTCTGCCCCGAGTGACCTGCCATCAGACATTCGTGATTCTCCCACCCCCTGCTTTTTAGCCGGCCTCTTAATTTCCATCAGGTCACAGTACTTGGGTCGCTGCTTGTTTTCATGGCCATTTACACACCAGAGCTGAGTCTCAGCTGTGATTCATTCTGACAGCCCACTGCATACTGCGTGCCCCAGCCTGCCTCTTTTCAGCTGCAGCCCCTGGCGAGACCAGGCTGTATCTCCAGGGCCGTTGTCAGGGGCCTCCACGCCGGGTGCCTCCTGACCCCAAACGCTGTCCCAGCTCCTCTTGTGCTACAGAAAGAACTAGTGTGGGGACCGGCAACCTCCCCGACCCCAGGGGCTGTGAGAAATGAGAGGGGCTCCAGCAGAGGGACCCTGGAATGCCTGCTGGGCGGGAGGTTGGAGTGGATTGGTGAGGGAGGTGACTGGGTCGGGAAAGTCATCAAGCTGTCGATGGGGGTCCGAAGGGTACTGGTGCTGAGCCAGGCCAGTCAGGAAACCTTGTGGCGATTACAGAGCCATTATGGGCTCTGCTAAGCGGGGCCCTGGGGTGAGTCTTGTGCAGGCATCACCTCACTGAACCCCCACCCTTGGCTAAGCAGCAGAAATAGGAACCAAAAAGGAACATGGCCCCTCCCTCAAGGAGCTTGTATTTGAAGGAGACAGATTCACATGGTGCCCACAAATGCCCAGTAGAGACTCCTTGTGTTTCTAGGAGCCAAGAACCAATGCCAGCTCATTGCCAGCTTGCATAGTCCAGGTTGGGGAGGCTTTGACTGTGGGTAAATTAGGCTCAACAATGCCCACGTGAGAAGGCGTGTCAGAGACCTTCGAGTCTGGGGAGGTGCAGAGAGGTATGACATCCTGCCCACGGTCACACAGCTATTAAGTGGAAGAACTGGGCTCCAGTTGCCAGTCTACTGACCTGGCTGCCTCTGTCAGGAGTGGCGTGGCCCTCAGTCATAGCAGACATGTCCTCTAGTTCCAGGCATGCGCAGCTTGAGGTGGGGGCAGGGATTTGTATTGGGAGGGTGGAAAGTGAGCCCTGTGCTCTTTGCTTCAAAGCCAAAAGGGAAGCCACCCTGGGTGAGAGGCCTGCGGAGAGCACGGTGGAGGTAAGTGAAGGCCTGGTTGCCCAGGTGAGTGATTCTGTGCCCCGCTTGTCCTTCTTCTCACCGTCTCTTGTTTCTCTTCTCAGGTATTAATCAATGCCTCCCCAGCCCGACTCACCATTTTACCAATTTCAAGAGATACAATTAAAAGTTACTGCTAGCATGGGTAACGCCACTGTTCCAGCACCTAACTAAGCTGCAGCACTTCCTCCCGTGCCCCAGCCTCGCCCACCCCCGCTGATTGCCCTCCAAGGTCCAGCTCCCAGACTAACACCATGCACATGAAGCCCCCCACGGCGATCCCTCCCACACACCCCCAGGCCCACATGCCCAGCACGCTGCTCATTGATCCCCTAATACTTGCGATATATCAGAGAGCCTAATATTCCCCTCCCCTGAGCCCTCCTATCCTCCACGAGGGAGCCTGGACCCCCTCCAGAAAGCCACCACTTCCAAGGTGGACCCTGCCCTCCTGGATGCTTCTTGGAGAAGTTGGAGACTTGAGAGTGGGGACAGCCAGGAGGGTGGAGCTTCTATCTGGAGCAGCTGGCCCATCTGGAAAGCTGGCCATGGGCTAGGGATGTGCACAGTAGAAGAGGAGGCAGAGTAGGGCTGGGGTTGTTTTAGGGGTTTCCTGGGGGAGACGATCTTTCTGCAGACTGTCCGTGTCAAGGGAAGGGCGGCCCATCCTCAAGCCACATAGGAAGGGACTAGGGAAGGAGCGGCAGCAGCCGGTCCTTCCCAGGCCCCAAAAATGTCACCTGAGGGTCATGCAAGCCTTTCTGGGTCCCTGTTCTGTACTGGCTCCCCTCAAGCCCCAAAGAGCCCTGTCATTCCTTTTCTGCCAAGGCTCCAGGGACCACTAGCCACTCACACAGACATAGCCTTTCCCAAACCACACCCCCAAGCTGGAGAGGCCCCCATGCAGAGGTCTGAGGGAGAAGCTCTGCCACCCACCAGCCTAAGCTCAGGGAAGCCCCAGGACACTCCAAGAGTGCCCAGTTTCTTCTCTTTCCCCATGCCCCCCATCCCCCACACACCTCTGTCTGGAGGAGGCACCTTTACTCGGAGCAGCTTCCTGCCCCAGCAGCTGACAAGCCCCCAGGGTGGGTATTCCATCCCCTGCCCTTCCTCCCCCCATCTTCCTGCAGCTGCCCATTCTCTAGCCTTGCAGATAAACACAGGAAGCTACAGCCCTGCCTGCACCATAGCCCGACCTACACAGGGAGGACAAGTGACCTGATGGCCCGTTCTCCCTCCAGCCCTGCCCATAGGGCCATGTGACTATCTGCAAGGCTGCCACACCCAGCTAGCCCCAGGGCCCTTCCAGCCTCTTCTGCTCCCCTGCACAGGGGCAGCCTCGCTGCCCCTCCTCTCAGCTGGACCCTGAGCTCTTCTGTCCTCTGCCCTCTGTCATTTCCTCGTTGCCCGTTGCCCGGCAGAGCCCCTCTGGCAGGTGCTTCTCCATCTTCGAGCTGTTCTGATCTGCTACTCATGTTCCATCCTCTCTCTTTCTCTCTCTCTCTCTCTCTCTCTCTCTCTCATCAGTAGGAAGGTGAGAAGGGGGTCAGAATAAGAGAACGTTTTGCTGTCACTTCCTGCTTTTCACTTACTATTAAAGATAAGGGGTCAGGTTGGGGTGGGAGGAAGGAGATGAGACAGTGCAGGCGGCATCAGGAAGCAGGAGGTGCAGAGGTGGTGCAGGGTGAGGCAAGGGCTGCGGGCTACTTGGGGGACAGCGGGAGGAAGGGGAAGGGGGCTCAGTGAGTCTGTCTGGACGGGAGCAGCTAGGCATTTGCCTGGGGAGGGGCCACTATAGAGGTGAGGTAGGGGTGCGGGGAGCAGAAGGGACCCAGCTTGCCCCACTGTCTTGGCCACTTTTCTCCTGGGGAAGAAGTTAGAATATGAGCAAGTGGGGAAAGCAGCCAGTCTGCCCAAGTGAGGGCCACAGAGCGCTCCCCTCAGGAGGAAGGAGGCCCCGCCATGCTCTCTGCCTGCCCTGTGTCTTGGCGGGGCCCTGAAGGGCTCAGGGGCCCCACATTAGCTCGGGGGGAGTCTCAGGCTTGAAAGTGCTGCCAGGCTGGAGGATGAGAATGAAGAATAAAGACTGTAACCCGCTGAGCATGGCGTGGGGCTTGTGAATATTGAAGGACAGAGTACAGGGCCTTGGGGGGCTGTGGAGAGGGATGAGTGCACAGGCCCAGGAAGGGGTCCCTGCGATTGCATCTTTTGCCAATAAATAGTGTTAAATCTGCTGGTTTAGGGCTGTGAGGTAGTTTGGGGCTGGGCCATCCTGGTCTAGGCTTGGGGATAAGGGCCCCTCCCTGCAGTCTGGACCTTCTCTGTGCTCTGAGAAGTCTGTCCTGGACGGTGGTGATGAGGTCAATAGGCAGCATCCTCAGAGAGAAGGGTCCCTGCCACCCGCAAAGGGCTCAGGTGTTGGAAGGGGGTTGTGGCATCTAGACACTTAGGGGATGAGGAATTAAACCCTTCTCCTTCCAGAATCCTCTAGCCTCCCTTCCACCCATGTCCTCCCCCTCCCCCTGCCAGCAAGAGGAGGCTAAACTGGTTCACAGTGACCTCTATGGCCGGAGGGAGGGGTCCACCTCCTTACTCCCCACCTAGGAAATAAAGATTAGAGTCCTTCTGGGTACCCCCTCCTGCAGCAGAATAAATTTAACCAGGACTCTGGTTGGGTTAAAGAGGCAGCTAGAGATCTGACTTTGGCCTTTGCTCTCTGGGCTGCTCTTGAATGTGTGGTCATGGCCTAGGGGAGTCTCGGGAGGATGGGGTAGGTCCAGACCACCTCTCAGGGGCCCCTGGCATTCTGGGGGTTAGGTGCCTTCCTGATGTCAACAGTGACGATGAGGCTTCCTCTGTAACAAAGCCAGAGGGAGGAGAGGGCTGGAAACTCTCAGTGATGCTCGACCCTGTCCCTGTGTCCTCCCTTTGTCCTCAGCACACCCCTGGGAGGTGGTGGGTTGGGGGGTGGCAAAGACCCTTACCCCTGCTTTTCAGGCTCAGAAGCTGGTAAAAAGGAAGTTGTGGAGAAGTGTGCCCATGACCCCAAAGGCACACAGCAGGTCCACCCATGAAGTCAGAATGCAGAGCTATGCAGAGCCTGAGAGTCTTTGGTCTAACTGCCCATCTCACAGATGAGGAGACTGAGGCCTAGAGAACTGAGGCTACTCATGGTCAGTGCAGAACACGTCAGTCTCTTGACTGCACCCAGGGTCAGAACCTCTGTCGGCTGCCAGTTTTCCTCTGGTGGAGAGATGGGGAGTGGGTCGAGGTGAGGGCTAAGAGCCCCTAATGCACACGGGAGCCACAGAAGGGGAGAAGGGAGGCTCAGGGTAGCCGGTCCTTGTAGCTGGGAATTAGTCTTGTAACATTTCATGCTTCTCTGGCTGTTTCTAAACTAGGTGTCAATTCACAACAGGCTTCAAACGTCCCAGCACAACTCCGGGCTGGGGGCCGAGAGGGGAGCTCCGGTGCCACTGCCAGACCCGCAGCCTAGTCCCCTGAGAGAGCAGCCCCCACCGCCGCCGTTGCCACCGCTGCCACCCACGCCCCCGGGGACCCTGGTGCAGTGTCAGCAAATTGTCAAGGTCATTGTCCTGGACAAGCCCTGCTTGGCCCGCATGGAGCCCCTGCTAAGCCAGGCTCTCTCCTGCTACACCTCTTCCTCCTCTGACTCCTGCGGCTCTACACCCCTGGGCTGCCCAGGCTCCCCGGTCAAGGTCATCCATCAGCCCCCACTGCCCCCACCCCCACCCCCCTACAACCACCCTCACCAGTACTGCCCACCAGGCTCCTTGCTGCACCGGCGCCGCTACTCCAGCGGCTCCAGGAGCCTGGTGTAGACTGTCCCCGACACTGCTGTCCTAGGAGGGCTGCCGCCAGGAGCCCCTGCCACCCCTTTGCTGCGCCCCAACCCTGGCACTCTGCATTCGTAGTTACCATCCCTGTTGTTTTGGAAACAGGACCCTAGTCCCTAGCACCTGGAGTTGCCTCACCCAATCAAGCTTCCCTTACTCAGATGAGCACCCTCTTCTTAAATCTGGAGACACCACCACACTCTCCTGGGCCCTGCACAGCCAGACACAGCCAGGCCTCATCCTCCTGCCACCACTCACCACATGGACCTTGGACTAGAGAGAATAGGAACTGGGGGCCTACCCAGCTTCTGGGTCCTGCATCTGTTGGGCCCTGGGCCTCAGACTGGGAGGGAGGTACAGGGGCTGGAGGCCAGTACCCAAGCACCAGACAGAAGGTGGCCTGGTTCCCTGCTCAGCACTAGGTGCCACCCTGGGTAGAGGAGGGTTGGCTCTGGATCTCTGGAGGAACCAGAAAAGTGAGAGTGTGAGGAGGGGACTTTCTCTGCTGCCCTGCCCCCAACCCAAGCCTGACAGGCTCAGGAGGCTGCTGGTCTGCTATCGGCTGTCCTGACCACTTTCTCCTCCCTGCTCTTTCTCTGGAGCTGGGCCTGGCCGGCCCGGGGCTGCCCAGGCTCTAAGAAAGCTTTGACAAAGGGATGAGGGGAGGGGGACCAGTCTCAGCTCGCTCTAGGTCAATTCACCAGAGCTGTGGAACCATGAGGTTATATGTCTACAAAATAAACCTTTTTAGAGTTTTATTCCCTAGCCCCAAATAATACCCAGCCGACACAAAGTGCACACTGGACTCAAACATAAACATGAGTGAGAACGAGGTGAATATCTTCCGTGTGGATGCAGGAACAGAACGAAGGAGCAGCGGTCTGCCCGGGGCAGATGCAGCCAGCGAGCCAGGGCTCCCTGCCGCATGATTTGTGGGGCCTCCATGGGGGGTTTGGATGCAGACGTGGGTGAGAGAAGCCGGTGCTCCACAGGCACTTGCATTTCCCGTGCTGCCATCCCAAGCTTGCCCCTCAGCCTTTGCGTCTCCCAGCTCCAGGCCTCCCCCAGAAAGGCACCAGGTCCACCTCCTACAGGGGGTGCTAAGAGTCCCTATACCCTCAAAAGTGCAAAGGAGAGCAAAGTGGGGCTCCCTGACTCCCTCAGGACCAAGCAGCATTGGGGAGTCAACCTTTAGGTGACCCCACAGAGCCTGGGCAGCCCCCCTCAAAGATCGCAGGAGGCCCCCAGCCCCAGTCATACCTTTCAGGCAGCGTCTGTCCAGAGCCAGTCTGGACCCCTCAGCCCAGGGCCATCACCCAAGGCTGGCCTGCACTGGGCTCCCCTCCTCCTTGGAGCCCATCACCCAAGCAGCCCCAGCGATGGAGGTGAACACTGGCCAGGTCTAAAGTGAACGTGTCTCTCCCAGACCCCACCCCATGTCCCACCACAGTCCCCTGGGCCAGCGAGGAGACCCGGTTCTTCTCCCGCTCTCCGTGCTTCCGGATGACCTAGTTGTGTTTGTATGTGTGGAGTCACCAAATGTCATTATGATGTCACCCAGCGAGTTTGTTTCTGGCCATGTCTTTGTTAGTCTGGATTCCATAACTTGTGACCAGTTGCTGCCTCCTCCACTGAGGCTCCACAGCCGTGGTGTTTTTATCCTCTTGTCCTGCCCCCTCTGCTGTGTCTCTACTGTGACAGGGACACTACAATCAGAGCCTTTCAGAACAGAGTGGCTGACAGGTGGGGCACACAAATTCAGACACGTCTGATGCCCTCAGCCAGGGCAGGGTCCCCCCGAAGGGCGAGAGCAGGACAGTAGGGGCAGAGTTGTGGGGGTGGGCGCGAGGGATCTTGAACGAGGGGCCAGAAGTGGAGTGAGAGTTACGACGGGCATCAGGAAGGATGAGTCAGGGAGGAAGAGGAGTTTTGAGGTGGCTGATGTGTTTATGGAGTGGGGGCCTCGAGTGCCAGGGGCTGGTGAGGAAAGATCCCAGCCCTGACCATCAGACCCCATGTCAGCTGCTCACACAGTGCTTCCAGGTGACAAAGTGCCGTCCTCCCTGTTGATGGGCACAGCGCCTCCCTCTGGCCCCACCCTCCCACCTCTGCTGCATGCCTGACTTTCTCTGAGAACCTGGATGCTCAGGTCATGGGGGCTTCAGCCCCCCAACCCCAGCGCTTTGGTGGCTCCCTGGTCCCCACCAGCCATACTAGGAGTCCTGGCCTAGGAAGCAGACCCGCCCAGGCTCAGCAGCATGTGGGGCCAAGTCTGAGCTGTGAGGGGCTTTTAATCCCCAGTGGCTTGGGGCAAGGTGCAGCTGGCCCTCCTCACTGTTAAGGGAGCAAGAGTCCCCAGCATCTGCATCCTCCCTTCCCTGATCAGCCAACAGGCTAAGGCTGGGACTCACCTCTGTCCCCACCCCCAGGGCCTAGCCCCCAGAGTTCTTGGCCAAGCCTCCTGCCCTTGCAGAGGCCCAGCTAGAGATGCAGAGATGAGCATGGGCCCTCCTGCTCTCCTGCACTGAGGGGCAGTGCACGACGGCCGAGCTGCCAGACACAGCCTCCTGGGTGTGTGCCCAGTTACCCCAACATGCCCTGCTCCATCAACTCTCTAGGCCTTACTTTGGGAGGCCTGAGTCCCTCTCTCAATTTTATCCATTTGGCTCCAGCTCCAGAATTAGAAGTAGAGATGAAACTAGCTTTTCTACCCACTTTTGGGCAAGTCCCACCTCCAGACCTGCCCGGGCAGCTTGACCTAGAAGCTTGCCTGCCTGCCTGCCTGTGTCCAGCGGCACACACCTTTATCAGCCCTGGGGCCTTGACCCCTGAAATCCTTAACCCCACCCCAACCCACCTGTTACCCCATAGCCTGCCAGAATGTCTCCTGGTACCGGAGAGGCTTCCCCGATAACCATCTGTCTGTCCCTGCGTTAGGCTGTACACCCTCCCTGCTGCACCCTCCTCCCTGCGGACACCCCTTCACCCTATTGGAGAGGAGCCTCTCTAGGGAAAGGCAGGGTGGCTGCTCCCAGCGACTAATCCAAATGGCAAATATTTTGTAACAAAATAGCCCAGAGGTATTTTATCTGTTCAATTCATAGAGTTTTAGAGATTATATTGAAATATGTCTCTTGAGCAAACTGTGTCAGCTGGATTTCTTTCATTAAGCAAGAGGAAGGGCCCACCTGAACTCTGAGCATCTAACTGGCAAGATTCTGGAGCCAGAGGACCTTCTGATGCCCTCAGCCCTGGGGTCTTTGGGGGGCAGCTGGGTGGCCAGGCTGCTCTGCTCTGGCTACAGTGGCATCAGCCCTGTCCCCCAGGGTATGACACCCCCAGGGTGACACACTTCTGAGCCAAGCTGTGACATGACTAGGGCCTGCGGTCGGGGGTGCCATCTGATGGGTGGGCACTGAGTAGGAGCTAGGGGTACAGAGCCAGAGAGGTGACCCCCACTAACACACACACACTCACACTCAGCTTTGAGAGAGCATGTTACAATGGAGACCAGGGGCGGCTCTGGAGGAGGAAGCACCATGATGGTCAGTGTGCACCCCACAGTGCGAGGGGTGAGGGGCCAGGGCCCCATGGGCCCTGCTTGGCTTTCTATCATGGGAGCAAGGGTGTGTTGGGGGTCAGGGTCCCACTGTTAGATCACTAGCCTCAGAGGACTGTCACCAGATGTCAGCTCTGAAGCCTGACCTTCTAATCACAGTGGCTGGTTTGGCAAGCCCTGGGGTGTACTCTTCCTGTGTGTAGGGGGCAGCAGACTCAGGTGAAAGGACTGAGGGGACATTAGTGGGGAATGTGCATGGAGCTAGAGAGTGTGGTGGAGCGAACGTTTACCAAGCCCCACAGTGTGCCAGGTCCCCTGCTTGTTGCTGGAAGGGATGCCAGGATTCTGCAAACGGATGTGACAATAGCCAAGTGGCGGCAAGGCAGGAGAGCAGGCTGAAACCAGGGCTGGGGAGACACACACACACAAGGTGCTTGGTGAGCGTTCACCGCTACATGCAATGCTCAGACCAGCCTCCACCAAGCTCAGCACAGTGACTTGCAGCCGGGAGAGAGGAGAGAGCCTTCTGGCAAAGCTGATGCGTCAGAGGCACTGCACTGCGGGAGAAGAGCAACCAGCCAGGATAGCTGGTCCAGGGACACTGCAAAGACAGCATCCAGCTCCCCTGGCAACTGGAGCTCTGAACACCCAGAAACCTCGAGAGCTCCCCAGGCTGAATCCCCTCATTCCCTGTTCAAGTGAAAGGAAACATGACCTTATCCTCCTCCCAGGATGAGGGAAATTCCAGGAAAAACCTGGGGCCAGCTTTGACCTGTCACGTCCTGGGAACTCTTTGACCCTGGAAGCTGAGGACTGGCCCCCTGAGAGGTCTGGGAGAGGGCCGAGGGTCAGGAGGACCTGCGGCCATCTGCGTGGGACTGTGGGGCAGTGCCACCATTCTCCAAGTCTCCGGGCCCCTGGAGAGCCCGCTGGGGTCCCAGCTCCCTCTGGGTCCGTCTGTCATAGGGACGGACAGCTATGGTCCATGCAGCTCCCCTGATGACTCAAAGGCATCAGCCAAGGACTTGGAATGTTTCCTGGAAGGTGTCTGGGATTTACAGGTTCCTGGCTGAAAGCAATGGGCCAGAACAAGATGTCGGTGCTGGAAGTCTGGGAAAACTCAACAAGCTCAGGAACACCTGGCATGCACTAGGTGCTGACCTGGGTGCTGGGACGTGCCCCGAGCAGAACAATGTTCCTGCTCTCAAGGAGTTCCCACTGGGGGTGCCAGCAGAAATCAACAAAGGAAGAGGCCATTTTCACACAGCAGATGGTGGCACACTAGAGGTGAAGGGGAGGGGCTGTTTTAGAGTGAGTGTTCAAGGAAGGCCTCTCCAAGGAGGCAGGTTCCACAGGGTGAAGGTCAGGTCAGAGGACAGGGGAGCCGTTCAGAGACCACCTCTACGGGGATGGTCTGCATGGGACTGTTTCCTGACGTATAAATTTACTTACATGAAAATTCTTCCTAATCTTACTTAGATGCATTTTTAAATCACCTGTATTAAGGAAATAATAAAACTGGGCTTCTAGAAAAGCAGGGACAGATGGTCCCCATAGTCAATGGGGAAGGAAGTGGGTTGGAAGCAGGCAGGCAGGGAGGTGGCTTCAGAAGGCAGGTGGGTGAAGGTAACATTAGAGGCTGGGCCGCGGCCGGAGGACCCAGACCACCTGTTCAGACCCAGGAGACAGACAAACCGCAGCGTCAGGAGGAGCTGTGAGAGCAGCTCCTACTGAGGAGGAGCCACCTCCGCGCCAGGCAGCCTGCAGGCGGTGCCCTGCCCACCTCCCCCCATCACCCCGGTCCAAGCAGATCGGGTTTGCTGTTTAAAATAATAACAGGGTGCACTTTGTGGCCTACTAGCCACCTCCTCCTGGAGCTGACAACCTCCTTCACACTTCAGCACGAACTCCACTCCGCAAAACGGCAGTAGCGACGTGGATTCCTCCTGCACCGGGGCTTGCAGACCGCTGCTGTGGGCCTGGGCGCGCCTGCCCACCTTTTCCCAGCCTCCACGCGCTTTTCTAACTGATCGCAGCTGTCAGGGAGTCACCACCAAGCAGTGCATGTCGACACCCAGGATGAAATTAACTTGCCACCTGGCCCTGTCATCCTCATTGAGCCCCTTGAAGGAAGGCATTTCGGATGCAGGTGGTTTTAGGGCTAAAGATGAGGGCTGTGAGACCAGGGGCCTGGGAAGAAAAGCTCCGAGAGGAACCACAGTAGGCGCTGCTCGGGCTAGGCCCACTGTTCTCAGATTGCTCGAGGAAAAAGCTCTGCTTTGTCCCTTAGCTCACCAGCGCGCTGCCCTAGTGATGCTCACAGCTGCTTTCTTTGAGAGCTCCGCACTACCCTGGCAGCCTGTCAGCTCCCCCATCCAGTGGGTCCCCTCACTTGCTCTGCTCACCGCCTACCAGCGCCCTCTGCTCTGACCCAGAGATGGAACCACTGAGGGACGACATGGTAGCTTGGGTCCCAGATGCAGATCAGGAATGCTGGGGGGAAGTCTCTCAGAGGGGCTCTCCATCCCAGGTCAAACACAGCAAGGCCCGGAGAGGCCACAACCAGGCACTGCCAGCCTTGGGAGAGGCCCTTCAGGGGCAGGCGAGGCCCAGACAGAGTCCGGTGGCCTGGCGTCGCAGGTGGAGTCCTTATCTGCTCCCCACCGCTGCCCAGGAAGGTAGCCAAGCCCAGGGACAGGCCTCACACCCCAGCTCTGAGTCAGAACTGGTCTAACTGGGAAAATTCCATTCTGGAAGAGACTGGATGATGAAGGGGCTGGGCCCAGGGGATGGGGAGGAAGCATGGGAATTCTTTCCTCCCCTCACCCACCGACTCCCTGCAGGTCTGGATGGCTTTTTTCCCTAGAGAACCAGGCACCCTAGCTCCACTAGCCAGCCCCTGGCATCTCAGTGCTTCTTGCTCCCATGACCCTAAAGAACCCAAGGCAAGCTATGGAAAAACTGTGGGAACTGGTCACAGGGAAGGCAGGAGACCACCAGGATCGCTGGCTGTTCCCATATGCCCAGCTTCCCTGCACAGACCTGCTGCCCCTGACCCTGCCGTGGGCCTCCAGCCCCCTTTCCCGCCAAGACCTCTGGGCTAGGAAGTAGCCCCTCCCTAAGTCCACGGGGAACAGAAGGCAGAGCGGCAGAGCCGTTCCTGCCGGCGCGGGAGCGGTGTGGGGGTGGGGCAGACGGGTGAATCCGTCCAGTCGCCTTCTTTTACAGACAAGGGGACTATTTAACTTAAGAAGTTACAAAAAGAACAGGAGGGTAATCCCAAAGCAAGTGGAAGGAAGGAAATAATGAAAGTAGAAACAATGAAATAGAAAACACATATACAAAAAAAAACTAACAAAGCCAAAAGTTAATTCTAAGAAATGACTAACACACTTACAAACCTCTGATAAGACTAATCATGAAGAGAGACAGCACAGGAAAATAACCGGGGGACTGCTCCCTACACTGCAGAGATGGTTTTTTAAAATAGAATACTACAGATCAACTATACACCTATTACGGTAAGTCTGAAAACCTGCACAGAATGAACACTGTCCTAGAAAAATATCTTACCAAAACTTGCTCAAAAACAAGTAGAAAATTTGAGATGTATCCCCCTTAAAGATATTTAAATATGCAGTTTAAAAAAATCTACCCACACCCCCTCTAAAAAAACCCCACATAACACCAGGCCAGATGATTTTACAAAAATCTACTGTGCAAAGAGCAGATAGTTTCGATCTCTTATTAACTATTTCAGAGGAAAGAAAAAGAAAGAAAATTCCCAAACTCCTTTTTATACGGTTAGTGTAATCTTAAAAACAAAAACTGAATCAGACAAGGACAATATGAGAAAGAACTATAAGCCACTCTCGCTTATGAGCAAAAAAGCAAAATTCTAAATGAATTATTCAGAAACCGAATCTTGCCCTTTCCAGGTGGCTCAGGTGGTTGAAGCCTCATCCTGTATACCAGAAAAAAAAAAAAGATTATAGGTTCAATTCCCGGTCAGACCATACACCTAGGTTGCAGGTTCAAGTCCCAGCAGGGGTATGTACAGCAGGCAACTTTTAAAAATCTACATCAACTTATTAGTGAAATGTTAGAATTAGTTTCAAGATTAGGAAGGCAGTGAGTATGCCTCAGTAAAAAAATGAAAGGAATGCTGACCAGAGAAATAAAATTGCCATTATTTCCAAAAGTCTGGTTATCTATGTAAAAAGTCCTGAGGAAATCAAGATGTTTTTTAAAAAAAGCAAGTGGGAATTAACACAGAGGAAAAGCCTGCCACAGGTTAGCAGCCACCCCTCTGCCTGGCGATCCCGTTGTGGCTGCTCTGCCCACATCCCTACCCTCCTCCTGGACCCCTCCTCTCAGCAGCAGACCCAGATTCCACTTGCACCTGCTGAGGACTGACTAGCCAGGGAGGGCGCAGACCACCTTCCCATCCCGCAGAGTGGAAATGAGGGGATGAGTGGAGCTGGTTACGAAGGTGCCGATGATGTGGATGACGTGGACTGCGGAGTCTGGCCTCGGGACCAGGGAGGGCCCTGTCCGCTGCCCTGCGGCTGCCCTCAGCAGGTCACGGACATGGTGTGGGTGGAGAGCCTTGGAGTGTGAGTGTGTCGGGAGCATTGGCAGAACTCTCGCTGCAGCCGTGGAGTTGGGCACAAACTCTGTGGAGGGACTCAGGCTGTCAAGAGCCCTGCTCTCTCTGTCTAGTGCCCCACCTAGCAGTTATGTGCTCACCTTCCCGACCTTCCCGGTGCCAGGAGGCTCCTCAGAGCACACCAGCAGCCACCTGCCCGTGCTGGTCATCACCCGGAAACAGAGCACGCAGCAGTGCAGGGTGCCAGGACCCAGGCCACCAACCCACTTCAGCCCCAAGACACCTGCCAGGCTTGGCCACATCAGTCCTCTGTTGTCCTCCCCCCACCTCTCTGTATTATTAAGAAACCCAGGGACTGATGGGTGGTTAACGAGATTTTCATCCCTGTCAAGTCCAATCAGCCCTTGTTACTTCCCTGAGCAGCTACAGCGGCAGGGAAGCCACGTGTGCTGGGTCATCGGGGAGCAGGCATGCGAGGACTGAAGTGGCAGGGAGAGAGGCAGGCAGGCCTCCCGTGCCTCAGAGCAGGGGGAAGAGGGCCAGGCCCAGGGTCCGGAGGGCTATGGTGGGTCAGAGGTGGTGAGGTCGTGGGAGAGGAGCAAAGGGCTCAGACAGGAAGAGCACCAGCGAGGTCCCCCCTTCCTAGAGGCTGAGGGACCATGCTCTGATAAGGGGCTACACCCCACCCTCAAAGAGGGTCGTTCTCATACTTAAGGAAGCCAAGGACCCGCATCAGGTACCTACTGCTGCTGACAAAGTACTCCAAAACTCCATGGCTTAAACAATAATATAAATTGTTTCTCTCTCACCATGGATCAGTGATTCAGGGCCCAGCTGCCTGGGTGTTCTGGCTCAAGTACCCTCATAAGGTTGCAGTCACTGTCAGCCTGGCCAGCAGTCATCTGAAGGCTTGCCCGGGGCTGGAGGATGCGCTTCCACAGTGGTCATTCACCTGGCTGACCAGTTGGTGGCCACTCAGCTCCTTCCACTTGGGCCTCTCTACTGGGCTGCTGGAGTGTCCCTATGGCATGGGTCTCTTGCTCCGGCTGCCCCCAGAACCAGCGATCCAAGAGTTCAAGGTGCTGAACTCTTAGTGCCTCTGTGACGTCGCTGCAGTTGTCCCTGTCCTCCTCCCCAACATGCACTGAGGGTCAGGGCATGAATAGCAGGTGTGAGGAGCATGGGGCCCTAAGGGGAGGAGGCAGAAATGGGCTGACAGGGTTATCCAGGGACCTCCCTCTGCATCCTGCCAGTTCAGGACAAGGTGCCAGCCTGCCGGTGAGCTGAGCCTTACCCTCTGATTATGGCACTTCCCACACACCCCAGTCCTGGCTCCTTCCTCCCAAATCCATCCCTCCCTCCTTCAGGCCCCCTAACAACCTATGTCCCTCCGGCTACCACATGATTCTGTTCCTTTTTCTTGCCCCCAATCTTATGCCCATAGCCTTGTCCCTCACCTCGGCAGCTAGGGGCTTACAAGGCTGACAGGTTGGGTGACTTACGTTCTCTCTCCGTGCGGGAGTGGGAGAAGGTCTGATCTGAGGACCAAGACCTGCCCAGTCCCTGGGCAGCACTGGGACGGCCCAGAAGGGCACAACTGGCGCTTCCTGTCCCCTGGGGCAGTGGGCATGAGACTCTGGTCGGAAGTTAGGGTCAGTCAGAAGGTGGCCTGGACCTGGAGGGCGATTTGGAAGGTGAGCTGGAGGCAGAGCCTAGGCAATACCTGGAGGCCCCAAACCAGAGCCAGGCCCTCTTTTTGGGGCCCTGCATGGAATGGGGTAGGAGGCTGTAAAGGTGGGGTGCTAGGCTAGATAGGGAACAATTTTCCCAGGCCAGTGCCCTTCCAACCTAATACACACAGACCACAATCTTGCAGGGGAAAGTCCATTCATCGGGGGTTGGGACTTCAATCTCAGCAGAGTGCAAGGCCCTCTTTAGTTCCCCGAGCTTTCCTGGCCTTGGTGCTGGGGGTGGAGCACACCTTAGCTGACTCCTCAGCTCCTACCAAGGCAACCCAAACCCTGGATGGAGTAGGGGCTCCCAGCTGAGAAGGGAGAAGAAGTGTCCAAGCTCAGGTTCAGCCTTGTCAAGGGAGATAGAGGGAAGAAGCAAGGTGAGTTCTTGGGGCTGCAAACCCCAAGACACCAGTGCCTTGGAGAGTCAGCTCCACAGGAAGCCCAGCCTTGGGGGTGGGGGACATGCGGGGAATCCCAGGAGGAGCTCTCGTGCAGAGAAAAGGGGGCACAGTCTTAGCCTCACAGATGGAGAAGCCAGTGCCACAGTCAGATCACATGCTTTTGTCTAAAATAAGGGGAGAGGAGTAATGATTCCTAGGTATATCTGGACAAACTGGTGGGGTTGGGAGGCAGAAGTGATCCCAAACATCAGAAAAACCAACCGAGTTCTTTGTGACTTTGCTAGCCACCCTGCCAAGGGTGGGAAGGAGGACCACAGTGGCCTGACACTTCCTTTGGGAAAGTGAAGAGCCTGGGTGGGAGGGGGAAACCAACCAGGATTCATAAATATCAGAGGGTCTGCTGAGTGGACGCCCACATGTGAAGAAGACAGAGCTGGCGGTTGTCCCATGACTAGCCCCTGCCCAGGCACAGGGACCCCTGAGACCACTGGCCTTCAGTTCCCTCCTGCTCAAGCAAGGGCTCTGGCTCCTCAGTCCATCCTCTAGGGCACAGGTTATGCATGCAAATGCCTTGAGACATGAATGTGTGAAAAGCTCAGGTCTGGTCATTGGGAGTGGTGGAGCCTGCAGCAAACTGGAGAGTATTCAAAGGTATACACTTTAAAAAAATTTCTTTATGTATAACATACTGGACAAACAAATCATAGCTGCCAGATGAGGCCTCTGGCCATCAGTAGGAAACTCAGCCTAAGAGGCATGATGAAACAGATCCCTAGTTTAACCCCACACCTGCTCTTCTGCTCTGTGTGCACACACGTGCATGCACACACACGTGTGCTGGTGCTCTGGGCACCTCAAAGGGCCAGCTTGCTGCTCCTTGCCCATGTTGTGGACCCAGGACGAGCAGGCTCCTATGAGATGTGAAGTTGGCCTGAAGTCCCTCTCCCTCTTTCCTCCAGCGCCAAGCTTCCCCATCCAGATCCCTTGGACCCACAGGCCTTGGCAGCGCTGTGCTGCGTGCTGGGGCTGGAAGACACGCTGCCTCCAGCAGTGCCTGTGCCAAAGCAGAGACCTGCTACGACGGGCTGTGAGTTCAGTCAGGGGACCTGGTGGACTGATGTGGGGTGAGGAAGGTGGAAGAGTACGACAGTGTCTGTGAGCAGTCTGCAGGGACAGGGAGACTGAGATTCAGGGCCCTGTGAGCTAGAGAGAGCTTGTGCCCAACCAATGTGCAGAACTGCCCAGAACAGAAAATGCTCTTCTCCAGGCTGCCAGAACCGGGGTTACACAGCAGGGTGCGCTGTGCGTAGAGACAGGTAGCTGAGAAGCCTGGCTGCTGGGCTGCATGTCCTCTGCAGCTGGCTGCCCCAAAGCAAGCTGCCTCTCTTGGGGATCCCCACTGGGGCCATGTGGAGAAGGATGAGGGGAGGATTTGTATTCCAGAGGGTGAAAGCTTACACAGGAAAGACAGCTGCTCAGCTTGTCCATCCATCCTGAGGACAGGGGTCAGGGAGTCTTCCTCCTGTTTGTAAACAGCGCCGAGGCGATCTGAGGAGGGACCTGTGGAGGATGCACTGCTCCTGTTGACCACCAGGAGGCAGAAGAGAGCACCGTGCCTGCCCCAACTCAGGCTCCCCAGACTCAGGGATGAGAGTGATCTGATTGAAGCAGTTTCTCTCCATCCCTTCCTCCTGTACCTCATTCTTGACCCCCTGACTAGTCCAAGAAAGGTGAACACAGGCACATGGGACAGTACAAAGGGATGTGAAAGGGAACTGTGCCCAGTGTGCTAGAGTACCTGTTCTTACAAGCTGAGAAGCACCTGCATATCTAGGCAAAGGATGGTGAGTGACCTGGAGATGGCCTGGGGCTATCAGAGACGGACCTCATCCTGGCTAGACCACAGATTTTTCTTACTCCAGCCACTGGGCACTGGCTCTGGGTGACATCTACCCACACATCAGTCCCCACAGGGGACTTCCTTTCTTCTAGCTCTCAGGCCCTGCCCCAGGAAACCATCCTGAGTGCCCCCCGACCCTCCACTCCCTCTCCTCACTTCTCTCTAAACAGAAGCCTTGCCTTCCCCCCTCCAGAAGGCCTTCTCCAGCCAGGGAACGACCTGCATGACCTGGTAGGAACAAGGGGAAAGGAGCAATCCACTCACATACAACTCCCTTTCTGTTTGAGACCAGGGGGCTTTGGCAGACCCCAAAGATTCCCCTGGGGGAGAGAGATAGAGAATGGCAAGAATGAAGGGTTTGGCTCTGGCAGGGTGGCTCAGCTGGTTGGAGCATCATCCCATACATCAAACGGGTTGCAGATTTGGTCCTCAGATCTCCAGTCAGGGCATGTACTGGGGCAACCAATCGATGTTTCTCTCTCAACCTCTCTCTCTTCTTCTCTCTCTAAAAGCAATAAAAACATATCTTCCAGCCCTGGCCAGTGTGGCTCAGTTGGTTGGAGCGTTGTCCTATAGCCGAAGTGTTGTGGGTTTTGTTCCCAGTCAGGGCACATACCTAGGTTGTGCCCACAATCGTGCGTACAATCCTGGGTCCAGGCTCATACGGGAGGCAGCCAATCGATGTTTCTCTTTCACTTTGATGTATCTCTCTCCCTCCCTTCCTCTCTCTCTAGAAGCAATGAAAAAAAAATGTCCTTGGGTGAGGATAAAATGAAAATAAAAATACATATCTTTGGGTGAGGATTAAAACAAAAAGAATAAAGGACCCAGAGAGGAAATCTGGTCAGATGAGTAGGGGCTGCCAGGGAAAATACCATGGTGGGGGGAACAATCTAGGTAGAGCTACTCACCCCTTCAAAGGAGGGGCCTCTCTCCCTCCTACCCCAAGACAGTGTGATTGACCAGACACGGGAAGAGGTACAGAAGGCAGTGCATGGGGCAGGCAGTCTATACATGCCTGTTAACTACGGCAGGAGCGGGTAGTGGGCGCCACACTGGCCTGAGAACCAGAAGACCAGGTTCTGGTTGTGTCTTTGGTGCCGAGGCATGTGACTTGAAAGCCACTTGTCTCTTTGGTCCTCATCCATGAAGTCAGGGGTTTGGATAAAAGCAGAACGGCAAATGGAGCTGCCTGAGCACTGTATTTGGAAGGATTATGAGGTGGGGGAGAATTGATGATCAAGTAGCAATGTCCATCTTGGGCGCAGGACATACACACCACATATTCCCAAAGTCTAGGGATCATCTGTCAGTCCCTTCCATTCCAACTCTCCATAAGGTGGTAATAACATTCCGGGAAGAGTGTAGGACTAGCTCGGAGCTAGGAGCACCTGGAGAGACTGCCTCCGGGAAAACCAAACACAACGACAGCACGAGAACGTTTGCCTCCTGGCTGGTCCTCTATCCCCTGCCCCTAGACTTCAGGATGCTAACCCTAGTGAAGGACACCCTCTCACGGAATGTCAGAACCCAATGTGGCGTGTTCAGTTGCCACTTCTAACATGGTGTGTTCCATCACACTCTCTGAATCAGATCATGATAAGGATTCCAGTTGGCACTATCTTCCCAAGGCACAATATGGTAAACTCTAACAGGAAACACCCCTGCCATGGAAGATCCCTCACAATGCAATGTGTTATAATCAGATGGTGAGCTCCAGAAAGACCACCCTCCTTTATAAATAAGAAAGTGTGTCCCAACAGGGAGCCATTTCACAGCGTAGCATGTTCCAGCAGGACCATCTTTAGTCCACCAAGAAAAGCTGCTCCAGTTGTGGAGAGGAGAGGAGGGAGTCTTGCCTCAGCTGGGGCTGCCCACAGGCGTCACAGGTGTTCTCAGCAGGGCTGTGGCAGGGACAGAGGCGAAGGCTGTCCACTGGAAGAGGGGGTGGCCCTGACCCAGGTTCCTGCCTCAGTAGCCACCTGGCTTTCAGCCACATCCTACAAGTGGGTCTCTTTCTCCCCAAATGTCAGTCCCTCCTTCACTGGGGAGGGGCCGCTGTCCTGGCCGGAGCCACCATCCAGATGCAGGTGTTGCTTGGGCCGTGGCAGGCTGGGGTCAGGGGTGATGAGCTGCCGCAGGCGCTGTGGAAGAGGAAATGAGGGGCAGTTGTTGGTTAGAGAGGCAAAGATGTTTCCTTGTGTCCGTATCTCCTGGGCCTGCACAGAGCCAGGAACATGGGGGCAGCTCGGTATCAGATGAGTGAATAAATCAATAAATATTGTGAGAGGAGGCAATAACATAGTGATTAAGAGTATGAACTGGGTTCCATCTCTCCTCTGTTACCTGTGCCATCTTAGGCAACCCACTTAACTCCTCTATGCCTCATCTTTAAACAAGAGACTAATAAGAGTGCACACTGCACAGAACAGTGCCTGGCACAGGATAAGTCATCGATTACTGTCTATTTTTGTTATTATTATTATTATTATTATTATTATTATTATTTTTCATAGTATTACTATTATATGCTCAATATCTGTTATCATTTTTACTAGTAGTATTACTACATGACTATCGCTATTGGTGTTTTTGGTATCATCTTCCCCTTCTTGCCTTGACTGCCAATGTGATGGCTGGAGTCATGACAACCTTCTTATGACGATGAGGCGACAAGCATAGGATGAAGACACAACATGCTCATGATGGCAGTGCAGGAATACAGGAAGAGTCTGTTCCCTATTGGCCCCTTTAAGCAGCTGAATGAAATGCCAGTAACCCCTGTCTCCGATCTTCTTGATGTGTAAGAAAAAAATAAGCCTCATTACTTATTGCAGGTTGAGCTTTCTGCCACTTGCAGGTCACATAGATTTCGACAGACATAATATCTTTGTGGGACACTGGCTATACACCCTTCTGGGAAGGCACGTCCCACACTCTAAACAGGAAGCCTTTTGCACACGGCTCTACAGATGGGGTTAAGATAAGAAAAGAAGCCGGGAGACTGTGTGTGAAATGAGCCATGACAGCTAGGTTATTGGTTTCCCGAGAGCAAGGAATCTGCTCTATGAACCTCTGTGCCTGGGCCCGATACGTTCTTTCGTGCAGTTTCCCCTTAACCCTTTGACAGTTCACAGTTGGTTAACCTGCACAGGTGATCGTCTAGAGGTCAGATTCTGAAGGTCTAGGACTCTGAAACTTTTGAATGTTTCTGAAAATGAAACTATTGGACTGGTCTTGAAAGACCCTTCTAAGGTTCCCTTAGACCGAGGGTGGCCCCACACTCAGAACTGGTCCTGCAGTCACGTGCTGCCCGGAGTCCCACCTCGCTCTGCACCCTCTTTAATGCGTTACTTCCCCCAGCCCCTACCTTTCTGAAGGAGCCCTGGGTCTTCAGGAGGGAGATGATGATGAAGAGTGGGACGCACGATATGGAGGAGAGAGCCAGGAACCAGCCAATGGAGTATCCCCAGGGAGGGTACACGTAGATGTTGTTGTATTTCAGAGGTGTGTACTTGCTCAAGGAGAAGAAGAAAGTGGCCTAGAAAGGTGGAGGAGCAGACGCAGATGAGAGAGAGAGAGCCCCTGAGACTCCCTCCTCACCGACTTAAGTAACCAGTGACACGGGACACGTTAAACCACTGCAGTACCTCTGTGAGGTGGAAGAGCAAAAGCCATTTGCAAATCATGGGCCCAGGCACCACTCACATCAAAGACTGAGAAAGGACAGGAGATGGAGGAGTTCTAAGCAGACAAGGAGGGCAATAATGGGGAGTCGGGCAGATAGGTGGAGGTGCTGGGGGAAAGGGGGAAGCAGGAATTGGAATAGATGATATGGAGGTAAAGCGGACACATGGAGAGATGGCCCCGGAAAGGAAGGGCAAGGAATCAATACTTCAGAGGGAATGACCAGCCTTCCAAGGTCACTGGACAGTCAGGAACAGAGCCCAGAACTCAGGCATCTTGTTCCTCGTCTCCCCAAGTCTGCTGGAGGCAGGAGAGAATTAAGGGGTAGCTGGGTGGGCACATACCAGGCAAAGTCCAGGGGTCAGGAAGAGCCAGGAGATCTTTACCAGAGGCCATGGCCGGTAGCCAATCATGTCCTCAATGTTGTCATAGAAACGGTCTGCCCCTGCCAGGCAGAGTGGGGGAAGAATGAGAACAGAAGGATGGAAAACAGCTCATGGGTATTTGGGAAGGACTCACTTGGCTTTGTACATATGCCCCCACCCTGTGAGGGGCACTGGATCAGGGCATGTGAATGAGATGGGTGCCTGCCACCCTGACACAGCATGGGGAGTAGGGGATGGGGAAGGAGCTGCTGCCAACAAGCCCGAGGCCCTGGGGTCACCCCCCCCACTGCAGTCTCTGTCCCCTGTCCTGGGATGAAGACCCCATTGTCCTAGCCACAGAGGAGGGCGTGAACCTGAAACGGGGCTCAGCGCTGTCTAAATGTTTATCTGCAGAGCAAAGGTGAATTTGGTTTCAAGTCAAAATGACAAAACAGCAAGTGTGCCACTGCTCAAGCATAGAGCCAGGTCACTACTACGAAGGGACAGGAAGAGGAGGGGAGAAGAAAGGGAGAGAAGGGATAGGGAAGTGAGGGGTGGGAGGGGAGGGAGGGGGGAGGAGAGAGGAGGGCCAGGTCACTACTGCGAAGTCTGATTCTAGACTCCAGAGGAACCCTCTGCATTCTCAGTGCAGCTTGGTGAGAGTGTTCATTTGTATGCATGAAAACAGTGACTGGTTTTGTCTGGTTTTATTTAATGTCCTCGGGTTTTCATATTTGCTTGTCCCATGGCCCCAGCACATGGCACTCCTTACCCTCTCTGCCCTGAGCCTTGTAACATTGGCAATGTGTCCACCCAACCTGGTACAGTGGAACCAGGCAGAACTGAGGAATGTTAGTAGCTTCTCCACTCCCTAGCTGTGTAAGCTTGGGAAAGAGCCAGAACCTGTTGAGCCCCACTTCCCCTGTAAAGGGCTGTTGTGTGGATTGTGAGGAGGCAAGTACTTGTGCACAGCAGTGCACAGGCTCAGTAGCTAGAGGCTCCCCACCAGCTGTTACCAGGCACAATTTCAGCATGGATATGATGGCATTCAGCGCCCCGGTTTGTTATCTCAGAGCGGAGGGGCCAGGGATGTGGGAAGAAGCGAGGTGAATGGACTGAGGTGCATGAAGGCACAATCCACTTCAGTGTAAGAAAGAAATGCACAACAGTCACCATGGAAAAGGGACCTCAAACACAGGAATGGCTTTCCTGTTCACGGAAGTGTTCAAGCAAAGTCTGGGTGATAAACTTGAAAGGGACCGTGGGGATCTGTGGAGGTTCAGAACAAGTGGCCCTTTTAATGGCAGCTCCCACTGGGGAAGAACCTCTGGCAGCCTCTGTATCAAAAACAAACCACTGTTCACTGTTACTTATAATGATCCTTCCCATTCAAGGAACTTGGTGTGGTCATTATCCCTGCTCTACCTGTATAAGGAGAAACGCCTGAGTTCCCGGCGTGGGATAAACTTCCCAGATAAAAAGAACCAGGATGGCAATACAGAAACATATAGAACCAGAGGCTAGCACACCCTTCTCTGACCCCGGGCAAGCCCCACCCTCAGCTGGGTTCCAGAGGCTCCTCTCCCCCGCCTCACTTACCGTACACCCAGCTGATGCAGATGACTTCAGACATTGCGAGGAAGAGTAGACAGATGCCACTGGAAGCATAATAATCAAACAGCTGGAAGAGATACATCCCACCCTGTGGAGAAGGGCAGGGGTCGGGGGTTGAGGCCTCAGCTGGTGGGGATAGGGGACGCACCCCACCACGCAGCAACAGGGCAAACACCCACCTGGGCCCGTGGGAAGTTACTCCTTGCATCTAAAGGAGTCTGCCCTACCTCTGCCTGCCTTCCGACCCCTCATTTAACATTAGGACAACAACTCTAGCACCTGCAAGGGCACTGGGGCCGGCAGTGGACACACGCTGTCTCGCCTGCCCACCAGCGCTCTCCCTGCTCCAGGCCTGAAGAAGAGCCGTGGCTGGGCATGGGCTATGCTCTCAGAAAAAGGGCGCTCTCTCTCCTCAGGGCCCACAGGGGGCAGAGGGTAAGCCTTCTTTAACTCCAGGAGGGCAGTCTGGAGGAGAATGCAGTCACTAGAGGGGAGGGGAGCCAGGAGAGAGAGAGGGGCATTTCTGACCATGTCATCAGAGCAACTGGGTCCAACCATACCTAAAACAAAATATCTCTACTTGATCCCCAAATTCCCCTTTCTGCTTAAGCCAGCTTGCATTTGGTTTCTGTCACCTGAAACCAAAAGAGAGCCAATGAACACAGGTGGGTTCCACTGTGTGGTCCCTACAGACTCACTTCAAGGTGTCAACCTCCCCTCCCTCATTTAGCAGATGAGAAGAGTGTGGCTCTGAGAAAGGTCAGCAGGGTCCCCCATGGCTCCCTCCCCCCAAGAGCCCAGCCTGCGGCCACCACCCCTACTCACCTCAGTGACCAGGAGGAGCCCTACCAAGTAGCACAGGACTGCAATGGCCAGGATGAGGAGCTCTCGCCGCCCGCTCCTCCGTAGCTGCCTGGGGAACATGTCCATGGAGGCTGTCACCAGGCACTCCACACAGACAAACTGTGGGCCGGGAGGGAAGCCGAGGTGAGAGGGGCCACTTGCCCTTGGGCCCAGCCTCCTCTCACCCGACTCTCCCCTGCCGATTCACAGGAGTGCAGGGCGGGTGCAAAGGGCAGAAACTGGGCCAGCTCTGCCCTCAGCCACAAATCTGCAACAAAGGGTCCTAGCAGTGACAGTTGGAGAGGGGACATGTGTTCTGCCCCCAAGGCTACAGGAGCAGGGCAGACCGCTCAAGCAGAGCAGCCGGAAGGAGGCTGGAGGGATATCTGGGAGGGCGCGGCCACGCACAGGGCAGGTTCAGTGTGAGGGAACGAAGCAAGTGGCCCCCTAGCCAAAGAGGGTCTTGAGGTCTGGGGCCACTCAACTAACCCCAAGGACAAGCCCTGGACAGTAGAAAGGGCCTGGGACTGTCAGGTCAGGAGAAAGGGAATTTGAAGGAAGGTAAAGCCAGGAAATACAGAAGCTGAAGAGACGGTCACCAGGGCAGGGCTAGGCAGGGCTGGGTTGGGGTGACGAACCTGGCTGTCCAACCCTAGGAAGATGAGCATGATGAAGAAGAGGCAGGACCACAGCTGGGATAAGGGCATCATAGTCACAGCCTTGGGGAAGGCAATGAAGGCCAGCCCGGGACCTGCCAGGACACAGCACAGTCAGGAGAGCCCCGGGCTCTCGCTGTCCTCAGGGAAGGGCCCGCTCTGGAGGCACCGTGTGTGCATGTGTATGAGTGTGTGCAAGAGTGTGTATGTGTGTGCACACTTGTGTGTGCACATATCAGTGTGTGCATGTGCAGGAGAATGTGTATATGTATGCCTGAGTGTGTGCACAAGTGTATGTGTGTGCATGAATGAATGTGTGCATGTGTGTGTGGTGTGGGTAGTTCAAGAGGACAGCGTGATTCCATTCATCATTCTATTCTTCCCAGGTTCTGGGGAGCATGCTGTCCATCCATTCACATGCTTCTCCATCCACACATGCAACTGTGGGTCCATCCCCCCATCCCACCCTCTCCCCTTCCTCTCATGGTTATGCAGGTCCTGCTCTGTGCCTAGCACTGCCTCAGATGCTAAAAGGGCCATAGGGCCCCTGCTTTTCTGTAGGAGGATCTGTGTTCTCTGACCCTCCTTCCCTTCAGGTTCCAGACAGAAAAGGGGCACCTACCTGACTCAGCCACTTCAGAGATGGGCACTGCTTGCTCTTGGGACATGAAGCCCAGGATGGAGAAGACCACAAACCCGGCCACAAAGCTGGTGGCACTGTTCAGGAAGCAGAGGGCAATGCAGTCCCTGCCGGTGGGTGAACACAGATAAAATAGGAGGAAGAAAGGAGAAAGAAATCCACCATGAGAGGAGAGATTAGAAGACAGTAAGAGTATAAAGAAGAGAGAGAAGGAAAAGTGAATAGGAACAAAGGTGGGAAGAGAAAGAGAAAGATGGGGTTTCAGAAGGTGAGGGGAGGAAAGGGGAGAAAGAAAGGGGAGGAAGAAAGAAATTCAGTTAGGGAAATGAGCCCATAATGCCAATTTCCCACACCCTATAGCTCCCCCATAACACAGGAGGAAGGCTGGGCCTACCGCCAGGACCCACACTCCTCAGACAAGGGCAGGCAGGTTCCCCAGGGTCCCTACCTGTAGCAGTTGTTGTGGAACTTGTTGTAGCTGCCCAGGGCTGTCAGGCACCCCTGAGAGATAGCGAAGGAGAAGAAGATCTGGGTGCCCGCGTCCATCCACACCTACGGGACACCCCAAGGGGGTGGTGAGGGAGAGTGGAGGGAGCCCCGCAGGGCTGGAGCTGGTGCTACCAGAAGCCCTGACCCTTCACCACACAGATCTCGCTGGCCCGGTCCTGAGAGTGATTCCCTGAGAGTGATTTACATCCCAACTCTCCAGTAACATGCCCCCAGTAACAAGCCTCCAGTAACAAGCAGGGAGCATTGTTAACCTTGTTCTGTGGGCCTGAGTAAGCACCAAATAAGAGCGTGTTACTGAATTTCTTAGGTGGAGTTTGTCACCCCTGGTCTTACTCCAGAAAAGGCGGGGCCCTCCACAGGGGAGATGAGAGGCCTTTGCATTTGCACCCATTCTCCAGCAGAGTGAGCCTCAGCAGCCCTGCTGGGACGTAGGGGCCGTGTCACTAAAACGTAAAGAAAAAAACAACAAGACTCCTGGTGAGGGGGTGGGTAGTGGACACCAAGAATGTGCTCGGATGAGTCCTAGAGCAGGAAACGCAAGGTCAATAAATATGTGGGAAAATGTCCAACTTCCCAGTAGTAAAAGATATTATTAAACCAATAATTTGCTATTGTTTTGACCTGTCAAATTATCAAAGATTGCAATAAATTATCATTGAATCTCTCATGGGCCCTGCAGGAAGACGGGTACCCTCAAACACTGGCAGTGAAAGTCTACCTTTTTCTAAAGCCAGTACAGTTCAAGAACCTTAAAATGTGCACACTCTTTGAGACTTAGTAATTTCACATCTAACTACTGTCAGGAAATAATGATCAGAGATGTGGTCAAAGATTTAAACACGGGTGCTTGTTGCAGCTGTATGTACATTATAAAAATGCCTGGCCTACATGTCCAAGAACCGGGGAAGCTGAGTCAGTGGCGGTGCTGGCCGCAGGCGTGAGCGCTCAGAGGCGCGGAGCCTGGCCCCTTGCACCCGCCGCACTGCACTGGCACCACCGCAATCCCTGGCACTTAATGGGGCCTCAGGACATTTTGATTGAATGAATGAATAACAGATGATGAACAGAGGAAATATTATGCAAGTGTTAAAAATGACATTCACAAATAAATGTAATAACATGGAACATGCTTACAATATAATTTAAGTGAAAAAAAGATGTATCTCTATATATAATTATCTCAAGTACCTTATCACATACACATGCAGTGAGACAAAATTTTGGAAGGAAATATACTAAAATGCTAACAGAGGTTGCAGCTGAATGGTGGGTTTACAAGAGATTTTGAGTTCCTTTTTCATAATTTTCTTCCATATTAATTTTTCTCCAGTGGACATCTATTGTCTTTAAACCAAGAGGAAAGTAATCAAAGATTTTCAAAGTACAAACCTGGTTTGCAGCAAGGGACATCCGGGGCAATGCTCCCCAGCACAGTTCCTACCTGGGGGTCCTTCAGGCGAGACAGATCTGGCTTCAAGTAATAGATGATGCCCTCGTACGCCCCGGGAAGTGTGACGCCTCGAATCAATAGGATAATCAGCATCAGGTAGGGAAACGTGGCTGTGAAATAAACCACCTGGAAGGAAAGCAGGTCTGAGTCACTCCTGGTGCGTCACAGAATCCAGGAGGTGACAGGGAATCTGCAGTGGTTTTCCAGTCACCCCTCCCCAGGAGGCACGAGCCATGCCTGGCTCAGTGTACAACACCTTCTGAGACACAGCTGAGGTGGGTGAACACGCAAAACTTTCCACACCTTTCTTTCTACATTCCAGTGGGCCTCAGTCTCTCCCAGCAGAGTATGAGATACACATCAGTTGGGCACGAGGGGAGAGGAAAGACAGGGAGGGGTACAAGTTTCCAGCCGTAACATTTTCAGGACTACCCTTTTTTTCAATTTTAAAGCAGTTCCTGTTTACTAACTGACCAGATTACAAAAACAACCATGGTAGATACCTTAGTTCATCTTTCTAATAAGCTTGTTGATTTGGTCCTCCCTGTTATCAGCATCTCCACCTTCTACAAAATGGGTGGTCTTTTTCTTCATTCCACCTCGTAGAGAAGATCATTTGAAGAGCCACAGGAAGTTGTTTGCTTCTTTGAAGCATTTTCCAACAGTGCAGACCTCATGAATCAGATCTTCCATGCAGATTATGCCACATTACCAAGAGACCAAGCAATCAATGTGTTATCTGTCAGGGCAGTTCATTTTTTGTTGATTTTCCCATACCCACACTTGTAGATCAGTTCATTTACTGACTTCAGGTTAGGGTACCCCATGCAATAAATATATAGCTCCATAGTCCTCAGCTTGTTAATCGAAGCCTTGTTGAGTTAACGAACGTGCCATTGAAGATCTGGCACAGGTGAAGAAGCTGCAGCACCTTTCAGACCTTCGGGCTCACACCATCGATACCTCTGATCCTGATGACAAATGCCAATTCAGGTTCCGCAGGTACATAGAAGTTGCTGGCTTTCCTTGCCATCCTAGCCATTCGAATCTCAGTTCTGTACATCTGCCTACATTCCTTGTGATAGTGCTTAGCTTTTTCATAGGTAAGCTTCCTCCTTGCCTTTTGAAGCATCTTTTGGGCGAACTTCTTTCTCAGGTACTTGATTTTCAGCTCTACGAAATTCCTTCACTTTTTTTTAAGGGTTTCTGGCACAGCAGGAACCTTCTTCTTCTTCTCTTCTGTACCCTCCATGGTTCCAGCCGGGAAAAAAAAGCTCCAGGACTATTTTTAAATCCAGAATCTGGTCTCCCTTAACCCCTTATCCTGGCTATTCTCCCCATGTCCCCTGGGAAGTGAGGGGGGCGGGGGGCGAATCTGTACAGTGATCTGTGAGGAAAATGAGACTGTAGTTTTCCAGGCTCCAGGCAGGGGAACATCAATGGCCTGAGCTCCGGGATACTGGGGACACTCAGAGGGAGACACACTCTGCTCCTGACCACAGTCAGCCCCTTACTCGAGGTGGCGGCACTATCTGTGTTATTATTATTACTATTCCTATTTTTGTCATTACTATCACTATTATTATTATTATTTCCACACTCCATGGAAGGGGACAGTTGCTGCGGAAGCAGGCTAGCCAGAGAAGTTGGTATCTGTCTATTCCTGGCTGTGAAAAGCATGAAGCATCGGTCTCAGCTTCTCTACCTTGGAAATAATGCTCAATACTGAGCTGCTTCTGTTCATACAATAAGCCCCTTTGTCCGCTCTTGGCTATAACCCCCTCAGTGAGTGGAGACTCACCACCTCAAAGGCAGTTCTGTGTGCTAGATCAAGCTAGAATTTGTCTCGATGTGTTTGTTGTTAAACACAAAAAGCAAGTCCTAAGAGTGTCTGATCCTAACTGTGTAATGCACACACGTAACAGATACAGCCACACACACAGAGGAAACAAGAAGGCAGCCCAGCAAACGTTTAAGGAGGGCTTAGCAGAGCCAACCTGCCGTGTGCCGAAGGCGCTCGCTCACACGGTGCTCAGCTCCGACCGTGGTGCTTTTGTGTTCCTTGTTTTGCTTTGTACATTATTTATGTAAACAGGTCTTTTAAAATCATATTGAAAAAGGAAAGTCTTTCCTTTTATTTCCTTGTACTGAACTAAACTCTGCCTTCAACTACTTCCCCTGTTCTCACCAGGCCTCTCCCTTAAATATGTTTTCTTTCAGTTCTCTAGAGAGATGTTGCAAACGTCCCTGAGGATTCTGGGGACCACAGAGAGCTTACCAGAAGGCAGAACACCTCACCTTGCCTGTGGTCTTGACCCCCTTCCAGATACAGAAGTAGCAGATGACCCAGGCAAGCAGAAGGCACAGGGCCAGCTCCCAGCGCAGGGCTCCCAGGTCATGGATGCCTGTGGTGATGCCCAGAACACGTCTCCTGATGGGTTGGAAAAAATAAATGACCAAGTGAAAGGCTAAAGGGGACAACTTGCCTCTGTCATCAAGTCTCCCGATTCTTAGAACTGACCCCACAGATCCCATATTCTAGGCTTCCCCTGCCCCCACGCACCCACCTTCCCATGGCCCCGCTGTGTTTGCCTGTTGTCTGTGTCCCTGACTGCTGAAGACCAAGTCATGTAATACCATAGGGTCTTTGTCTTTCTAATTCACCCACCCAGACCTTTCTGCTGGGGCAGGGGAGGAGAGGGTGGGGAAAGGAGAGAGAAGAGGAGAGGAGAGGAGAGGAAAGAAGAGAAGAGAAGAGAAGAGAAGAATATATGAATGAGCATATAGAGGGTAAATATTTATAGCTGCAGGTCAATGAGCAAGTGTATGGTTAGCAAATGGTGGGCCCAGTGTGTGATAGTGTCTATAGAGGTGTACGGGAGTGATAGAAATTCGTGAGAGTGCAGGTGGCCATGTGTAGGCACACATGGGTGTGAGGGTCTAAGTGGTCATGTAGGAGGGTGAATGTGTGAATGCAGGGTTTACCAATTTCCATGGTGTAAATACTCCCACCTTGGACAACGTGACTGAATATGAAGTTGGGAAAGGATGTGCACAATCAGCTCTCCCAAGCTGGTCCAGACTGTTTCCAGCACATCAGGGGATATGTGTGGGTAGATGTGTAAGTCTTGGTGGGTATGTGGGGTGCAGGGAAATGTGAGGGTATGGGGAGGCATGCCAGCTGACATGGATAAATGTGTGAGTCTGGGTGCACACAGGGGAATTTAAGAGTTGTAGTTGGACACCTGTGGGTAGATGTGAGCATTCCCTCATCTCTCAGTGATGTGTGGGGTGGGGTAAGTGTTGAAAAACATGCACAGAGAGCCTTGAACTTGCACCCAAAATTCCAGGCCTCAGACATCCAAACTTCCTCTGCTTGAGGTCCCCTGACCCCTGGCAACCAGGCCAACACCTACTCCCAGAATTCCATGACAGGTGAGGTGAAGTTCTCAGAGGGCATCACTGTGCTGGCTCCCGAGTGGTTCAGAAAGTCCATGCAATGCTCTGTTGGGGACAAGGTAAGGAATGAATTAGCTAGGGACAAGATGAGGAAAGATGCCCTCACACCCTAGTACCCCTGACCCTGTGGCCTTTCAGCCTGGTGGTCCCCATCATTCCAGGTCCCAAGAGCTTCCTTTGGAGCCCCCACCCAAGAAGTATCAGGACTTGGCTGCTCAGGTGGTTCATGGGATCAGTCCCCCTCCCCATGTGCCTGACACTGCTGGTTCCACCCTGCCAACCTCTAACACTATCCAGCTACCACAGGCCGAGCCCCTAGGGACAACCCACATCCCAGGGGCTGAAACAATGAATACCTGTGTTCCAGGTATTGGTACATGTTGTCCAGGGCAGCTCAGAGGTAAAGGAGCTGAACAGGTAGAAGAGGGCCCAGGCGAGGATGATGATGTAGTAGACGTTCAAATAGGACTCAATGACCACAGATGCCAAACCAATGCCTTCCGGGTGGGGTAGGGAGGGGCCAAAAAACAAGAGCATCCAAGAGATCAATGTCAGCCCCCAAAAGTTACCTAGAAGCTGCCAGTTGGATTAGGGTCCTGAGTGCTACACAAGGAGAACCACCAGCTTTTTTACTGCCCTGAGAAGCCATTTGCAGCCTATTTTTCTGAGTAAGAAAAGCAGGTTCCAGAACAATATCCTATGCATCCTTCCATTTTTATATTCTGTATTTGAATGCATATCTTTTTTTTTCCATGAGAAAATTCTGGAAGGACCATCATCCAATTGTTAACCAGTAGTTCTCTAGACCAGCAATTTTCAACTTTTTTTATCTCATGGCACACATGAACTAATGACTAAGATTCTGCAGCACAACAAAAGTATATATTGTTCTGCCAATCTGACAATAGGTATAAATTTTGTTCATGCACACTGGACAGCCATTACTGTGCTGGCTGCTGTCACTGCTTACTCGGCAGTGTAGGGAGAAGGTGTCTGCGCCCCTGACTGCAGAGGCAGGTACTGCCGCGCACTGGTTGAAAATCACTGCTCTAGGTGGCAGGATTTGAGTTCACTGTTTAAAGTTTTTTTGTTCCTTTTTTGCCTATCTGCACTGTCTAGTTGTTCTATTACAATTATGCATTACCTGTAAAAAATTTTAAAAAGTAGGAAGGACACAGTAGTAAGTAGGGAAAATTTGGTAAGAATCAGTCTGAAAATAAGAGCCAAAACCAGAAGAAAGCGGCAAGGAACAGAGCTGTGAGGCTGTGTAGAGAGAGCGCTGAAGCCTGCTCAGTCTCACTCAATACCACGCCCACCTCCGCCACCGTCGCCCCACCCCACCCCACTCCTCCAGTGTGGGCAGAGCCTAAATGATGCTCTTTAACACCTTGCAGCAGTGGGGGCTTCAGGTGCAGCCTGTCTCCTGGGCCGACCAGACTGGGGTGGGAGGGGCAAGGACGGGCGCAGTCCCCCACCCACCCCGCCTGCATCCTGTGAGAGCAGGGTCTTCGCCACAGCAGAGTTAAAGGTATCGTGACACCAAGCCCACGAGTATGGAGGCGTGAAAACCCGAGAGGGGGCCCTGCCCTGGAGAGGAGCTCCTTTGTCCTGCTTTGGTGTTTGAGGAAGTCCCGTTCAAGAACTAAAGAATGAAGAAGGTTGGGAGCTACAGACAACCCTAGAGCTGGCCGAACAATCTGCACTGTCAACAACGCCCCCCACCCCCACCCGGTGCCCAAGGAGCCAGCGCAGATTGTCTGTTCCCATTGGTCTGGCAAATCTAGCAAACTGCACCCGACGCAGGAAGGGTTCCCCTGGGATGGGGGCCGGGGCGCTCGGGGGTGGTGCAGGGAAGGCCTCTGCGAAGCATCCAGGCCTTCGGGTGGGGCGGACAGGGACCCAGGGCAACCTCGGGTTGGGCGTCCAGAGGGGTGGTCCCCAGGGCTCCCGATGGAGACAGGATTCCCAGGGGCAGCTGGCAGCCACGGGGGGGGGGGGGGGGGGGGGTTGGTATTTGGAGCTCACAGACCCACAAACCAAACAAGCGGCAGTGGCAGGAGTGCTGTGCCCCCACCACCCGCACGTTCCCCCCACCCCCATCCACTCTAGGAGGCCTGGAGCCCGGCTGGAAAGGGGCCTGCCTAACTCTGAGGGTGGGAATGAGGTCAGGGAAGAAGCTTGCGCCTGTGTGTAAATTGAGGGAGGAGGTGGGTGTGGGTGCCCTGCCCAGTGTTTACAGGCTCCCTGGGAGGGCTGACATGGAGTGGGGGCCGTTAGGCAGGTGGAGGGCACGTATAGGAAGCAGCCTGGACCATCCAACCCACATACGTGCATACAACTTGAGTGAGTGACTCTCTGAGACCCTACACCTTGGGGTCTCTTTAACTGAGAAAATACGAAGGGAGCAGCAGTGACTTCCTGAATACCCTTCTGATGCTGGGTTCGCTCCCCTGTCCGCGGTGCCCTTCTTGAAGCTAGTACCTGCGTGCCCAAGAAGCCAGCCCTGCTTGTACCTCCATGAGCTGGCTTGGCCCTGGGGAAATTAGGCCACTGCACGTGACCAGAACCCGAGAGCAAAACCACGGCTGGCCAAGCTCTACAGTGCCCCTACAGGAGCCCCATGGAGGCCCCAAGAGGAACCAGCTTTGCCCCACCCCACCCCCCTAATCAGCAGTCAGGTTCCGAACCTGCTCAGGAGCAGGGTCCCCCACTACACCCACTTCTGTCTAGCCTACTAAATTGGTCAGCATCCTAGGTAGCCTGGTCTCTGGGGCTCCCTTAGGGGCTGACGTGAGGAAAAGAGTCTTTTCTTCATTTCAAATATTCAAGGAAACTCTCAGGGACAAGGAGACCCCTTGGGTTTCTTCCCCACTGGCCCCCAGGGGACTAGCCTAATCAGCTCTAGAGGCAGTGGTGGACAGACACCCCAAGCTGCTCACATCAGTGCTAACATGCATGGAGGGGAGGACAGAAGCTGTTCCTAACGAAGGAAAGGGCGTGAGCCTTCAGCTCAGGTAGACCTGGGTTCGAACCCCGAGCAAATGAGCTCCTTTTCCTCACCTACAAAATGAGGTGACTCGAGTTATTATTGGAGGGTTGGATGAGGAACTGTATGGGAAGTGCTGGCATGAGCCCTGACACAGGGCTCAACAGATACTAGCCATCATCATCATCACTAGTGTTCTACACTTCAGAGGCACGTCTGGGGCCACACCCTGTACACAGGAAGGTGTTTATCATGAAGCTGCCAAAGATGAAGCTTCAGGACCTCACTTTGCAAGGCTCTGGTCCTGATTTTTCATTTGTGACTCTGCATTGACTTTCTTGAGGAGTGCCTTCCTCCTCGGGATTTATAAGCTTTCGGCCCCACAAAGCCTGATTGGACTTCCTGTGTCCCCCACAGCACTTAGCACAGGATGAGAGTGGAGGAATGACAGGGTAGTGAGCAATAGAAAGGGAGAGTCCACGGAGAGATGGAGGCAGGCAAGGAGAGCACTCACCTTGGAGAAGGGGGCAGATCTTCTTCCAGGCCGTGACACTCCCTTGGCTGGTGTACTGGCCCAATGCCACCTCCAAGAAGAACACCGGGATCCCGCAGGTGAAGAAGAAGATGAAGTAGGGGATGAAGAAGGCTCCTGCAGAGGAGGGAGAGGCAGGTGCTGAGCCTTCCAGCCCTAGGTCTCTTCCAGAGACCCGTGCCCCAACCCCAGCATCCTTCATATCCCTCCCCACCCCTCCCAGGGACACAGTCGGCTTCCTCCTGTCTGAGCCCAGGGAGCAGCAGAAATTTTCCAGTCCGAACCTACTCAGGACAGGAAAGATCTCTGAAAGGAAATTTCAGTGGGAATCCTAATATATGCACTATTTATTTGCTCAGTGTGCTTCACAGATCTAGTCAATTTATTATTTTTGGAACAAAAATATGTGTTCTATACAATTTGATATGCATATTAAATTATCGAGTTTGTTACATTTTAGAGAAAAACAAATAAGCAGCCCTGGCTGATGTGGCTCAGTTGCTTGGAGCGTCGCCTCCTACATGAAAAGGCTGGGGGTTCGATTCCAGTCAGGGCACATGGCTAGGTTGCGGGCTCGATCCCTAGTCAGGCTGTGTATGGGAGGCAACCAACTGATGTTTCTGTCTCACAGCAGTGCTTCTCTCTCCCTCCCTCTCTCTCTAAAATCAATAACCATATTTTTAAAATTTAAAAAAAACAACACTACCTTGGAAAAATTACTTTCCTTTAAATAATTTTCAAAGGGATTTTTTTCCCTCCTCCTGGTTCTGATCTGAACTGGGCTCTCAGCAGAGAAGGCCATTCCTCTGCTCAGTCCAACTCTCAGTAGCCAGGCTGTCAGCCAGCCAGGTGATCAGGCACTGACCTACAGGCCCTGGCAGAGGCTGGGCCTGAAAGACATCCAGCAAGTTACATATGAGTGGATTTGAAGGCAGCCCTAAGCCCACGGTACCAACTTCAGTCACAAAGACGCATGCCTCGCCTCCGAAGTGTGCCAGGGGTGGATGGCTATTGTTTAGCTCCCAGTGGTAACATGGAACACTTTCTTGGTGCTTACTGCTGTGACAGACCCTCACCCACACCCTTGTGCACTTGTCTAATTTGCTCCTTAGTATGAATTTCCAGTAGAGAAATTGATGGGTCAAAGGGCATACACTTTTTTTTGTTTTCTTTTCACAGTAAAATATACCTAACATAAATGTTACCACTTTAATCAATTCTAAGTGTACACTTCAGTGGCATTAAGAGACTTCACACTGCTGTGCAACCATCACCACCACCATCCAACCTGAAACTCTGTCCGCATCAAACACCATCTCGCCCTCCTCCTCTCCCAGTGCTAACCCCCATTCTTTCTCTCTGAATCTGCCTGTTCTAGGTGCCTCATGTACAATGCACCCACGGGACTTATCCTTCTAGTTCACTTAGCAGTATGTCTTCAAGATTCAACTGTGTTGTAGCATGTATCAGAATGTCCTTCCTCCCTAAGGCTGAATAACATGCCCATTATATACAGACCACATTTCATTTGTGCGTCCACCCATGCACGGACATTTGGGCTCTTTCCACACTTCAGGTATGAGCATTTCTTTAAGGTCTGTGACGTGCATTTCCAAACTGCCCCCCGAACCTCTCGTACCTGACCCGCATTCCCGTCAGCAGCCTGTGAGAAGCACTGAGGGTCCTCTGGGCCCTGGGGGCCATGACCACCCATGGCCCCAGGTGTCCTCCATCCTTCGCCTTCTCCCTGGATTCCCAACACATGGTCCCTGCAAACACTCTCCCCTCTGCGAGCTTCTCAGAACCCTTGCTTTGGAGGTGGTCCTGGCTCACAGTTTCCCGAGCCCCACCCAGGCCACAGACACTGGCAGTCTGTGATGCCCATGGGGCCTCTGTGCCTTCGGCGTCTGGAGGCTTCTGAGCTTGCCCTCCCTCTGCGCTGAGGTGTGCCTCCTTATCTCCACCACGCACTTGCTGGCCGTCAGGAAATTCAGAAACTCATAAAATGCTCTTTTGGAATGAATCATTTCTTGAGGATGATCTGGTTTGATCTGGATGATCTTCGGTGACCAAAGATATGATTATACCAATGAATTTATTATTTTTTTATCCCTTTTGAAAGATTTTTCTCCACAGAACTATGTATTAACTAATAATTAATTACCAATTATTAATTAACAATCCATTAAAAACCAACTTAACCAATACTTATTAATTATTAGTTGTTAATTAATTATTATTTATTCATATATTGGTCAAAACTATATTTAACTATCAACCAGGGCTATGGTCAGCTTGAGGTAAACCGTATTACCACAGTGAGCACAATTTTAGCCTAAAGCAAAAGATTGGCACCTAGGTCAGTCTGTGAAGCCGTGTTCCCACAGAGATCTATTACGTCGTCTGGACAAGGAAATGAATTCCTGGGTCCTCATTACCATCTTCCTAGAGCCCGAAGGACCAGTGGCTCTGATGGGGACCCCTGACCTCACTTGGCCCCTCTTGCTCCAGATGGACACATGACAGGGGCAAGTGAGGTTGGGACAGAGCTAAGCAAGAACACAGGTGACAGAGACGAACACCGGGCCTGCACGGGAAATGTGGTCTGGTTCTGCCATTTCACAGATGACTTATGCTCAGCCCATTGTCACTGCACACTGTCATAGGTCCTTATCTCTCCACCCTGCCATGGCAGGTACAGAGGTCATGGCTGCAGCTGCAGCCACCAGGTAGGACAGAGTAAGGGCAGGCACTGGAACCTGGCCCCATCCCCTTCTTCTTTTTTTTTTAATAGTTCTTTTGGGGGAAAAAGCTTTATTGAAATATAATTCACATACCATATCATTTACCTGTTTGAAGTATACAATTCAGTATTCTAAATATATGCAGCTATCTCTACAATCAAACTAAAATATTTTTGTCCCCCTAAAAGAAACCTTGTATCTATTTTTTAAGTAGATTTTATTGATTATGCTGTTACGGTTCTCCATTTTACCCCACTTCATTCCCCTCCACCCTGCACACCCTCTCCCACCCACATTCCCCCACTTTAGTTCATGTCCATGTGTCTTTAAGTTCTTTAGCTTCTACATTTCCCATACTGTTCTTGCCCTCCCCATCTATTTTCTACCTACCATCCATGCTACTTATTCTTCATACCTTTCCCCACTCTCTCCTCCTCCCACTCCCCTGTTGCTAACCCTCCATGTGATCTCCATTTTTGTGGTTCCGTTCTTGTTCTAGTTGTTTGCTTAGTTTCTTCTTGTTTTTGTTTCAGGCGTGGTTGTTCATAATTGTGAGTTTGCTGTCATTTTACTACACATGTTTTTTATCTTCTTTTTCTTAGATAAGCCTCTTTAACATTTCATACAATAAGGGCTTGGTGATGATGAACTCCTTGAACTTGACCTTATCTGGGAAGCACTTGATCTGCCCTTCCATTCTAAATGAAAGCTTTGCTGGATAGAGCAATCTGGGATGTAGGTCCTTGCCTTTCATGACTTGGAATACTTCTTTCCTGCCCCTTCTTGCCTGTAAGGTCTCTTTTGAGAAATCAGCTGACAGCCTGATGGGAACTCCTTTGTAGGTTACTATCCCCTTATCTCTTGCTG
>CM052539.1:81232449-81250296 GCA_028533065.1 Trachops cirrhosus
TTTTTTTTTTTTTTGGTCTTGTCAAGCTCCTGTAGTGAGGGGCGGGGTCTTAGGAGTTCCCCAGGGTGGGGCACCCCAGTTGCTGGGTTGTGACGCTGTATGTGGGGGCGGGGTCCGAGAAGGAACAATGGTGTTTGCTCTGCTCTCTGTAGGGCCTCAGACCCTTCCGCTGCTTTCCGCAAGCTAACTGGGCCCCTCTGGCACCAATTCCAGTGTGGGTGGGCCTGTGCACCCTGTGGGACCTTCCTTTTCAGTCAGTGCCCCAAAGCTCTATTTCCCGGTGCTGGGACCCTGAGTTGGTCGCAGTACCTTGCTTCACATTGGCCGCCTCACTGGGTCTGCTCGTCGCCACCCCTGGCCGGGGCCCACCAGCCACCGCCGCTTGTGTGCCCAGGGTCTGCCAGCTGTGGTCTTGCGCGCAGCCCCGGTTGCTCAGCTCTCTGCTCCACGTCCCTCTCCGAGCCTGACTCCGCCCCTCCTACCGGTCTGGATAAACGTGTCTATTTTTAAATCCTTGGGTGTCCAACTTCCACACAGTTCAATTTTCTGTCAGTTCTGGTTGTTATTTTGTTTCTATATTGTTGTTGTCCCTATCTTGGTTGTGCAAGGAGGCACAGTGTGTCTACCTATGCCTCCATCTTGGCCGGAAGTCCCGCATCCCCTTCTTTACAGATGACAGGGCAAGGGGCACGCAGTGATGTGGGAGCCGGAAAACCTGGCTGCTAGGGCCTACTGTGACCACCTGGCTCCAGGGTTCTGGGCAAGTCACTGAACTCCCTGACCCCCATGTCCTCTTCTATGAAATGAGGGCTCGGCCTAGACCATCTTCAGCTCTAGCTCTAACATCCTGTGTGTCCATGAAACTGTGGCCTGGGACAAAGAAGTAGGTCACCACCCCACCCCTTCTTCCTGCCTCCCCCCATCTCTGGCCCAGCATCAGCCCCCACTCCCAGTCTTGGCTCCGAACATAGCGCTGCCCTGCCCAGGAAATCCCATGCCTATTTCTTTGCAGGCATTGCTCCAGGCAGTTTGTAATAATAACTATAAGTTATAAAACACAGAGCAAGATACCTGATAGATACTCAGTAAAATTTTGTCAAATTAAATATAAATAGTGTTTAAAAGGATTTTCTAAACAATGGTTATCTTTAAATGGGAATGTTTCTGTTTTACCTTCAGAGCATTTCTAATATGCACTATAAACATATACTATTGCCACAAGAAGAATGCAGTTATTTCAAAAAGTGAAAATGGATCTGGCTAGTCACAAGTAACTTCAGAGAACTACAAAACATCCCAATAGGTAGACCCACAGCCACAGAAGGTAGATGAGCAGCTGGCAGGGCTGGTGAAGAGATGGGAGGGGAGTTAACAGGCCCTAAAATCGATGGTGGTGATGGTTGCACAATCCTGTGAGTACACTAAAACCCATGTCATTTTACACTTAGAAAAATCATCGTGGCCCCTCCCTACCCTGTCCCTGCTCATTCTTACTACCAGTGCTGAAAAATAATGAAATTATGTTTCTTTAATTAAAAAATCATAGACAGGCAAGATAATATCTTTTCTTTAATCAAAATCCCTCAGTGGTTCCAACTCACTCAGAGCAGAGCCCCAAGCCCTAAGCCACTGTTCCCTCTGTTTGGAATGCCCTTCACCTAGAGTCCATCCCCAGGAGGGCTCTGTTATCTCCTTAAAGTCTTTACTCAAATGCCACTTCCTCGATGAAACCTTTCCTGGTACCTTATTTTACATTTCAAACCCCTCCCCTCAGCCACTTGAGCCAGCATTCCCCTCCTTCTTCCCAGCTTTGCTTCTCACCCATTCACTTCTGACCACTGCACATACCACACACTGTGCTACATGCCTGCCATCTGCCACCCTCCGCCAGAATGAAAACAAAGATTATGGTCTGTTCTGTATCCAGAGCAGCAGCTGGCACATGCTAGGCCCACAGTGATGTTAGTTGAGTAAATGAATGAATCCTGTCAACAGCTGACATTTATACAGAGAAATGAAGGAACTTATTCAAAACTCAGATTCCTGGGTCCTGCTGTTGCCTCCTTTCATCTTTACTGTAGCCCTATGGGGGGCCACCAGCACGTCACAGAGGGGGACACCGAGGCCAGTGGTGGAGCCAGAACTCGAACTCAAGTCCTTCAACTCCATTCAAGGCTCCTTGCACTTTACCACGCTGCCCAGGCAGGAGGCACCCAGGCAGGCCCTGCCTGGCGCTCAGGGCAGAGCTCTCCCCACCGCGCCTACCTCAAAATGAACTCACCACCTCCATTTTTGTAGCAGAGATAGGGAAACCTCCAGACATTGCCCAGCCCAATGATCTCCCCGGCCACTGACAGCACAAACTCCATCTTGTTGGTCCATTGGCCCCGATCCTTCACCTGGTCCTCGCCTTCCTCGTCCAACTTCTCTCCCTCCTCGGGAACCCAGGACACCACAGGAGGCCCGTCCTCGTGGACTGCCACTTTTCTCTCCATAGCCATGGCACGGATCGGAGGCCCGAGCTGGGCGGGGGTGAGAGGCGCAGCCTGGTGGGAGGAGAGGGATAAGCTGTGCAACCCGACACACATGGGCCACCCCCACTTCCTCCATCTTAATCTTTGCTTAATGTTAGCATATTGCTTTAATGTTGATTTTCTTCCAAAACCATCAATGACATTTACACCTAAAGTTATGCTCTCCTCTCATGACTCTGAGAATGAAGAGGGACCAAATCCTTACGTGTCCATTTTGCAGATGGGAAAATCCAGGCCTTGACGGGTGAAGTGACTTGCCTAAAACCATTTAGGACTATATTAAAACCCAGGTTTGAGGTGCCCGGCTAGCTCAGTTGGTAGAGCATGAGACTCTTAAAACCCAGGTTTGGGACCTTTTATTCCAAGTCACTTTTTATCTTGACAGCCAGCCACCTGTGTGCACCAGCTCCTCAGCCTCCAGCCTCCAGGCCGGAAGGGATCAAAGGCTGCCAGGGATGACAGGAGGTCAGAGGGCAGGTATTGCCAACATGACTGCATGGTCGTCCCCTGGCCCACTATGTCCTCATCCCTGTGCCAGGGTGATCGACCAAGGCAGGGTAAACATGGGAGCCCGCTAGCTGGAGATGGTGATTGGGAGGGAAGGGGAAGGTGGGGCCTCTGCACAAGGCCAGATGAGGACTAGGGCTGGTGCCAGGGCTGACGGTAGACCTTCAGGGGCTCACCGGTTCTCTTTCTCTCAGTTGTACCTCTGTCCTAAGAAGAGGGGTGGGGTCCTGGTGATACAAGGGGCTCCCAGAGCGATTCTCACTTGGGTGGTGGTCTTCTCCAGATCAGAGTGGTCCCCTCAAGGGAGACCCACAAGTGGCTGCTCATCATGCAGGTCACTGCCCTTCCCTGCTCCCTGCCTTCCTAAAGAGCCCCAAACTCCCTGGGCTTCCAGGAAAATGATGTGGGCCCCTCCCAGGTTCACTCTGCCAGCTCACTCTCTGTTTGTCAACTGCCATGAGACAATGGCTGCACCCTGGGGCTGTATCTAAAAACCCCTGTTTGCCTTCCCCTCTCTCCCCCGCCCCCACAATCTTCCTGAGGCTACCTCTGCCTCTGTTTCTAGGGAGCTGCTGGGAGGAGCCCCCAGGCTGCAGAGGCGAGCACCCACCCACCCACTGCCCCTTGCCTCTGAAGGAAGGGCACTGGGGCATCAAGGGACTGGGGGCTGCCAAGTGCTCTGAGCTCCTCTAAGGCTCTGGAGAAACACAAAGGATCCTTTTTATTAAAAGAAGAGTCTGTGTTTATTTGTTAGTCCTTTTAACCCAGGCAACAGCCCAAGCCCAAGCTGGTTAAAAAGGTGTGGCAGGAGTCATTTGAGGTTATGGAAATTTTTGAAGGTGACCCGAAGGGTGCAGGTTATCCCAGGAATGGGAAAGCATGTCAGGGTGAAATTCCGGCATTGGCACCTACTCAGAGGCTGCTATTGCAAGCTCAGTCCAGGAGGGAAGATGAGGGGAGAGGCACCCCGTGGAAACCAGAGGCCCTCAGCCTCTGATATAAGGGAGCAGGAACAGAATAAGGGAATGGAGTGAGCTGGAGGTTCAGAGTGAGCAGCAGACCTCAGAGGGCCTTGAGAACCACAGCCTCAGGTTGAAAGAACAGGGTAGTTTGGCCCCAGGGGAAAAGATGGTGATACCTGAACCGAAGTGGATGCTGCTACAGAATTGGGGCTGGGGCACACCCTGTGGAACGGTCTCCAGATCATTACGAAATGAATGAATGAATGAATGAATGAACTAAAACACATTGATGAAAAAAGCACCAGACAGAAACCCAAGTCCAGACCTACCTAGTAATAATAACCAAAATTAACATTTGAGTAAGCACTGTCCTAAAACACACACACATCTTTATACACATTATTAAATTTCACCTTCATATAAATCTTTGAAGTAGGCATTACTATTAACTCCACTTTATACATGAGGAAATGCTGAGAGAAATTAAGAACAAGACCTGACACTAAGCAGGTGCTCGGCAAAGTTTTGTTGGATGGTTTGAATAAACTTGCCAATACAGTAAGTGTGGAGCTGAGTCTCGACCTTGCTGTGTGACCTCAGGCAGCTCACTCTTCCTCCCCAGGCTGCAGGCCTCCCTGGAGGAAAGAATGACCCTGCTCAACAGGGGTGTTGGGGGGGCAGGGACAAGAATAAGATCCACAAAAGAAAAGGAGAGATGACTGCCTTCGCTTGCCAAGCCATAGGGTGGCTCAGCTCAGGGTGAGCCCAAGCGCAAGAGTCGCCAAGGGGACGGTCGGAAGACAAGCCTAACTGTTCCCAGACCAGAGGCAGCTAGTTTGGGGCCAAGCTGTCCTCCGCAGCTGGAGGAGGGGAAAAGAGTAAATGAAGGAAAAACCAGGAGAAGAGTGTGGGATTGGGAAGCAAATCTCAGAACCCAGTTTGGGCACAGGATTTGGGCCGTCTCACAGAGGGGGTAGAGAAAGAGAACATGATGAACTGACACTAATGTGACATTGAAAAAAAACAAAAAACGTTATTGGGCCCTGGCCGGGCAGTTCAAATGGTTGGAGCATCGTCCCGAACACCGAAGGCTGTGGGCTCCATTCCCCATCAGGACACGTACCTAGGTTGCAGGTTCAGTCCCAGTCGGGGCGTGTACTGGAGGCAACGGATCGATGTTTCTCTCTCACGTGAGTGTTTCTTTCTCCCTTCTTCTCTCTCTGAAATCAATAAACATCCTTGGGTGAGGATCTTTTTTAAAATAGTCATTGGGTGGATCATTACTTATGGGTAAGAATGAAAAACCAGACTGGGAGAATGAAAACAAGGACTTCTAGAAAGAAAAGGTGTTGCTGGGGTGAGGGAGGTATAAGGGGACTAAATGGTAGTTAAAAAAAAAAGAAAGAAAGAAAGCAAATGTGGCCCAGAGCCATGGTAAGTCTGGAGGAAACAGGCTTAACTTGCAGCAGGCAGAATTCAAGTTAGACTCAGGGAAGAAATGTCCAGGAAGATGTTAGGCATAAAAACAAACTGTACAGAGGTCTCCTTTTTGGGTTACTTTTAACAGTCGAAAGGACAGCACACCTGGCTCTCTGGCTACCCTCACCCCGCCCCCACTGTGCGCTTCTACTTCAGCCCATCTGCTAGGAATGAGCAACAGTGTTTTCCGCAGTCAAGATGACTTCCAGAGATCTCCTCCTCCCCAGTGATCCATCCAGCTCCAACCCTCGCCCGCCCCTGGCATCACCTCCCCAGGCTGCCTGCCTGCTCAGCTAAGCTGGGACCGGGTCCAGGGGCATGCAGTGGGCCTCACCATACCTCAGTGCCCTCCAGAAGTGAAGACACCAGCAGCCACATGGGGCTGAATGCTGCCCATCGGGGAAATATTCAAAAGGCTAGCAAGTCTGAAATTAACTGTTTGTAGAAGGTAGGCATGTGGACGAACCCTGGCCAGGGTCTGGCAGAGGAGCAGGCAAGTGTGGAAACACTACTCCCAGAACTGCTGGGACCCCAGCTCAGCCCCAGCACATCCCAGGCTGGCACGGGACACCCCAGGTACTGCTTCAGCCCACACCCACATACCAGCTCCCATTTCCATACACATACTGGTGCCATTCCCGTCACGTTCCTTTGCACACGCATACCTGTGTGCATGGCACCAAAACCTGGCTCCCATCTAGTCCTTCACACCCTGGGGGCCGCTTGACTTGGCTGGTGGCCACCTGCGCCTTCTGTCAGCCCCTCACTACCCCCTTCAGGTGCCAGCATGCCCACGCCGCCCCTGAGCCAGGCAGCTCCCTCCTTTCACTCTGCTGGCAGGGGAAGGGCAGGAGCCCCTCACTCTGACTGCTGATTGCAGACCATAGGCCTTCGGGAACAGCCAAGGTTTCTTCTGCCTGCTCTCCCTCCCACATTGCTGGGCACTGTCTGCTTCTCTCTCCCTCTCAGTCAGGTGATCACCCCCTCTTTCACCCACTTCCTGTGGTCTTCCCCTCATCTACCGACTTTTCTCTCCCCAGGCTTGTCCCCAAGCAACTCAGATGCTGTGGGGGTGAGAGGGAGCAGGGACACCCCTTGTGCTGAGATCCCCAGGCAGCATACTGTGCCGTGGCCCTGTGTCTTGCACCACAGACACACGCACTCCCACAGTCTTGCCTCTCAGGCCTCAGACTCCAGCAGCCTCTCTGAGGGCCCTCTCGGAGCCTATGGAGACCACCCAGCCCTCCACCTCCTGCTCACCTCAGCCCCCGGTCCCGGTTCCTGTGGTCAGCTCAGCTCCATGCCTCAGGTCCCCAAGAGAGCCCCAGGAAAGCCACTATAGGAATATTAGAGAGACAGGACCTGAAAGGGAAGCTGTCCTCCACCTTCGCTCCTTCTCCTGTCTGCCCAGCTCAGAATTCCATCTGAGCCATATCCTGGGGCTCCCAGACAGAAAGCGACTGGGGTGTGTGTGTGTGTGTGTGTGTGTGTGAGAGAGAGAGAGAGAGAGAGAGAGAGAGAGAGAGAGAGAGAGAGTGAGTGAGTGTATTGGGAAGTGAAGGGGCAGAGAAATACCACAAACAACAGGAGGGAGTGAGGTCAAAAGTTTGTGAACCAGAATTACAACATCTAACCTCAGTTAAGTCAAGCCCTCTGCCCTGAGGCCCCCACCCCCACTCAGGTTCTTTGTAGCCCCTGCTGCCCTGCTCGTGGCTCTGTCCCAAGTGGACCTCTTCCCACCCGGCTCAGACACTCACTTCCAACCTCATCTCCCCTCCTTTTGTTCCTTGCCCTCCCCCACTTCCCCCTTCTCACCTTGCCCCTCCTGGTACTGGCACCAGCTGCTTCTGTGGAGTAAGGAGAGGGGGACGTACAGGCAGGGGACAGCCCTCTCTCACCAGAGCAGAAGGATGGAGCCACCAACTCCCAGGCTGGAAACTGAGAACCACAGAAGGGGAGTTGGCCTTAGTGACAGAGCACAGGAGGAGGGTGAATCACATGCTGGACTTTTCCACCAAGTACCTGCCCTCTGGTTTCAAGGCAGGCTCTGGACCTTCACAACAACCACCCTTCTCCTTGGGATTTTCCTAGAGAAAATGCCCAGACCACACCTCAAGGAACCCGCAGGACACAGGTTTGCAGTCAGGCCTGAGTTTGGACCCTTCCTCTTGTCATTTACCAGTTGTGCCAGCTAGGCAAGGGACTGAGCCTCTGTTTATCAGTTCTGTAAAAGGTAGGTAACAACACCCACTTTGCAGAGTTGCTGTGAAGGCTGAAACAATAGGGAAAACTACTGAGGATAATTCAGAGGTGCTCCAGGGGAGCTGCAGGTGTTCATTTTTTCCTCTGAAAGCTGGGGCTGGCATGGTAGAGCATGTGGTTCTGGGCAGTGTAATAGTGCTCCGGGCACCTCTCAGCGCTAAGGCTCACAGCTGAGACTTGTCTGGTTGCTGGGCAGCTGTCAGTGGAACAGTGTGGAATAGTGTGTGTGGCCCATGCTATGTGCCCAGCGAGCTTCTCCAGAACAGGGTCCTGTCGCTATTCCCAAGCACACTTTCCCAGTGCTAGAGACAGGGCTGTCCTAGGCCCACTGAGCGAGAACAGCCAGTGTCTCGTTTAAGGCAACGAAGATGCTTCTTCAGCTCTAGGTGGTGTGGAGGAGGGGCAGTTGTGGGGAGAAAGGGAAATTTCCCTTTGCATGAGCTTCCCCTTTGTATTTAAGAACTGCCCAGCAGGGCTGGGCTTGAAGTGAGAATCTCAGTCTGTAATTTTCCATCAAACACCCCCTTGCTGCATCTCAGGCCCCTCTCAGCACCTCCTGTGGGTTTCCCCATCAAGGGAAACCCAGAGTGAGCCTCAGTTCTCACCTTCACCTCTGTGAAAGTACAGGTAGGCTGGGCAGCTCAGGCAGAGTAGCTGGAACTCACACAGCAGCCACCCTCACGTTCACCTTGGGTGGTGTGGCCTGCACTGCTGCATCTGCCCTGTCCCCACATGTCAGGCCACCATGTGTCACCCCTGTAGCTTCCTGCAGAGGGGACATCAAAGTCCATGCAGCTATTCCAGAACAAAGTACCCCCTCAGCCTCTCCATAAAGGGGAGAGAGAACAAAGAGAATCACACTAGGCAGAGGCTGAATTTCTGGCTCATTCATTCATTCACAAATTTTATTTCACGCCTACAATGTGTCAGGCTTTCTGCTAGGAGCTGGGGATATGCATGGTCCAGCAGCCTCATCACCTCTCCTTCACCTTGTAGGAGAGCAGCTGCCTTGTTTGACCAGGCCTCCCTTTAACTAGAGCCCTCACACACTCACACCCACCCTTACCCCTGGCACTGCCAACCCCCGCTGGGTATTCAGATCAATCGGCAAACCCCTGGAGGCCAGAGATCCCCATCTGTGCAAAAGGTGGGGTCCCTAAATTACCCAGAAAGCCTACCTAAGACTGAGCCATTTCCAGACTGGGGAGGGTCCAGGACAAGATGGAATATGGTTAGGTAAATCAGTTATCTTGCTGCAGTGAGAACCATGAACCCCACCGAATCTTCTCGTCTTCCACCCCCACACCTGCTTTCAGAGGGCCTGGTGTGGGACCTATTTCCTGAGCATCTAGCTCAGGCTACGTATGTGTTACCCCATTTAACCCCCATGGGAACCTTGAAATGCAGGAGTTGCTAGCCACATCTTACAGTTGAGAACTTTGGGTGAATAGAAGATAACTGCTGTGTCCTAGGGCCATACGCTAGTGAACGATGGGGTGAGGGTTTGAACCTGGGCCTCTTGTCTCCTAAAATCTATGCTTGTTCCACTGCAGCATAGTGTTTCCCAGACTCTGGATATTAAAAGAGCAGGGGTCACATTTCATAACTCTTTGATTCTGCTTCTAGCATTTAATACAGTGCTGGCTCAGAGTAGGCACTCAATGTTTACTGGGTAGATAGACTGATGGATGGATGCAACTTGAGGGGAAAAAATGATCTCAGCCTTCCCTCTTCTCCTTCTTCTGGGAGGGCACTGCTCCCTCCGAACCAGGGGATAGACTGGGGTTTGGTGAACTCAGTCCTGATTTTCTTGAACAGCACTGCTGGTGCTGACCCACGGGAGGCAGGGCTGTGCTAGGACTACCTCTCCCTTGCCTCCTAGCAAACATGCTTAGCTCAGTAAATGTGTAGCCTTCTTTCTGGCACCCAGGGCCAACCTGACACCTGTGGCCAGGAAGCTAGGGGACAGCAAGGATGTCTCTAAACTCCTGGGCTTTTCTATTTCACTGACAACCCAACGTGGTGGGGCTAGATCCACAGGAAGTAGGATGGATTTGCTTTCCCAGCGCAGCTGTCCTCCCCTGGGACCAACAGCACAATGATGTAAGTATTTTTATTCCCACTTTACAGAGGAGAAAACAAGGGATCAGAGAAATTAACTTGTCCAAAGCCACAGAGCTAGGAAGTGAGAAGCCAGACCCACATGTCAGCACGGCAAGCCCCTGGGAAGGAGTGTGCTCCACTGTCGGCGTCTGAGCTTGCGCACACTTACCTGACGATAATGAAGGAGTGTGTCTGTGTGCACATATACAGATCTGAGACGTGCCAGGTCCAAGATCTGAGGCCCGAAGGCAGCACAGAGGGCTTGGTGCGTGATCAGTGACTTCCCTCTGTCTAGGGGCCCTGTTCGCAAGTCTCTGGTTTCCTGTGCTTCTGGTCTCTCCATTCAGTGCTCACCTGCAGCAAGGCTCTCTGCCTGCCTTTCTTCCTCTGCCATTCTTCTCTAACAGATGTGGCCGCTAAACAAGAGATGGCCCCTCTTCCTTTTGTGTCCTCTTCCTCAAAGAACCGCGGGATCTGGCATCTGCCCTTCCAGGCCGGGAGAGCGAATGGGACTAGCTTGCCTTGTCCACACTTCCCTTGGCTCTCTTTCCCCACCCTGCCCCCGGCGAGTAGCTCTCCTTGCCCTTCTCTGCCATCACCCCCTGGGTTGTCAAAGAACATCCCTCTCACCCACTGCCCACCCCCCGGATTTAATGACCTCACCCACTCACTGCCTTATTTGAGCCCTACAACAAACCTGTGGGAGTGTGGGTGGGGTGCACAGTATCATCTCCCTGTGAAAAAAAACAAAGACCTGAATTTCAAGTAACTTCCAAAAAGACACACAGCAAGATAGTGCAGGTCAGGACTATAACCCACATCTCCAAATTCTTACCCAACAGATAAATTTCACACTATATTCTACCACTAATGAATCTCGCAAGTAGGGTTCAGATCACCATTATTGAACTGCCCAGACCCCTTCCTGGGCCTAGCAGATTCTTGCAACTTTGATGAGATGGATGGCTGGAGAGACAGGCATTACACCCTCAATCTGAAAGCCATTCTGGCTTTCCCAGACCACCTAACTCAGACCATCAGGTTCCTTGTATGCCCCGGTTATTCTTTCTCATAGCACTCCACTCTTTTCTTTCATAGCATTTGTCACAGTTTGTCATTTAAGAAACTGTGTCTATTTTTGCTCCTTATGTATCATGAACATACAGCCACACAGTACGTGTTCTGGGAATATTGTCAGATGTCTGGACATGCCAGGTGCGTGGGATCTCAAGTTTCCGCACGTTTCTCTAGTGGATTGATTTCTCTGGTCTCAGGACTCGGACTGAGCCTGGCACACGAGGTGGGGGTGGGGGGTGCTGCCCACCACGTCACTGTCCAGGAAGGAGCAACCACAGCCAATAGACAGCAGGGCTGCTGTCACTAACTCTTACAAATTCTCCCAACAACAACAAAAAGTCTAAATCTGAAGACTGGAAAATGTTCCGGTGTTTTTTCCACTAATTTGCAAACAAAACAAAACTAAGAAAACCACCCAGGGAACACTGCGCCCCCCGTCTGCAGCTCTGGGAAATGCTGCATGCTGCCCTGGAACAGCACCAGAAGAACCGTCCAACAGAGTGGGGGACACAGCCACCAATGCCTCCACATGTTCAGGGGGCAATGCAGTTGTGTGTGTTCAGCCACACACACCTACACGCACGGAGACACATGTGTCCCAGCTCCACAGCCCAGAGGTGAGGCTACAGAGACACAGCTGTGGGGTCCTCTGGGGTGGAGGCCGTGCCCACTGACCTGGAGTAATTCTGACCTGGCCATGCACCTGGGTGTTCTTTGCAGCCTAACCCTGACAGTTTATCTGGCAGCTCAGGCCCTGAGAGCCCAACCCTGGCCACGCCGCATCCAGCATCTATCCTCTTAGCACAGAAGCAGGGTGATCCTGAGGAAGTGGGGTCCCTCTGTTGGCTGAGCTAGGGTAGTGCCCTGCTCAGCCAGGGTTTTTTGTACCTGCTGCCTCAAGTCTGCAAAGCCAAGGCTGTCTCGCTCTTTATGTCCCTGGCACCAGGCCCTGGGCAGGCCACATAGTAACTGGCTTGACAGACAGGGTCAGGCAAGGACACAGCAAGGGAAACATGGGCAGTAGCCCAATCATTCTTCCACATCCTTGTTCTAGCGAGGGCTCAGGTCTCCTCCTTTGTTCTTCACTCTGTTGCCTTTCTTGTTCCACCAAGAGAAGGAGGTGGTAAGGGACTCTAGTGGAAGCATAGACAGAGGTGTGACAGACCCCCCCACACCCAGCCCCACTGCTTCAGTCCAAGTGCCTGGTCACGGAGGACTCAGCCAGGCCCCATCTCCCTTCTCTGCGCAGCAGTGCCCTCTGCTCATGGTCCACGAGAACTCAATGAGGGAAGGAGACAGGGGTCTCCTAAAGTCGCAACTTTAAAGTGATGGAAGGGTCAAGGTAGCAAGGCGGAGGGGCAGGAACCAGGCAAAAATGCTCACAGTCAGTGGGAAGAACTTTGATTTAATGGAATGAAGGGTAAGAGGGACAGAAGCCAAACAGACCTCTCCGCCCACCCACCAGCCCTCACCCAGCTTCCTCCGCTCCTCTCAAAGGCAATGCTGTGGATACTGGCATTTCACATCTGCTCAGCCACCGCTGGGGCAGGGAAGTTGGAGTGGGAGGCACCCAGCTGAGAAGGTGGTTCCAGAATAACCCCTTTATCTAATAATCTACCCCAGGTGGGAGACAGAAAAAGCACAGAGGGTCTCCTCCCACCCTCCCCTTGTGCAGCTGTCCCCAGGCCAGCCCCACAGGCACTGTCCAAGGGCCCACCCTCCTAGCAGTGGGACTCTAGTTCTGTGAGTCTGAGAAGTGATGTCCTGGGCGAGGCAGGGGCAGAGGGTCCTGCTTGGCTCCGTCGGGCCAGTTCCTCAGCTGGGCACACGAGCTGGCGAAATCTCTGGAAGAGGAGTCGAGGGGGCTGTCATGAGGCGGAGTTGGGGGTGGGGCAGGTCTGCTAGTGCCCTCACCACCAATGTCTGCCTGTCTCCTCAGACACCGTCATACCCTCCAGGCGCCAGTCCTCCAATCCCAGCCACTGTCTTGGAGGCATCCAGTCTCCTTCGGAGATTTTCAGCACTCACTCTGTCCCTTCCTGATCCCCACACTAGGCTCACTGCCCCCTGTGCACCAGCTGCCCCCTGGCAGGCGGCCATCCACCATCACTCCCTAGGGTTCCTCTCCACTAACTCCCTACCTCTCTGAAGGAGCCCTTGAGGGTGCTGAGTTTGTAGAAGCTCCAGGTGGGAATGCAGACCATGGAGGACAGCGCCAAGAGCCAGCCCAGGGCATCCCCCCACCAAGGGTACGTGTACTTCTTGTTGTAGGTCAGCGGGGTGTACTTGATCAGGGAGAACAGGAAGGTGGCCTGAGGATGAGAGCAGAAAAGAAAGGAGCTGGGATGCAGGGTCCCTGTGCCCTCAGCGCCCTGTGGGGGAGCTAGCAGAGATCACACTCCAAGCCTAGATTTTCTTTCAGTCTCATCTGGGCCAATCAGCTTCCAATCTCTGTCCACATTCAGCTCAAAGTTCACACACCCCCAGTAGGTATTTCCAGGGCACCTACCCTGTCCCTCCCTAGGCTCCCGGCCCCGGGCCCATGAGCTCCTCTATACATGATTGGCTCCCAATTAAGACATGACAGTGTGCCTGCTGGTGCTTTCGGTTGTTTAAGTCGCCTGCTCCATCAGGTGAGGGTGCAAATACCTCAGTGACAGAGGTTAGACCTCATTTTCAGCCTCCATGTTGTGGGTGCTCAGGGGAACCATGGACTCAAACAGAAAAACCAGAGGAAGCAGCATAATGTGCTCAGGGCCCAGCTCTGGAGCCAAGTGGCCCCCCCATTCTCTCTACCTTGGGTAAAGTGCTAAACCCCTTTGGCTTCAGTTTCATCTGTGCAATAAGTACAATAGTAATTTTTACTTCATGAGGTCCTTGAGAGGGTTAAACGGGTTAAAAGTATAAAGCACTTTGTAAACCAGTTGCTGTTATTACTGCTGTGGTTAACAGTGCCACTACGAGCGGCGCCATGCACGGGCTTCCCTGTCCTGCCTGCAGCAGCAGACTCACACTGCGGTGCTGGTCAGACACTCTGACAGCCCCGACCTCAGTCTATCCTTCTGTGAAGTGGAAAGGAAAAAAATCTACCTTGCTGTCATTTTCTAGAATCCAACAGGAAGATGAACGAAAATCTAAATAACTTTCAATCCCCATACAGAAGTCCCTTCTCAGGCTAACAGCCTACTTATCCTCCTGCCCCCACTATCTCTCTATCCCTTCACCTGGTTTCCCTCCCTGAAGGTTATCTTACTGTGCACACAGCCGGTGTGAGGAAGAGCCAACAATATTTGACAAGAGGCCAAGGCCTGTACCCAATCATATCTTCAATGTTGTCATAGAAGCGCCCGGCTCCTACCACGAAGAGAAGGAAGGAAGGAAGGGAGAAAAAAGACATTAACACCCAAAGTATCGGATGGGGCCCACGCAGACCAGGCTGGGCAAGGGCCAATGAGCAGAAGATATCATGGTTGTCTTCACAGATCCCGGCTGGAAGAAAGCTCTTCCCTGGGATGCAGGGGCATCGAGGCCAGCGGGCAGCAGAGGCACTGCCTTTCTGATTATGAAGGCTGTTAGGAGTTGAAAAGGCTTGGATAGGACAGGACATGGGACCACCTGCGGTCGAGGTGCAACCATGGCCAGGAGGGTAGGTGAGGCAACCTCTAGAGGGCTCTTCCAGCGGTAGCAATTTCGGATTCTTGAGATTTTTGAGGCTAGGTGAGGGAGAAGTGCCAAGAAAAGGTGGGTGTGAGCAGTGGACGTCTCTCTTTTGTCTAAGGGCCCTGGGATAGAGGTGACAGGAGAGTCACTCACCATAGACCCAAGCCACACAGAGGGACTCAAAGATGGCCACGAACAGGAGGCACATGCCGCTGGCTGCATAGTAGTCAAAGAGCTGAAACACGTACATACCGCCCTGCCGGGGGGGAAGTGAAAAACAGAACTTTATCCAGAGGAAACAGACACATGTACCCCCTTGCTGGCCAGCTTCACACCCTCAGGGTGTAGAACAGAGTTGGTGGGGATCACTGAAGACAAATATTAAAAGAGAAGGTAGTTTGTAAGCTGTAAGGCACTAGGCAGATAGGAGGCAATAACTATTTTTTATTGTTTCTGGATGGATGATAGATGAAATAGCCAGCAATGATTACATTGTCCCTGAGAACATTTAGAGACTGACACAGAAATCCAAGACATAATATGCACTTTTGGGGTCAAGATCAGGCTAGGACTGTCACTGCTATTATGTCACCAAGATGACAAGCTCCATCCGCCAACTTCCCCTTTGAGACGTCACACAGAATATCACCCCAGGGCTCCCCTTCTCCCTTTGAGGTTTATCCCTGGAACCTGGTACAGCTACCTGGAAAATTATGAGATCTTGCTGGAGAGGCAGTTTTTCTCGCCCAGAGACCATCATTTCCACACCTCTTAGTTTTTAACATGGAGATGAGTTACCCCTCGCCCAGCCCCAGAAGTAGGTGGCCAATTCCCAAAGGCCAGGGGAGGCACTTGCCTGCTTTGTGCTTCCTGCAGTTGGGACAGGAGCAGGTCCCAGTGCCCTGAAGCTACAGCAGCCTGCTCCACCTGACAGGTGGCAGCTGTCCACCTTCGTTCTGCCTCCTCACTCAGTCCCCACCTTCAAGCCTCCAAGATCCTCACCTCTGTGACCATGACCAGCCCAACAAGGAAGGAGATGGCAGACACTCCGAGAATGAGGACCTCCCTCCGATTCTTCTTACGGAACACCTGGGGGTACATGTCCACCAGTGCCGTCACCAGGCTCTCTACGCACACAAACTGAATGAGAGGACAAAAGGATTTGAGGAAGGAGAGCTCCCAGAATCAGCTCCACCAGGTAGCTCTGGCCCACTGCTCCTGGGCTTGGCCCTGCCCGGTTCCCTGTCTAAAGCCCCCAGCGCTGTCCTTGCCCGGTTAGGTCTGGACCCACCCTCCAAAGCTCCTCTTGGTTCCTGGAAGGGCATCCATGCCTGACATTCCCCCGGTTCCCAACCCGGTTCCCAATTGTTTTAAGGTCCACCAGGGCATCAAGCTGAACCTCACGTCCATGGCTCCCCCTCCCCCAGCCCCCACACACCCACTCATCTCTCAGACTCTGAGTGGCCACCTCTTGATACCTGACTATCCAGTCCCAGGAGGATGATCATGAGGAAGAAGCAGCAGGCCCAGAGAGTCGAGAAGGGCAGCATCACCACCGCCCGGGGGTAGGCAATGAAAGCCAGGCCAGGGCCTGCAGCAGAAAGCAGAGGAACACAGCCCAGTGCCTGGCCTCGCTGCAGGCCACGTGTGCCCCCAGTGTGGCACCGCGGAGCAAGTGGAGGCAGAGAAACTCCACCCCAAAGTTCCCATCACACCGCCATCCGCACCCAGGAGAAGCCACCCAAACCTCTCCCTGATCCCAAATTTCCAGGATACCACCCACAGTTTTCTCATCTGCAGGAACAGAACCTAGAGGCTATGTGTATAAAAGGCCTTAGAAAACAGAAAGGGGTGTATCACCCACAATTCTCCAAACCCTCCGATCTCACTCTCCAGATCTATTGCCCCAAACCAGAGGTTTCAAACTGAAAAATAATTCAGGGACCCTCGTGTACTTTTGTGCAGCGGGCCCAGGGCAGAGTGAGAGAGCGGTAGGGCCTGACTGGAGCCTGCACGCTCCTCTGCCAACTGCACGTTCACCGTGTGGTTTCTACAGAGGAGATGGTTCCGAAGAAAGTAACCCCAAGACTGGGCAGTGCCTGGGGCCACCAGTTGGCCACCTCTGCCCTGGGGCCCTTCCTGTCACCCTACAACCTATGAACTGGAATTAATTTCAGAATACCTCTGATACTCAATCTCTCAAATAAATTAATGTTCCTCTCAGCTGGCTTAAAATAGCAGGAACAGATTGACATGCCAGCACCTGGGTTCAGCCATATGAAGCTTCCTTTGAAAAAAGAAATTTCAGACTTCCGGCCGAGATGGAGGCATAGGTGGATGCACTGTGCCTCCTCGCACAACCAAGATAGGGACAACAGCAATATAGAAACAAAATAACAACCAGAACTGACAGAAAATTGAAGTGTGTGGAAGTCAGACACCCAAGGATTTAAAAATAGACACATTCATCCAGACTGGTAGGAGGGCAGAGTCGGGCGGGACGAGGGACGCAGAGCAGAGAGCTGAGCAAATGGGGCAGCGTGCAAGTCTACAGCAGGCAGAACCTGGGCACACCAGCAGCAGTGGCTGGTGGGCCCAGGCCAGAGGGTGGCGACCAGCAGACCCAGCGAGACAACCACTGTGAAGCAAGGCACTGCTCCCAACTCAGGGTCCCAGCACCAGGAAATAGAGCTTTGGGTCACTGACTGAAAAGTAAGGCCCCTTGGGGTGCACAGGCCCACCCACACCGGAATTGGTGCCAGAGGGGCCCAGTTAGCTTGCGGAAAGTGGCGAAAGAGTCTGAGGTCCTACAGAGAGCAGAGCAAGCACCATTGTTCCTTCTCGGGCCCCACCCCCACATACAGCGTCACAACCCAGCCACTGGGGAGCCCCTCCCTGGGGAACTCCTAAGGCCCCGCCCCTCACTACAGGAGCTCGACAAGACCAAAAAAAACAAACAAAAAAAAAACCCCAGCAAAAAGATGGCTCAAACAGAAGAAGAATTGAAAGCCCCAGAACCCATCCTTTTAAGTGACCAAGAGATAGCCAACCTATCAGATGCACAGTTCAAAGCACTGGTGATCAGGATGCTCACAGAACTGGTTGATTTTGGTTGCAAATTAGATGAAAAAAATGCAGGCTACAATAAGTTTAATGAAGAAAAATGCACAGGGAACCAATAGTGATGGAATGAAAGCTGGGTCTCACATCAATGGAGTGGACCAGAAGGAAGAAAAAATATACAACCAGAAAAGAATGAAGAA
>CM052539.1:81250796-81270634 GCA_028533065.1 Trachops cirrhosus
GGGGAGGGCAAGAATAGTAGGGGAAATGTAGAAGCTAAAGAACTTATGACACATGGACATGAAGTAAAGGGGGGGAATGTGGGTGGGAGAGGGTATTCAGGGTGGAGGGGAATGAAGGGGGGATGATAATAGGACAAGTGTAATAGCATATCAATAAAATATATTTTTAAAAAAAGAAAAAAGAAAAGAAGGTGTGACCCTGTGACCTTCTATAGTCCTTTACCTTTTAAAGCCACACTCCCTACACTGGTAAGGTAGGGATGATACTAGCACCTGTTTCACAGTTTTCCAACACATGATACAGGCAGAATGCTCTGCACAGTACCTGGCATATAGTAAGTGCTTAATAAAAGTGAAATAGTATCACTTTTAATGAGTCAGCGATACCAGTTGCCCAGTGCTTGGCACTCTGCGTAGCAAGGGTCAGCTTGTGAATGCTATGATAAAAAATTGCCTTGCTACAGAGTACAAGTGGATGGTCTGCAAGAATAGGAGAAGAGCAAGAGAAACACTTACAACTTACCTAGAGACAGCACCAGTCCCTAATTGTATTTAAAGGAAGCAACAAGATTGCCCATTGGGAAAGCACTCACTTGAAACAGGAGGAAACTCTATGAGCCAATATAAACTTATCTCCGAGATACATATTACAGTGAGCAAAATGCCCTGACTGGTGTGGCTCAGTAGGTTGGGCGTCATCCCGCATCCCAAAAGTCACCAGTTAGATTCCCTGTAAGGGCACATGCCTGGGTTGTGGGCCAGGTCCCCAGCTGAAGGCATGAGAGAGGCAACCAATCAATGTTTCTCTCACACATTGATGTTTCTCAACTTCTCATTCTCCTTCCCTTGCCCTGTCTCTAAAAATAAATAAATAAAACCTTAAAAAAAAATAAAGTGAACAAAACAAGTCAAGGTACAGAACAGTATATATAGTATGTTATCAATTGATTTTTAAGAAGGGAGGAAGAGCCCTGGATGATGTGGCTCAGTGGACTGAGTGCCGGCCTGCAAACCAAAGGGTTGCAGGTTCAATTCCCAGTCAGGGCACATGCCTGGGTTGTGGGCCAGGTCCCCTGTAGGGGCACGGGAGAGGTAACCACACATCGCTGTTTCTCTCCCTCTCTTTCTTGTTCCCTTACTCTCTGTCTATAAATAAAATCTTTTTTTAAAAAGGGGGTATGAAATAGCAATATGTACCTATGTATAAATGAATGTGTATGTCTATCCGGGTGTGTATTTTTTTCTCATCTATGCCTAAACTATTTCTGGAGGGGAAAGTATGAATCTGATGACATTGGTGGCCTAAGAACATTGGGGTGGAAAGAAAACTGTTCACTAAATACCCACTCTCCCTTTGAAGCTGGAATTGCTGTTTTTAAGTCCTCCCCCAGGTCTTCCGGGGAGACATCCACTGAAAGGTGACTCACCTGGAGTGAAGTCGAGGGCAGAAAGACCCCCAGAAGCCGGTTGGCAAAGGTTCGAAGTTCACAGAATCCACACCCTTGGGCCTCCCCAACACTCACCTGACTCGGCCACCTTGGAGATGGGCACCCCCTGCTCTTGGGACATGAAGCCCAGGATGGAGAAGATGGCAAACCCGGCCACAAAGCTGGTGCCACTGTTAAGGAAGCAGAGGGCCATGCAGTCCCTGCGGGTGAGGTGGGGAGGCAGAAACAGGCAGGTCAGAAAGGGCTGCAGCGTCTCAGGCCTGCAGCCCAGAGCCCACGGCAGCCCCAGGGCAGCCCTGCCTCTCACAGCAGGCAGGTCAGAGGCGGCTGCCCAGTGGAGTGAAGATGAGCACTCAGGGCTGGTTCAGCCCCCTGACTCCACTAGCTCAGACTTGGCATAAATCAAACTCTTCCTAAAAGAATGAGACCCCGGAGAAGTGAAATACTATCTAAAAATTACAAACCGCCACACAGCCTTCCTTCCCTGCCATACTGTCACCACACCTTTGGGACACCATCACTCTGACACAGTTCGGTGTGACGTGCTAATGTTGAGGAGAGGATGTAGGCCTGGATAATCCCAAGCAGCCAATAATTCTTAGTTACCTAAATTTGATTCCAAATGGTATCATATGACACTTTGGACTAACATTAAAATTGGCCTAAGTTCTCTGATATGAACCTGGTAGGCCACGGGAACCATGGGGAGGGGACACCAGTGGGGGAAGGGGGAAGGAAAATGGGTGAGGAGTCTGTGTTTGCTGGGGAAAAGTACAGAGCAGGTAGGGCTAAGGCCCCACCGCATGACATGGCTGCTTACTCCCCAGGCTTGCTGACACTCCTGAGCCCGATAGCCTCTACAGGAGCCAGGGCCCAGGCCGGCCCCCCACCCCGCTCTGCTTCCCCAGCCAACTGTTCGCCTGTGCTGTGGTGGGCCCTTCCCGCAACTGGTAGCCCTGGAGTATTGGAAATCAGAGTGAAGGGCGGGGTGGCTGAATCCATGAGCGGTGCTCCCCACCTCCCCGCCCCCGTGTCACCCCTGACCCCGAACACCTTGGGGGCGGTTCCTGGCTCAGGCCCCCAGTCACCTGTAGCAGTTGTTGTGGAACTTGTTGTAGCTGCTCAGGGCTGTCAGGCAGCCGACACAGATGGCGAAGGAGAAGAAGATCTGGGTGCCCGCGTCCATCCACACCTACACAGGGAAAAGGCAGGAAAGCCGCACCGCAGGAGCCAGGCACCTGGGTTCGGTGGGGGCACACAGGCCTATGGCCAAGCCGGGCTCTGGTTCGGGGTGGCAAGAACCCTGCCCTCAGCCTGTGCAGCCCCTCTGCCGCCCTGCCGTCCCCGTGGACGGGGTCTCTTGGTATTAGGCATGCGAAGAAGACAACTAAAGGACCCGTGGTGGAGGAGGGCAAGCAGAGGGAGGACGCTCTAGATCCAAGGCCAGCCAAGTCCCATGTTATCACGGAAACAAAGCCCAGGTTCTGCCTCCACTCTCTCCTGGCCTGGGCTCTCCTGGTGGTGAGACCGGTTTGCCAGTTTGGAAGGAATCCAGGGGCAGGACCTCTAGGGTTATGGGTCCTTGTCAGTGCTATCACCGCATGCAGCTTTGCCTCTCATGCCTCACAACCCTCTGTCGAAAAAACAGAGAGAGTAATCCTCCGCTCACAAAAAGTCGAGGGAGGATCAGAAATGCATGGGGAAAAGGCTTTGTACTCCTTGGGGGGGAAGAGCTCTCCAGCTAAACATAGGTTATGGTTGTTACTGTTATCTCAGCTGCCGACCCAGGCTGTGCCTGTTATGATTTAGGTTTAACAGCTAGAATAACATCCCGAAGAGAAAGAACATCAAGGCAAACAGGCCTAAGCAACCCTGTAGATCGCCAGGAAGTGAGGACCTGGGGCTACAGACCCTCCCAGAGCCTCCTGCCTCTGGAGGATGTGAGCTCTACAAGGAGCCCCAAGCTCTGGGTAAAGACATGGGCAGCCATTGTCCCAACATTCCTGTGTTCCCTGTTTCTTGTCTGTTGCCTGGCTCCGCCCCAGTAGCCCCCACATAGGTGCCTACTTTCCTTTCACCAATATGGGGCTCCCAATGCCCCCCCGCCCCATGCACTAAAGCCTCAGCTTTGCACAGTCCAGAGCTCCTAAGTCCCTTCCCTGTCTCTCTGGCCTCCCTCACCGTCGCCGCTACGCTCAGCCTCACTTGCTCTCTCCCATCACACTCACCCCACTCAGCATTACAGTGGGCCCCAGGGACCGCCGGCAAGCTGGCTACATCAGAATCTCATGCATTCCTCCACCAGCATCCCCAGTTGAGACACTGAATCTCTAGAGCTAGAGGAGAACCCAGAAATCTGTATCATGTTCAGAGCTTCCTGGCTGATCCTACTGAACAGTCAGGTGTAGATCTCTGCCCGACAGCCCCACCAACTGGCGTCAGAGACCCACTCAGGGCAGCGCTCCTCTTGTTGTATTCCCCTTGCCTGCAGGAATGGGAAAAGAGCAGGGAAAGGTGGTGAGGAAAGGGGGAGAATGTCTCTAGCTTCTTGTCCCTTCTGCTACTGTGATTTCATCCCCAAGGAATTCTGTGAGGCAGAAGCTGCCACCAAGGAAAAGGGCACAACCAGAAGGGGTCAGCCAGCAAGAAATAGCATGCAGAGTGGAAACACCTGGGGACTTCTTTAAACTTGAGGGGAATTATAGTGGGAAAGGGAGGGGTCATCAGGATTTATTTCCAAAGAAGGATAGGGTAGGAATGAAAAGAACCCACTGACAAGAATGGCGGCATTTACAAAATTCGGTGTGATGCCACAATAGTTTGAGGAGGTGTTTTAAATCATTTTTTCTTCCAAAACTTCACCCCAGGTACTACTGTAAGGATGGTCATCTCAGGAAAACTCACTGACCTCTGGTCTGAAGGTCACTCTCTTCTGTTTCCTTCCTGCTCACTCAGTGGGTTACAAGCAGCTCTGAGCCTGCACAGCGCCGGGCCAGAGACGTGGTCTGGGAGCAGTGCTTATCTGCCTGGGGGCCCTCTGCATCCTGAGATCAGGCAACCTTTCCCAAGCCTGGATGCTCGCTCTGCATACCTGCCAGTGCACAGGGTGCAGCCGGACCGCACTCCCACGCGCCACCAGGGAAACTGTCGAGTGCCCACATGCTGGCAGGGGTGCACAAGTCCTGTGATTATACAGTTTTGTAAACTTGGACTTGGGAAGCAAAATTGTGATTTGGCAGTTTCCCTCACCCCGAGGGGGCCAGACTAAGACTGAGTTGGGAGGAGAGGGAAGTAAGAACAGAGAAAAACGCAGCAGGGGGCTGGGAGTTCAGAGGACCAGGGTCAGATGTGATGCCTCTGACTGAAGCCCCCTCACTGGGAGCTTGGCAAGGCCAGCTCTCTGCACAGCTGCTGCCTGACAAGCCTGCTGGGATAAGGGGGAGGAACAGGGTCAGAGGAAGGGCTGAGGGAACCAGCAGAGCAAGTGGTCCTGTTCCCACGGCAGGAGACCCTGCCCACACCAGGAACCCTGGTTTCTGGAACGAAGTTCCAATGTGTCTTTGGCTGGGGCAGAAGACTAACCAAGAATAGAACAAGTGTGAAAAACACTTGGCGGAATGTGGACAAAAAATAATTCTGTGGGGGCACAGAATTCTAGAAGGTCCAGGAAAGACATTTTCAACTCTGAGTCCAACCCCAAAGATTATTACATTTACTGTATTTAGGAAGGCGTAGTGTGTAATGGAAAATACCTGGGCTTTGGAGTCAAAATGAAGTGAGTTCAATTACTAACTCTTAATTACTAGCTGTGTGATCTTAGGCAAGTCACTTAACCTCTCTGAACCTTACTTTTCTCATCAGGAAAATGGGTATAAGAATAAATAAAATAATGTATGTAAAATGCCTAACATAGATAAATATTAGTTCCCTATCCCACCTTTTAGAATAATTAAAAATAAATAGCCCTTAAAACTCTCAAATAATTCATATTCTTTGGAAAATGAATGTCATGGTGATTAAGACAGCAGACTCCAAAAGACTACTCAGGATGAAATCCAAACTCCCTCACATGATGGTTTCGTGGTTTGGGGCAAATTTCTTCAGTTATCTCAGCTTCAGTTTCTTCATCTGTAAAATGAGGTTAACCCCTGATTCCTGGGGTCAGTAGGAGGTTACACTGTGTCGCGCACTGAGTGGAGTGCCAGGCAAATGACAAGCACATGACCAGTGTGTCAGCTATTGCTGCTGTTTGTCGCTGGGTTATTTTAAAAAGCAACCCTCAGTGATGATGATGTCCCACAGATTTCAATGCACAGTATCTAAATCAAAAGACTCATTCTCACTGATGGTGCCAACCTCCTCCCTAAATAAACCCTTCATTAGAATAGCTTAGCAGAGATATTTAGAAGGCCCAACAAAAGCTCTTTGGACACCCTCCACCCAGCCCCTGCCCTTACCAACCTGCCAAAGCACAGCAGGACAGGCAGAGAGAAAGACCCCAGGGCCTGAACAAAGCACAGGAGCCCTGGGTCTCCTGTGGCCGTTCCCCACACGCAAGAGACAAGCCCCGGGGACACCAGCACAGGCAGTGAGCCGCCTGGCACCAGAAAGACTGGCAAAAGGAGAAGAGGAAACCAGATAACCCAGCGTCGTCTCTGCCAGGCTCCCCGCTTTCACACTGAGTCTTTGCCAGAGAGATGCCTTTGGTCTTTGTATTGGCTAGCACGAATTTTGCACCTCTCTTAAGTGCCAGGCAGATGCCAGCTGGAGTTATCACACCTCCTGGGGAGTGCCAACTACATCAATTAGTGCTCTGGCCTGGGCAGCCCACCTCACAGGGGTTGCTCTGCTCACAAGCAACAAAAGTCTCGCTTCAGCATGGAACCAGGACCAGGCGGGTAATAAGGCAGGCAGCTCGAAAGCTCAGGACAAAGCCTGGCTCTTGAAACACAGTCGTCCTCGCCATAACCTCATAGGACTTGAAAGACATATACTCTCTGCACAGTCGACAGCTGGCTGGGGCTGGAATGTCGGTATCCTAGAGAGGGGTTTAAAGGTTGTCTTATTCCCTGAAGTAACCCAGACACAGAACTGTGGCCTTATTAACTCTCAGAGTTGAAAGCTATCTGGTCCACCAACTTTATATTTGCTGGAGGATATATACAGGTGGGGACTTGGACGTTAAGAGATCATAAAGTGTGGAATTTGTCAACGTTGAGACCTGGCTTCCAGGTACAGGTGTGAGGATGGAAAATTCTTTAAGTTCTCTAGGCCTTATTTTCCTTATCTACAATGTAAGGATACCTCATTGATCTGCTGTGAGGATGAGCTGAACTAACGAAGTAAAACCTTTTAGTGCCAGGGACACCGTAAGCACTCACTAGTTGTTAGCTATGAATTGCCAGTCAGGACAAACAAGGCATTGATCACAGAGGCCATAAATCAGTTCCAGAAACACTGGACCCTCTCTCTTTTTTGTCTCTCAGCTTACCTGCCTGTCTCTTGGCCTGAATACACCCCTCCCCCTGCCCTTTCCCAGCCTGACCTCCACAAGCTTTGTGGCTTAGCCACATGCTGGTTCACACCCCTGCTGCTCCAGAACCACAATGCTCCCTTTTACATGGGCATCCGAGTCAAACTCTACCCCTGTCCTTCAGTGCCTTCCCTCAACTCTGCTGCCCCACAACTCCTGCTTGCTACCTACTCTCCATCACAACACATTGGTTCCAGATAAGCCAAAGGATTTATGGTTCACAAAATAAAAATACCCTTTGTTTGGCCTGCCACCTGTTCTGTGACCTTGGGCCTCATTTGCACATCTGTGCAATGAGGAGTTAGCACTGGGTGACCTCTGGAGCCCTTTTAGCTCCAATGACTATGGCTCTGCACCAAAGCCTGACTACAACCCTGTGCCCCACATGGAGATGACGCAGCAGCAATCTATCTCGCTGTCAGGTCTAAGCAATGGGAGGGGAAAAGGATAAGCTCACATCCCACCAGAAGATCATGGAGAAATATCCAGGACACAAGGCTACTTGACTCCATGAGGATGTTTCTGATGGCAGGAGCCCTGGCAGCCCTGGTAGAATCTCAGGATGGGAGACTGAGAATAATTGAGCTTCTAAATAACCCCAAATTCAGCACAAAGGGGAGCCATTGCTTCTGCTGAGTCGGGCCTCTGAGGGACCCTGGACGTGTGTGCCATTCCCTTTTCTCTTGCTCCCTTTCAGCAATTTCAGTGACTGTGCTAGTACTTTACTATTTAAAATGTTTGCACAGCCATCCACTTGTTCATCTTCTCTGTCCTGGGCACCTCCCACCCTTAGTCTCCTCAGGACCCCTGGCTGTAGACAGAGAGCCTTCTCCAGTAAAGGGAGGCAGAGGCAGGGCCCAGTGCTGGGTAACACATCTTAGGGGCTCCATGGGGAGCTGAGCCATGCTCCCCAGCCCTTGGTACCTCCTGGCTTTGCCAGCTTTCAAAATGGCTACCAACCAGGAGAAGAGGAGAAACCCATCAAAGGTAGTAGCTTCTTATCTCAAACCCTGCCTTGCATATCCCTCCAGTCAGCAAGCAGCACTGCCAGCTCCTTGTGAGGGCCACCCAGAAGCTGGCTGAGGGGTGGGAAGAGGCTGGGGCCTCTGGACAACTTGCAGGAAACTCCAGCCAGCCCAGCTGGTGCTGGCAGGGGCTGGGGAACTGGACCTAGGAATGGGCCTCCTGACAGAGGGGAGACCGAGGGGTGTCTGGTGGAAGGTTAAGAAATAAAGAGGAAGCTAGGTGTGAAATAAGATTGCCAGGGAAAAAATGCAAAAGGGCATGAGTAGATGTGGGGAAAAGCATTCAGCCCCTGAATAAAGGCTGTTAGTAATGAATTTACTGCCCCTGAGAAATACTACTAGGCCTCAGGGCCCCCTGGCTCTCCTGGCAGCTGTGAGCAAGGAGGGGGCTGCAAACTGTGGCTAACAGATATCTGAGATACTCCCTCAGGGATGGCCCAAGAGCACAGGGAAGGTCTGTAGCCCAAGCACCTCCAAAGCCATATGACAGCCCTTGTCTGTGGCTTCTTACCTGGGGATCCCACAGGCGCGTGAGGTTTGGATACAGGTAAAACTGAATCCCTTGGGCTGCCCCCGGCAGTGTCACCCCTCGAATTAACAGGACCACCAGCATGAGGTAAGGGAATGTGGCTGTGAAGTACACCACCTGGCCAAGGGGCAGATGAGAGATAAGAAGCTTGTGAGTCAGGAGGGAGGGGGCTGGAGACCCAGCAGTGAGGCAGAGGCAGGAGCTCCCCACCTGCGGAAGAGGCCACAGGAGTGTCCCTCCCCCAGCCCTGCCTTCCCTGTCTGCTCCAGCCTTCACAGCCGAGCTGCTGTTCAGTCCCACCTCCCTTGTGCTGTGAACCCACAATCTCTCCTCTCCCTTCACCCTCCAGCCTAAAGCACTCACCCTCTCCTGACACATAGCTAATAAATATTTGTTGAGTGACTGAATGATCTTAGGCATTCTCCCTACAGCCGTGTTCGGAATTATGGCAAGGGTTGTTGGGCATGCAAAGACCTACAACACTTGATCCCTGTCCGCACAGGGCTTACAAGTTCAGTGCGACCAGGCAGCCCGATTAGGAAGGAAGCCTTGTCACAGGCCTCCAAGGCAAGAGTCCAGAAGAACTCAGAATGACCTCTTAACACCTCATACACTCTAGGCAAGAGCCCCACAGCTTCTCGGATTGACTAGGAATCATTTTGAGACTGATGATCTCGATGGAATTTTTTTCCCAAAGAAATGTTGAGCGAACTAGGGAGCTATGAACTGTGTTCATTTTGCGATATGCCCACATATGAGGTATATTCTAAGATCAAATTCCTCTAGAAGTGTCCATTCTCTCTCTTTCCCTCTCCCTCTCTCTCTCTTCCTTTTAATTTCCCCAAAGACCAGAAGAATTTCAGATTGAACCCAGGAGAGGCACAGAATCAAGGAAGTCTTTGTTGGATCATTCCTTCCCACTGACTAGGCTACGGCTTAGGGAACTCCCTGGGGACTGAACCCCCAGTGAGAGCAGGGAGTCCTGGGATGGGAGGGCCAGGAGCTCTCCAACATGAACCTTGCCCGTGGACTTGACCCCCTTCCAGATGCAGAAGTAGCAGATGACCCAGGCAAGCAAGAGGCACACAGCTAGTTCCCAGCGCAGGGCCCCCAGGTGCTGGATGCCATCAGAGATCTTCAGGACCCGCCTCCTGGGGAGAGAAGGTTGAGCCGGGCTCCACTCTCGCTGCCAGCCTCCATTTCATAGCCCGCGTGTCGTGTCACAGGCAGCAGAGCCCTGCCTGCAGGCTCTCATCTAAAGGCTTGTCAGCTCTTTTCACCTGAACCCATGAGGCTCTCCTTTGCCCAGAGATAGGGGTAGGTATAAAGAGAGGCAAATATAAACTGTTCCCAGGTAAGATTGCTCTGGGAGGCTGAGTGCCAATTGAACCTAGAGAAGGAGGTGCAAACACATATTTTCTGAACTAGGGTTTTAGGATATTTTGATATTAGGAATCATGCCCTAGATGAGGATCAGTATTGGGGGGAGGGGAAGATAAGAGACAATGTCCATGCAGCTGAAGAGAGGAGGGTAGTTAGGAGTGTGGACATGCATCCATGTGCACCATCTAACATGGAGGTAGGCACATGGGCGAGGAAAGGCAGGAGAGCTGCCAAATTCTCATCTCTGAAACCAGTTCTGCTCTAAGCATGAATACAGGCACAACAGAAACAAGCCCCTTCAGAGACAGGACCACGAGAGAAGGCAACAGAAATTCTTCCCTTGTTAACCACTGAGAGTCACCACTGCACGGACCCGCCCCTGTGCCCGTCTTACCAGTGTACAGCCCACAATGGGATAAAAAACAGGCCTCACTTACTCCCAGAACTCAATGACAGGAGAGGTGGCATTCTCAGAGGTTACATTCAGGGAGCCATTGATCCTCTGGAACTCCACACAGTGCTCTACTCATGGGTCCCAGGGAAGGAAGCAAGAGAGAAATTATTAGCCAGTACTTGGAGTGAAATTTCAGGAGAATGGAAGTAAGGTTTCTGGAAGGAACTGGGCTGAAGTTGTCTATACAAAACATCCTTAAACACACAGCCTCAACAGACCTACGTCACCCTCTCCCATATGCTTTTATTCATCAGTTTCTAAATGTTTGAGGACATATTCTCATTAAAGCATAATCAGATGGCATCAGGAAAGATGCTCTGCATGCCATCTTCCTCAAAGTATTCAAATATTTCTAGGTAACTTGTGTATAAAGTCACCACCTTTGAGGAATGATAAGAAGCCTCCTAGGGGAGTTCCACAGCCAAGTTGCTGCAGAGCAGAGGGGCAGGTGCAAGAACACTCTGCCTGGCATCCTGCCCCTCCAGTTATTTCCTGTGAGTCTCTCTGAGCCTCACAGCCTCATGTCTGAAATGGACAGAATGTCCATTGGTAGGACTGATAGTGGATTGAGTGCAAACATGTCTGAAAAGTACTCAGTAAGTAGTGGCTCTTAGTTACCTGAACATGACTTGGGGGTTTCACAGTGTTCACAGTGTTTTTCACATTTTATAGGTAAAATACGCTTCAAAAATATTAGGAGAGTTAGTGTTTTCACCATTGTATACATGGAGAGATTGAGTCTGCTTAGCAATGGCCTGTGTCAGCCTGTAAATGACAGAGTAAGGGAGGGCTAGAATCCAGTCCTGCAAGCCCTGTATGCTCTGTCTTCAAAATATGCAGAATCGGACCTTTCTCATCATCACCACCACCACCCGGTGCAGATTACCATCATCTCCGGCCACCCCAACTGGCTTCTAGACTCTACTCTTGCCTCCCTAGCCAGTTCTCCTTACAGCAGTCAGAGTGATATGGTTAAAATTTAAGTCACGTTCTGTGTTACACCCCAGTGCAAAACTCTCCAATGGGTTTCTCGTCTCACCAAGGCAGAAAAAGCCAAAACCCCTATAATCACCTCCCAGTCCCTATTCACCTCTGGCCTCACCTCTCATTGCTCCTTACTCACCTGCTCCAGCCACACAGACCCCTTGCTGGTCCCTGGGTACTATAGGCTCTGGTGCCTCAGGGCCTTTGGCCGGGTGTCCCTTCTACCTAGCGTCTGTCTCCCAGTATCTCAGGGGCTCACTCCCTACCCTCCTTCACAGTATTACTTATGTCATGTTTTCAGCAAAGTCTTTGATGATGACCCACTTAAAATTATACACCCCAAAAAACTTACAAAACCTCCTCCTTGTTTTATTTTTCTCCAGAGCATATGTTTTCTTCTAACATGACACCTGTTACTCATTTATTTTTGTTTATGGTCCGTCTCCTGTCACTAGAATGACAACTCCATGCAGGCAGGGATCTTCACTTTTCTGCGTTACCACATCCCAGGTTCTTAGAACAGAGCTTTAGAACAGGCATAGTCAGAACTCAACAATATCTGTTGAATGACAATGACAGTAGAGCACTCTTTTCACTAGACGTGGCACTTTCCTTGAAGCTTCAGCACACCAAGAAAAGTGTTTCATGTTGACAAGACAAATGCCCTAAGCAACTCAAGATGCTAGGCATGGAGTAAAACCAGACTCACTAGGAGAAATGTCCAAAATGTCACAAAGGAAAATACTTGACAATGCATTTGCCTTAGAATCATCCCAGAGATAACCCCGCTCCAATCAACCTAGAGGCAGGCCTGAAGCAAAAGTCCCAGGCCACCAAAACCTCACACAGTTTTATGAGAAGAACTCCACTGAGATCTGATAAAATCACCACCTGACAAGCTGTTTGTCTAGGGTGATTACAGTGCCTGTAGATGGAAGGAAGGAAGGAAAAAAGAAAAGAAGGAAGAAAATGATGAAGAATGGGAGGAAGGGAAGAAAAATATATAAAGAACGTATTAGAATGTAACATGTTTTTAAAACTTGATTCATCCAACAAATATTTTTGAGTGTTCATGATGTAGCCAGCACTGTGCTAGGCACAAAGGCTATAGAGATAAAGGCATCTTTTCTGCCTTCAAGCTCTTGTTGATGTGTGGGAAAACCAGACTGATAGACAAAAAGCATGTAGGTGCCACAGCCGGGCCAGGGGTCAGTGCAGGTATTGCCAAGAACCTGATGCACCTTGGGGTGGCAGGGGAAGTACCTCCAAGGTTTGACTTTTCATTTGAAAAATGGTGACATGGAGGTGGTGGCAGAGATCAGCCAGGGTATGCCTGGAAAGGAAGCATAAAGTTTGAGGGCAATAGGGGTCTTGAGTATGATGCTAACCATTGCTGAAATGCACCTCCCTGGCCAGGAAAAGGCTCAAATTCCAGCCCAGAACTGCGCAACTTATTTGAACAAGAAAAGCCAATCCTGGCGCAGGTAGGGCCTCACTGATGGGCTCTGAGAGGTACGTGGGCCATGAGTGCAAGACATGGTGCTGAGACCCCAACAGGACATGCGTCCAGTATGCTCTTCATCTGCACTGTCCAAAGGGTGGCCACCAGCCACATGTGGCTCTTTACACTTGAATTAATTAAAATTAAATACAAATTTTAAAAATTCAGTTCTTCACACAGACTAGCCACATTTCAAGTGCTCCATAACCACACGTTGGCTACTGTTTCAGAGAGCACAGCATCACAGAACGTTCTCTGGGATAGCGTTACCCCAGGTATTTTTAAGTTTTTGTTGCTTCAGTTTGTTAGACTCAGCAGTTCTATTGCCACAGGTGGCTCCTCTAGTCCTACAGGCACAGGAGAAAATCAACTGCTATTATAAATTACATTGATGACATAGAAGACAGCTTATTCCCTGATTAAACCCAGATGAATTGTGAGTTGGAAAGACCTAAAATGGTATCAGAGAGAAGGCATGAGAAACAAAAAAAGGAACAAACAATATATACATAGTATGTCAAACTAACACTATTCCAAACTGGAATAAATAAATATCTAAACTACATAAACAGTTCTATCTTCATAATACATGTATTGAATACATTTTTGAAAAATTCTTTGACATTTTGCCTGTGATGCTGGTGAAATCTCACTCTTATCTGGTGTAAGACCTCTGCGATTCACTGGGCAGATTTCTAGTGAGTCCTAAGTGATGGCTGGGAAGTTGGTTGCCTGGGATACAGGGACAATCCCAGTCCTGGCTCATGCGGCAGAGCAGCAGGAGACAAATTCAGAGGTGACCTCACCTGTATTCCACTCGTGGTGGCAGCTTCCCCAGGGAAGGTCGATGGTGAAGCTGCTAAAGAGGTAGAAAAGGGCCCAGGCCAGGACAACGATGTAGTAGGTGTTGAGGAGCATGAGGATCATCTGGGAGGCGTAGCCAATGCCTGCAGGGGCAACAGGCAGATTTCTCACACACTACCTGCCCCTGCTTAGGGGAAGGTTTGTGCTCCACAGTAGGTGTCCTAAAACAAGAAGCGCTGGAGCCTGGGCACCTGCTCTGTCCTCTATCTCCTCAGCAGGCAGTGTGCTGCGTGCTCCCACAGCCCTTCCCAGGCTTCTCCCTGCCTTCTGCAGCCCTACCCCGCTCCCTGTGCGCGTCATCCCAATTAGATTCTGGAAGTTCACTAACACAATATTATTTCTAAAATGTGCAGACTACGTCCAAGATTCCAAGAGTTAAATGTTCCCTGAATGTAGTCTGATATATTTCTGAAATATAAAACCATATGTTAAGAGCAGGAAAGAAAATTAATGTAGGACAAAATACAAATAGAGCCTCCCTAATAATTAATTTCAGGTGTGCAAATGAGGTACCATTCTATGCTGACAGCCTGAGTGAAACTTTTTACAAATAATATAATAAATTTTAAACTGTCTTCACATTAGAAATACCTGGGGATGTTTTTAAAATTCCAAAGCCTGGACCAGACCCCAGACCAATTAAATCTCAAACCTCAGGATGTTTTGAAGGTCCCCATGTAGTTCCAATATCAGACAAGTTTGGGAACCACACATAACTCAGAGTTAAAGACAGAAGGGAAAGATGCTTACTCATGTCTAGTGATGGCGTAAGTCAGTATAACACTTCTATGGGACAATTTATTTTATTTTATTTTTTAAGTTTCTTTTTAGAGAGAGAGGAAGAGAGGTAGGAAGAGAGGGAGAGAGACATCAATGTGAGAGAGAAACATCCATCAGTTGCCCCTCATACGTGCCCAGACTAAGACCGAAAGTCATACGCCCTGACCAGGAATCGAACCAGCAGCTTCTAGCTTTGCGGGACAATACTCAATCCACTGAGCCACATTGGTCCGGGCTCCACAGGACAATTTAATAATCCATACTAAAAGACACCAATTTGATCATCCATTCAATCCAGCGATCCTAATCCTGCAAATTTATGCCAAAGAAATAATTTCCAAAAAGGCAAGAGGATCTATCTCAACAAATATACATAATAGCAGAATATAACAATTTTATAAGTACTTGAACATAAGAAAAAATCCAAAAAACAAAGAGTTAAGTAAATTATGATATATCTACTTGATTGAATTTATATAATCATTAAACAATTGTGTAGAGAATGGAAGATAACACTAACTGTAAAATAGAGCTATAAACTATGTATATTCCATATTAATAGATATGTAAACCACATATAGACAGAAAGAGTGAAATAAACCCCTCAAATTCTAAACAATCCAAATACCCTTCACTGGGTGGATGGTTAAGTAAACTGTGAACTATCCACCCTATGGAGTAGTACTCAATAGCACAAAGGAATGCACTATTGACACCAGAACAGGCTGGGTGAACCTCAAGGACATCATGCTCAGTGCAAAAGCCAACTTTTAAAGATTATATTTTGTATGTTTCCACCTATATAACATTCTCAAAATGACAAAATTATAGAGGTAGAGAACAATTTAGTGGTTGCCAGAGGTAGGGCCAGGGGAGGGGTAGTGTAACTACAGAGGGTAGCATGGCAGAGATCTTTGGGTGATGGAACAGTTCTGTGTTTCGACTGTGGTGCTGGTCACACAAATTCACACACACACAGAATTATACACATGAGTGCAAGGAAAAGTGGTGAAATCTGAGTAAGTTCTATGGATGACAGTACTAATGTCAATTTCCAGGTGGTGATACTATTCTACAGTTATGTAAGATATTACCATTGGGGGAAACTGAGTGAAAGGCACACATGACCTTTCTGTACTATTTTTGCAACTTTCTGTGAATATATAATTATTTCAAAATAGAAACTTAAGAAAATCCTACATAGAAAAAATCTTGAACTAAAACACCCTAAATTTTAAATAGCTGTTGTATCAAGATGGTAGAATTATTAATGATACTTTTTTCACTTAAAATCCTCTTTCAAAATGTTTTATAATTGATTAACTATATTTTGAAAATACAAAATCATTGTTATATATTTTTAAAATATGTATCTAAATAACTTTGCATTCAACTTATTTAACCTAAAGCTTTGACACATCCTCATCACCACCTTCTCCATTCTCTGATGGACTGGGTGATTAGCTCAATATTGGGCTCATAAATGGAAAGTTTAACATAAAGACAGAGTCTTATCTCAATCAGCATGGCTGCTAAACCAACCAATCAATTCAAGTAAGGTCTATAATCCCAAGTGCAGATACCCTGGAATCAGGCACACAGCTACTTACCCTCAAAGATGGGGCAGATCTTTCTCCAGGCTGTGACGCTTCCCTGGCTTGTGTACTGGCCCAGCGCTGTCTCCAAGAGGAAGATAGGAATGCCACAGGTGAAAAGGAAGATGAGGTAGGGGATGAAAAAAGCACCTGTGGGTGGGAAACAGGCTGTCCATTACCTGGCACTAGCCTCCTCATAGTCCACAGTCGTCTTTTTCCATTTCTACCTCATACTGCCCATCAGAATCCTGGAGTGGGGGTCATGAAAAACTTCAGGGGGCTTCTGTCCATGTGTCTGAAACCACACCCAAGATCAAGAGTCACCAAGTTACCTAGAACCTAACCAGTTCCCTTTTTTTCACTGTGAAGTTTTTATCTATACCTACCAAGGTTTGTTCTTCATCAAGCATCAATTATTGCCTAAATAACACATAACTTGCGGCAATAACAATGAGTTCATTGAATAATGGATATCTACGAGCATTAACACAGCCCACAGACTATAATTCTTTTCAAGGAAATGATTACTCTTAGTGTCAGAGCAATCATGCTTCCCTTTAGTAATTTGTTCTGACTTTGTTTTCACAATCATTGGATGAGACAAGTCTACTGATGCTAGAAGTGCTAGCGTTGTCCCCACCATGGACCTTTATCTGCTAGGAAAGTAAACAGGGGGATTCACAGAGTGACCTTCCTCTGGTCACTATCAGTCTGTTCCTTGTTTCCATGATTCTGTTCTATTTTGCTAGTTTGTTTATTTTACTCATTAGTTTCCTCTTGTAGGCGAGATCATATGGTATTTGTCTTTTGCTCCCTGGCTTATTTCACTTAGCATAATGCTCTCCAGTTCCATCCCTGCTGTTGTGAAGGGTAGAAATTCCTTCTTTCTTTCTGCTGTGTAGTATTCCATTGTGTAAATGTACCACAGTTTTTTTGTCCATTCATTTACTGATGGGCACTTAGGTTGCTTCCAGCACTTGGCTATTGTAAATTGTGCTACTATGAACGTTGGGGTGCATAGGTTCTTTTGAGTTGGTGTTTCAGGGTTCTTAGGATATAATCCCAGGAGTGGTATTGCTGTGTCAAAAGACAGTTCCATGTTTAGTTTTCTGAGGAAATTCCATACTGTTTTCCCCAGTGGCTGCACCAGTTTGCATTCCCACCAATAGAACAGTAGGGTTCCCTTTTCTTATTTGCTTATGATGGCCATTCTGATCGGTATGAAGGGATATCTCATTGTGGTTTTAATTTGCGTGTCTCTGATGGCTACTGATGCTGAGCATTCTTTCATATGTCTATGGGCCCTCCGTAAGTCCTTGGAGAAGTTGGATAACTGCATTTAAATGTAAGTAATCTAAATATCCCAAATATAAGATAGAGATTGTCAGATTGGTTTGAACAACAATAAAAAATTTTATTTTAAACTAGCAAGAGTCAGCTATATGCTGCTTAGAAGAAATGCACTTTAAATATTAAGACATGAATAGGTTAAAACTAAAAGGATAGGAAAAATTTTGCCATGCTAATACTTACCAGAAGAAAGCTGGAGTATTTGTATTAATACAACACAATGTAGAGTTTGGGGCAAAGAATATTACCAGAGGTGAAGAAGGTCATCATTTCATTATGATAAAGAGGTCGACAAGAGCACATAACAATTCTAAATGCACATGTGCCTAATAACAGAGCTTCAAAATATATGAAGCAAAAATGCTAGAACTACAGAGAAGAATAAATTACTAATTAAAGTGTAACATTTCAATATCTCTTTCTAAGTAATTGATAAAACAAGTAGATAGAAAATAAATAAGGATATAAAGTATTTGAAAACCACATCAACCAACTTGACCTACTTGATATTTATAAAAAACTGTATCCAACAACAGCAGAATGTACATGATTTCCAAGTAAGCCTGTAATATTTACCAAGAGAGACCATACTCTGGGCCACAAAATAAATCTCAATAAGTTTCAAAGAATTCAAGTCATACAAAGTATGTTCTCTAACTAAGTTAGGAATCAATAAGACAAATACACTTGGAATATTTTCCAATATTTAGAAATTAGGTAATTACTTATAAATAACCCAAGTTACAAAGAGATAATCAAAATAGAAATAAGAGCCCTGGCTGGTGTAGCTTAGTGGATTAAGCGCGGGCCTGTAGACCAAGAGATCACGGTTCGATTCCCAGTCAGGGCACATGCCTGGGTTGCAGGCCAGTTCCCAGCAGGGAATGCACAGGAAGCAACCATACATTGATATTTCTCTCCCTCTCTCCTTCCCTTCCCCTCTGAAGATAAATAAATAAAAAATCTTTCAAAAAAAATAGAAATAAGAAAGTATTTAAATCAAATGAAATGAACACACAACATATCAAAACTTGTGGGATAACACTAAAGCAGTACTTAGAGAATTTATAGCATCAAATGCTATTATAAAATAAAAGTCTCAAATCAATAATTTCAGAATTAAGAATGACATCTTAATTCTTCCATCTTAAGAATGACAAAAATTATAGTAAATGAAACTCAAAGTAAGTCAAAGTAAATAATAAGAATCAGAGTGGAAATTAATGAAATAGAAAACAGGAAAATTATAGAGAAAATGAAGGGAAAAAAAGCTGATTCTTTGAGATAATCAATAACATTGACGACTTCCAGCCAAGATGGAGGCATAGGTAGACTCACTGTGTCTCCTCGCACAACCAAGATAGGGACAACAAAGATATAGAAACAAAATAACAACCAGAACTGACAGAAAATTGAAGTGTATGGAAGTCAGACACCCAAGGATTTAAAAATAGACATGTTCATCCAGACCGGTAAGAGGGGCAGACTCCGGCTGGGAGAGGGACACGGAGTGGAGAGCTGAGCAACCGGGGCGGCACGCAACTCCGCAGCAGGCAGACCCTGGGCGCACAAGCAGCGGTGGCTGGTGGGCCCAGGCCACGGGGTGGCGACCAGCAGACCCAGCAAGGTGGCCATTGTGAAGCAAGGCACTGCGCACAACTCAGGGTCCCAGCACTGGGAAATAGAGCTTTGAGTCACTGACTGAAAAGGAAGGTCCCACAGGGTGCACAGGCCCACCCACACTGGAATTGGTGCCAGAGGGGACAAGTTGGCTTTTGGAAAGCGACGGAAGGGTCTGAGGTCCTACAGAGAGCAGAGCAAGTGCCATTGTTCCTTCTCGGACCCCGCCCCCACATACAACATCACAACCCAGCGAATGGGATGCCCTACCCTGGAGGACTCCTAAGGCCCCGCCCCTCACTACAGGAGCTTGACAAGACCAAAAAAAGAAAAAAAGAAAAAAACCAGCAAAAAGATGGCTCAAACAGAAGAAGAATTGAAAGCCCCAGAACCCATCCTTTTAAGCAACCAAGAGATAGCCAACCTATCAGATGCACAGTTCAAAGCACTGGTGATCAGGATACTCACAGAATTGGTTGATTTTGGTTGCAAATTAGATGAAAAAATGAAGGCTACAATAAGTTTAATGAAGAAAGATGCACAGGGAACCAATAGTGATGGAATGAAAGATGGGTCTCACATCATTGGAGTGGACCAGAAGGAAGAAAAAATATACAACCAGAAAAGAATGAAGAAATAAGAATTTAAAAAAATGAGGAGAGGCTTTGGAACCTCTGGGACACCTTTAAACGTTCCAACATCCGATTTATAGGGGTACCAGAACGAGAAGAGGAAAAACAACAAGCGGAAAAGATATTTGAACAAATAATAA
>CM052539.1:81271134-81289799 GCA_028533065.1 Trachops cirrhosus
AGAAGCTAAAGAACTTATGACACATGGACATGAACTAAAGTGGGGGAATGTGGGTGGGAGAGGGTGTTCAGGGTGGAGGGGATTGAAGGGGAGATAATAGGACAACTGTAATAGCATAATCAATAAAATATATTAAAAAATAAAATTAAAAAAATAACATTGATAGACTGCTAGGAGATACAAATTACCTGTATGACAAATGAACAAGTTATCATCAGTATAGATTTTATAGGTACTAAAAGGATAATAAGAAACTACATGAGTAACTTTATGTCAATAAATGTAATAATTTAGGTAAAATTTCTTTAAAAATACAAGCTACCAAAGCTTACTCAAGAAGACATAGATCATCTCAATAGCCTTCTTTCTATTAAAGAAATTTTTTGACTGTTGTTTAAAATCTTCTCTGAAAGAAAACTCCAGGCCCAAGTGACTTCACTAGTGAATTCTGCAAACATTTAACAAAGAAATAACACTAATTCTATACAAATTCTTCCATAAAATTTAAAAGGAAGGAATGCTTCCCAATTCATTCTATGAAGCCAGCATTATCCTGATAACAAAAGCAGACAAAGACATTACAAGAAAAGAAAACTACACACCAATGTCTTACATGAGCATGGATTTTAAAATTCTAAACAAAACTTTAACAAATCAAATCTAATAATATATAAAAGGAATAATACATTATATAGTGTGGTTTATCCCAGGAATAGAAGGTTGCTTTAACATTCAAAAAAACAATTAAAGTAATTTATAATATTAATCAATCTAATGGCCATTACTGTACAAAAAACAAAAAACTCTCAGTGCATGATGAATAGAAGGGAACATCCTCAACCTGATAAAGGGCATCTACCAAAAACCCACACATAACATCATGCTTAATGGTGAAAGACTGCTTACCTTCTAAGATCAAATGCAAGACAAAGGTGTTTATTCTTACCACTTTTATTTAACATTGTTTCTATAAATATTGATTCTAGCTCAGGCAAAAAAAGGCAAGGAAAATATTAAAAGTTATTCTGATTGAAAAAGAAATAAAACTGCTTTATTCTCAAATGGCATGATAGTCTATGTATAAAGTCCTTTGAAATCTAAAGTAGTCAATCTCCTAAAAGCAAAGAGCAGAATGGTGGTCACCAGAAGTTGAGAAAGGGGGAAACAGAAAGGCAGGCATTGGTCAAAGGGCACAAAGTTTCAGCCATGCAAAATGAGTAAGTTCTAGAGATCTACTGTGTGCCACAGTGCCCACAGTAACACTATTTTATCATTTCCTTAAAAACTTACTAAGAAGGTAAATTTTATGTTGTGTTGTTATCACACACAAAAAAAAAAACTAAAGAGGGCAGATGGAAACTTTTGGAGGTGATAGACATTACCTTTAAACTCATCAAGCTGTATACAGCAAATATGTATAGCTTATTGTGTTACTCTTATCTCAATAAAGTGTTTTTAAAAAGAAAGGAAAAGAAAACTCCTTTGAAATGTACCAAAGAGCTACTAGAACCAATCAGTACATTTAGCAAGTTTGTACAAGATCAGCCTATGAAAATCTATTGTACTCCTATATATTAGCAACAAAAAATTATAAATTCAAATTAAGAAATAAAGTCTTTCATAATAACATCAAAAATGAAATAGGAATAAATCAGACCAAAGATGTAAGACACATACACTCATAACTGCAAAACATTGCTGAGAGAAAACTGGAGACCTAAATAAACGATGAGGAACAGTTCCTCAAAGACCCAAATGTAAAACCTAAAACTATAAAACTTCTAGAAAAAAATATATTTCTTTCATGTGACACCAAAAACATGACTCGAAGAAGAGTAAATTGATTAAACTAGACTTCATCAAAATTGAAAATTTCTGCTGTTCCCAAGACACTGTTGAGAACAATAGAATCAGAAGTGGTGGTAGCTGTGGCCATGGGGCGGGGCTGGGGTGGGGGGGCTGCGAGCTGGCTCTGGGTTCGGCAGGAGAAGCACCTTGGCCGCTTGCTGGGGAGCCAGGGAGATCGGCACCGACATCCGCCTCAAGGTTCAAAGTGCCATGAAGGGGAAATTGCAAGAATTAGGAACTTGTGTTGAATTATTTTGCATATGAGATGTTTGGGGCTTTCTGGAAGTTGCTTCTGCCATGGTTCAGTGAAAAACTTCCTGATCACATTATGGTGATGGTGGTCAACAAGAACAGTCAGGACCAAATGACAGAGTGCCTGTCCCTGTTCCTAGGGAACAAAATGATTTGATTCATTGGGTGACTTCATGGTGTATTAGATGAAATTTGCTCTGTTACTACTGAACCTTCTAGTCTAAAATCTGATACCAACATATTTGACAGCAACATGCCTTCAGACAAAAACAGTTTCTGTGGGGAGATGTGAGAAGGAAGGAAGCTACAGTGCCACCCCTTGCAGATTCTAGCACAAGACCTGAGAAAAGAGAGTCCAGGGTTTTTTCAAGTTCACAGGAGCAATGTCAGACAGACTTATGATGATAGAGCTGCAACCTGACTTACGCCAACAGTGAAACCTCTGAGGGAGCCAGCAGCCTCTGAAGATGTGACAGATATTGAGCCAGAACTAGAATATCTCATTGATGAGTACATCAGTTTTATGCAGGAGAACCCCTTATCTCAGAAATACCTACAGTGACACTTACGTGTGGTTCTTCTCACCCTTCTACTGAAATTTGTCGACCACATGCAAGTCGAACTGCAGAGAGTGGTGTTCATTTAAACAGGCTGCAATTTCAATAGTAGCAAAACCGTCTTCATGCTGCCAAGGAACTCGGTACACAGAACAGCCAGGTGTGTGAAGCAGGACATTCATGTGAACCAGAAGTGCTTAACAGCTTAGAAGAGACCTATGGTTGCTTCTACAGAAAGAAAAACGAGTATTGAGGAAGAAAGCTTTCAGAAGAGAAAGTTGCCTGTGGAAAGTTCACTTGTTAAAGTAAAAAAAAATTCAATCATGGAGAAGAGGAGGAGGAAGATGATGGTGGTGAGCCAGGTAACAGGAAGCATCTCCAACAACCTGTTGGTGCCAACAAAGCCAGAAAGGAAATCCTTGCTACTCCTTCTTTTAAAAAAGAATTTTTTTTAAGTCCTCACTGAGGACTTTTGTTTTCACTGCTTCTCGAGAGGAAGGGGGAGAGAGAGAAATATCAATGTGTGAGAGAAACATCGATCGGTCATCTCCCATATGTGCCCAGACCAGGGATCACACACGTTGGAACAGGGATGGGACCCGAAACCCAGGCATGTGCCCTGACTAGGAATCAAACCCGCAACCCTCTGGTTACAGGAAGATGCTCCCACCTACTAAGCCACACTGGCCAGCGCCTCACTTCCTCCTTTAACAAGCTCACAACAATCTAATTTCGAAGGCTCTATCTGAAGCTCAAGAATCACAAAAACAACTAACTATTCTATAGTCTCACAGAAATAGACACTTCAATTGCTTCCAGAACTCACACTTCTCAAGAACTGCTGACAAAAATGGTCCGGGGCAAAACAGGACCTCTAGAATAAGTTCCCCATTAAGAGGAAGAGACAAAAGGAGATAGCATAGAAAAAAGGTCAAAGAACTCAGCAGAGGCACCGGTCATCAGGCTGCAGGCTGCTCAGAGACCACAGAAACTCTGCAGATCTGTCATGCTGGGACCAATGAACTGAGTGTGGCACAGAAACCAGAGACACTTCTGGAGCGCTGCCAGTACTGGCCTGCTTGCAAAAATGGGGAGGAATGTGCTGACCATCACCTTGTTTCCCCCTGCAAAGCTTTCCCCAATTGCAAATTTGCTGAAAAATGTTTGTTCATCCAAACTGTAAGTATGATGCAAAATGTACTCAGCCAGATCGTTGTACCTTCTCTCAGATGAGTAGAATTGCAATACTACCTCCAAAACCAGTTAAGGCACCAACACCATCTTCTGGTAGTCAGCTCTGCCATTGCTTCCCTGCTTGTAAGAAGATGTAATGTCCTTTCTGTCATCCAAAACACTGGAGCTTTAGCACTCATTGTACAAGACCCGACTGCACATTTCACCATTCCACCATTACTGAGCCACCACGACATGCCCTGAGGTGGGTTCAGCCGCGCACCAGTGAATGGCCCCAGTTCTGGCTGGCAGAAGCTCCTGAAGTTTGGAGGTTTCCAAATACTGATGAAAGAGACCCTATAGAACTTATCAAATATTTGAAGCTTGGAATATATTGCTTTCATAATATAAAAAAGGAAAAATATAAAATAGAATGAGAAAAAATATTTTCAAAATGCATGTTTGATAAAGGACTTGTACCCAGAATATATAAGTAAGTCTCAAAACTCAATAGTAAGAAAACTTACTATTTTTTAAAACATTTTTTAAAATCATCAGAAGATTTAAAACCATTTTTTAAAATCGTCAGAAGATTTAAACAGGTTTTCACCAAAGAAGATATATGGGTTCAAACAAGCACATGAAAAGATGTTCAACATCATTAACCATTATAGAAATATAAATGAAAATGACAGTGATGTAATGTTGCACATCAACTAGAAAAATTAAAATGGAAAAGACTGTCCAAGTATCAGCAAGAATTCCAAAAAATAGACACTCTCACACCGCTGGCAGGAAGGTAAAATTGTAGAGCCATTTTGGAAAAGTGGCAGTTTCTTAAAACTATAATCTAGTTATTCCACTCCTAGCTACTTACTTAAGGGAAATGAAGACATATGTTTATGCAAAGACTCATATACAAATGTTCATAGCAGTTTTACCTGTAATAGCTAAAACCTGAGAGCAACCCAAATGTTTATCAACATAATAAAAAAACAAATTGTGGTATGCCTGCATAATAAAGTACTACTCAGTAATGACAAAGAATCAATAAACTACTGACTTATGAAAATATGGATAAATCTCAAAATAATTATGCTGAGTGAAAGGGCCAAATATAGAAAAGTATATATTGCATGATTCCATTTGTATAAAATTCTAAGAAAGGAAAACCAAAGCATAATGACAGAAAACAGGCATGGAAATGACCTAAGTGTCCATCAACATGCATGTACACACACACAGAGGAATAGTATTCAGCCATTAAAAAAACAAACAAACAAAGAAATCCTGCCTTTTGCAGCAACATGGATGGCATTATGCTAAATGAAATAAGTCAAAGACAAACACTATATGCTCTCACTTATAGGTAGAATTTTAAACAGCCAGACCCCTGGAGATACAGAGTAGAACAGCGGCTGTTAGAGGTGCAGGGGGCAGCTTGGGGATGGGCACATGAGGAGACGGTGGTCAGAAGGTACAGACTTCCAGTTACAAGATGAGTCAGTCCTAGAGATCTCATGTACAGCATGGCGACTGAAGTGAGCTGCCTGAGTTATATACTTGAAGTTGTTAAGAGAGTAGATCTTAAATTTTATCACCACACAAAAAAAGGAAATTACGTGAAGGAATGGAAATGTTAACCAACTTATCATGTTGTACATGTTATATATCAATAATATATCAATAAAGCTGGTATATTTCAAAAAAACAGGTCTGTGGCTGCTTTGGGATGAGGCGGCAGAGGTCGGAGGTGGAAGAAAGACAGGAGGAAATTTGGGAGAGTGATGGCTCTGCTCATTACCTTGATTGTGGCAAAGGTTCAAGGGTGTATGCATGTGTCAAAACTTATCAAATTGTATGCTTTGAATATGTACAATTTATTGTAAGTCACGTATACTTTAATAAAACTGCTAAAGTTAATGGGGAGTAGAGTTCTCCAGTTCTTCACCTTCCATATCTCTGTGTCCATAACTCAGGCACTGAGGGAAACACTTATTCACAAGGGCAAAGAAACTGAGATCATAAACAATTCCATCTGATAAGTATATAAATCAACCCAAGGCTTGTTGGGCAGGAGGGGAAAATTAGGGAAAAGATAACCCAGGATGATATGAACAGTCACTGCTGAGAACTGAAACCATTGCAGAGAGAGAGAAGAGGAGATGGGAGGGGAGAAGAGGAGAGGGGAGGGGAGGGGATGGGAGGGGAGGGGATGAGAGATGAGTTTTAAGCCTAGCACAAGCCCTTCCTCTCCATCTTTATGCTACCTGCTCTTTCCCAATAAGCCAAGCCAATGTTTAACTGCAGTGGATCCTGTGGTCAGTTCTGCTACTCTGCCCCTCTGCCTCCTTGAGCCCCTGGGCAGCCTGCCACAGGGACAAGGTACACATCCACCAGGTAGAGCCACAGGCCCCAAAAGTGGAGAAAAAGTGTGGGGCAGGGTGGAGTGTAAGAGGGACCCAAGTGCAGACTGGAGAATCCTGTGAGACACTCTGCCTCTCTTCCCCGCAGGTCCCGGAGTTAGTCCTGGAGATGGAAGCTGGTGTTCAGTTGCTTCCCCCATGTCCACCATGTTCATCTCCTTCCCAAAGTTCTAAAGTGTCCTGGCATTCTTCCCCATGGAATGGGAGAGGCCACATATCCATCCTAGAAAGGCGTCATTCTTCTGCCGCCCTTCTCAGGAAAACACTCTGGTGTCACCTGTAATGTTCCAGGTGACATTTTAAAAGACAGAAACTGATGATAGTTCACAGGAAAAACACAACGATGAGTGTACATCTGTGGATGCTGTAATTAACACTAATCTATCCAGTATTGGGCGTTAAGTACTTAACTCAAAATGGTACCAAATTGTCACATACTACTATTACTCTTATGGAAGAAAAGGACTCCTTGTTTCCCTTTGTTCTTAATTACCTACAAACAGCATCAAGGAGAATAGTATTCCCTGCTGCCAGCTATCATTTAGTCCCCTTCACAGGGGTGTCCCCATGCTCTTTCTCCCTGCAGTTAGAGCCGAGGTTTACTTTGTTGTTGCCTTTCCCCCACAGCCCTTCTGCTCTAAGAGCCCTAGCTCTTCAAGGTCCAGCTGTGGTACATTCTGGTGTAGCCTCATGGGGGATCTCCAGTCCTAGGTATTCTAGGTGTTCAGCAACTCAGTCTGCTGGCAGCCAGGATGCCAGGAGCTAGAGAGGATCCAGCTGAAAGGCCTGTGTTCCCAGGCACCCAGGATCTGGGTGTTCAGAGATTGAAGTTGAGAAGGAAAGAGGGTGGGAAGTGGGGCAAGGAAGAAGGGAGCACCTGACCTCACATGAGGTGGTCTCCAGCTGGTGGTCTATGACTCACAAAAACAAGAGTCTCAGCACAGGTGACATCTATCTCTGGTTTTCAGCATCCTGGATTTAGAAATTAAGTATAAAATGGTTAGCAGATAATTTGCTTTTGTCTGAACTGAGATTGGTAGGCAAGTCTTTTAAATTCCTTCCTGGCAAATTCCAATTGTATTGCCAGAATCCTCTCCGACCACCTTCCCCACAGCGTGCCTCAGGTTATCCAGAGTCTCCTCCTCATCCCCGAGGCTGGAGCTCTAATGGGACAAGCCTTGGGGGAAAATCATGTTTGCTTCTCCCTCCAGGAAGCTGAGGGTGGAGACCTGGGGAAATAATTCAAATGTGCATTTCCTCAGCCATGGCCACGTGGCTCAGTTGCTGGGAGCATCATCCTGTACACCAAAAGTTTGCAGGGTTGATCCCCAGTCAGGGCACATATGGGAGGCAACCAATCAATATTTCTCTCTCCCTCAAAAAAAAAATCAATAAATATATCCTTAGCTGAGAATTTTTTTAAAATGTGCAGCTTCTCAGAAACTCCATCAGCCAGGACCCACGCCCTCACCGCCAAACACACAGGGTACAGAGACACCACCATGCAGCGCTCATACTGGCTTACTTCCCTGAGGAGGGGGCTACAGAGAGAACAGACAAACTTCACCTACTACTGAGTTTTGCCTAAGAAGCCCATATTTCCTATTTCCAATTCTTCTCTCTCCTAAACTCTTAAGCCCACCACAACCAGCCTTTGCCCCCACACTCCACTGTAACTGTTCTGACAAAGTCATCAGTGACCTCCATGCTGCCATCTCCAATAATCAACTCTCATTTCTCATCTTTCGTCAGCTATCTGCGGCATTTGGTTAGTTCTCTCTCCCTCTTCCCTGCAAGCATTGCTTACTTGTCCCCAACACTTCACTTTCTTGATTTTCCTTCTCCTTTACTGGTTTCCCCTCCTGTGTCTCTTTTGTTGGTTCCTCCTCTTCTCCAAGATCTTTAAAGGTCCTGCCTTCTTTTCTTATGCCATCAAAGTCTAATGACTCAAACTTATATCCACGATTCAGGTCTTTGTCCCACCCAAACTCTAGACTCTGCTGCTCCTGTCATGATGCCTTTTACTTCCCCTTCTTCAGCCTAGTGGTTTTGCTCTAGACCTGGAAATCACTCTACTCTCTCCCACATCTTCATGCCATTCCTGCTAATTCCCAGGCCAACCTTTACCCAATTCCAGAGAGGCTTGGAGAAAGCTGCTCACCACCTAAGCTTTCTGCCATGTGAGGCCCTAAGCTGGTTAGTAGGTTCCAGATATAGAGTCTCAATGCCCAGCTTAGGCCCCAGACTCCTCCTCCCACCAGCCCATCTCTCCACTCAATTCTCTGAAGGGAGAGTGTTCGGGTCTAAATTCCTAAACAAGCTTGTGGGGTGTCCAAGGCTAGGTCAAAAGTAGAAAGACTTCCCTCTTCCTTCACAATGCAGCCTGAACAAAGTTCTGTGATTTTGGGCAGCTGGCCAGAAACTCCTGGAGAGAAGACATATCAGCCCTTGCTACCCCTCTGGAAAAACACAAGTTAACCTCTAATCCCAGAGACAACCCCCAATTGCCACAATCCCAAGAATAATACTATGGGCTCAGAGCATCTCTCTGTGCCCTCCTCCATTCCTCCCACCTCCACTCTGTGTTGTAGGTTTTCTCTCTCTCTAAAACCATTGTGAGATGAACTTGATGCATTTTGGAGGCTTCTACTCCCCTGCAAAAGGGGACGTTTGCCCATGAATGCATAAGTGGAACAAAAAAATCAAAGTTTTGCCCTGAACCATCTGTGTGGTTCAGTGGGTTGACCATCATCCTGCAAAACGAAAGGATGCAGTTCAGTTCCTGGTTAGGGTGCATGCCTGGGTTGTGTGTCCAGTCCCGGCTGGGACTCATGTGAGAGGCAAATGGTGGATGTTTCTCTCTTTCTCTTTCTCCCTTTCTTCCCCTGTCTCTAAAAACAAATAAATAAAATCTTTAATAAAAAATTGGTCTTTCTCTCTCTCCAATCAATCAATAAAAAAATTTTATTGATTTTGCATATCATTGCAAAATGATGTTGCATTGGTGCATTCTGCAACCCCTGTGGCCCATAAAATTACCACTCCCTTTGGTATTTTCCCCAGTGATCTGCCTCTTTGTTTCTCCTTCCTCCAGCCTTGACTGCAGCCTCACTTCAAAACCAGACCTGGGAGCCCAGCCACCAACAAGGAGATCTTCCTAACCCACTGCTCAAACAGAATCTTCCGTACCCAAGAAAGCCCTCTGGAGCTTCCTACAGCAATGATCTGGGATTCCTTGAACGTAAGTGCAGGAAAATAATCACCACTGCTGTGGGGGTAGCAAAGTTACCCCAGGGGAGAGAACGGAGGGGAATGAGAAGCCAACAAAGAACTGGAGCTCAAGTAAAGAGTTAGAGTTAATGCTCCACACACACATGTTCAGTGGGAGATGTACCACTGGTCTCGAAGGTGATGACACTGGCGGGGTTAGGTAGTGAACAGCTTAGAGAATGCCATGGTACCAGAGAACAGGAGGAAGACACAAGTTCACAGCTAAGGAATCTTGAGACCACGGGACAGTTTGATGTCAATATCATTTTCTACATAGCTACCATTTATTAAGCACTTTACATACATTACCTCTAATCCTTACAACATCCTTGAAAGGCAGGTATTACTATCTCAATTTAAAGGAGCAGCAGTTGAGGCTGTGAGGAGTCAAGCTACTTGCCCAAGATTACGCAGAGAGTACGAAGCAGAGCCAGAATCCAAACTCTGATCCATCTGGTTTCAAGCCTGTACTCACATTTCTGTGATGTCATGCTGTAATAGAAAAACCCCTGGGAAAGTCATGTGATCTGTCTAGGTCTCGATCTCCTGCAGTGTTGTCCTTAATGCCTTCTAAGGAAGGGTCTTTCCAATTTCAGCATTCTACGTGTCTATGGGACTCCCCAGGGGGTGCGGTAAGTGCAGGACATGGAAGCATCCTCCTTCCAAGGGTTGGTGGGTGGTGCAGTGGCTCTCACCTCCCCCATTTTTGTAGCAGAGATAGGGAAACCTCCAGACGTTGCCCAGCCCAATGATCTCCCCGGCCACTGACAGCACAAACTCCATCTTGTTGTTCCAGTGCCCCCGTTCCAGGGTGCCGCCTTCCTCCATCTTTTCCATGACTGGGTACACTGGCTTTGTCTCTCCATTACTGGCTGTGCCCGAGACCTGGCTATCCATCCCACCTGGAAAACAAGCAGGGCACTCTGTCACTGCTGGGAACTCTGGAAAGGCAGCCCTCCCCCGTCCTTCACCAGGAAATGTCCGCAGGAATAGATGCACTGGAAGGGAGTGAATTCTTATTCCCTTGTTTGCAGGCCCCGATCCTCCTTAGCTTGTCTTTTTGGTAAAGGCTGGGTGACTGCTGCTGAAAATATATGTTCCTTTCCTGTTTCAGGGAGAAGGAGTGATACTGAAGTACAGATGTTGTGTCCACTACACATGTTCTCTTGGTTTGGGGTTTGTGGACATGGAAGAATTCCCACAGGCTTAGGATTGCCTAAGTTCTCTGACACCCTATAACTAGTCGTGCCGGTAGTAGCATGTGCTTCAGTTTCTCCATTCTGTACGCTGGGGACCCCTGAAAGGATGGGATTTTTATAATGCCTCAAAGCCACCAATTTCCATTGCAGGAATTTATTCTAAGGAAATAATTGTGACTGTGGATAAAGATTTGGGCTTGAAGATGTTCATTGCTTACAATGAACAGCAAAAAATTAGAAATGTTCAAAAATGATAAATAGATTAATAAATTATGGCACATACACACAATGGACTACTATATAATCATTAAAAATTGTGTTGCAGAAGAAAGCATAATGAATGAAACGGGGTTCCTCAGATGTGAAGACAGGTATCAAACAGGACATACAATACAATTATGCTGGGAAAATATTTTTATATTTATATGCACTGAAAGATTAGGATATTCAGCAAAATGTTTTTTCTCAGTGGCTGGAATATAGAAATATTTTTCTTGTCTATATTTTCTACATATTTATCAAAGAATATGTTTTATTTATAATATGAAAATAAAAGCAAGTTTTTCAAAAACTCCTTCCAAAGCAATGAGAGAGGTGAGTGGGACCAGGAGCTCTGAACAGATGAGCTGATCCTTCCAGCTACTCCTTCCACCTCTCTCTGAAATCAGCGTAAGAGAAAGACGAACTCAGGGCTCTTTTCTTTTTTGGTGATAACATATGTAGGAAACTGTCACAGTAGAGAAGACAACACAAAATGAATACAGAACATTCTCAACCCTTCACTGCCCTATTCTAGACTCTCCTGGGATTGAGGATAAGACTGGATGTGGCTCACATTTAGTGAGCAACTACTATGGACTAAACATTTTACATACATTTATTTCATTTAATCTGCACGAAATCCCCGAGATGTAAGCAGTATTACCTCTGCTTTGTAAATGTAGAGACCAAGGCTCAGAGAGATTAAATAATGTCTGCTGCCATACAGCTAATAAATGGCACAGCCAGGACTTGAACTCACTCTGTGCCTGTTTTTTCCATTATATCCCTCAATTACATTGGCTGCCTAGGTTTATCAGCATGTCTAATACAAGCATCTTCTAATGACTCTCCCCTGATTGTATGCAGTGGCCCCTGTTCTGCAAAGTGGGCAAGGAAAAACTGATGTTAACAGAACTTACTACATCTCAAGAAAAACTGATGTTAACAGAACTTACTCAGCAGGAGCCCCATCTGGGCACAGACTTTCCTGGGGCTCTGCCTTCCTAGCTGAGCTACCTGAGGGATGCAGAATGTTGGGGCAGAGTAGGCACCTTGGCTTAGTTGATAAATTAGGGAATGGACTCCAAAGCTTGTTTGTGAGCTAAGAAGGAAAAACCCAGGCAGCTTGCTCCAAGAAGATTCCTCAGTCCTTTAGAGAAGGTTGTCCGATGTTTTGTGCTGGTTCTGGACCTCCCTTTAGCATCTGATGGATGTCTTCCAATGATGGAATACCATCTCCCTTCACTTCTTCATCCTCCCAAACCCCATGAAAAACACTACCCCTATCCTGTTGGGACCCTTGGCCTCATCAGAGTACCGCTTCTCAGGGGCAGCACCATGCTGGTATAGAGTCACACAAGCCTGACCAGATTTTGCTTTGTGCCATGGCACTCACTGCCTGACTTCAGAAAAAATAATTGCTTTGAGACTTAGTTTGCTCATCTGTGAAAGTGAGAATTGATAGGACATACTTAGCTATAAGGATTAAGTGACTATATACATGAAATCACTTAGTAGAATCACATGCATTCAAATTTTTATTTTCACTCAATCATGTCAACATTGGTATGTTCTTTTGATCTTTTCTCGTTTCTCAAAGAAAGCCTTCATTTTCTTAGATTTATCCCAGATGTCTTTCCTCTCAATCTAGGATACCTTTCTCCAAATCCCATTGTCCCTTAAGTCATCAGCCACTGAAGTTTCACAGAGTAAAGAAAATAGCATATACTGTTTGCATATGCACACGTAAACCTCAGAGACATTTTCTAGGAAAGCATCAAAATATCCTTTGATTGTAAATCCTATGGACCCCACCAGACAGAAAAAGAAAAGAAGAAAATGTTACCAACCTTCTTTGAAGTTGCTGCCAAAGGTCCAGTCCAGGGAGGGGAAGAAGAATTATCTAAGAGAGAAGAGGAAGGTGCTGGCTATTTAAAATGTGGTTCCAAGTCCACTGGGCAATTGTAATCCTAAACTTGGCCCAGCCCACATTCCGCCCTCCAGCCACCCCCACTCCCTCCCCTCTGTGGCACGGACAACTCACATGTGAGTAATTTCACAGCCCCGGGAGCGGGAGCGTGTGTGTGCGCCCTGGCAGGTCAAGCCAGTGAGCCTATCCGCAGCACGCTCTCCTCCCTGCAGCTCACATATTCTTCCCTCTTAGTGACCTCGCGGCCTCTAGAGGCATCCTGCCTTCCACCCCTTTGTCCAACTCAAGTGCTCCCAAAGATCCATCAAGAAGAGGCATTTCCTTGGTCATGTCTGTGTAGATCAACTTAAAAATGCATTTATCTTACCTTCTGCAGTTTCCGGTTTGGAATGGACAATGATTTAGAATGAAGATACGTAGATTATGGAACTCTAAGAAGTCAGAAAAACTTCCTAAACACACATCCATATTTATATAAATATAGAAAAGCCTGAAAAAACATTAATGAAATGGTTCATAGTCGTTACATTTGGACAGTACGGTTGGAGTCAGGAGATGAAGTAAAGAGACATTTTTCACTTCTACTTTTTAAGCTTCAGTATTGCTTGGCTTTTTAAATAATGTGCTAGAACTGATTTTTAAATGCTTTTAGACCAATGAGGAAAAGGATGTGCCAATGTTTAAAACAAGGCAAAGCCCGAACACATCCTAAGCGAGGACTTGGACGTGAAGAGGGGGCAGAGGTAGCCAGGGGGTGCAGGAGGCAGCTGCAGTGAGGATCATTCATTTTGGCTAAAGTCAGGTCGGAGGGCCTGGGGCAGAGCCCACTGGCCAAAGCACAACGCAGTGGAAAGCTGCTTCAGGTTTGAAGCCAGCAGGTCCAGGTAGGCACCAATGAGTCCTGCTTTTGTCACCTTCCAGTATGTGGTCTTGAGCAAGGTGCTCAACTTCTGCAAGTCTTGTGGTCTCATCTACAAAAAGAGTATATTATTCCTTATCTTGCAGGGCTGTGTGAAGTTTCAGGAGATAACGTGTACTATGCATAAAGGGCCTAATACAGAGCAACCCCTCAGTAGGAAGCTATTATTTATCCTTAAGGAATTATTAGTCGTGAGCAGGGAAGTTTTCTTGAAGGGGATGGGAGACCCGAGAGCAAAGCTGGGCTCAGGACAGACAGTATGAATGAGTCAGAGGATGGAGGGTAAGAGTGGGTGTGGGGCGGCTGACTAAATGGGATAAGGACAACAGGCCTGAAAGGACCAGAAGAGCAGAAAGGAGCAGAAAGCAGAGAGTCCAAGGGAGTTTCCACCTCTCACCCCTCATTTATCTTTAGGGTAGGGAAGCAGGGGGCTTGGTGGAGCTTACTATTCCCATGTTTTAGCTGCCCCTTTTCCTCTCCCCTCCTAACAAGCCATACATCTGATTTAATTGTGTAAAATAAAGCAATAGACCAAAAGGATCCTGAGAGATGCCACAAATTCATTTTAAAAAGTCCATCTTACTTTTTAATGACCTATTAATTGAGCTACTAAGCATTGGTACTTGTACCAGAAACTCTGGTACTTGTAATCTGAAATTGCCAGATAACTGAGGACTCAGATTCAGTGCTCTAAGAAGTTGGGACACCACACAGCCTTCAGTGATGGTGCCCGGCCCCTCTCAGGTCCCTGCATGCCAGTGGCTGGGGTCTCCAGTTTCCAGGAAAGCCCTGGTGATCAGCAGGCACCATCAGGACCTGCCTGGGTTGGTTTTGAGTTGCTGCTCTTAGATTAAGGAATGTTTGGTTTTACCTGTTGATCTTACTGTTTTTTATGTAAGTACTGCCAAATTACCATTTTGATTGTTATTTTATTTCTCTCCAAATCCTTGTTATCCCCAATTTCTTTTTTCTCTGTAACACAGAAGTGGATGTGGTGTTTTGCCCTGCATAGTTGGCCACAGTTTTCAAAAGTTTGAAAACCACTGGTAGATAGATGAGTGTTAGGACAGTTCGCCACAGCTCCCTGTCCGAAGTTGAGCACCCTTAGACAGGACCAGTCTTACATCTACCTCATGCCACCATTGTTCTCTGGTCTCCTGGGTGCAGACTCCGAAAACCTGGAAACAGGTCACAACAGAATCAATATTCAAGAGTTCTCATTCAAGAGGCTGCATAAGTTTAAAGGCTCACTGGAGACTGTGAGTAAGGGTAACTGAAGGCCGTGCCCCCCAAACTTACATGTGAAACAAAGGGAGCCACGGAAAGGGTAGGCTATAAAATGGTTCCTATCAAATTAACCCGGGGCATATTTAAATGGCCATATGCCATGACGTACTCTCCCAGCAAGTTTTTGCCTTTCCTAGGAGTGGACCAGCTGAAGAAGAGGCATGATTCATTTCAAAAAGAATATTTCTGAGCAACATCAGTTTCAACATTGGAATGGATTGGTATAGACAGTGGTGGGCAATCTCCTCTGGAGACCTTTCCATTAATAGGCACAGTTCTGCTGAATCTCAGGTAAGAGAAACCTGTTGACTTTTTTGATCTCTTTTCAAATATCACACTGAAAGGAAATATAGGGACAAGTGAAATAATAAACTAGACAACAAATTATGGTTTTCTAAAACTGGAACAATTTGAGCAACAAAATGAATAATGATACTACTGGATTATAATCCAAAGAATAAAATAGATTCATGAGTTTTGCTAATATAAATAAGTAAATAAATAAATAACTTTTCTATACACTAGAATTTAATTAATAAATGTACAAGGAAGGAGAGAAATAGAAAATCACCATTAAAGTAATGAAAAGCAAGGACCTACATCCCAGATTGCTCTATCCAGCAAAGCTTTCATTTAGAATGGAAGGGCAGATCAAGTGCTTCTCAGATAAGGTCAAGTTAAAGGAGTTCATCATCACCAAGCCCTTATTATATGAAATGTTAAAGGGACTTATCTAAGAAAAAGAAGATGATCAAAAGTATGAACAGTAAAATGACAACAAATTCACAACCAGCAACAACTGAATCTAAAAAACAAAAACAAAAATTAAGCAAACAACTAGAACAGGAACAGAATCACAGAAATGGAGATCACATGGAGGGTTATCAGTGGGGAGGGGGGGTAGGGAGAAAGGGGGAAAAGGTACAGGGAATAAGAAACATAAATGGTAGATATGAAATAGACAGGGGAGCTTAAGAATAGTATATGAAATGGAAAAGCCAAAAAACTTATATGTATAACCAATGGCCATGAACTAAGCAGGGGGAATGCCAGAAGGAGGAGAGTACAGGGCAGAGGGGGGTAAAAAGGAGAAAAAAATGGGACAACCATAATAGCATAATCAATAAAATATACTTTAAAAATAAATAAACAAATAGTAAACTTAAAAAACAAAAATGTCACCATTAGACAAATACCACTGTAATAATTGTTGTAAACAAGATTTACTGATGAATACTAAAATTAGTAGATGAAAGTTTGAGGAGGAACAGAATTTATATAGTCTCAAAGTATCTCCCTCAGAATATTTATTAAGTATAGAAAGATAGTAACTTCCCAAGTAGAGAATTTAGGCAGAAACCATATTAACCAAGTGACCAAAGTCAACATCATCAGTAATAAAACATTAATATCTCATGAACTTCATGAGATGATGTACTAAGGAAAACATAACAAAATTTCTGTGGTGTTTTGGGGAAGAGAAAAAAAGATGGTTACAGTCATGAGAAAACATATGACAAACCCAGAGCGAAGGACATTGGACAAAATAACTGGTCGTTACTCTTCAAAAGCATCAAAGTCATGAGAAACAAGGAAACTGAGGAACATTTTTATTTTATTTATTTATTTTTAATGTTTTATTTATTTATTTTCAGAGAGAGGGGAAGGGAAGGAGAAAGAGGGAGAGAAACATCAATGTGTTGTTGCCTCTTGCACGCCCCCTACTGGGGACCTGACCTGGCCTGCAACTCAGGCATGTGCCCTGACTGGGAATTGAACTGGAGGCCCTTTGGTTCGCAGGCCAGTGCTCAATCCAGTGAGCCAAACCAGCCAGGGCAAGAACATTTTTAGATTACAGGAGACTAAGAGGAAATAAAAACTGAATGAACGTGGGATTGTGTTTAGGATCCTAGATAGGATGCTAGAACAGAAAAGGGACAGTAGTGTGAAAACTGGTAAAACTTAAATAAAGTCTTTAGTTTAATAGTACTCAGCCAATGTTAATTTCCTGGTTCTGACAATTGCACTGTCATGTAAATGTTAACATTAGGGGAAGCTGGGTATAGGATATATGGAAACTGTACAATTTTTGCAACATTTCTGTAATTCTAAAATTAAAATAAAAAGTTTTTTTTTTAAGATTATGATTTGCTCCCTGACTATTGCAGTCCAAGTACTTGACCTTGCTGTGCGAAGTGTAGGGATATTACACTCAGGAACCATAGGTGTTACTGAAAACTTTGCTGATTCTTGTGCTGTATTTCATTTCAGGTAGGATAATTAACCTAAATTCTATAAGCCCGAGGTCTTAAGTAAAACTTATGACAAAGAATATTAATATCATCAATCATCACCATTACTAATGTTTATTAAGAACTTCAACATGCCAGGCACTGTGCTAAATGCCCCACACGCACCCTCCCATTTTACCCTCTAAAGATGAGAAACACAGTCTTACAGATAATTAAATGACTTCCTTAAGGTCACATAACTAGAAAATGGTAGAGCCAAAACTTGAACTCGGGCTCTTAGGATTCTAAAGTCTGTTATTTATAACTACCATGTTACACTTTAACTCCAGAAGTGTGGCAGTGGGGGATGGGGGAACAGATGGGAGGCAAGAAAAATACTAATAAGCCCGGATCTAGCACTGCGTTTATTTGGGCTAGTGCTGGCAGGTGAGATGAAATATAACCTTCTTAGGAAAGAGGTAAGTAATGAAATGACAAGAAAAATATTACTTTCACTGAAAAGTTCATCAGACCTGAAGAATATTTTTAAAACCTAATGAGAAGCCTCTCCTTCCTATCAGGATGTATTCTATTCTACAGTCCCTGCCCCAGCCCCCGCCCCGCCCTGACCACCCCCAACCCATGCAGACTACTCTGCCCTCCCTTGTCAATGAGGGAAGAAAATCATACCTTTTCTCTTTAACTCCAGAAAGTTAATTATCGTTCTTTTCCCATTGTGTCCAGTTTCTTCTAACCCCTGTTCCTCTGATTTCTTGCCTGATTCTCAGAGTACAGAGAGAGGAGAGTTTGCAACATTTATATAACTAGTCTCAGCAGGAAGCACTGGCTGATTAACAGTGATTAGGGGCTCTGAGTGAACTGAGAAATTCTCCACAAGGCTCCCATGTCCTAACACTGTAGCCCAGAGCTATGGTGAGGGATCAGGGCAAGGTGACAGTATCTAAAAAGAGCAATCTCAATCTTTGGAAAAGAAAAACTCCCTGGGTGACTCTAACGGGCACCTAAAGTTGAAAACCTCAAGTAGCCTATGTGCTCTTGCGGCTGCTGATTTTTCATGTTGTCCTCAGGGGAGATGAACTACAATGATCTCGTATCTGACACTCTTTTAAAAGCCACCCTCAGCCTTTCTTTCTCCAAGATAAATGATCACAAATCCTTTCATCTTTCTGAAGAGCTCCTATCTCTTGTCCCACCCACTGTGCTCGCTGCTCCTCCTGCATGCCCTCTCTCCAGGTTCTTAGCAACTCTGTCCAGCTGGAGTACCCAGACGCTCACGGTTCTCCTTGGAATG
>CM052539.1:81290299-81328025 GCA_028533065.1 Trachops cirrhosus
AAGAACTTATGACACATGGACATGAACTAAAGGGGGGAATGTGGGTGGGAGAGGGTGTGCAGGGTGGAGGGGAATGAAGGGGGGGTAATGGGACAACTAATAGCATAATCAATAAAATATATTTTAAAAAAAGGCAGGACATTGCTTATGGTACTTCTGGAGTTGTAGTGTACCAGTTAGGTTCTTAATATTAATTGCAATCCACCTATTTCAGGAATATCATTTTATTCTGGTTCTGATGTTCAAAATCTTTGCAATTCTGTTGTGATTGTGTATAAATCAATATAGATAATTTTCATTGAGCATTTGCTATGTATCAGGAGCTATGTAAACATTTTATATGTATTGTTATTTTAATCTTCATAAAATTTTATGGGAGGTACAATTACTGCCACATTTTTAGATGAGAAAAATGAAGTTCAAAGAGATTAAATAATTTGCTCAAAATATAAGTGAGAGAACCAGAATTTAAACCTGAGTCACCAAAATTCCAGAGTCTCAAGCTTAACCCTTTTATGATACTTATTTTAATCCTGTAAAAGTTAATAACAAGGAACCTCATGTAAAATGAAATCAGGACACTAGAAGGCAGTGATGTCATGCCCCACTTTCACTGCAGACCCCAACAGGAAGAACTCAGTGTTTATAAGAGCTCCACCAACTTTGTCTTCTCAATAAAAGCGTCTCCTTTCTTCTGTTTCTTGAAACTTACATGTGGTTCTCCATTAGATCGCATGCCCCAAAGTGCAATTCTTTCATTGTTGTTACTGAATAAACTCATTTTGCTGGAGAAAAAAAGAAAAAGAAAAAGAAAAGAGCTCCCAGGAGCTACACAAAATGGAAGGGGTTTTTTTGTTGTTGTTTGTTTTTTAACAGGGGGAATGTACCCTGTTCTGCAGAGGAAGCTACCTTCACCCTCGTCAACCTACTCAAAGAACCCCAGTCCTTGAGAGGGTCTGCCCATTGCATGTAAGGGAGCGCAAACCCCACGCCACTCTGGGAACCCTGGACCCCGGAGGGGTGTCCTAAAACTCGTGCTGGGAAAGGGGAACCCTGGGACAGAAGCCTGGCGCTTGCTTGGGAGAGAGATTACCACATTACCTAGGAAACCTGGAAATTCTGGAGGTCACAACATCCACCCGTCGTGCCCCCCCCCCCCCCCCCCCCCCGTCCCCCTGGGGTGGGAGAGCCTCATGCTACTTTGGGAATTTCGCACCCAAAGAAAAGGCGGTGCTCCCGCTTTGGGGCGGGAGAAAACAGCGCTACCAAGGAGGGAATCCCACGCCCTGTAGGAGGTACCCTTTTCCTCCTGGTCCCTTCAAACCTGAGTAGGTAGGGGAGAAGCAGGTGGAAGGCTCAGTCAGAGCACATCTGGGAGAGGGCAGTTTGCAGGCAGGGGGCCCAATAGTAATAGTATGACAAGGCCAACCTCCCCGCCCCCCAAATGAGAGAGGTGTTGAGAAGCACCAAGGAAGGCAAATATGTGAGTTGCCCCTGCAACTGGGAGGCCTCAGGCATTACTCAGAAGTGCATAGGGGTAACGCCTGGATGAGAGGGACAGACCCTCCCATCTGCCTGGATGAGAGGGACAGACCCTCCCATCTACTTCCACTGTGCGGGGTGGGATATGGGGGCCGCCTTTGAAAGCAGAGTGTGTGGCAACACCGTGGGAGTTGCCCTCCCATACCCTGACTGGTAGGCTCAGCTAGATGGGGCTTAGATTCCTAAGCCAGTGGGCCTTGGGGGGACCCGTGGTCTGGGAGCGTTTCCCATGCCCCCTCCCTGAGTGCTCAGGCTGCCTGGCCAGGAGCTCAGCTACTGCTACTTCGGTAAGAAGGGAGGGGAAAAGGCTTGGTCCCACAGGTCCCACAGGTCCCACAGGGCTAGGGCGTGGGGGTGGGTAAGCCCTGCGCCCCTCCCCCACCTACCCACTGCCTGCGCTCCTCCTACAGGGACCTGGTGACAGTGGTTCCTGTCATCATTGGCACTCTGCCTGCTCCACCCTGGGCTGGGCATCGACCCACCTTGCCAACTTGTGGGGTGGGGCTTAGCAAACCGGTTGGTGCCAGTCCTGGAAGCTGCATGGCAATGAGCCCTATGCCCCTCCACCAGGAAACCACAGCGGTGGCTGTAACTGGAGCTGTGCTGCGTGGGGTCCTGCCCAACCAGGCACACAGATGCACGGGAAGGCACCATCCGGAGGAAGAGGACAGCACTCTGCAAGGAACCTGAATGCACAGACTCCAAACAATGCCTGAAGGCAGACAGCCAATGGAAACCAGCTCAGCCACCTACATTTCTTAAAGGATGGTGCCTTTGGGTGGGAGAAGAGGTTCCTGAGCAGCCCTGAACTGAGCTGGGAGAGGGTGGCAGGGTGATTTTCTTTGGATGTTTTAGAGGAAACAGTCTTTGAGGCAGAAACTGGCCATTATTTTAAACCATATGTACTTTAAATAAAAGATGCTCTTTCCTTTCCACCGAAGTCCGTCTCCAGAGTTTTTGCCTATTGGCAAAGAGTGGTAGAATCCCACTGGTTCAGTTCCAGTAGGCCTGGAGGCATGGCATCAGCTTTTGGGGTGCTGGGAGGCATCTTCCCCCATACTACCCTGAACACCAACCCTGCCTCCCTCATCTTGTCTCATTTTAGGAAGCTAAGAAGGGTAGGTCCTGGTTAGTACTGGGATGGAAGACCCCCTGGGAATACAGGGTGCTGTAGCTTTTGCCTCCCTTTTTCTTTGCCACTGCCCCAATCAGGCCAAACACATATAAGTTATACATAGGTACAAAAGCATACACCCCACAGAGCAAGGGTGCCCTTGTGACTTTCCTCCCACATGACTCCTCATGCGGCTCAGGAGCAGTGCAAGCTCCCATGCAAAAATAAAGATCCCCTTGTACTTCGGACAACCCAGTTACCAGAGGGAAAGCTTTTTCTTCCTCAATGCCTGGGAGAAAAACTCCCAGCACTATGGTATAAAATCTGCACTTTGGGAGGCCTACCTGATGCCCTGTGAAATGAGTTCCCTATGCTGCTTTGGACCAGGTACCCCAAGAGCAAAGCTCATGCTCCTGCACTGGAGAGGGGGCAATCCAAGCTTTGGAGAGAACACTGATGGGAAAAGTTTCTAGCTCGACAAATGGGTGAGGGTCCCCATTTATCCCACTGTAAAATGGAAATCACAAGCCAGGCATGATAGAAACAGAGGAGTTGGGGTCAAGTGAAAGGCACACGGCAGTTCTAGGATGCCAGAGGGGAGTATAAGCCAACAGCAAGCCACTCAGTGCTGCTGAGCCTAGAGGCTGGGTGTGGGTTTTTTGGGCACACAGGCTATTGACCAATGCTAATGATGTTTGGGCCTTGTTAGTATTTTGATGGCAATTTTTCTGAGAATACTGGGTGCTCTCAGAAAGTTTCTGTTCCGTCTCTATTTCCCTAAGTCACAAAGAACCAAAATGGAAGGTTTTTAAAGTCAGAAAGGGGTAGAGGAAAAAGGAAGTTTCCAGCAAAAAGTGGATTATTTCTGGCAAGGTCACCTTCCTTTAGGGGATGGCAGGGGTCTATTATGCAGATTACTAACTAGTGCTGATTAGATAATTCCGTGTTGACTAGTTAAAGGTTACATTCCTGGGAGAGGCTGAAAGTGCAATTAAGTTAGTTATTAAGTCTGGGTTTGCTGACATGGGGCTTAGCACAAGTGACTCCATTTTGGGCCTGTTGTTTCTTTTTTAACAAGCTCTAAGCAGTAATGACCAGAATAAATTAATGTTCATCTCTTCATCAACAACCATACCTATCAAACTTGACCACCACCTTAAGTTATCAAAATTAGCAGGTATGGCATTGGACTAGGCCCTTTAACATAATTCTCTTATTTAGTCTTCACTGACAACCCAGGAAGATTAACATTATCCCTATTTTATAGGTAAGAAACTAAGCTTCAGAAGGAAGTAAATTTCTCAAAGTTCCAAAGTTACTCAGTAACACAATTAGGATTTGAATTAAGGCCTCTCCCAGATCCTTCTGCTTCACTCAGCAGAGGTATATATATCACGAATTTATAAAGGTTATGTTTCAGGCATGCCTCCCAATTCCCTGTGCCTAGTTTTTTCAAATTTTAATTTTGCACTATATTTCATAGAGAAGGCCCTCCACTATTGTCTAAACTTCAGGTCCTACAAAACCTAGATCTATCCTCTTCTGAACACAACTTCCCAAGTTAACATAAACACTATCTTGTTTAGCAATTTCAGTCTGAGGGCACTTTAAAAACATGAATGTAAGAGGAATCTTTGCTGGCTTTCTTCTCTGGGAACCTATGTTGCTACTTTAAAGAAATGATAGAGTACAGTTTCCCCTTGTGCCATGTGAAGATGGATAGCTCACTATTCATGCTCTCCCACTTTTACTTTGTACCCACCATATACTTCTTCCATGACCCACTGTGGATTTTCTCTTTCCATTGTGGCAGGCCTGCTAGAGTGAGTTTCATCCTGTAGCATGGCCCTCCACTCTCGTTTTTATAGATCTCTATTATGTACCTGCATGTATCTCTAATCTGTGTGATGAGGAGTCCGTTCTGCTCCTCCTGCTACCTCTTTCCTGGTCTGCTATTTGGACCACAACCTGCAGCACTTTGGTATTGGGCCTCAGCTGCTTTTTGCAGTGTGGGAGTCCAAAATGAGCCACCATAAGATGTGTCACAGTGGTATGCAGATTACTTTGAGCTAAAGGCAATTTTGGCTTCAGGCTCAAGAGAAACTTCTGTTCCCTCCTACTCTCCCACCCCTTAACCACCTAGAAGAATCCAAATAAAAGGCCTTGTACATAAGAGATTACCAGAGATAACTTCTTTTGACCTATCTATAGAACAAGACAACCTGTATTTACTAAAAGGTCTGCTCTTATTATCATCCTGCAATTACCTTTTGAAATCCCCAAGGCACTTTACCTCATCCCTAGTTCAGGATGTTTTATATACCTCAATCCCTCTTTCTATCTCTGAACCTCTCATGTATGTGAAGTCTCTGATGCTCTCATGTAGATGGGGTTCCTGTGTGCATGCATTAAATTGGATTTCCTCTTGTCAATCTGCCTCCTGTTGATTTGATTATCTGACTAGCAAAACACAACAAAACAAAACAAAACAAAAAACTGGAGGAGGAATAAAATATTTTTTTTAAAAATCAGAGAAGAGGGAGCACTCTGTACCTCAATTTCTGGTAGATAGGCCCTAATGCCAGAATTTTTCACATTTCATGCCAGCTTCATCTTTAACCCATCAAAATATTCTACACTATTGTTTCTTTCTTTCATCTTGACCTTAGTTATCAAATTCCTGTTCTTTGAATTAAAACAAATTTTTGCCCTTTCTCCCTCTTCTGCCAACCAGAGAGGGTGCAGATAAAACTTTGGAAAAACATGGCTTAGCAGAGAAGTACCTTGGGAACTGGGAATTTCATATGAACCCAGCAGAACATTCCCTCCCTCTGCCTGTCTACTCATCTCCCATGGTCATCTTAATACCTCCCATACAGCTGCAGCTATCTCACAGATAGAAAAGTCTCTGCTTGGTAAGCAATATTTTTGTACAATGGTAGCTGAATTAGTAATATTAGAAAAAACAAGATGGAACTAGGCTATTTATACATAATATTTCCCAGATATATTTTCATGAAAACATTAGCCATCTTTTAGGAATGGTTTAGATACTATCCTATTGGCAGCAGAAATATGAAAAAAATTGATATTTGGATGCCTGGAAATCTTAGGGCTGTGTAATTCAAAGATTTGATTTAAGATATCCTAAAGCAGTAGAATATTAAATATATTCCAGAAAAGAACTGTGAAACAAACACACAAAGCCACCACTGACTCATGCTCTTGCTGAGGTATAAACAAATATGTAGGCAATAGATATACAGGAATTGGCTCTCTAGTACTAGACATGGCAATCTCATCACCTTAGAAAGGAATTACTACTTTACAAACTTGATGTGAGATACTTTAAAACTCTGAATTCTGCTTCAGGTTTCTTCTCTTGCCACCTATCCTTCCAAACCACATATAAAAAAATCAATTTACTGATCTTCCAACTTACACCCCTAGCAACAAAACAGAGACTCTCAGGATGCATAGGAAAAGATAAGAGAGTAATTTCAATGATGAAGGAATCCTCACATTTCCATATCTGTGAATGAAAATTGGGACCGGGAAATACAGCAATTTTTGCTGACAGCCTCCAAAATCATGTGTCTACAGAAGGAAAAAGAAGAGTGGAAACAAATTTGCAAAGACTCTTAATTATGTATACAGAATCTTATGAATTGAAAAATTCAAGATCTGATTCCTTCACCCAGAATGTAGTTTAAAGATTAAAAGAATGCTCTGTGTAGACATTAAAAAGGACACAAACAGGATTCTGGTCAAGATGACAGCATAGGTAAATGTGGTATTTGAATCCTCATCACATCAAACTACATCAAAATTACAACTAACCTACAGAACAAACATTGAAAACCACCTGAAATGTAGCTGAACAGAAGTCCTACCACTAAGGATATAAAGAGCCCAAGCATGAACTTACCCAAACTCACTTGCTCAGAGCTTCACTACTGGAAGGAACAGCAGCTCACAAGGCACCAGAGACATATAGGGAGGAAATGAATTGTCTGGCATCAGGACAAGAGCTGTAGGGACAGCTTTCTCCCAGAGGGAAGTGCTGGCAGAGGCCACTGTTTCTTTTCTGAGCCCTTCCACAGAGCTGGCAAGTCTGAATCTCCATCAACCTGGTCACATGGTTCACCCCATACTGGTGATTCCCTGAGACTCTGCCCCACTAATCTTATAGGTCCATCCAAGTTGTTTCCAGTGGCTTTTCCAAACAAATGGCCTGTCTTGGCTCATGCTTCAGGTTTTCCTAAAATCTCTCAAACAAGCAGCATCTGGCCTCACTGTGCCCCCATATCTCTTGCTAAGTGGCCCTGTAACCACACAGAAATGTTATTTTCTGTAATCTGGCCTTTAAAAAATATTTTTTAATTTTATTTTTGGAGAGAGGGAAAGGGAGTAAGAGAGGGAAACACATATCAACTGGTTGCCTCTCGTACACTTCCTACTAGGGACCTGGCCTGCGACCTAGGCATGTGCTTTGACTAGGAATTAAACTGGTGACCTTGTGGTTCTCAGGCCTGGGTTCAACCCACTGAGCCATACCAACCAGGGCTAATCTGGTCTTTTATTTACTTTTTTTCCCCTTTAACTAAACTGGTCTCACCCAGCACCCTGACTCTTCACTTCCCTCTCCTGTGCTTAATCATTAAGTCTTCAGGACAATGAGGTTTGGGACAGCGTCCATTAATCTCAGAAACAAGGTCCTGAGTCTATTGACAATTGAGACAGAATTTTCAATCAAACTAAACCTAATATCTTAGTCTCAGTTGTGTTTTAGCTCTGGATCCCAGAAAGTAGAACCATCCCACAGAGCAAATCCTTGAGGAATTGGACAGAACAACTCCATGGCTGACATAAGGACTAAATACAATGATCAAATACCCCCTGCCCTAGCACCAACCAATCAGTAGAGACCATGAGCCTCGTTCTATTAGTCACCATGATTAATGATTCCCCCCACTATATATACCACCCCCTGGGAGCCATTGGGAGCCTGGTCTTTAAGCATTAACTCTCTGGGTATGGTGCCATCTTCTTAATAAATCCTTACTTGCTTGGCTGCAAACTCCTCTTCATGTCTTATTGGGCTTTGATGCATGCAAACTAACCCCCTTCAGTTCAGTAAAAGTCCCAGCCTCACACTAGTGACAGCTGGCCTTGGTTCACAGCTTGGCCTCTCCTGGGCACTTCCAAGCCCAGCACAAGCAGTGGCCATAAGATCACTTCATAGCTCATGCTGGGTGGATCCAGGCATAACTCTATTAGTTCTGCCTGGCAGCAGCTGAATTTGGCCTATAGTACCTTAGGAGGCTGCAAGTCAGAGAACCTGGTGGACAGCTTCAGACCACACTGAAGTACCACCCTACCCACTCCACAAGTGACACACTCAAAGAATGGATTCAGTGGGCACCAGAGCCCTGCTGAAGTAAGTCCTGCTTTGTAGGGTGGGCCCCTGCACAGCTGATTCTCCACAGTGGTCACAGTCAGTCCTTGTAGCAGCTAAGCCTAGGGGTAAATTCCTCCCATTGGTGTGCCAACAACAATCAAGGCCCAAGTACAATAGGAGGGTGTACACAGTCCACACGAGAGGGTGCTCCTGGAGTGCCCAGTTTGAGTGAATGGGGAGGCTATGCCACTGGATCCTACAAGACACCTACTATCTCAGGCCACTCTACTAAGACTAGGAGATGTAGAAGCTCTACCTAAACATAGAAACAAACATAGGGAGGCAACCAACATGAGGAGACAAAAAAAACCCCAACAAAACTCCAGATAAAGAACTAAACAAAATGGAGTTGAGCAATTTACCAGATGCCAAGTTCAAAACACTGGTTATAAGGGTGCTCAATGAGCTTAGGGGAAGATTAGATGAACTTAGTGAGAACTTCAACAGCATAAAAAGGACACAGAAACCATAAGAAAGAACCAGTCGTAAATGGAAGGATACAGTAACTGAAATGAAGAATAATTTACAGGGAATCAGCAGTAGAGTAGATGAAACCAAGAATCAAATCAGTCACTTAGAATATGAGGAAGCAAAACACACCCAGTCAGAACAGCAAAAGAAAAAAGAGGATAATGTAAGGAGCCTCTGGAACAACTTAAAGCACACCAACATCAGATCATGGGGGGGCCAGAAGGAGAAGAAAGCAAGCAAGCATTGAAAACCTATTTGAAAATAATGACAGAAAACTTCCCTAACCTGGTGAAGACAATAGTCATGCAAGTCCAGGAAGTGCACAGAGGCCCAAACAAAATGAACCCAAAAAGGCCCATACCAAGACACATCATAATTAAAATGTCAAAGACTAAAGACAAAGAGAATCTTAAAAGCAGCAAGAGAAAAGTAGTCAGTTACCTACAAGGGAGCTTCCATGAGACTGTCAGCTGATTTCTCAATAGAAACTGCAGATGAGAAGGGACTAACAAGAAATATTCAAAGTTATGAAAAACAAGGACCTACAACCAAGATTATGCTATCCAGCAAAGCTATCACTTAGAATCAAAGGGCACATAAAGAGCTTCCCAGACAAGAAAAAGCTAAGAGTTCATCACCACAAAATCAGTATTACATGGAATGTTAAAGGGTCTTTTTAAATAAAAGATAAAATATATGAACAATAAAATGGCAACAAGTACATATCTATCAACAAATGAATCTAAAAAAAAAACCCCCAAATTAACGAACCAGTAGAACAGAAACACATAGATACAAAGATACAATTTGACAGTTGTCAGATGAGAAGGGTTGGGGCAATGGATGAAAAAGGTGAAGGGACTAAGAAGTACAAGTTGACAGCTACAGAATAGTCATGGGAATGTAAAGTATAGCATAGGATATATAGTCAATAATATTCTAATAACTATATGTGATGTTGGATACTAGATTTATCAGGGTAATCACTTAGTAAGTTATACAATGCCTGTCCAAAAAAAGTCCAGCCATTGTTAATATAACAAGAATGGTTTGTACAACATCAATGTACCCTGGAAGCCAGAGAGAGTGAACTGGAATACACATGTGAACAATGACGACTTCACTGTACTAGTCAGTGGGGGCGGTAGATGCCATCGAGTGAGCATGTGTGCTGTGTGGCCGTCACATTCAAATGACTGAGCAAGTAGAGAAACAAATCTGCATCAAATTCTGCATTAGGCTTGAACATTCCTCCACAGAAACTATTTGAATGATTCAGAAGGCTGCAGCTATAGGCAACTGGTGATTGGCAGCTTTATCATGACAACATGCTGCTCATGCATCATGTCTCATGCAGTTTTTTTGGGAAACATCAAATCACCCTCCCTACAGCGCAGTAGTGACTCAGCCTCCCTAGAGCCCAGATTAGGCACTCTGAGACTTCTGGCTTTTCCCAAAATTAAAATCACCTTTGAAAGGGAAGATTTCAGACCGTTGATGAGATTCGGGAAAATATGCCAGGGTAGCTGATAGCAATTGGGAGAGCTGTGTGAGGTCTCAAGGTGCCTTCTTTGAGGGGTACTGAGGCATCCATCACTGTCCTATATACAATGTTTCTTGTATTTTGTATCTTCTTCAATAAATGTCTCTTTTTCATGTGTATAATCACTGGGTACACACCTGAAACTAATATAATATTGTACATCAACTGTAATTGAAATATAAAAAATGATTTTGGGGGAAAAAGGATTTGAACAATTTTCAGCATGTTCACAGAACTACCAGTAGGATCGAGGAATTCAGAACACATAGAAGTAGACTTGATGAAGTTGAGACATTTCTATTTCTCTAAGAAGCAGAAAAGATTTTTTGAATGCAGGAGGGGATTGGCCAAAGGGTAGTTATAATCACCTCAAATTACAGCAGTCTTATAGAAGTTTAGCTCAAGTGAAACAAGTTCTTGAACTTCAAAGCAAATACTTTTTCAATTTAACTTGGAGGGAAGTATGGATAGGATGACATTTGTAAAGCTTAAGAAAGTTATTTTCTTTCTCAAGCACTCAGTCTTAATCTGATGCAGCATATTACGCTGCCTGTGAGTGTGGCAGACAGACTCTAAGGGGCCCTGCATGATCCCTGCCTCTTGGTTTTCACCTCCTCTGTGACCTCCTCCTCTTGAGTGTGAGCAGAACCTGTGATTTAATTCTCAGCAATAGAATATAGCAAAGGTGACAGATGTACATGATTATGTGTACATGATTTTGTCATATACAACTGTAACATCTGTCTTTCAAGGAGACTCTTTCCTTGCTGGCTTTGAGGAAACAGGTGGCCATGTTGGCAAAGTGCATGAGCCAAAAAACTGCGGATGGCCTCTGGCTACCAGCCAAAAAAAACAGGCCCTTAGTATGATGACTCACAAGGAAATGAATGCTATACCAACCACATGAGCTTGCAAGGGATTCTTCCCCAGCCAAGCTCCAAATGAAACTGAAACCTCGAACATCACCTTGATGACAGCCTTATGAGACCCTGAAGCCGCGGAGCCAGCAACACTGTCCCCTGACTCCTGGCCCACAGAAACTGTGAGGTGTTAAATGTGTGTTGTTTTAAGCTGCTGAACTTGTGGTATTGCTGTTACACAGCAATGGGTTACTAAAGCAGTTGAGTATACTGAATGTATACACATAAGTAAGGTTGTGTTTGCATATTAGAGGTTTGGGGATGATTATATTTACACATACACAGAAATGCAAGGCAGATGCTCAAATATTTAGAAGTGGGAAAGAGTATGCTGCACAAAATTTAGAAAATGTAGTAAAGAAAGGAATAATCTAAAAGAATTTGGCATTCCTCACAATAATCAATTCAAGATGGAACAAAGACAGTATCAAGAATACAACTATAAAAGTATTAAGCAAAAGAAAAAAGTATTATGCAAAATCATGAAGGTATTTTTATTATCTTATAGATGAGAAGGTCATTCTAAGCATGTCAGGAAAACCAGAAATTATAAAATTAAAGAGGTTAAGTTCATATCATAAAATGTAATAACCTCTGTGAAGGAAAACTGTGACTAAGATTAAAGGCTAAAATATGAGCCCTAGCTGGGTAGTTCAGTTAGAGCAGTGTCCCCATATGCCAAAGTTGCAGATTTGATCCCTGGTGAGGGCACATACAAGAACCAACTAATGAATGCACAAATTAGTGGAACAAATTGATGTTGCTCTCTAAAATCAATTAATAAATTTTTTTTTAAATTTTATTTTTAGGGCTAACAAAGTGGTCAAATATTTGCAACATGACAAAGAAATGTCTTTGATATACATAACTCTTAAAAATCAAGATTCCACTTAATGTAAAGCTATATAGCCACTAAAAACAATATAAATTTATAGTTATTTCCTTATAAGAAGTCTTCTCATTAAATAAAAAAAGGCAAGGTAGAAGTACATAGCCCTAGCTGGCGTGGCCGAATGGATTGAGTGCTGGCCTATGAACCGAAAGGTCATTAGTTGGATATCTATCTGGTCAGGGCACATGCCTAGGTTGCAGGCCAGGCCCCTAGCTGGAGACGTGCAAGAGGCAACCAGTTGATGTATCTCTCATACATTGGTGCTTCTCTCCCTCTGTCTCCCTCCTTTCCCTCTAAATAAATAAAATCTTTTAAAAAAATAGCTGAGACAAATTCCTCCTTAAAAAAAAAAGTGTGACTTCAATGAGGTACATATTTGCATACATCCATACATAAGTATACAGATAGCTGTCTGATGATAGTAAATTTGGTCAAATCTAAACAGTAGTCATTTTGGGGGTGAGGATTTTTCATTTATTTCTTCTTTTTAGTATTTTTAGACAAATGTGCATGCACTATTCAAAAAGAAAAACAAAATATATATTTTCCCCCAAAAAATTTGTAAATATTAGTGTATTTATAAGGCAAAAAAATTCAGACAGAGTTTGTCATATAGCAAAATATCTAGTGAAAAGAACTTCAGTGTGAAAGCCTTTATAAAAATAACTTTACAGATGGGGTCAACACCAATACGTCACAATCATTTCTGTAGACTACATTATCTCAGAAGAACGCTCCTGAGATAACTTCCATTGCTGATGATTTATGATCCAAAGGGAAGAAAGCAGACTAGAGATGTTTCAAAATACCTTGGGGAAAGAGTCAAATACTAAAGGATATAAAGGGAAAATTCCACTGTCAAGTTAATAATCTTGTCATACTGATAGTTGTACAGAGGATGGTGCTGGCACAGGTGGGAGGCACTAATGTGAAAATATGTGAAACAGCTCTTAAAAATCATTAAGATTCCTTATAATGAGTTTAGAACCGTGGTTCTAAAAATCCTATTGCTTAGGCCTAGAAAAAGCAAATCTATAGAGACATAAGTAAATTTATGGCTTCCTAGGGTTGGGATTGGAAACAGGGAGTGACTATGAATGGCCCTAAAGTTTCTTTTGGGGGTGATGGAAAAACATTTTAAAGTTAGAAGTGATGATGGTGGCACACTTCTGTAAGTTTACTAAAAATCATTGACTCATACATTAGAAAGAGTAAGTTTCATATTATACCTCAATAAAGTGGTTCAAAAAAAAATACTGGTACTTAAGCTCCACTCTGAGATACTGATTCAAGTGGTCTGGGGCAGGAGTAGTAGCTGGGATGGTTTTTCAAAGTTCCTCAGGTGATTCTAATGTGCCACCAGGGCTGAGAACCATCACTTTAGGTATATGAAACCACTTTACAGAATTACTTTTATGTTACTATGGCAAGGTTCCTTGACACAGAGAATGTGCAGAGCTTTGGATCACATTTTGTTTCCACAATACATCTCCAACTGTACAAATGGAATGTTAGTCATCTTGGGGTGATGATACAAGACATTCAATTCCACCTTTAGAATATGAAAGCTAAAAGGATGTTCTGAATATATATTTAAGATATTAAGTTGAAGTTTGTTCAGCTAAATCCAATGAGTTTGATTTTGAAGTTACTCAAAGTCATAGCACATGAGAAAGAACTAATATTAAACCAGAAGATTGAAGATGAGGGGTGGGGAGGTACAAATAATGGTTATCAAATATTAAAAGGCTACCAAACAAAGGCAGTTGAATTTTTCATATCCTCAAAAGAATCAGGATTGGTGTACAAGGCTACAGGAAGATGAATTTCAGTTCTTTGTAAGGTTAGATCTTCAGTTCTAGGCATTGTGTTAGATCTTGAAACATAAATGCAGTGACTCTAACACAACCTAGTGATTCTCACACTTGAGCATGCATCACGATCTCACGGAGAGTTTGTTAAAATACAAGTTGTTGGCTCTTCCCCAGAGATTCTGCTTCAGGATGTTTGGGGTGGGGCCCAATAATTTGCATTCCTAGGTGTTGCTGATGCTGCTAATCCAGAGACTATGCTTTTGAGAACCATTGTATTTATGATCTGATATCAGAGCTCTATGAAAGAGTGTTTAAATCAGATTAGGAGTAACCTGAAAGTTTTGGGGAAGAGTTTTGTGGGTGAGCTGAACTTTGAAGTCATTAATGAGGAGCTCGTAAGGAAAAAGTAGGTGATTGCATGACAATCATGACAATCATTGCATGACAATGCAATAATAAATTGAGAGGGACAACAGCATGTAGGGAGGAACAATGACATGAAACATTCAAGTTATTTATTGAATGTTTACTGCACACAGCGTATTGTTCTAGTTGGTGGGTATAGAAATAAGGAAACAAAGCCCTTGCCCTCTTAGAACTTATAAAACCAATATATCACGTATTTCAAAGTCCCACAAGGAGTAGAACAAACTGTTGTGAGAGAACAAGAAAACCTTTAAAGAGATGGCTGACATCTCAAGAATGAGAGAGCCAGGAGAGCATTCCAGAACAGCCTAGCCCATGTAAGAAAACAAAAATCTGTGTGTTTGAAGTACAGTGTCTGAGGGTGTGAGTGTAAGATGAGCCTAGAAAGGTAAACAGGGGGCAGATACCATAGGAAAATGTACAAGCAGATTGGCTCTTGCACTAACATATCACAAAGGAGAGAGAAAAGATGAGAGGAAACCAAAAGGATTTTGTGATCAGAAAGAATATTTGATGGCTCATAGAATTTTGGCGTGGGCAACTAGCTCTTCTTTTGGATAGGGAATAAAGACAGAGATACTGATTTGGGGCTGTGAAGGAAGTACTTTTGGCTTTTGACACAATGAGTTTGGAATGATCAAAACAAATATAAATGGAAATATTTCCCAGACAGCTGATTATCATCTGTAAAGTGGTAACAGAAAACGGACTAGGGCATCCAAGGAGAGTATATAGAAAAGAGCCTCCAATAACACCATTTTAAGGAGGTAAATATAAAATGAGACTGATGAAAGAACAGCTGGAGAAAAAAAATTAGAAGAACACAGTGGCCAGGAAGTCAGTGGAAGAGTTTTTAAATGGAAGAGAATAGTGTCAAATACTGAAAAGAGGTCAAAAACTGATATGTCTACTGGGTTTAGCAATATGTAGTTAGTTGATGACTTTAGCGAGAGTAATTTCAGTGGAATGTTGAAGGCAGAATCAAGATTACAATAGACTAAGGAGTGATTTAAAAGTAGAGAACACAAACAAATGCTGGAGAGGTTGTGGAGAAAAGGGAACCCTAGTGAACTGTTGGTGGGACTGAAGACTGGTACAGCCACTGTGGAAAACAGTATGGAATTTCCTCAGAAAACTAAAAATGGAACTGCCCTTTGACCCAGCAATTCCACTGCTAGGATTATACCCTAGGAAACACCAATCCAAAAGAACCTATGCACCCCAATGTTCATAGCAGCACAATTTATAGTAGCCAAGTGCTGGAAGCAACCTAAGTGCCCATCAGTAAATGAATCGATCAAAAAACTGTGGTACATTTACACAATGGAATACAACACAGAAGAAAGAAAGGAGCTCCTACCCTTTACAACAGCATAGATGGAACCAGAGAGCATTATGTTAAGTGAACTATGCCAGGCGGTAAAAGACAAATACCATATGATCTCACTGTTAACAGAAACCTAATCAACAAAATGAATAAGCAAGCAAAGGATAACCAAAGACAATGAAATTGAGAACACGCTGACAAGTGACCAGAAGGGAGAGGGAAGGGGATAATGGGGGAAAAGGGTGAATGAAGGTTTACAGGAACAATTATAAAGGACATATAGACAATAACAAGGGGGGGGGGGGTAAAAACTAGGGAGGGAAGGAGAGATGGGGAGTGAAGGCAGAAAACTGTACTTGGACAACAATAAATAAAAAACTAAGTAGAGAACAAATGGGGCTTGGCTACCAAAGTAATCAGAGAGCAGAAGACAGAATACAGGCTCAGGGGAGAATATTAATATAAAAGATTCTAGCTGTTTATATGCTACATGAGGGAGAAAGGAGACACTGAAAGTAGAGACTGACAGTTCTCTAAGACAGTGGTCTCCAACCTTTTTGACACCAGGGAACAGTTTCGTGGAAGACAATTTTTCCATGGACCCGGGGTTGGGGCAGTGGGGGAGATGGCTTCAGGATGATTGAAGCACATTAAATTCAAGCTCAACTCCTGATTCCTAACAGGCACTGACTGGTACCAGTCCGTAGCCTGGGGTATGTGGACCCTGCTTTAAGGACTTAAGATGGGATGGTATTCATTGACTTGCTCATTTGTTTATACATTCAGTGTCGGCCAGAGGACAGACACCTCTTGAGAGACGGATGAGGATGCTGATAGTAGAGGTGAGAGCTCTCTGGTCAGCTTCCCTTTCCTCAGGGTTAGGAAGGGAGGCCTCTGTTGAGGGAAGAGATGGTAGGATGGTGATTTAACAAGAGATAAAAGTCTGAAATAGACTTTGAGAATGGAAGAGGTTGTTGAACCACTGGGACTGCTGAGCTCTTTTGAGAGCTTCTCTACTTGAGTCAATTTGTGGTGCTATGAATCAATGGTGTGGGGTCAGTAGTATTCCGCAGCCCACGACAGCAAAGGTGGCACATGGCTACAATGATCCAGGGATAAGGTTCTGCAGGGATGGGGAAACAGCAGACTATGAGTGAGTCTATACCAAATGGAGAAGAAAGGGAGTAAAGCCAAAGTGAACTGACATATTTGGAAGAAAAAAGTGATTAAGGAAGCAAAGGGTGTTTTTTCAGTCTTCATCTGAAAATATGTTTATTGATTTTAGAGAGGAAGAGAAACATCATTCAGAGGCCACTGCTTCCTGTACATGCCCCGAACCCACAACCTAAGTATGTTCCCTGACCAGGGATGGAACCTGTAGACTTTCAGTGTACAGGATGACACTCCAACCAAGCCTGGTCAGGGTAGAAGTGGAGGTTTCTTGAGGTCAAAGGAATTGTACTGAGAGGAAGAGTAATGAAAGCCCTGGCCAGGTGGCTCAGGTGATTGGAGCATCGTCCCATACACATAAATGTTGCTGGTTCAACCCAGGTCAGAGCAAATACCTAGGCTGCAGGTTTGATCCCTGGTGGGGTCATGTACAGGAGGCAAGTGACCAAGGTTTCTTTGTCACCTTAGTGGCTTTCTCTCTCCCTTCCTCGCTCTTTAAAATCAATAAACATATCCTCAGGTGGAAATTACAAAAAAAAAAAAAAGGACAAAGGGGGTCTTAAATTTTAACATTTCAGAAATAAGATTTTGATGGAGTCCAAGCTGCGGCCTTGAAATTTGTTGGCTAAAGTGTGAAAACGATCTTTTTATTTTTTAAAAGATTTTATTTATTTTTAGACAGAGGGGAAGGGAGGGAGAAAGAGAAACATCAATGTGTGGTTTCCTCAGACTTCCAGTCAAGATGGAGGCGTAGGTAGACACGCTGTGCCTCCTCACACAACCAAAAGGACAATTTAGAAACAAAAAACCAGAACTGACAGAAAATCAAACTGTATGGAAGTCCGACAACCAAGGAGTTAAAGAAGACCCATTCATCCAGACCGGTAGGAGGGGCAGAGTTGGGCAGCCAGGCAAAGAGGACTCATGGCAAGGTGGCGGTTGGAGGACCAGGAAGTCAACGCAGCAGCTGGCAGACCCAGTGAGGCAGCGGGTGGTAGATTGGACTGTCCCACATTCATGTGCAGATAAACTGGGAGGAACACCTGGGGAGCAAGACAGACCTCACAACCCAGGGTCCCAGCATGGGGAAGTAAAGCCTCAAACCTCTGATTGAAAACACCTGTGGGGGTTGAGGTGACAGTGGGAGAAACTCCCAGCCACACAGGAGAGTTCATTGGAGAGACCCACAGGGTTCTAGAACATACACAAGCCCACCCACATGGGAATCAGCACTAGAAGGGCCTACACCGCTTGTGGGAAGCAGGGGAAGTGACTGACATCTGGCAGAGCGTGGATCAAGTGTCACTGTTCCCTCCTGGACCCCTCCCCCACAAACAGCGTCACAACACAGAGACCTGGGTTGCCCGCCCTAGTGCACACCTAAGGCTCTGCCCCTTATTTGTAGCAGGTGCACCAAGACAAAAAAAAAGGCCCAAGTGAAAGAACAGATCAAAGCTCCAGAACAAATACCACTAAGTGACGAAAAGATAGCCAACCTATCAGATGCACAGTTCAAAGCACTGGTGATCAGGATGCTCACAGAAATGGCTGAATATGATCACAAATTAGATGAAAAAATGAAGGCTATGCTAAGTGAAATAAAGGAAAATATACAGGGAACCAATAGTGATGGGAAGGAAAGTGGGACTCAAATCAATGGTGTGAACCAGAAGGAAGAAAGAAACACTCAACCAGAACAGAATGAAGAAACAAGAATTTTAAAAAATGAGGAGAGGTTTAGGGACCTCCAGAACATCTTTAAATATTCCAACATCCAAATTATAGGGGTACCAGAAGAGGAAGAGGAAGAGCAACAAATTGTAAACTTATTTGAACAAATAATGAAGGAGCACCTCCCCAATCTGGCAAAGGAAATAAACTTCCAGGAAGTCCAGGAAGCTCAGGGAGTCCCAAAGTTGTTGGACCCAAGGAAGAACACACCAAGGCACATCATAATTACCTTATCCAAGATAAAAATGAAGGAGAGAATCCTAGAAGCAGCAAGAGATAAGGAGACAGTAAACTACAAAGGAGTTCCCATCAGACTGTCAGCTGATTTCTCAAGAGACCTTACAGGCAAGAAGGGGCTGGAAAGAAGTATTCCAGGTCATGAAAGGCAAGTACCTACATCCCAGATTGCTCTATCCAGCAAAGCTTTCATTTAGAATGGAAGGGCAGATAAAGTGCTTCTCAGATAAGGCCAAGTTAAAGGAGTTCATCATCACCAAGCCCTTATTATATGAAATGTTAAAGGGACTTATCTAAGAAAAAAATAAGAACAATAAAATGACAGCAAACTCAGTTATTAACCACCACACCTAAAACAAAAAACGCAAACTAAGCAAACAACTAGATCAGGAACAGAACCACAGAAATGAAGATCACATGGAGGGTTATGAACAGGGGAGTGGGAGGAGAGAGGGAGAAAAGGTACAGAGAATAAGTAGCATAAATGTAAGTAGAAAATAAACTGGGGGAGGTTAAGAATAGTATAGGAAATGTAGAAGCCGAAGAACTTATATGGACATGAACAAAAGGGGGGAATGTGGGTGGGAGGGAATAGGCAGGGTAGAGAGGAATAAAGGGAAACGGGGACAACTGTAATAGCATAATCAATAAAATATATTTAAAAAATGAAAAAAAAAGTGTGGTTGCCTCTTGTGTGCCCCCCTACTAGGAACCTGGTTGGCAACCCAGGCAACCATTTAGTTTGCAGTCCCGTTCTCAATCCACTGAGCCACACTGGTCAGTGCTGAAAATGACCCAGAATGATAGAAGGCATAGGGGTAGACATGCCCATGACCATCAAAGTCCTCCATGAATGTAAGGAGATGACAGTGATGAGGTTACATGGTACTGCTGAATAGCAGAGGCCTCCAAGTGTGGCAGTGGAAATCAGGAATACAAGGGCAACAGCTTCTGTAATCCATTCATTCACACTTTGTAGTAGTAAAGGGAGAAAATAACCACCCCCCACTTGAAATAACCCTAAGGGAAGTGTGGCTGAGAGCCACATTCCAGTTAATGAAAAAGGGGGACACTTTATTTATAAAGGAATAAGGAAGTGAGATTTTTAAAATGCAAGGACTGGCAGAAAGGGCAGCAATGGGGAAATGAATTGATAGCGAGTTTTGGAATGGAGAGAGAGGACTTCACTGGACAGGCTTCCTGATGGCAACAATGAATTACAGGGAGGAGAAACAAAGTGAATTTAACCATCCTCCAGTGTTCCAATGAAAACTCTGGAGTGAATCTGTTATAAAGTAAACAGAAGCACTGAGCATTGACCAAGGCTAGATGTGCTAGAATTGTTCTGGGTTTAAAAAAGAAATATTAGTGATAATCTGATTTGGGTCTCAACAAAGCTTAGCCCCAAGTAGAGAAAATAGCGGGGTTAGGTTAGGAAGGTGACTAAAGTTGCCAGTGTCCAGGTGGCCTACCTGTTTAAGCAGGGTACATCCTAGTATGGAGAGGAAATGAGCCTATGCTTTGGGCCAGGGAAAAGATTACTAAGGCGAAGTCAATTCAGGAGGAGGGAGTTTCATAGTTTGTTATGTGAAAATATGTTTGATACTCTCACCTTACCTCCAGAGCTCAGCACTGACTAGAAGGGAACAATGCCAGTCTTGGGGAATACATGAAAGTGTGTCATGAATTTCGCACTCAGAACCAAGTGAAGGTAAGACTATGGTAAGCTCTAATGTGAACGTTAATGACCAATACTTGAATTTTCTAAAAAGAGACTAAATATTCAATATAAGCTATATGTCCCTCTTCAGGAGTACTGAATAGATTTTTGTATCATTAAATGGAGATTTGGACTACATGTCCAAATCCATCTATATCTTACTCTTTCAATTCTATAAATTTTTAGTAAGAAACATCCTTAAAACTCATCATCTGTTTTACCCTCTTTCAAGGAGAGGGTCTGTAACTTAAATGTCGTTGTATCCACATAAACCCACACATGGTAGAAAACAAGACTCAAAGCTAAGTAACTAACATAAGGTCATAGAAGTATAAAACCCACATTACCTGATTCCTAAGTCCAGTGTTCTTTACCTTGAAGTCCTCCTCTGGGCCTTTGATTTTTTTTTTAAACTACAAAAATTCTGATTTTTCTCAGCCAGCATCAACAATCCATTCTTAAAGCTTCTTGTGGTACCTTTTCTTTCCAGTAACAAGATATATGATCTAGTTTCAAACACAAGGTTACAGAAAATCCTTGCCTCATAATTTCATGGAACTTTACTATATGAAAATATTAAATTATAAAAACCACTCTAAGTTTATTCACATAATATAGTATTTGACTGGATTCCTTGTATTGTTGTTTACTTGTATCATATGTGACTTCCCAATTAATGGCTAACCTTTGCATAAAGAGATTCTGGATCTTCAGTTTATTGGTATCAACTACAGTGCCAAGGCCACAGAAATGCTTGATCTAAACTAGGAGGATCCCAATCAATTTTTAACAAAAGAATGTTTTTTGTAAAAACAAAAGACACCTTATAAAATTTCAGGTGTCTTTCTTTGTTGACAAGAAAACTCTTTTCCAAATTAAGAGATAACCACACTTTTTCCTCTTCTGCCCATCAATTCTCCCCAATACATACATACAGTCACACACTTCATGTCTGAGGCAAATTTCATTGCAAGCAAACCTTAACATTTTCAACAGTGACTGGATGGCCTGGTAACCTTAGCAATGAGAAAAAAGTGCAATTTACGGTACTTCTCTCAAGTAAGTTTTAAGCATTAGGAGCCAAAGGAAAGTAGTTGACCTTTGAAACACGCCGGCGTTAGAGGTGCATATCCCCATGCAGTTGAAAATCCACATATAACTTCTGACTGCCCCCATTATTATTAATGGCTTGAAGTTGACTGGAAACTTTACCGATAACAAACAGTTAAGTAACCCATACTGTGTGTGTTATACGTATTAGAGACTGTATTGTTAAAGTAAGCTAGAAAGAACAAACTGTTAAGAGAATGTAAGGAAAATATGTTTACAGTACTTACTGAAAAAAAAAAAAAACAAAACCTGTGCATAAGTGGACACCATACAGTTCAAACCCATGCTGTTCAATGGTCACCTGTATTTACTACTTTTCCAAATTACTGGTTTGCTGCAAAGGAATCAATTGTTCAGGAGTCATCAGTGGGGAAATATTTCTTGGTCATCCCTGGATTCTTACTGAACATAGAGGTCAAATCTTCAGGTAACACTTCTCCAACTTCACACTTCTGAGCAATGTAGTGGGTTAATGACACTATTGACCAAATTATTTGAGACCAGTTCTTTACTTTAGAGAGAGCAAATGCAGTATTAGAAACCGCTTTGGCACAGGTGAAAAGTAGCTCTCGTACACTTGCTAGTTTTCCTCTGGATCATTAATAACTCATTACAAAATCTGCCTTCACTCAGTTGCCAGAGATGCCACCAATGTAAATGAGGAGTGGGGGGAAACCTGAGCACACACAAAAATGTTCTTTATTATTTAGATGTAATGCAAATAACCATATCTAATATTCTTTTGGGAAACAAAAAATGCAAAACATGCAGAAAAAAAAGAAGAAATCAGGTTATACTTTTCATAAGGCACCACCAAAAACCCTGGTAAATTAGAATCCATATTATATTTAAGTGTCTCACTAACAGGTGAATAAATATGTAAGAGAATAATCAATAGAAGGTCTTAAAGTTTACAAAAGACATTCCTGTTTAGACCTCTTGGAGTACTGCAAAAGTAATAAGCAGGATGTATCTTTAAAAATACATTCTAACCTTTCCCAGTGCATGTCATTTGTTGCATAGTGGTGGCTGGGTATGATTCAAGGCAAGAGAAGACTGCAATTCCAAAATATATTAACATCCTTCCCTTCTCATGCTGTAAAGACCAACTGGCACATTCATATCCAAAAAGTAATAATACATTTTAATTAAAAAAAAAAGGGAGACAGCAAATCAATTGCCTGTTTTTTAAAATTCATATTTAAGGACCTACTGCAAAAGCAACTTACTACACACCTGTTCATACAGAAACCTTTATTGAACCTGGTTATATGTGGGACTTGAACAGCTTAATTTTTCCACAATTTACACTTTCAAATCCCACTCCAATTATTATCACTTTCTCCTTTAAAAAGTGGATAATCTCACCCTTTAAAAGTGGGGCTTTCTCAATTTTTCCTTTTATCCTCCTATTTTAAGTACTGGCTGATGTCCACATAAATGGCTATAGAATCAAAATATTGACAAGCAAGGAGTTTCTTTTACATGCACCAAATTGCACCCAGAATCTAAAAATTAAGAAAAACAATTAATTTCTTAGACACTTGCTAAAGACAAAAGGAGAGAAGAACAAAAGTGAAGCACAGGAAAAATTGTTCTATTATTACAAGTCTAATATTAAAGTATATTGTGAGGAATCAGATTTAATGTTTGCCTTTTCAATTATTCAAAGTATGATATATAATATTTTGTAATTTTATTGAGGCACAAGTTTGAACCATGCAGTGCAAAGCTGGTTTGCAGTAACTTTATTTACAACTCAACATGGCTTTGTTGCAGTACCTACCAAAGTGAAATACACATTTGTGAGAGGAAAATGCTCCTTCCTCCAACAAGACTACCAATGCTTTACTTGGACTTGTAAACTTGGGGTTTGCATAGTTCTAATGACCCACCCCTTGAGACTATCAAGACCCTACCATTTTTTCATTTTTCATTCTATAACCTTTGCCAAAATAGTTTAAAATGAAGGTAGTAAGAAATACCTTTGAAAGAATTAACATATAAGCGAAAATACCAATGGTGAAGAATTATAACGTTGAGGAGATAGGAAGGATAAAGAAACACTTTAAATCATTTCAATATAAAATGTTAAAAAACTGAAGAATGGTGTAAGTTGTAAACAGCAATTCTCTCTAACTGAAAACAATGTTTTGTGTTAGAGCATCAGCATTTCTTTAAATAGACAAGTCTTAGTCCATTAATTCCAAACCTGGTTTGTCTATGTTAACTTTTCTTTCTCTCTCTCTCTAAAAAACATTAATTTCACCTGTTCTTCTCAGCCTTGGTCTAAATTTATGGTCAAGAGTCAGGCCAAATCCTCCCAGACTTTCAAGTAAATAAAGAAAATCCCACAGTATCTATTAAATGATATTATGTTAAGTTTCAAAATGCCTGAAGAAAAACTGGAAGCTATTTTCATGGTTGGAGACTGCCCTTATTTTTCTCTCAGGTCTTTAGCAGGCAAATGCCATGTTAAGAACATGAAGCATTCCTTAAACAGCTACCTATATCCATCTACCATGTTCCAAGAAGCAAAGCACCTTAGACATCTTTCTTGGCATCCTCATGTCTCTCCACTGATAGTTGAGTAGTTGGGTGACCAGGAAGGAAAAATAAGATATTTTAAAATGTATTCCAGACAGTTATCACTTAAAATTGCACTCAATTTTTAACCCACAAGTATTTGAAGATTTTTATGGAGAACACCAAAAGGCAAAAAATTCTGTGCTTTCTTTTGTAACATCAACCAAATGAAATTCTTGAACAGTATTTTTACATAGTTTGGCAAAATGAAAACTTATGAAATTGGTTAACTAGTCAGCTTGCAATATCCACTGAAATCTTAAATCACACACATACGAGGAGATGAGATTCTCAAGACACATGCACAGCAACACTTACAAACTTCTTAACAGGTCAAAACACTCAAAACATTATTAAGGGAAGAGTGACTGAAAAATTGGTAGTCTGGACCATAGAGAAAGCATTTATGAATTTTATAGAAAAGGTTTTGCTTTTTTTTTGTAAGATGCCTTTTGAGTTAAACCTCATACCCACTCAAACTGTGACTGGACAGTACGTTTCACTTCTAGTTACTAGAAGACATTTCTTTCAAATTGGGGCAAAGTAGGAAGGAGACTAGAAGCTATTCTTAAGGTCCACCCTGCCCCCTTTAAAAGTAAAACTGATGAATTTAAGTCAAATGACAGTTTTTTAACCAAATTAAAGGAACACAGAATAGTAAAGACAAAATACTACTTTTAGTTACTTTTTCTTTGAAAAAAAAAAAAAATTAGTCCCCTTCTATTAAGAATTTCCACACAGCTTACCTAACACCTTAACAAGAACAGAGAACACAACAGGAGGAAGAGGACACAGCACCAGTTTCACACATTCACATACAAAAACAAACAGCCATCATAGATATAGTAAGACCAAGTTTCCCAACAGACAGGGACAAGACCCAACGCACAAAGGAAATATAATTATTTATTTAAACAAAAACAAGATGGAAGATCTGGTTAGGCCAGGATTGAGAAGGAAGTGCTAACTCCTTGTATTACAAGGAGGAATGGGGTTTCTTTATTAAAAAGCAAAAAAGAGTAAGCAAGCCCCCAAATGGATTTCTGATGCTGAAACTCTGTCATATGCTGCTGGTAACAGTAAATATATATATTCATATATTCATATATGTATATTAAAAAAGGAAAAATAATCTATTTATAGAACAGTCAGTAGTCAGAGACATTTAGAAAAAAGTAAAAACAGGTCCTTTTTTCTTTTTTAAAAAATGGATTTACTAAAACAACTTCATCACCCAGAGGTCCTACAATCCCACATCCTGTGATGAAGCATGGTGTCATTCAATAGCATCTGCTGTGTGCCACGGTCAGAAATGGCCAATATTGGAAATAGCAGACATTGGCATCAGGGCTGCCAGGCAAAAAGCTGTTATTTGCTGGTCTTGCTCATGGCCATGCCTGAAACCTGGTGGTAACTAATATACTTGTGAATGAAGGTTTTCCCGAAAAGCATGCATCACTGTGGCTCAGTAAAACATTAACTTGTCCTTTCTTTTGCAGAGGGCTGGATCCATGTACCTGCTCTTCTCTAAGCCAAAAAAAGGCTCCTTTGTCTTGAAATAAGAAAAGTTCTCTTCCCAGAATACAATCTAGTCAGATTTCTGAACTATAAGACATCCTCCTCCTTAGGAAGATAAGGTGATCTGCCTATCTTTTGGGGGTTTCTTCTTGGTACAAACAAGCACAAGTAGCTGAGGTCTAGGCTGCGCTATTATCCCACAACTTCTAACAAGAGTTAACTTCAGCCTGTTCTTTTCCTAGTTGTATTTTCAGGGCGTTAAATACCATGTAATAGTGGGGAAAAACTGGTGCTCTGACTCCTCTGTAAACTACCCTAACTAAGGAGATCCAAATAATCAGCACCTCCAGAAGGTGCTGTCTCTAGGTGGTAAACCTCTAATTAATATCAGCTGGCCATTAAGACACATCCCTACATGCCCTGCTGGCACACCAATGTATTAATCCCAACCAGCCACCCTAGAGCTCAAATGCCTGGCCTTAATGTAACAAACCATACTCAAAAAAGACCAACTGAAATATTGGCTGCTGTACCAAAGAAGACACCCTCTGCACAGATGTGTTGATACAGAATGGAGATCACACAGTCCATGCAAAGAGGAAGTCAGCTACAAGGACTTTCTTTGAAGGACATTTGTCTTTGGAAGCAACATTGTGAGTGGATCTAAACCACTCAATTTTATGACTAAGGTCTTAATGTGGTCCATTCTCTCCATGTCCCAAACTAACTCAGCATCTGCTAACTGGTCTCCTTAAGATCCTCCATTGGTAGTTTGTAGCTCATTATGAAGGAAGAAGCTGGTGCTTGACCTGGGCTATCTGGCCCCTGCTTCTTTGCACAGTTTATACAGATGTAATCTTCATTTTCAGCCATTTCTGGAGATACACCCACACAAACTTGATGAAACCACTCATCACAGCCACCATCACATTGTACCCAGTCTACCTGTAAGAGACAAGATTGGGAAATGTTTAGGTTACATAATCACTAAGCCTAAAATAAAAGCAAACCAAAAAGCTTTCTTGATAAATGATAGCAAAAATCAGGATGTCCAGAGATAGACAATGACTTCTTATGGGGTTCTTTTTCAAAGAAAGAAGTTGAGAAGCTAATACCCCAAAGCTATATTTTACCATGGTATGTCCACAAAATTTGGCCCCTTAGGTACTCCATTACCTCATAAATACCTGGGACTCCTTGTGAGGCAGAAACACGTTTGAGAAAAACTTGACAAAAAAGGAACTTCTAACAGAGCAGCCAAGTAGTTTTAGCTAATATTAACAATTTCTAGGCAATGCAATTATCAATCAAGAAAGGAAGAGCACAACAATGTGAAGGCAATCCTGTGTATTATTAGCTTTATTTCAAAGAGATAAGCCAAAGTACTAAGAGCATTAAATACCTTTTTAGAAAAGCAGTCACATAGGCCACTTTTAAAACTAATATTTTTTATTCTTCTCTTCTTCCGTTACAAATACAACTCCCTATAAAAAGTTAGCAAATATCAGAGGTCACAACTTACAAATTAACCAATTAAAACAGTCAAAGACACAGGTCAATAGATCACTCTGAGGTTTAAAATTCAAGTCTGGATAACTGCTAGGTCAGGGGCAGATGACAGGCAAACTTTGACCCTTCAAAGAAGACATTATAGGAGGCTAGAAAGGCACTGTCATTTCGTGACTTTAAGCCTTGGGCCTAGAGTGAAAAATAAGGTGATTTTTGTCTCTCTATTTGGAGGGTGGTTGTGGTGGTTTTACAGCTGATTTCATGGCAGATGCAGTACACACTACAAGAGTCAATCATTTCACTGGCAAGGTAGGAAGTTACTTAAAACAATGAGCTTTGCCAGGTAACAGAGCAAAGTAAGAAGTATGAAGGGATTAAGTAAGTCCCTGGTGAGAAAGAACAAAGGAAAGAAGTTTTAGCTAAATAAATGAGTTTCAAGGAAAGTGAGTGCTTTTCCAAATTAGTTTCCATGTACTATCAAAAACTATCAAAACTATGATAGTCATGTTAGTAGTTTTAAGGTTATAATAATGGGTGGGAGAAATCATTTGTCAAAATAACCTTTCTGCTTTCATTGTTCCTGTTCTAAAATTCTAGAGTTTGAGAAACTACGTTGTATTGTATAAAGAGTACTGAATTCAGTCAGAAGTTCTAAATTCTGATGTGTGTAATTTGAGGCAAGTCATTTAATCTCATTAAGGGTTAATTACTTCATCTGTAAAATGGAGATAACATTTTCTTTATAGAATTACTGAAAAGATCAAATGAAATAATGTACAGAAAGGCACCTAGTTACTGCCTAGGACACTGGAGCACCTTTTTAGTGTTGCAGTTTCATGGCTCTACTCACTATCCTAACCTTCCACAAAACTTTTGCATCTTTAAATAACTGCCTGAAGCAGCACCCCTTCTCAAAATGTGTAGATATTTTGCATCAGAATCACCTGTTTTAAGTATAGCTAAGACCCATCCCAAACCTATAGGCTCAGAGTATCTTGGGGGTATAAACCAGAAGAAAACATTTTTAATCAACCCTCAGGTAAATCTTATTCTAAATATGATCACTGGCACTTTGTGGTACTGCTCTCTGTAAATTAGAGCAATTTAACAATTCCTTCCTAAAATAATTTATTTTTTTCTGTAACTGTTTGTGTAATAGTTATCTTCTGAAGTCTGCAATAAAGAAAATAATTGATCAAAATGTGCCTATTGTGGAAAACTATATCAGAGATAGAAAAGAAAGATAATGACTTCTGTGCAACACACTAAAAATAAAGGTCCTGCAAGCAGGTGAAGGTTTATAAAGTGCTAATTCAGTAGTAGGTGAACTCAGGATAAATGTTTTGGCTATTTGGAGCTGATAAAGGGAACTGGGAAGATAAATTGTTTCTTTGAGCTGCCCAGATTTGAGATATTATCCTGTTTATGATGACACCTCTGAACACTCCACTCCAGTCCCATTCATGGTAATCCATAGGATGAGAAAGTTACCAATTTATCTGCATTTGCTGCTAAGAAAATTGGTCTCATTCTTTTAAAACCTACACCTGCCCTATACTCACTTGCTTCCAGTTTCCCAAAATTAAATTGGTGAGGAAGAAAACATTTTCCCTTTTGTGATGTTGGCTAGAGGTACATTCTCAAACTTAGCTTTTCCACTGGATTCCAAAAGAATATGTAACTTTTCTTAAGATATTCATTGGTACACAAATTCTATCCCAGGCCATGGGTTACATAACAATGTACCCTGATAATCTAGCAAGGGAAAAACATTCCTTCTCTTATTAATACCTTTTTATCATGTTCCTCTATGAACAATCAAACTCCAGTTGTTTGAAAAGGCCCACACAGGATCATAAAGCAAACTCAAGTTTGGAGCGCCAATCCAGATCCACAGAAGATTTTGGCATAGCATGACAGACCATATAGTAGCCTGAAAACTCTAGAACACAGAATCGGGCTAACTGCATATTAAGTTCTAATAGTCATTTCCCTTTTCATTACTTCTGGGAGATGTATTTATCAAATTATAAAAATAACTGTTAAAAAACTTTGTAACTATGAGCTCTTTAAATATTAACTAGTAAGAGATTTAACATTATAAAACAAACAATTTACTAGGTTTGGATTTCAGGAAATGTGTTGTTTAAAAGAGAACTATATTAATAGAGGAAATAATATAAGTTTGACATTTCATGTTTTGCTATATGGTTTATATTTACACTTAAAAATATTTGGCATATATTTTGCTCAATTCCTAAAGCATGTTACTGCAATGGAGGGGAAAGCCTGGTGATTTAGTGATATTCTTAGCTCAGTTACCCAACTGAGCTTTTGGAATTTTGGCATTCAATCTCTTTGGTAACCAAGGTTCCTTGCAAAAGTCAGATTTAAAAAATTTTTAAATTCACTTAATGAAGTACAACATAGCATATATTCAGAGTCCTTCTATCTACATTTTTTGGTGCTCTCAGCAGTAAGTGACCAGGTTCTCTCAGTCTGCTCAAGATTGATGGGTTTCTCAAGACACAGAATTTCAGTGCTAGGAGTAAGAAAGTTGTGGGCAAGTCAGAATATGATGGGAGAGACAGTTTTTTTAAAAAATCTATTCTGATATTTTCCTCTTCTCTTTCAAAAATATTTTGAAATTGAGGCTAGGTAACATTTAAGTAATCCTTCAAAGTTTTCTCAGTTTGCACATTTTGGGGAAACAGTAATAGTTATTGGTTAGCAAAATGGTAAATATATATTTACCTAAATATGAATGAACCCTAAGTTATTTTTTACTGCATGGTATTTTAAAGAAGATAAACTACCCAAAAAGCATTTGGCATTTTGTTCTGAGATGTGTGCCATATATTAATTTGGTCTTCTTAGGGAAACATTATACTTCAAATTGAGAAAGTTATAAAATTCAATATAAAGCTTATAAAGAAATATACCTTTTATGTAGGGACACTGGTGTCAGGAACAAACCTGAAGAACCACAAAAATTGCAAAATAGTAATGATGGGCAAAATGTTTAAAATCTGAAATAATTTTTTTAAAATTAAATACATTACAGAAATACAATATTTACTAAGTTTCTTTTATGTAAGCTAATGACAGCTTAAGGCACACACTCATCACCTTTGTATGTGTTTTAATAGTTTAAAGCAGACATTTTCTCTGAATGTTAAATCTCTTTTTGTCCCATCACAATGTAGATAACTTTCGAAATTTCTTTCAAAAATAACCTATACTGGTAGGAGCAAATCTCAGGGCTCATTTAATAATGATCACACTTTAACACTTACATTGTACACTTGGTTAACAAGTGCTTTCATAGAGATGATCTTACCTATTTTCATAGCCCTGAGACTAAGCAAGTTAATTTTAAGATTTTATAACAGAGAAAAAAAACTATGTGTAGTGTTTATATGCCACAGGAAGATAAAGGAAGAAAAAAAGAAGGTAATAGGATCATATCAGATATAAAAACTATAAGGATAATAGGCAAGCTTGAAAAAGAAACGTATTTTGCTGACAGTTCCAAAACTGCCATAAAATTAGTTAAAGGAGAAAGAGAGAAGGTTCTGCCAACACTGAGCTGCTAATACCCAAAGAGAAACAGTTAACCTTTCATCAGCCTCTTTAATAACAAACTCAGATGAGAATAAATTCAAAATCAAAAATAAAAACACACACATACATCTACTAAAATGTTTTAAAATGTTTACAGTATATAAAAATGTTTATGAAATTAATAAAGATACCAAAGTGAATAGACAGTATGACATGATATAAAATAAATCATATAAAAAAAGGATTGGAAGTAGACACACAAATGTATTTATAGCTATGTCCTTGGAAGGTCAGACTATGGGATATATATTTTACTATATATTCATTTGCCAAAAATGAGTGGAAAAACTTTAGTAAGTATAATGTAAATATAAGTGCCATGAAGTTTTAGAATGTGATTTTGTGTTTACATGTCAATTAATGGTGGGCTGAGGCTATTTGTGGAGAGAACCTGGTCTGTGGGGCCAGGTAACCAGGGTTCTACTTTTGCTCTTGCCACTAATAGGATCTGTGACTTTGGTCACATCATTTTTCTTCACTGACTCCTGGTTTCATATTTTACAAAATGAAACCCCCTGGAAGATGTGACCTTTTCAAGCTCTATCAATATTTGATAGAGGGAACTGAGGAAATAATGATGCAGTTGTATTTATTCTGTTCATTATTCAAACTGAGAAGCTATTAAAATTCTAAATACCAAATCATATAATAAGCATAATAAAATTAAAACTATGAACTTACTAATAATCTTGATAGGAACCATAATAGATACCTCCAGTGACCTTATAAACTGAGATTTTTCATAAAGTCCATTCATCTTTCTGAGAATACTAATATTACCTAAAGGATGGCCACTATACTTAAAACTAAGGACTAACATTTTTAAACATTACCTTTAAAGGTCTCAATTATTTTTTTACAAGGGATTACAAAACATCATATTCCACTTAGGAGAGTGCACATAGGCCTGAGTGTAGATAAGACACCCCAGACCAAAAAGGGAAGACTTAACCCCTTAGTTTTAGGTTATTAAAACAAATTTTAATGCAATTTGCCAGAGCTCTCAGAATATGGGCCAAGCATATTTTCAGGCCACTGTGGCTAACTAACAAAGTATTTAGTTCTCTGAGTCACCCCATAGGGAAGGCTAAGACTATTTTGAAATTTTTTATGCCAACTGCATATGAAACACACTGTTGCCCCAGGTTATCACATAGCTCCCCTCTGCTCTTGCCTCATTATTATGTTCACACAATATATGAATTTTAAAATACAACATTTCTTCTACTAAGCACACTGACCTAAGAGCCTCATAATTCAAAAACAGTTTATAGGAACTGTAGAGAACATGTTGGAAGCACAAACCCTGGGATCAAAAACAAACTACCATGATGTTAAACATATGTCTGTACACCTGCTGCTCCTTCTCCTCTCTCACACTTGCACTACATCTCTTTAGAACTCACCTTGTCTTTGCAGGGCCGTTGGCAGTTTTGTGCTGCACACACAGCATTCTCATCATCAGATTCCTCTGCTCCTGACCAGTCATACTTTGAAGGAATGTCCAGTACCTTTTTCTCTCTCTTCTTCTCAGTGTTCTCTTTCACAAGATCAACTTTGGCTGCAGCAGCCTTCTCCTTCTTTTTCTTTCTCTCTTCTTCTTTTGCTAGTTTCTTTGCCAGTTTGTTCAGCTCCTTTGATTTTTCTGCACTTAATTTTAATTTCTTCTTTTTAGGTTTATCCATTTTCTTTAACTCTTTGGACTTCTGTTTTCCTTCTCCAAAGAGCTGTTCTACTTTTTCTAGCTTCCGTTTCCGTTTCTTCTCTGAAGAGTCCTTTCCTTTTATTTTTAATGGTTTTTCTTCCATGCTGTCATCCTTCAAAAATATAAAATCAGAAAAAATTTTCAATTAAGACATTTAAAAACAGTTTTGTTCTTGTATGTGAGTTATCTTGAAGAGTCAAACACATAAACACAAATTATAACAGTGCTTACTGGGGGAAGAAGAAGTAAGGTTTATTGCTTAATGGGTACAGAGTTTTTATTTGGGATGCTTAAAAATTTCTGCATAGATAATGGTGATCATTGCGTAACACTATGAATATAATTAATACAACTGAATTGTATACTTAAAAAGGATTAAAATAGTAAATTTTGTGTTGTATACACTAACCATAATAAATATTCTAAAGGTATTTAAAAGACATTTTAAGAAGGCAAGTATAATATTCAGTGAAGAAAATCAATAGCAGAAAATAATGGCAAGCCCTAAATAAAATATCTCACTTATTTTTAGCTTGTTAGGGGAAAAAAAGAGCAAAAAGTTTCATTGTTAGCATATATTAATATAATCTGTAGCATCTCTGTTTTAGAGGAAAACACACACAGAAAACTAAATGTAGTTAATATACATTAAATTATGTAATAATATTTTGGTGTCCATTTACCACTACTATAGTTTTTTAATTTTTTTTAAAGATTTTATTTATTTATTTTTAGAGAGAGGGGAAAGGAATGAGAAAGAGAAGGAGAAAAACATTAATGTGCATTTGCCTCTTGCGCACCCCCCACAGGAGACCTGGCTCACAACCTAGGCATGTGCCCTGACCAGGAATTGAACCAGTGACCCTTTGGTTCACAGGCCGGCGCTCAATCCATTGAGCCACACCAGCCAGGACTCATTTACCACTACTATCGTTCTTTATTAACTCAATAAATTCTTGGAGGTTTGTAAGTTAGTAAAAATCTTATCAAAACATATAAAATTGTATCATGATCACATTAGAAAGGGTATGTAGTGACTTTGGCAAGAGCTATAAAATAGTTGACGTGACAAGGCAAAAAAATTATCATTTTTCATTTCAACTTTCTAATACTGTTATTTTGTGCCAATGTAATAAATATTAAAGTTTTAATAGTAAAGGTATGTCTAGGAACAGAAAAATCAAGGGGAAAAGTAGAAGAAAAACTGAAAATATAAGTTTGATAATTACTTAGGAGATAACACTTGAGAATTTTTCCAGATTTGAGACTGAAAAATCTTTGACAGGAAACTAAAAATCTGCAGACTCCCAAAAAACAATGAATTATAAATGTCTAACTTTATTGCATCTTGAACAGGATATTTAACTTCTGAATACTTTGCTTCCTTATATGTAAAACAAGAGAAAGAGGATCAGATGAGATCATGAATGTGGAGATAATGCTCTGTGGATTAGAAAACATTATTTATACTAGGCTACACCTTGGATTTGACTTTCAAACCAAAAACAAATTAAACTATAGTATGCTAAGCGTATCTGTATCAACTATTGGTGACATTGTACCATTCCATTACACAGAAATAAATAATGAAAAGAATACTAGGAATCGAATGCCACAGTTAGAAACCAGGTCTCACTGTTTTTACTACATGTGTGATCTTAGGCAAGTTTCTACCTCTTTCATCTTTAATTTCTTCACATGCAGAAAGGCTAAAAATACTTGCCTTGTCTAACCTTTTCCCTCTCCCCTTCAGGATTATAGTGAGGATCAAATGAGATAAAAAATATAAACACTGTATATATTATAAACTGCTATGCAGGTATAACAGAATATGGACTCTCCCTACCCACTTCTGTATAACTGCTTCCTTAGGAAGCTTGATTTTGTAAAAAAAAAAAAAAAAAAAGAAAAGAAAAAAGAAAAGAAAGAAAATAGTAACTTTTTATCCTTAAATAGTTTTTTTTTTTTGTTTTTCAATTACAGTTGATGTACAATATTTTATGTTTCAGGTGTACAATCCAGTAATTAGACATTTATATAACTTACCCCAGAAAATCTAGCATCCAGCAGAGACCACACACAATTATTAGATTACTATGTTCCCTATGCTGTTAATTTACATCCCCATGACTTTTATATAACTACCAATCTACACTTCTTAATCCCTTCCCCTTTTTCACCCATCCCAACCCTCCTCCCACCTGACAACCATCAAAATGTTCTCTGTATCTATGAGTCTGTTTCTATTCTGCTTATTCATTTATTTTTAGGTTCAACTGCTGATAGATACGTGTTTACTCCCATTTTATTTTTCATATTTTTTAACTGTTTTTTATTTTTCTAGAAAAAGATCTTTTAACATTTTAAGTAATACTGGCTTAGTGGTGATGAATTCCTTTAGGTTTTTGGGTTTTTTTCCTTGTTTGGGAAGCTCTTTATTATGTCCTTCAGTTCTAAATACTAGTTTTGCTGGGTAATCTTGATTGTGGGCCTTTGCTTTTCATCTATTTGAATATCTTGTGCCAATCCCACCTGACCTGCAAAGTTTCTGTTGAGAAACCAATTGAGAGTCTCATGGAAGCTCCCTTGTAGGTATCTGACTGCTTTTCTCTTGCTGCTTTTAAGATTCTCTTTGTCTTTAGCCTTTGACATTTTAATTATGATGTGTCTTGGTATGGGCCTCTTTGGGTTCATCTTGTTTGGGCCTCTGTGCACTTCCTGGACTTGCATGACTATTGTCTTCACCAGGTTAGGGAAGTTTTCTGTCATTATTTTCAAATAGGTTTTCAGTTCCTTGCTTTCTTTCTTCTCCTTCTGGCCCCCCATGATGTGGATGTCGGTATGCCTCAAGTTGTTCCAGAGGCTCCTTATATTATCCTCTTTTTTCTTTTGCTGTTCTGACTGGGTGTGTTTTGCTTCCTCATATTCCAAATGACTGATTTGATTCTTGGTTTCATCTACTCTACTGCTGATTCCCTGTAAATTATTCTTCATTTCAGTTACTGTATCCTTCCATTTACGACTGGTTCTTTCTTATGGTTTGTGTCCTTTTTATGCTGTTAAAGTTCTCACTAACTTCATTCACTCTTCTCCTAAGTTCATTGAGCATCTTTATAACCAGTGTTATATGAACTTTGCAGCTAGTATATAGTCTTTCTCCATTTTGTTTAGTTCTTTTTCTGGAGTTTTATTCTGTTCTTTCATTTGTGACATGTTTCTTTGTCCTTACTTTGGCTGCTTCCCTGTGTTTGTTTCTATGTATTAGGTAGAGCTTCTATGTCTCCTAGTCCTGGTAGAATGACCTTATGTTGTAGATAACCTTATGCAGTACATGTCCTCTAGGGCCCAGTGGTGTAGCCTCCCTAGTCACCTGAGCTGGGTTTTCCATAGGCACTCCCCATATGGACTGTGTGCACCCTCCTACTGTATTGTCTTGATTGTTGTTAATGTGTCAATGGAAGAGACTTTTCTCCAGGCCAGTTGGCTTTGAGGACTTTCTGCAACCACCATGGAGGACATGCTATGCAGGGGCCAACCCAATGGAGCAGGACTCACTTCAGCAGAGCTCTGCTGCCTGATGAGTCCACCTCTTGAGTATGACACTTGTGGAGGTGGTTGGCTGGTACTTTGGCAAGGTCTGAAGCTGCCCACCAGGTCCACCAGCTTTGGAGCCTTCCACCAGGTGCAGGCCAAGGTCAGCAGTTGCCTGTGCCCTGCCAGGGCCACTTGGCATGAGCTACAAAGCAAGCTGCAGACAGTTACTACTTGTGCTAAGCCTGGGGCCATTTACCAAGAGGTATGGGGCACACCAAGGCCAGATGCTTCTTATTTGAGAGATTTTAGGAAAGCTGGCAGCATAAGCCAAGACTTGGTAAGTTTCTTTTTTTAACCACTATATTTTTTCCCTGCCTAACTTCTGGGCCTCTGAATAATGGGAATCTGGGATAAGGAAACTGTTCTATATCAATGATTTTCAATATCCCCTTTTCTTTTTAGCAGAAATGACCTGTTTTTTCCCCTAAATTTTATATCACATAAAAATTCTTTAAAGAAAACTATAAAACAGAATGACTTGGCTTAATCAGAAAGTAGGACAGCCAGAATACTACCCACTCAGCCATCTCTCCTTGGCAGCATTTATGGGACCTCCAAGGAACTTGGGCATTCTAAGGAGGTTTACAGCCACTTGTTTAAGCTTTAAATCCATACCTCCATGATATGCAGGAATCTGTCTTCAGAGGGTGGGTGTGTGGCCTGCAAAATCCGCCATATATGTTGAGTCTCATCTAGTGATACTTCTAGGAGATCTCCAACCATCATAAGCTCTTCCAGTTGGGCTTTAGCTCCAGGTGACAACTCCAACACTGGAGGTTCCAAACTTCGGGGTACCAAAGGGCTCTTCCGAGGCTGTTTCCTTGGGGTGCTTGAACCTTTCCAAAACAACATTAAGACAAAACAAAACTGAAAACTATGGAAAAAATGTAAAGTTTCAAAAGTAAATATTTTAGAAAAATGGTTCTTCCTCCCCCAATACTTTGGACATCTGGATTGACAGCATCAATATGAAAGTGAAAATGAAACTAAAAACATATTTAGAGCAAAAAGATCTAGAATTCTAATGTCCAGTCTAAAAAATTGGTTTAAAGTAAAAAACTGGTTCCTTATTATTTCTTTATCCTGTGACTGGAGGGAAAGGGGAACAGAAGAGAATCTCTTAACCCATGGTCTCTCCCTTTTAGAGAATACCAATAGATTAAACGTACACCTACCCTATATAAATAAGCAGTTATTTTTCTAATGAACAGGCAACACAATTAACCCTAGATCAGGTGGGTTTAAATCACACATGTCAAGGTCTACATATAGACAGAATACTGCATGTTCACTTAAATGCAGATTTTTAAAATCCACATATAAGTGAACCCACCATGCAGTTCAAATCTGCCTCATTCAAGGGTCAACTGTACTTTTTTAAATATATTTTATTATGTTATTACAGTTGTCCCATTTTCCCCCTCACACCCTCTCCCACCCACATTCCCCCACTTTAGTTCATGTCCGTGTGTCATACTTATAAGTTCTTTAGCTTCTACATTTCCCATGCTATTCTTGCCCTCCCCATGTCTATTTTTTATCTACCATCTGTGCTACTTATTCTCTGTACCTTTTCCCCCCTCTCCTCTTCCCACTTCCCTGTTGCTAACCCTCCATGTGATCTCCATTTCTGTGGCTCTGTTCCTGTTCTAGTCATTTGCTTAGTTTGTTTTTGTTTTAGGTGTGGTTGTTAATAATTGTGAGTTTGCTGT
>CM052539.1:81336404-81346495 GCA_028533065.1 Trachops cirrhosus
AGTAAAATGACAGCAAACTCACAATTATTAACAACTGCACCTAAAACAAAAACAAGAAGAAACTAAGCAAACAACTAGAAACAGGAAAGGAACCACAGAAATGGAGATCACATGGAGGGTTAGCAACAGGGGAGTGGGAGGAGGAGAGACAGGGGAAAGGTATGAAGAATAAGTAGCATAGATGATAGGTAGAAAATAGACAGGGGGAGGGCAAGAATAGTATGGGAAATGTAGAAGCTAAAGAACTTATGACACATGGACATGAATTAAAGGGGGGGAATGTGGGTGGGAGAGGGTGTTCAGGGTGGAGGGGAATGAAGGGGGGGTAATGGGACAACTGTAATAGCATAATCAATAAAATACATTAAAAAAAGTGGGGACTAGGTGGAGCTTCCCTTCCATTTAAAGGAGCCACACCCATTAAAAAAAACAATTAAATCTAAAAAACAAGTTAAGCTAACAGGCAGAACAGAAACAGAATCATAGATGTAGAAATCATTTGGAGGGGGAAAGAGGAGAATGGGGGAAAAGGTACATGGAATAAATACAAACTGGTAGGTACAGACAGGTAGAGTAGCCAAAGAACTTTATACGCATGACCCAGGGACATGGACTGGGGTGGGGGAGGAACTGCTGGAGGGAATGGGGGTACTGGGTGCAATAGGGCAAAGTGGGAAAAATTGGGGCAACATATTAGGATCATCACGAGAATGTATTCAACAAAAGAAAGATGTGTTTTATATATAGATCTATCACTCCATTTTATCTAGTACTAGGTCAAACTAAAGTCTAAGACAAAATCTACTCTATTTCCACTAAAGCTCAAGCCACCCAAGTATTAATAAGGGTGAGAAGAAAAAAATAAAAAAAATTTAAATGCTTAACTTGCCTCTCTCTAAAAGAAGCAATTACTGGGATACAGAAAAAGAACTTCCTGGGAAATAATAACTACTACTGTTTTAAACCCTCCCTTCTAATGTATAATTCTGCACATATATGCATTTGTAAAATATAAACTATAATATGAATAAACAGTTTCAGTCAAGGTAAACAATATTCCTTGAAAAGAAATAATCATATGAATATCTGGAAGAAGGTTATCCCAGACACAATCACAAAATATCTATGAAGGACTGCTTCATTAAGTATATATTTTCTTAAGTAGTAATTTTCTTTTCTTTTTTTAATCCTTACCAGAGGGTATGCTGATTTTAGATAGAGGGGGAGGGAGGAAGAGAGAAAGGGAGAGATACATCCATGTGAGAGAAACATCGATCGGTTGCCTCCTGTGTGCCCCCGACAGGGACTGAACCCACAACCCAGGCATGTACCCTGACCAGGAATCAAACCTGTGACCTTTAATTTTACGGGAGGATGTTCTAACCAACTGAGCCACACACCCACCAAGGCAGTAATGATTTTCTTGAATTGCTGCTCAGAGTATTTTAATTCTGTTCATAGAATATTACATGCAAAATGAAGTACACAATGCAAAGCAAAAACCATCTGTTTTAAACATGTAAATGTTAGGATAATTTCAAGATCAAATGACTGATTTTATTTTTCTATATAATTACATAGTCTTCTTCCTAAACCACTAGGGGGCTCTCCCTGTAGTAAAGATATTAAATTCAGACTATCTTAAGGATGATTCATGGTCACAATCGGGGACACTATACAAAGGGAAAATTGCCAAGCCAACTGCAATAAATTTGCAAATAACATTTTCATCACAGTAAGTGCTTGCCTGCTCTATGGGAAAATACTCAACAGTGTTATTTTTTAAATGCAAAGATATCTGTAGCAAGGTAACTTTTATATTGAATTAACTTAAGCCTTATACCATTCTTCCACTCGTCTAAGCTGTCAACACACTGCTAACACTATAAAATCCATACTTTTATGCTTCTACCCTGCCAATACCCCTGACCAAAGAAGAAACACAGGGTGAGACTCCCATATAAATTTTACAAAAAAGGACTACTCCACACAACCATACCAAAACACAGTTTTGATCCCTAACCCTGAAACCATGTAATATTTGTGGTTTTGTTTTTATAAGTTACCAATCTGCTTCCAAGCAAAGCCCATCCTGTTTAACAATTCTATAGTAGTTGTTGATTATTAATTGTGCTTGAAAGATAATCCAAATATCGGAGGCCTCTAAGCTATGGCAAACAGGCAATTCTAGCATTAGCTAAATAATTTATATGGGGCATGGGCTGCATGTCCTTTCAGCTGCTCCTAGTTAACCTATACAACAAAGATGGTCATTAACTTTGGGGTAACAAGGTGCATAGAACATTATTTTAACAGAAAAATTCAAGTTTCAACTTTTCTCAAGTCTTTATTTCATGTGACTTAAAAATTCCTTCATTAAAACATCCCCTAGGTCCATCTGTATCTTGAGAAAAATATATTTTCTGGCAGATAATTTACAAGCATCTATGATGGTTGGTTTTAATTTCATATCTTGGGAATTTAATGCTGATGACATTCATGCTCTAAGAATGACCTTACCTATCTGATCTGTATGCTGAAAAGACAAAGAAAAGAAAGTTAAGGGGCATGGAAAAGATCGCACCCTTGTTTTTTCATATGTAAGAGCACAAACTCCCTGGTTACAGGAACAGATTCTAAATAGATCAACAAATAATAACATTACTAGGTAAAAGACAAGGACTTGGGCCTGACATGAAATAACAATAAAAGGCCAGTAAGCCCTGGCTGGGTGGCTCAATTAGCTGGAGCATCATCCCATGCACCATAAGGCTATGGGTTTAGTTCCCAGTCAGGGCACATATCTAGGCTGAGGGTTTGCCCTGAACAGGGTACATATGGAAGGCAACCGATCACCAATGTTTCTCTCTCACATCAATGTTTCTCTCTTTCCCTTCCTCCCTCTGAAGTCAGTGAACATATCCTCGGGTGAGGATTTGAAAAAGGCCAATAAAATCCAACATAAAACACACTTGCCAAATTTTTCTCTTCATCACCAGCGTGGTGTCATTATCAAAATAATCATATTGAGGGCAAATAATACATTCTAACTGCAACTTCAAACTATAGGCCCAAGTGTAAACCATCTCTGACTACAACATTGATCTAGCACCAAAGAGATGAGAGACCAAAGCAAAGGACTCAAAGTACAGCTACAATAGAATTCTTAAAATAAAACTATATAGATGTTAACAACTCAAAGAAAAAATAATGAAATCAGCCATCTAAGCTTTCAGTAACTAAATGCATAATTTTGCTACTCCCCCTAAGCTATAAAGACTTACAAGGTGATAAAAATAAATAGTTTAAAAATTCCTCCCTTTAAAAAATTGTTATTTCATTAATCTATATTTTTTGGAGCTTTGACAAAACACTATCACCATAAACTATAGGTAAATACATTATTAGCTTTCTCTTCTACTCTCAGGCCTCAAACATTAAATAACTTTTTAAACAAACCCAGTGATCAGATATGTGACCACACACCTGGCCATGTAATTACCTTCATGTCATAGCCATATGTCTCCCGAATGTCTTCATCAGAATCTGTTTCTTCATCATCATAATCCATTGTTTGTCGAGGGGAAGAAGATACGCTGCTTACCATCCGGTTAAAAGCAGACTGCTGGAAACTAGGTAAGTGTCCCTAAACAACATTTCCAGGATGAACAGAGAGACACACTAAATAAACATGGATACTATGTGATTGTGACTACCAAAGTGTAATGAACTTGCAAAGTGGCTAACAGAGTTCACCAGTTGGTATAGATCGAATTTTTGCCTATGATACCAAGGTCTACCTGAATGATATATCCAGATAATTTTTAACTAAAATGAGCTAGGTATATATCCAAAGAAAATCCTATGGGTGTATGTAGAATGAAGGTGTTATGAATAATATAGTTGCTGGAGCTTACTGTTGTCTTCCTAGTCAACTGCTATGATAGATTTGATTTACTATTTATACACTGACAATTATCTCATGAAATGTAAAAAGAAAGAAAAGGCTAAACTTACCTGTAAGTCTGGATTGGCAGCTGCTTTTTGGAGTTCTGCACTGATGATCTTTTCAGTTTTTTCTCGAGCTGCCTGCTCTACCATACGCTGGCTCAACACAGACAGTTTGGCCAAGGCAGAAGACAGTTCATCTGTGGCTAGGGCCTGCCGTGCTCTATCCTGCCAACTCATAGCACGTTCTGTCAAACACTGTAGGGCCTCTCCTTCAGGCAACCGTACAGGCAACTTCTGAAGGGATACTAGGAGTGATAGAATAGTCTCTAGTCTTGGCCTTCGAGATCGCATACAAAGAGGGCAAAGAAATTTTACTTCTTTAGCCTGCCAGCTACACCCTTTTTTCTGGGAACATGACTTAGGCAGGGGAACACAGCTATTATGGAACCAGTCTTTGCAGAGCTCACACTGCAGCATAAACCCACTAGCTGTCTTGCGGCAAACGCAAAATTTCACTTCTTCTATGCGGTCCACCATTGTCATCTTAGCTAGGTTGGCTGCTCTGAGGGAATGCATGGCTTCAATCTCTTTTTGCTCCCGTTCTTTGAAAACTGCCACCTGTACACAACAAACATTTAATAGAAAGGAGTCACTGAAAAATATTCCAAAAGTATCAAATCCTCAAGGCTAAGGGATCACCTACAAGTTGTGACCTCATTATGACAAAACATTTTCCTTTCAAAAAAATCAGTTGTCAATCATTTCCTAAAATGTGGGGAATTATTTTATTTCCATAAAATAATATGCCTTGAAATCAAGCACCCTGAATATGAAACCTGGCTCTTGTACTTACGTATTGTTGATCTGGTGCACAAGTTTTCTGAATCTCAGTTTTCTAGAAAATGAGGATACCACCAACCTCATTTTGTTGTTTTAAGGATTAAATAAGATAACACATCAAAATGCCTACCTTGGTGTTTGGCACAAGGTAAACCCTCAATAAATACTAGTTCCCCATCCCCTTGCAATTCATTCCTTAGGAAGAAGTTCCATACAAATCAATTTTTATTTCTTTTTAGAAGGCCTCTCCAACTTATGTAGAAGTAGAATAGCACAGCCTAATGGCCAATTATAACAAGACTTTACATAGCTCATTTCAAAAAAGTAAATAGAAGTAAATAAAACTTAATTATCATGAATACTGACAGTAGATTTTTAAAAATCTTTCATACCTTTGAAACAATTTTGATACCTTTTCCACTTGCCTGGCAAGACTGACCTGTTAGGCAGGTTCCTTAATAAGAAATCATTTCCACTAGCCTCAAAACAGGATCATTTGCTAACAATATTGTAACAAAATTGTAAAACCTAGTACCAAGTACCTGAAATACTGGGGGAAACACTTTGTCTAACCACTATGCTCTACAGCTGAAACTAATATAAAATAATGTTGAATTCAAACTGTAATTGAAAAATAAAATTTAAAAAACCCTAACAACAAAAAAACAGAAATCATTTGTAGGCAGAAACAGCCATACGAAATCCTTACTATATTACATATTGAAACAGCCATTTGAACCTCCTTACTATTACATATTACATAATAAACTCATTTTTATTTTCTATTTCCTCAGGCTCCTAGTGTTCTTAACACATTGCTCCTTCTTTGCAAAAAAATAATAATTCTAATTGGCTACAAATATTTTATGGAGCACTCATTATACTACTGAATGCTACTAAGTGAAGGGAGATATTTTAAACAGCGGCTGTTATCAATTAACTGATATAGTTCCTATGAAAAGCACATTAATATTAAGTGTCCCAAAATATTATTAAATTCTAACCCAGTAATCCCATTCCTAAGAGTCAAGTGAAGGAAAATAACTTGAAAAAGGAAAAGGCTACACAAAGAAGTTCACTTTATTAGTATCCATAATAGTGAACACTTAATAACCAAATGTTCAATATCAGAAAAATGTTCAGCAAATTATTGACAATTTGACAGAATATTAGACCACTATTAAAACAACAAGAAACAGATAAATGGAAAAGAATTCTAGGAAGAGAACAGAATAAACTTTTATGTATACTTTAGTTATAAGTATTTTTAAAATATGTGAAATATATATAACCATAAAGCCAAAAAAAGTATATAGAAATTTTAAAAGTTAAGAACACAAGAACAGTGAATGTGCTACTACCATCACAGAACTTTGTATTCTCAATGCAAAGTTAAGATGCATATCATGGCTTCTTACCACCATGGCTGTATCTCTGGTTTCCTCCAATCCTTCCTCCAGGTCAGTCAGAGGCTCAAGGTCCAGATCCTTTTCTTTTTCTTTTTCCATTAGTTCTTTTACTTTTTTCCTTCTGTTTTTACCACTCCCATATATACCAATGTCAGTTCGGGGACTCAGCACCTACAGAAACAAAACCAAACATTGAGCTCTGGTTTAAAAAAAAAAATCTTAGAATTAAAAATACTAAAAGGAAGCATTTACTGACTGCTCACCAAGTTCTAGGCACTGTCTTAAGGACTGTACACACATTATCTAATTCAATTTTCATAACAACTCTCTGAAATAGACAGTATCATCTGTATTTTACAAACAAGGGAAACTGAGGCTCAGAAAGGAAACAACCTGACCAAGGACACAGGGTTAGTAATTAGGAAGCCAATCTTCAAACATAAAACTAACTTACTATGTTTAAATGCTCAAGATGAGTAGGGTAATGCATATTTAAATTTATGCTACTGAGAAATAAGCTCTTTAGCAATGGAGTCTATTAACAAGAGAGACAAAATCCAGACTGACTGCTTTTTCTGAACACAGCACAGCATGAACCAGAAATAAGTCTGCCATAGGTTTCAAATTTCTGGTCAGCATTTAAAATTTTAGTTATTTATTTTTCAAGAGAGGGAAAGGAAGAGAGAATGAGAGGGATAGAAACGTCAGTGTGAGAAACATCCATTGGTCGCCTCTTGTACACACCTCCAGCAAGGACCACACCCACAACCCACGCATGTGCCCTGACCAAAAATCAAGCCAGTGACCTTTAGCTTTGTGGGATGATGCCCAACTGAGCCACACCAGTAAGAGCTCTGGTCAACATTTGATATTACCTAACAGGAATCTCTTGTACAACCATAACAAGATAAAATGAAAATAATCCTCACCAATAATACTACCTATAGGTGCTAAATAATTAACTTCTGATGAAGGTGTTAAAGTATATATACATAAAGTAAACTACTCTTTACCTGTAACAATGTATGGCTAGAATTCTTTTTAAGAAAGGTCCGCCCGGTCCGTTCTCTCCATGCCCGTGCAGCCGCTACTTGTGATTCTACTTGGGGCAATGCATCAAGACGCACAGGAATAGGGCGCCCTTTAGCAGATAGGCTCTCCAGCTGCTCCAAGTAAGCGTAGTTGCTGCCACTCTGAAAAACAAAAGTATATTCTCACACAATTTGCATTCACTTATAAAATGTAGCAATATACTGTTAAAGACCTTACAAAGAGTTTGGAGTGATTTTTGTATTAAATATTATTCTTTAAACCTCATTATATCTTTTGAATTAACAGAGCTACCAATGTTCTCTTTAAAAAGTTTGTGAAAGGCCTTGTCCAGGTAGCTCAGTTGGTCAAAGTGTCATCCTGATATGTCAAGGTTACAGGTTCAATCCTCCATCAGGGCACATACAAAAAATCAGCCAATGAATGCACACATAGGTGGAATAACAAATCACTGTTTCTCTTTCTCTCTCCCTCCCCTCCTCTCTCTCTAAAAATAAAATCAATAAACTGTATCTTTTAAAAAAGTGTGCAAATACAATATACAGATGTACTGAATTGTATACACCTGAAAATAATGTATTAACCAATGTCACCTCAATACATTTTAAAAGTCTGTGTACATTCATGTTGTCAAAGATTTTAATTTTATTGATTAATGAGGGAACCAGTAAGATGTAAAAACCAGTTCAAAGGACAAAGTACAGAACAGGCATATATATGCCTAGAAATGAAGAAACAAATTTGCTAATGGATGGAAACAGGTATTTAATATCATACAGGACAATGGACAATGTAAAGAATAGGCATATAACTTCCAGTAAAGATGGAGGTACAGGCAAGATGTACTTCACCTCCTTGCACAATCATATGAAGGATTACAACTAACTTCAAAACAAACAAAAAACCCAGAACTGCCAGAAAATTGAATTATATGACAGTCCGACAACCAAAGATTTAAAGACATATTCACCTAGATGGGTAGGAGGGACACAGCCAGGGAGCCAGGTGCAGAGGATGCAGTGTGGCAGTGGTGAGGTGGGGGAGACCACGCAGAATGGGCCATCCCACAGAATACCTGAGGAGCAAACCCTCAGGCCAGACTGCGCTGCTCAGGGTTCCAGCAACAGGAAAATAAAGCCTCATAACTGCTGGCTATAAAAACCAGGAGGGGTTGGGACAGCAGAAGAAAACTGCTGGTCTCTCAGAAGAGTCCATTTGAAGGGCCCACAGGGTCCTAGAACATATGCAAACCCACCCCCTCTAGCAATCACCACCAGGGCAACAGTTGTGTAAGTGACTGGAAGCAGGGTGAGTGCCAAATAAGTCTCCTGCAGTCAAGCAGTGGCACTGGCCCTTCTCTGACCCACACCCCCACATACAGAGCCACAAAGCAGTGAAGCGGGCTGCCCCACCCTGGCATTTACCTAAGGCTCTACCCCACACAACATAATATAGGTGCACCAAGACAGGGAGTCAAAGCAGATATACCTAATACACAGGAACAAACACACGAAGGCTGCCAAATTGAGGAGAAAAAGAAATATGACTCAAATGAAAGAACAGAACAAAACCCCAGTAAAAGAACTAAGCGAAACAGAGACAGCAACCTATTAGGCAGAGTTTAAAATACTGGTGATAAGGATGCTTAGAGATCTCATTGAGTATGACAAAAGCATAAAGGAAGAAATGAAGACTGTGCCAAGTGAAATAAAGAAAAATCCACAGGGACTTCCGGCCAAGATGGAGGCATAGGTGGATGCACTGTGCCTCCTCGCGCAACCAAGATAGGGACAACAACAATACAGAAACAAAATAACAACCAGAACTGACAAAATTGAAGTGTATGGAAGTTGGACACCCAGGGATTTAAAAATAGACACATTCATCCAGACTGGTAGGAGGGGTGGAGTCAGGCCCGGAGAGGGACATGGAGCAGAGAGCTGAGCAACCAGGGCGGTGCGCAAGTCCACAGCAGGCAGACCCTGGGCACACAAGCGGCAGTGGCTGGTGGGCCACGGCCAGGGGGTGGCGACCGGCAGACCCAGCGAGGCGGCCATTGTGAAGCAAGGCACTGCATGCAACTCAGGGTCCCAGCACCGGGAAATGGAGCTTTCGGTCACTGACTGAGAAGGAAGGTCCCGCGGGGTGCACAGGCCCACCCACACTGGAACTGGTGCCAGAGGGGCCCAGTTCGCTTGCGAAAAGCGGCAGAAGGGTCTAAGGTCCTACAGAGAGTAGAGCAAGCACCATTGTTCCTTCTTGGACCCCGCCCCCACATACAGCAACACAACCCAGCCAACTGGGGTACCCCACCCTGGGGAACTCCTAAGACCCCGCCCCTCACTGCAGGAGCTTGACAAGACCAAAAAAAAAAACAAAACAAAAAACAGCAAAAGGATGGCTGAAACGGAAGAATGGAAAGCCCCAGAACCCATCCTTTTACATGACCAAGAGATAGCCAACCTATCAGATGTGCAGTTCAAAGCACTGGTGATCAGGATGCTCACAGAATTGGTTGATTTTGGTCGCGAATTAGATGAAAAAATGCAGACTACAATAAGTTTAATGAAGAAAGATGCACAGGGAACCAATAGTGATGGAATGAAAGATGGGTCTCACATCATTGGAGTGGACCAGAAGGAATAAAAAAATATACAACTAGAATAGAATGAAGAAATAAGAATTAAAAAAAATGAGAGGCTTTGGAACCTCTGGGACATCTTTAAACGTTCCAACCTCCGAATTATAGGGGTACCAGAAGGAGAAGAGGAAGAACAACAAGTAGAAAAGATATTTGAACAAATAATGAAGGAGAACTTCCCCAATCTGGCAAAGGAAATA
>CM052539.1:81346595-81368562 GCA_028533065.1 Trachops cirrhosus
ACTGTCAGCTGATTTCTCAAAAGAGATCTTACAGGCAAGAAGGGGCTGGAAAGAAGTATTCCAAGGCATGAAAGACAAGGACCTACATCCCAGATTGCTCTATCCAGCAAAGCTTTCATTTAGAATGGAAGGGCAGATCAAGTGTTTCGCAGATAAGGTCAAGTTCAAGGAGTTCATCATCACCAAGCCCTTATTATATGAAATGTTAGAGGGACTTATCTAAGAAAAAGAAGATAAAAACATGTATAGTAAAATGACAGCAAACTCACAATTATTAACAACCGCACCTAAAACAAAAACAAGAAGAAACTAAGCAAACAACTAGAACAGGAACGGAACCACAGAAATGGAGATCACATGGAGAGTTAGCAACAGGGGAGTTGGAGGAGGTGAGAGGGTGGGAAAGGTATGAAGAATAAGTAGCATGGATGGTAGATAGAAAATAGAAAGGGGGAGGGTAAGAATAGTAGGGGAAATGTAGAAGCTAAAGAACTTATGACACATAGACATGAACTAAAGTGGGGGCATATGGGTGGGAGAGGGTGTTCAGGGTTGAGGGAAATGAAGGGGGGATAATAGGACAACTGTAGTAGCATAATCAATAAAATATATTAAAAAAAAAAAAGAAAAATCCACAGGGAACCAACAGTGAAGGGAAGGAAGCTCGGGTTCGAATCAATGATTTGGAACATAAGGAAGAAATAAACAGTCAACCAGAGCAGAGTGAAACAAGAATTCAAAAAAATGAGGAGAGACTAAGAAGACTCTGGGACATCTCCAAACGTGCCAACATATGAATCATAGGGATGTCAGAAGAGGAAGAGCAAGAAATTGAAAATTTATTTGAAAAAATAATTAATGAAAACTTCCCTACTTTGGTGAAGGAAATAGACATACAAGTAAATCCAGAAAGCATGGAGAGTCCCAAACATATTCGACCCAAAGAGGACCACACCAAGACACATCATAATTAAAATGCCAAAGGTTAAAGATAGAGAATCTTAAAAGCAGCAAGAAAAAAGCAGAGAGTAACCTATAAAGGAGATCCCACAAGACTATCAGATGATTTCTCAAAAGAAACTTTGCAAGCCACAAGGGACTGGCAAGAAGTATTCAAAGTGATGAAAAGCAAGGACCTACAACCTAGATTACTCTACCCTGCAAAGCTATCACTTAGAATGGAAGGGCAGATAAAGTGCTTCCCAGACAAGGTAGCTATAGGAATGCATCATCACCAAGCCCTTATATGAAATGTTAAAGGGACTTATTTAAGAGAAAGAAGTTCAAAACTATGAACATTGAAATGACAACAAACTCACAACTCTCAACAACTGAACCTAAAAAACAAAGGAAAAACAAAAACAAACTAAGCAAACAACCAGAGCAGTAACAGAATCACAGATATAGAGATCATCTGGAGGGTTATCAGCAGTGGGAAGGGGGAAGGAGGAAAATGGGGGGAAAGGTACAGGGATTAAGATGCATAAACTGGTAGGTACAAAATAGGCAGGGGGATGTTAAGAATAGTATAGGAAATGGAGAAGTCCAAGAACTTATATACATGACCCATGGACATGAAATAAGCGGGGGACTGCTAGAGGGAAAGGAGGTACCAGGTAGAGGGGGGCAAAGAGGGAAATATTGGGACAACTGTAACAGCATAATCAATAAAACATACTTTAAAAAAAAGACTAGGCATATATATACACTTACAAATGAGTAGCAAATTTGCTAATGGATGGAAACAGATGTTGATATCATACAGGGAATGGAATTATCTTTTCTACAGTTGGAAATGAATTGTTCCATATCCAAATACAAATTTAATTACTTTTCTATGAACATAATTCATTTGTAACACCATCATTTTTAAACAATTGATGGAGTTGTTAAACAGCGTGGTCAAAGAAAATCTAAGACACACAGTCCTAGAATCAGATATTCACAGAGAGTATCTGGAGAGTCCACCAGATAATATCCATTATTCCACTGAAAAGACATCCAGTAATGTTTTTTGCCTGTTTCAAAGTCTTCCACAGTTTTTCCAACCACAAAGCAAAGTTCTTTAGTTCTGATAATCACCTCCATTTTATGTTACATAAATACAGATGAGAATGGATAATTTCCTTTTACGTCATAATGTTTCAGCATTTTGATGTAATGAAGTCATTGTTTTCAGAACTTATATACTGCTTTAAATTCACTGAATAACTAAATCATTATAGCAGGTGAGAGAGTTAACAAGTAATCCATTCCAGAGTTGCGGCAAGAACACCTGAACTGGGAAGGCAGCCTGTAGACATTAGTTCCGAGTGATATTTTAGGATTAATCTCCTAGCAAAAACATTAGCATTCCTATAATAAACTATATATATCCCCATAATATTCACTTTTATTCAGAAGCTATAAAGGCACAGTATCAAGTGTTAAACATTGACATTCCATTAAAAGGTTATTTCCCATGTATTAACTGACTTATCTGCCCGTAAATTCATTTTGAAGGTTCAGTAATACTGAAACATATGGAAAAATAAAAAGGCAAGAAACTTTTAAAAAGAGTAGTAAGGTTCTAACCCTAAGATATTATAATGGTATAATCAAATCACTATGGTGTTCAAATATGAATAGGCATCTAACTGAAAGAGAAGAGAAAGCTCAGACACAGTTAGGGTCAAGAAATACTGTATTTACTACTAATTCCTCTTGTACCCAACTATAGCCATTTGACTACAGAATACATTCTGGCTAAGCCTAGAAAGAGCCTGCCCTCAAGCTATGTATCCTAAGGAAGAGTCTGCCTTTAAACCAAAGCTGTCCACTTAAAGGCTACAAGTCAGTCCTCCTGAAGGGAAGAGCTGGGTGTAGGAAAAATCCTTTAAAATCAGAGGGAATACAAGACAGCTACCTATACTTGCCAACTAAGTCCTTCAATCATACATAAATAGCCAACTAAGGAATATGAGACATTGGAGGACAATCAATTGCCTGAAGTAAGTCAAAGATGAAACAGAGGAGTTGTCCTGATTAAAAACAAAAAAACAAAAAACGCTGGCTGGTGTGGTTCAGTGGATTGAGTGCCACCCTGTGAATCAAACGGCAGCCAGTTTGATCCTCCGTCAGGGCACATGCCTGGGTTGTGGGACAGGTCCCCAGTTGGGAGTGCACAAGAAGCAACCACACACTGATGTTTCTCTCCCTCTCTTCCTCCCCACCTTCCCCTCTTTCTGGAAATAAATAAATAAAATCTTTAAAAACCAATTTTTTTAAAAGAGATAATTTTATCAACAAAAAAACAGCACAGAAAGACAGGCAGTTAAGCAGGTCCCAGAAAAAAAGTCAGCTGAAAAGAAAGTAAAAAAAGAAGTCATCAGAACTTGCTTGACTCTTAGAATATGTTCTTTCTTGGTGTAGCAGTTCATATCCTAAGTACTATAAATGCTACTAATGGTTTTTATAATTCAGAAGAAATATTATGTAGACAAGCATACTTTTATTTCTATCTAGCACTGATTTCATTTTGTGATCTTTTATAGCAAGGAGTCAATAGAAACAGTAATGTTTAATAAGTAATACTTATTTTGAAATACAAAATCAGATGGAAGAACAAGTGAATTTTAATAATTATAATTATGTTATTATGGTTACTCTAATTCTTAAAAATTAAAGGCTTAAATGATTCATCTGTGAAAAAGCATTATCTGAATGATAAGAAGATTCAAAAGGCTCCTTACCTGAAGAGCTTCCACTTTAGCTGTCCATTCTCGAGCCTTTTGTAATGCTTCTTTCAGGGACAGCACATTAGGTAGAAAAGCTGGAATGTTCTTAGCTTCATTCACAATGCTTTCTAAACTTGCCACACTGTGTCTTGGTCTAAAAATACACAAAAATAAGGCAGACACATAAAGAAAAGTCAAACTGCTAAAATATGTAGAGAATTTTCATACACTTGATTTCTTTTAATTCTTACCACAATCCTCCTGTAGGGAGGCAAAACAGCTACTATCTTTATTTCCATTTTATAGATAACTTTCAATTATTTTCCCCAAAGTCACTTAAGGTAGTAAATGGCACACCTGAAATACTAATGTCTCAGATCCCATGATTTTTTCACTACACTAAATTGCCTCTACTTGAGTTCTCCACAATATCTGAAATTGTCAGAGATGCATATTAGATACAATGTAGAAAGCAATAGTCTAGAAATCAATTAATGTTGACCATGAACATTTCATTAAACTATAGTCATTAACACCTAGTTACACAAAGATGAATAAAAAAGACCTTTATCCCCAACTAATCAGAATATAAGATAAGCATGTACTGGAAACTAAGAACAAATTACTACAGGAGGTAATGATTAATTCTGTCTAGGGAGACTAAGAAGGGCTTTGAGCTAGGCCTTAAAGAGGTGATTTTGTCAAGTGAAAGGTTAAAGGGAAAAAATAGGAATATAATAAACAAGGAGAAACATACGAAAATAAGTTGGTAGTCTAGTTGAAGATAAGGGATGGTATGAAGATTGGGAGAGGGAGTAAAAGAAAGAGCATGAAGTAGGGGGATCTGGCAGGAAAGAAAGATGTAAATCAATTAAGAGGTCTTGAGAACCCTGAATTTCACTATGTAAACAATGGGAAACTGCTTAGGATGGGAAAAGTTTTGTCACCATCCATGAATCCTACTATGTGGTAGGCACTGTGCTAGGTCCCAGAGATTATTAATGTGCAAGAGTAACAGCATCCTGGTCTTATAAAACATTTTAATCTTGTGGAGGAGGGGCTTATTAATAAGGAGTTAGATGCACTGTAAGTGAAATAACAGAGGAAAATAAAGATGCTATCAGGTTATGTACTAGGAGGACCTAATTGACTTGGCTGGTGAAAAAATGATTACCAGAAATGACCTCTAAGCTTTCTTGTCCTTTTTGAATAGAAGTTAGTCAGAAAAGCTGAGGCCAGAGAGAGGGTAGGGGTAATGGAGGTGCTCCACAGGGAAAGAGCAGAGATGAAGGCTGCTCCATAGGAAAACAAATGGTGCAAAAGGTCCAGAGATAAGCAAGAACATGGCATGTTTGTGGAACCATTTGGGGGGGGCAGGTGTGATCACTATGTTACAATGCAAAAGGAAGAATGTCATGAGATGACGGGAGATATTTAAGCAAGGGGCTAGATTACATCTTGGCCTTATAAATCAGGTCAAGGAATCTGAACTTCATCCCAAGTGGAATGGTAAACAGTGAAGAGTTTTAAGCAAGGGAGTCAAAGTCACACCTGTATTTTAAGAAAATAATAGTTGCAGTGCAGAGAGTGGATCAGAGAGAGGTGAGCTCAGAGAAGGGACCTGTTGCTATGATTCATGATCAGCAATGACAACAACCACCCCTGCCCCGCAAAATAAGAATGAAAGTGAGAAACCAAGGAAATAGAATCAACATGACTTGATAGTTAACTGAGTTTGATGGTAAAAAAATAGAAAGCAGGGGTCAAAGTTAGTTTCCAAAATACTGGCTTGTTCAAGTGAATGAAAGATGGTATAATTCAAAGAAAAAAAGAACAAAGGAAGAAATTATGGAAAGGAATTAATGGGTCAAATTTTGGATATGGGAATTTGAGGGGCATCCAATGGAATTATCTAATAGGCAGATGGCATCTATGAGGAAAAAAAGCTACTATGTTGTAGACAAAAATTTGGAATTAATCGGGAGAAAGATGGCAAATGGAGCCAAGAAGTTAGATGCAATTTCCAGGGAGATGTACAAAGTGAGAAAAGGAGCAGTTTAGGACAGAATACTGAGGAAAGCCATTGTTTAAGTACAGAGAGAAGCTCAAAGGCAAAGGAGGAGAGTACCAAGAAAAAAAATGGTCAGTAGTTAACCAATGCTGAGAGAGGAAGAATACTAAAAATGTGTTTCAGAAAGGTAACTTTGACAGGGATTAGAAAAGGGAAGACTCTACTTCCCACCATTCCCATCACTCCCTACTTCTTCACTAATTTTATTTTCTTCATGACACTAAATATCTAAAATTCATTCTTTCCTTCACTATTCAATTGTCTCTCATCTCTAGAATGTTGGCTCTATTTTAGAGCAGGGACCTGTGTGTCTTTTTCCCCTACTATCTCCAAAGCACTTAACATTAGTGCCTGGCATGTAGTAGGTACTCTGTAAATAATTATTGAATTGAGAAGTTCAAGGGAAAATATAAGAGTACTATAACTAGGTCAGTGACAATGAAGTTGAAGAGAAAGATATGAAAGACATTTTGGAGGGAAAAAGAAAGTTTTCAAACATTACTACCAACAAATTTCATTCATTAGACTACAGGCAGATGCATCAGATATACCAAATCATAGTTTTACATTCCAAAGTTATTCAGCTTTTCCCATTTAATACTCTCCCGCCTCCTGGAAGTCCCATGACTTCTGAAGACACAGAGTAATCTGAATATTTTGGATAAGAAGAGCTATAAATAAATATAGTTGCTATGTTCCATAGCACCTGAAGAGCAAAATATCCAATAAATGTGGAGCCTTTTTTGGCTGAGCAGAACTATGTTAATTAAATCATCTAAGACCTCTTTTCAAATCCATTCAAAATAACTGGCTGACAAAGTAGTTAAGTACATGAAGAATTTGAATGTAGTAGAAAAGACTTTAAATTTGAGCTGTTATTTAATAACTACGCAATCTCTCTAAGCATCCCAGTTTCCTCATCCTCACAATAGAAATTATATAAATATTATCTTAGCTGCTGAAAAGACTTTCATAAAGAACATTACAGCCAAAACAGTTGATATAGAGTCAGACATGCTACATTTAAATCTCACAAGCCCAATATTAATGCAACTATTTAACATTCTTATGCCTGATTCTTATCTCTCACTACTTTCCTGCATACATCTTCCACTCTAAAAAAGCCCATTTAACTTTTGTCACATGAACACTCCTTATATACCTTAAACTTATTAGCTTATGACATTTTTCTTGCCTCCCCTTCCACTTCAATCCTACTCATTTTTCAAGGCTCTAAGTTCTTACATTTCTCTCAAGATTCTCTTCTGACCATCCAAGTTAACAATGATCTCTCCTCTTCTGAATTCCTATAGCACTTTTCTGCACCCCTCAGTTAATAATGTAATTGCAATGAACCTCATAGTTCTCAGCTCCTAACTATAATATCGGCAATGGTAGGCTCTAAACAAAACACTGTTTTGTATTATGTAAAGTACTAACAAAGTACTTTGCACACAATATATAGAACTGTCTATATGTAGAATCATTTGATAACGTGGTGCTTGGTCAGGGAAGGTGTAAAATATTTAATTAAATATTTAATGAAATAGACCCTGTGTTCCTCTTCCCATTCTACTATCTTACTTAGTTATTAAAAAGGCAACAGTCACCAATATATGTGTTCACCTTGCCTGTAGGCAGACCTTAGCCTTTTCTTCCCATCGCTCAGAGACTGTAAGGAGCTCCTGTAGTTCAGCCATTGCTTTCTCCACAGCATGGTGAGGAGCCAACCCCACCCCAGAGTCTATCAATTTCTTCATGACATCCAAAGTGACTTGCTGTGGGTCTGATAGAGTCAGTCTTACTTCATCCAACCAACGAGCCTGCTGTAGCTCTTGCTTTAGTCGGGCTAATTCAGGTAACTCCACATAAAGACAAGAGCCCATGTCTATCAACATCTGGAGTTTAGAAGAATCTGGGGTTTCATCCATCATGGCCTCTTGAGCACGTTCATGAAACTCTTCCACATCATCCAGCAGATTCTTAAAAGGTCAAAAGAATAAAAATAAAAAATAAATTTAAATGATAAAAAATGAATATATAATAAACATATTTCATAGGCAACAGATTAGACATAGTTTTTTAAAATATGTTTATTGATTTTAGAGAGAGGAAAGCGAGGGAGAGAGGGAGAGAAAGATCAATGTGAGAGAGAAACACTGACTGGCGGTTTCCCTTACTCACCCTGAGGATCAAACCTGCAACCTAAGTATGTGCCCTGACCGGGAATCGAATCCCCAACCTTTTTGTGTACAGTACAATGTTCCAACCAACTGAGCCACACTGACCAAGGCAAAGACATAATTTTGATAGGCTAAATTATCAAATTCTAGACCATCTAATAATCTCACCATCATAGCACCAAATAGATATGAGAGTTAAGGGCATAAATATGCTTCTCTATAATCACTTACATAGTCCTACTTTTAAAATATGATTCATTTAAAAATATGACTTCTGACTTAGATGTAGGCACTGTTCTAGACACACAGCATTAAACAAAACATACAAAGTCCTTGTCTTCAGGAATATACATTTCAATATATGTGGCCAGTCACTGAACACAAGAATAAAATGTCAGTTTTTTTAAGCACTATGAAAATAAAATAGGGCAACACAATAGAGAATGAACAAAAGTGTGACATACTACTTTGCAATGCTCATCTGAAAGTCAAATGAACCAAAACAAAAATGAGAAGGTAAATGTAGGAACCTTATGAACAGCTAGGAATAGAGCAGTTCAGAAAGGACAAGTAATTGCAAAAGCTTTGAAACAGAAATGAGCCTGGTGTCTTGCTCCAAAGTGGATGATAGGGAACAAAGTAGGTAAGAGTAGGACAAGACCACCAAAATAGAAATTATTTATTAAAAATTGTGTATTTATTCTTACATGTTTAAACTTCAATCACCTTCAAAGCACTCTCCATTTGATGCAATACACCCATCTAGAAGTTTTTTCCACTGCTCAAAATAGTTTTTGAACTTGTCAATTTTGATGCCTTTTAGTGCTTCTGCCATTTTTGAGTCTCCTCTTTCACACTGGCAAAACATTTCCTTTGATAACTTTTTTCATCCGGGTAAACAAAAACAAAGGTGCTCAGGGTAAGATGGGTGAATAGGAAGGATGGGGTATAGAGGTCACGCTATTTTTGGTCAAAAACTGCTGAATACGGTGCAGTGTGGGCTGGTGCACTCATGAATCACCCATCATGAAATGGGTAAAGGAGTTGAAAGAATCTTCAAAAAAAAATTTACTGAAGCCTAACACAGCTTCTCATAACAACAACAGCTGGTACACTGACATAGATGGATTCCCAGAACATTCACCTAGTGGGGGAAGCCTGTACTACAATAAAAGGGGCCTGCCCTCCAGAAGATAATTCTGTTTTCTGGAGGGGTCACCCCTTGTAAATGTAGTTGACAGTTCATCAGTAGTGGGAGCAGAGAGCAAACCCCAGAGAGCCCGAAGCCTAGTTACCATCACACCCAGGGAGCAACTGCCACAGCCAGCCCAAGTCACGATCACCAAAATCATGAGCAGTAAGGCCGAGACCACTAGCTGCCTGCCGCCCCTACCCTCAGCACTGCCAACACCAAAACCCGCACCACAGGGGAGTGCAGGCCCAGGCAGCCTCATATCAGCGATGCCTGCTGAAGGGGACAAGGTCATCCCAACACGTTTTGAGAAGAGTAAAATGGTTCCGTGTAAGAAATGGATATGGTTTCATCAACAGGAACACCACCAAGGAAGATGTATTTGTACACCAGACTGACATAAAAAAGAATAACCTCAGAAGTACCTTTGCAGTATAGGAGATGGAGAGATATGGAGTCTGATGTTGTTGAAGAAAAGGGTGCGAAGACAGCAAATGTCACAGGCCCTGGTGGAGTTCCAGTGCAAGGCAGTAAATATGCAGCAGACTGCAATAGATACATGCTATCTATATTGTAAGGGTTCTCCTCCTGATTACCAGCAGAATTACCAGAATAGTAGCAGTGGGGAAAATAATGAGGAGTGGGAAAGTGCTCCTGAAGGCCAGGTCTAACAGTGCTGGCCCTACTGCAGAGACCCTATTGTGAGGGTGGGCATGGTAGGACAAAATGGCGGTCGAACTACAACCCAGAAAAGACGGCTGACATCAGGCCAGAGCGCCAAAACGGTGGGCTTTGCCATGGCAACCACAGCCTGAAGAGGACCACAATGATATGCTGCCACCTGGCTCAAAGGGACCAATCTGCAGATCCCGTGAAGACCCCCAGACTTGGTGTATAAAACCCCACCCTGCTCTTTGTTTGGGTGCGACTTCCTCGCCCCGCTCCGCGGACTGGAGAACCTCACCTGGGTGCATAAACCCCAATAAAGCTCTATACTGCCTGATTTTGTGGCTGATTGGCATTTCTTCCTCAGTGGAGCCTAAGAAAACCTTACAGCTATGGACAATGACCACAGTATTCCAACTCTCCTGTGCAGGGAGAAATGATGGACGGTGCTGACAACCAGGGTGCAAGAGAACAAGGTGCAGCAGTGAGACAAAGTATGTGTCAGGGCTATAGACCACAATTTCACAGGGACCCTCCTTGCCAAAGACAGCCTAGAGAGGACAGCAATGCAAAAGATAAGGAAAACCAAGGAGCTAAGACCTAAGGTCAGCAGCCACCTCATCGTTGGTGTGGCTGCAACTTCAAGTGCTGACACAGACACCCAGTAAACCCTGGGTGTGTTTAAAAGTAAACCCTTTTAAACCACAAGATGGGAAAAAGACAAAAGCAGCTAATCTACCAGTTGAGAATTAGTCTGCTCCTGAGGCTGAGCAGGGCGGGGCTGAGTAAATGCCAGCGTACCATCTCTACCATCATTCTATTTAGTCATCAAACAAGAAGAATGAATATGAAATCCCAGCAATAAGAAATGAACACAAGAGACTTCGGCCAAGATGGAGGCCTAAGTAGACACACTGTGCCTCCTCGCACAACCAAAATAAGGTCAGCAACAATTTAGAAACAAGATAACAACCAGATCTGACAGAAAGTTGAACTGTATGGATGTCGGACAACCAAGGAGTTAAAATACACACATTCATCCAGACCACTAGGATGGGCGGAGTCGGGCAGCCGGGCAGAGAAGGGTTGCAGCACAAAAAGAGGTGGCACTGGGCGCATAAGGCATCCCAAGTGCAAGACCGCAGTGGGCAGACCCTGGGAGCACAGGCAGCTGACAGACCCAGCGAGGCGGCAACTGTGAAGCAAGGCACTGCGCGCAAAGCGCCTGGCTGTCCAGGCCACATTCACGTGGACATAAACCAGGCAAAATTGGGCAGTGAAACAGACTGCATAACCCAGGGTCCGAGCGCAGAGAAACAGACCCTCGGGACACTGACTGAAAACACCTTGAGGGGGTTGAGGGGCAGGGAGAGATTCCCAGCCTCACAGGAGAGTGCATAGGAGAGACCCACGGGGTCCTAGAATGTACACAAGCCCACCCACATGGGAATTAGAACCAGAAAGGTCCAGTTAGCTTTGGGGAACCACCGGAAGGGACTGAAATCCAACAGAGAGAGGAGCAAGCACCATTGTTTACTCTTGGAGCCTGCCCCCACATACAATGTTACAACACAGTGACTGGGGTGCCCCGCCCTGGAGAACACCTAAGGCTCCACCCCTCACTGTAACAGACTAGATCAGACAAAAAAAAAAAAAAGGCTCAAATGGAAGTACAAATCAAAGCCCCAGAGCCAATACTTTTAAGCGACCAAGAGATAGCCAACCTATCAGATGCACAGTTCAAAGCACTGGTGATCAGGATGCTCACAGAATTGGTTGAATTTAGTCACAAATTAGATGAAAAAATGAAGGCTACGCTAAGTGAAGTGAAGGAAAACGCACAAGGAACCAATAGTGATGGGAAGAAAACTGGAACTCAAATCAATGGTGTGGACCAGAAGGAAGAAACATTCAACCAGAACAGAAGAAACAAGAATTCAAAAAAAATGAGGAGAAGCTTAGGAACCACCAGGACATCTTTAAATGTTCCAGCATCCAAATTATAGGGGTACCAGAAGGGGAAGAGGAAAAACAACAAGTGGAAAAGTTATTTGAACAAATAATGAAGGAGAACTTCCCCAATCTGGCAAAGGAAATAGACTTCCAGGAAGTCCAGGAAGCTCAGAGAGTCCAAAAGAAGTTGGACCCAAAGAAGGAGGAACACACCAAGGCACATCACAATTCCATTAGCCAAGGTAAAAATGAAGGAGAGAATCCTAGAAGCAGCAAGAGATAAGGGGACAGTAACCTACAAAGGAGTTCCACTGTCAGCTGATTTCGCAAAAGAGACCTTGCAGGCAAGAAGGGGCTGGAAAGAAGTATTCCAAGTCATGAAAGGCAAGGACCTACATCCAAGATTGCTCTATCCAGCAAAGCTTTCATTTAGAATGGAAGGGCAGATCCAGTGCTTCTCAGATAAGGTCAAATTAAAGGAGTTCCTCATCACCAAGCCCTTATTATATGAAATGTTACAGGGATTTATCTAAGAAAAAGAAGGTAAAAAACATGTATAGTAAAATGACAGCAAACTCACAATTATTAACAACCATACCTAAAACTAAAACAAAAACTAAGCAATCAACTAGAACAGGAAAGGAACCACAGAAATGGAGATCACATGGAGGGTTAGCAACAGGGGAGTGGGAGGGGGAGAGAGGGGGAAAAGGTACAGAGAATAAGTTGCATGGATGGTAGATAGAAAATAGACAGGGGGAAGGTAAGAATAGTATGGGAAATGTAGAAGCTAAAGAACTTATGACACATGGACATGAACTAAAGGGGAAGAATGTGGGTGGGAGAGGGTGTGCAGGGTGGAGGGGAGTGAAGGGAAGGAATGAGACAACTGTAATAGCATAATCAATAAACTATATTTAAAAAAAAGAAAATGAACACAAGATTGGAGCTGAAGACCTTGGTGCTTACTTCTGCTCATTGACTAGATAACTAGAACTATCTGCATTAACTATGCACATAGCGTTTTCATTTTTAGCTAAAGACATCTCTTTTTGGTAATGACAAATGTTTTTTTTGTGTGTTTTCTAAATAAGCCTGACTTTTCTCAATACACCTTTGAAGGTTTTTAAATTGTTTTATATCTGGTCAAGTTGAGATTTTTAAGAACCTCACTTTTAATTTGCAATAAAAGTTTACAACTTGATTTCTGCAAAAAAGTAGTAAACTGCAAGTACCTGTTAATAAGGTCTTAAATTAAAAAAACAAGAAAATAAATATAGTTGGAGAATAAGCAGAAGTCACATGATGAGTTTATATTTTATTCTAATAGTTCTGGGGAACTACTGGAGGATTTTAACCAAGGGGAAGTGATATAATTTGATTTATATTTTACATGATCACTCTGGCTACTAATGTCAGGAACAAGAGTAGAAGGGGAGACCAATTAAGAGGCTGGTTGAATTAATCTAAATGACAGATTCTAACGGTTTAGAGCATAGTTTAAGCAATGGAGTTGATGACAAATGGTTTACTTTGGCATACATTTTAGAGATAATGGCCTTTCTTTAGAGACTGGATGTAGAGTATAAGAGAAATAAAGAAATCAAGGACTTTGATTTATTAGAAGGCTTTTAAGAAGCCTTTTATTCTATAGAAATGAATGGCAGTTAGAGCTAGAGATTGGAACTTAATAGTATATAGGTAATTATTTAATGTCTCTGGACAAATAAACTATCAGGACCAAGAGTAAAAAAAATGGGGCTGAGTACTCCGAATATACTCCACAATTAGAAGTCAAGACAAGGTCATGGTCCTTGGGCGTGGGTCTATTGAGTGCAGCAGTCATAGACAGCCATGCTTTCCAATGGCACCAAGATGCCCATCACAGGTCTGGGCACCTGAAGTCCCCTCTGAGCAAAATGATGGAGGCTGTGAAGGTGACAAATGACCTTGGGTACCACCACATAGACTGTGCTCACATGTATCAGAAGAAGAATAAAGGTGGGGTGGCCAACCAAGAGAAGCTCAAGGAGCAGGTAGTGAAACAAGAGGACCTCTTCATTAGCAGCAAGCTGTGGTCCTTGTACCATGAGAACAGCCTGGTGAAGGGAGCCTGCCAGAAGATGCTCAGAGACCTGAAGCTGGACTATCTGGACCTCGACCTTATCCTCAAACTGATTCACTGGCCAGTTTCAAGCCCAGGAATAAATTTCTCCTGGTGGATAGGAAAGGCAATGTGATTCCCTCTGATACCCATTTTTTGGACACATGGGAGGCCATGAGAGAGCTGTTGGGTGAAGGGTTGATGAAAGAAAGGTATTGAAATTTCTAACTTCAACCATCTCCAAATCAAGATCTTCAACAAACCTGACTTAAAATACAAGCCAGATCAAGTGCCAACTGTAACTCACTCAGAAGAAGTTAATCCAGTATTGCCACTCCTAAGGCATTGTGATTAAGTGTCTACAGTCCTCTTGGCATTCTTAACAGACCATGGGTCAAGTGTGAGGACCCTTCCCTACTGGAGGATCCCAGAATCAAAGCTATAGCTAACAAGTACGATAAAACCACAGCCCAGGTTCTGATCCAGTTCCCCATGCAGAGGAATTTGGTCATGATCCCCAAGTCTATGACACCTGAATGCATTGCTGATGCATTCCAGGTGTTTGATTTCTAACTAAGCAGTGTGGATATGACTACCTCACTCTGCTACAGCAAGAACTAGAGGGTGCCATGGTGAGCTGTGTCTCCCACAGGAATTATCCCTTCAATGAAGAGTTCTGAAGTATGCCTGCTCTTTCCCAAGAGACCTGCTGCTGTCCTTCTTGACTCATTGTTCCTGTAAGTAGTGGCAGGACAGCCACCTGCAGATGAATCAGCAAGGGCATGGCCAGTGTGGCATTAAGCCCGAAGAGCAGTCTGAGAAGATTAGAGGTCTCTTCCAGTTTTCTTTGCCCTTCTTGTCCAGTGGGGAAAGGACAGCCTCAACACCCTTTCTTTTTGTTTTTAGCTTTTTATTTTGTTTTTAATATATTTTATTGATTATGCTATTACAGGTGTCCCATTTTCCCCCCTTCACTTCCCTCCACCCTACACACCCCCTCATAACCACATCCCCCCAACTTTAGTTTATATCCATGTGTCACACATATAAGTTCTTTGGCTTCTACATTTCCTATACTATTCTTACCCTCCCCCTGTCTATTTTCTATCTACCATCTATGCTACTTATTCTCTGTCCCTTTTCCCCCACTCTCCTCCTCCCACTCCCCTGTTGCTAACCCTCCATGTGGTCTCCATTTCTGTGATTCTGTTCCTCTTCTATTTGTTTGCTTAGTTTGTTTTTGTTTTTTGTTTTAGGTGTGGTTGTTAATAATTGTGAATTTGCTGTCATTTTACTATACATGTTTTTTATCTTCTTTTTTTTTAGATAAGTCCCTTTAACATTTCATAAAGTAAGGGCTTGGTGATAATGAACTAATACCCTTTTCTGACTAAGATGAATCTACAAAGTGAAAAAGAGTGCCACTAACAATTTCATTTTGGCTGCCTGGAACTGTAATCCTTTCAGCCACATTTCCCCTTGCCTCAAATGAAAAGTACTTAGGGGGGAAAAAAGTCAAGCCAAGGGGAAAACAATCCACAAAGACTAAAGAAAAGGAATTGTAAATGAGCTAAGAAAACCAGAGACTATAATGTCACAGATGTTTACAGAAGAAAATCTCTCGGGAAGGAAAGTATGTTCAACTATCAAAATGCTCTTATTATCTGGAGTAGTCAAAACCACAATACAAGGTTTCACAAGTTGATAGCTTTGACAAAACCATTTTAGATATCTGACCCACAGGCAAATCACAAAAACATACCACAAACTATCAAAAGATTACTAACTGTTCAGATTAATATATTTGATTTATACTATTTGATATATTTGATTTTATATATTCATTAAACCATAGGGACCCTGGTAATGTCAGAGTTCTTCAGTTTTAAAAGGTCATGAACTAATGATTCACTAATACATTCAAATTCTTTTAACTAATTTCTTACACTTCAATTACGTCTAAGTTAAATGGGGCTTCAGATCCAAAATGAATACAGAAAAAATTTCTAAACTAGCCTTAACTCCAGAATTTTAAAAGGGGAATTACAGGCTAAGAATGATACAAAGAGATTCTTACTGCCTATTAAAAAAACATCAAATAATAGCACTTATGTGAGAAAAGGAACAAGTAGAAGAAAAACTAGTCTAGGCACACTATTCTGTTTACCCAAAATTGTAGCCCATACTACAAAGGATATTACCCAATTAAAGAACGTAATACTCCACCTTTACTTGTCGAGCTTGGCTGATGACACATGGAAGACTAAAAAGTTGTTGGACAAAGGCTTTCAACTCTTCCACTGTCAGTTTGGTCCGAGTCCTCCCACTATCGGGGCTCTGCCTGATGTAAAATATAAAACAGTACTGAGATATACATAAGAAAAATTCACAGTCATTTGGATATCAAAGGGACTTCTAATTCTCACTTAAGCAATTCCAGAATAGTGTTTGATGAATTCTACTTACAATGGTGGTTATCACTTCCAAATTAGGTTTTTAGGTCTATAGTTAATACTCAAAGATCCAGCTCCTGAAGTTATAGTTTCTCCAGTCTCATAAGTATTAAAGATTTTAAGTAATCAATAAACTCCCCACAGTAAAATATTAAGTTCACTAATAAAACAGAATCCTCTGTCTCACAAAGCTTAAGATGAAGAAGGGCATTTATTCTGGCTTAGAAAACAACCCTCTGAAACTGATTCAAAATTTTGTTTGTATGTATTTTTCTTTTAAAAAGGGTCCCTAGGCCCTGGCTGCTGTGGCTCAGTGGATTGAGTGCTGGCCTGAAAACCAAAGGGTTGCTAGTTCAATCCCCAGTCAGGGCACATGCCTGGGTTGCAGGCCAGGTCCCCAGTAGGGGGCGCACAAGAGGCAACCATACACTGATATTTCTCTCCCTCTCTTTCTCCCTCCCTTCCCTTCTATCTAAAAATAAATAAATAATATCTTTTTAAAAAAATTCTTTAAAAAAAAATAAAAAGGGTCCCTAAGCTTTCACCCAATTTTCTAAGGGGTTCAGTGATCTAATGACAGGTGAAGATTTGCTGATCAATGTCTCTAGGAAAGGTTTCCTGGTAAAATAGCAGATAGAAATGCACAATTACCAATGTGAATTGCTACAGAAAAAGCCATTCAGATATAAAGAATGTGTTGTAATGAATATGAAACAACACTACAGAAAATGTAACATATGAATTACATTAAACCAAGGAGGCATTCTTTTGTGCTCCTTGACACCTTCCCCTGCATCCATCAAGGTTACTCTCTGCTGCCACCTTTCTTCAACCTACAGTATTCTTATTTATTTACAAATATTTACTGCATTATCTACTATGCGTCAGGCATTGTTCTAAGCACAAATATAGCAATGAAAAAAATCTCTCACATTCTAGTCTAGCATACATTTGAGTAGGATAGGGAAAGAAAGGAGACAGACAATAAGTAATATAAGTACACTAGTATATCAGGAGTTGACTGCGCTAGGAGTAAAAAAGAATAATAAAAGAGATGCAATTTTATAAAAGGCTGTCGGAGAAGGCCTCTACAAGAATGTGACATCTGCATAAGACTTGAGAGAAGTGAGAGGACAAGACACCTGGATATCAGGGGAAGAGAACTCCAAGCAGAGTGAATAGCATTGTGAAGGCCCTAAGGAGGAACACTTCTGGTATGCATGAACAGTAAAAGGAAGAGGGTTGCAGAGTGAAACAACAAAAAAAGGAAATAATAAGTAGTGCTGGGAAAAATTTAAAAATAAGAAATCTATAAAAAAAAGGGGGGGGGAGAGAAGGAGGTAATATTATTACATTATTAGAGGAGGGCGGGACATGGATACTAGAAGTCAAAGATGATATAAGGCCTCAAAGGCAAGTTAAAATTTTGGCTTTTACTCCAGAAAAAAAGAAAAAAAAGGAAACCATTAAAGAATTCAATGCTTCTCAGTCTTACCTGTGTTTCTGCTTTTTGCTCAGAAGCAGTTGAGCCACAGAAGCACAGGTCTCAGCTTCTTTTACAGCATCCCTGAGTTTTCTAAAGAGATCATTCTCTGGGTATTTCCTATCCTCAGCATCTTCCAGCATTACCCGGAATTCAATCAAATCTGTAAAAATAAATAAAAAGTGCCCTGACTGGTGTGGCTCAGTAGGTGGGGTGTCATCCCACAAACTGTAAAGTTACCAGTTCAATTCCCTGTCAGGGCACATGCCTGGGTTGTGGACTAGGTCCCTAGTTAGGGAACTACAAGAGGTAAATGACCAATATTTCTCTCTCACATTGATTTTTTCTCTCTTTCTCCCTCCCTTCCCCTCTCCCTAAAATAAATAAAATTTTTTTTAAATTTTATTTATTTGTCTTTAGAGGCGAAGGGAAGGAGAGAGGGAGAGAGATATCACTGTGTGGTTGCTTCTCATGCGTCCCCTTTGGGAACTGGCCTGCAACCCAGGCATGTGCCCTGACTGGGAATTGAACCTCGATCCTTTGGTTCTCAGGCTCACGCTCAATCCACTGAGCTACACCAGCCAGGGCTAAAATAAATAAAATTTTAATGAATAAACAGCCATATACTATGACCAGAGACATAAAAAATCATTGAAAAATTTTCACTAACCTTTCTCAAGCCAGTCATCAATCTATTACCAAAAACATACTGCAGCTGTGAAAAAAACCTCACCAATGCCAATAAAAGCTTACTTCTAATTCTTACAGATAATGCCTTTCAGTTAAGGCAATTCTTCTTTCTCAATAAGCCTTTAATGTTAGTCCACGGGTAACAATGGCTCCCAAAAATATCTACTGCAAGTTAGTTACCTGTCCCATTTTATATCAACATTTTCACTTAAAAAAAAAAAAAGATTCTCAAATAGAAAATTAACACTATAATCAACCAACCCATCAGTCTCAAATCTCGTATGAAGCCTGAGATTTTTGCTTAATGGAGGAAAAATGCATAAAACCAGGCCTCTTTCAAAGTCTCAACAATTTCAATGTATGTATACAAAAGGAGGAAACTTAACCTTTCTTGTGGTTGAAGTTGGCAGATAATGCTTCTGTAACACGACTGACCCAAGTGTCATAGGACTGTGCCCTGACTTTCACACCATATAGAAGAGAAGGGAGGTCCTCTAATGGGTAGCGATATCTAAAAATAATACAAAAAACATGCAAATAAAAACGTCAAAAACCAACAACTTGAAAGTAAATTAAAATTTAAGTACAATCAGCTTAAAGAAACTACAAGAGCCAGAGGAATAATGTCTTGGTACAAATAAAGAGGAAATCAAAGAAGCCCACAGTTGTAACACAGGGAGAGATAAGGAATATGTGAAATCAACTGACAAAGAAACTGATTTTACTTGCCAAGTATAGGGCCAACTTTACAGGACTAGTCCTCAAGCAGAGAGGCAGATTAGACAAGAATTTACCAGCCCAGACACAGGGAAAAAAATTATGAAGGGCAACATTAGCACTTGATTTTAAAAGAAGGTAATGGTAGCGTTACAAGAAACTTCTGGATGGATACCTCAGACATTTCTTCTGCATGGGGCAGGGGCACAGATCATTTGGATGGTAGAGACACACAAGTCGTTCAGGGTTACAGGAGCATGTGAGAGCAGAGAGAAAACACGTGGTTCTGCAGGCTGAACACTGTCGCTCATCATCAGGAACAAGTTCAAATACTTCTTCTTCTGACATCAAGACACCCTGAAATACAATTTATGTTATTAGATCAAGTCTTTCAAGCATCAAAGAACTTACTTATTAAGTTTTTCTCTATGGGTAAATCTCTGACTTAAGATATAAACACAGGAGGTACAATGGCACTTCATCAAAATACTTTCTAAAAATAATCTTTAGTATTATTTTAAATGGGCAAGACTAAACCGTGGTATCTAGAAATACACATTACACTGATAAAACTGTTTTTAAAATACAAGGAAGTTATTACTGCAAAGGTCAAAACAGTCAGGGAAGTTATAACTGGGAGGGATTTTGGGGGTAAATGACAAAAGTTGTATTTTTTGACCACAGTTGTGATGACAACAAAGTTTACCATACAATAATTCATAAAACCAAATTATTTGTTTTGTGTGCTTTTTATCTTCTTTCTAAAAGAAGAAAAGAAATTATCCTCAAGGACAATACACCTTTGAACCAGATACATTAGTAAACTACGATCTAAAAATAACATTGATATGTATGAACTTACATAAAGATAAAGAAGTATAAAATAAACTATGCAAACCACAACATAATCTACTTGGGCAAGGTATCAAAAAAAGTCCATCAGTATGCCAGTTTAAGAAAACAACAACATCTGAAATGGTATTTTACAAAGATTCCATTTAATATACAAGGTCTCCCTTTATGGTTTCCACTTACTTGAGCAAAGTACTTATAAACCTAATTCCACAATGAGAGCAAACCTTTTTCACTTAAGGTGGGACCTGACCATTTATTCACTGGCAGGCACAATCTAGTTCTTTCAACACATACTCTGGGTTATTTTAATTAATTATTTTTTACTATTTACTATTTGTTTAAAGACTTTATTTTTAGAGAGAGGGAAAGAGAAGGAGAAAGAGAGGGAGAGAAACATCAATGTATGGTTACCTCTCACGTGCCCCACCCCCCCACTGCGGACCTAGCCTACAACCCAGGCATGTGCCCTAGACTGGGAATCAAAACAGTAATCCCTTGGTTCGCAGGCCCGCACTCAATCCACTGAGCTACACACCAGCCAGGGCAAAATATACTTTGTTTTGATATTGAATTAATCTCACTATACTCTCTTATCTTCCCACTTTCTCATATTAGCATTTAATGTTTTCATTAAAAATTATTTTTATGGTACTTCCAGCCATGATGGAGGTGGAGGTAGACACACTGTGCCTCCTCTCACAACCAAAAGAAGGACAACAACAATTTAAAAACAAAAAACAACCAGAACTGACAGAAAATTGAATTGTATGGAAGTCCGACAACCAAGGAGTTAAAGACGACATACTCATCCAGACAGGTAGGAGGGGCAGAGTCGGACAGCCAGGGTGGAGAAGACTTGAGGCAAGGACACACCTGGTGGACCCAGGAGGCGCCGGATTGTGGAACCAGGTGAGGAACACAAGGCTGCAGCTGGCCACCAAGGTCGCAGCTGGCAGACCCGGCAGCCCCACATTTGCACGTAGATAAACCAGGTGAAACTGGGGAACGGCTTGGATCACACAACCCACAGTCCCAGCTCGAGGAAATAAAGCCTCAAATCACTGACTGAGCCTAAAAACACCTGCTGGGGTTGAGATGCTGGGAGAAACTCCCAGCCTCACAGGAGTTCACTGGAGAGACCCACAGGGTACTAGAACATACACAAACCCACACACACAGAATGAGCACCAGAAAGTCCCAAGTGGCTTGTGGGAAGCGGGAGAAGTGACTGAAATCTGGCAGAGACAGGAGCAAGCACCACTGTTCCCTCTCGGACCCCTGCCCCATATACTGCGTTACAACACAGTGACATTGGTTGCCCCACCCTGGTGAACACCTAAGGCCCCACCCCCCACTACGTAACCGGCACATCAGGACAAAAAAAAAAAAATGGCCCAAACAAAAGAACAGATCAAAGCTCCAGAAAAAAAATACAACTAAGCAACGAAGATGTAGCCAACCTATCAGGTGCACAGTTCAAAACACTGGTAACCAGGATGCTCACAGAATTGGTTGAATTTGGTCCCAAATTAGATGAAAAAATGAAGGCTACGCTAAGTGAAATGAAGGAAAATGTACACGGAACCAACAGTGATGGGAAGGAAACTAGGACTCAAATCAACAGTGTGGACCAGAAGGAAGAAAGAAACAACCAAACAGAAAAGAAGAAACAAGAATTCAAAAAAATGAGGAGAGGCTTAGGAACCTCCAGGACATCTTGAAAAGTTCCAACATCCAAATTATAGGGGTACCAGAAGGGGAAGAGGAAGAGCAACAAGTGGAAGTTATGTGAACAAATAATGAAGGAGAACTTCCCCAATCTGGCAAAGGAAACAGACTTCCAGGAAGTCCAGGAAGCTCAGAGAGTCCCAAAGAAGTTGGACC
>CM052539.1:81368662-81380247 GCA_028533065.1 Trachops cirrhosus
AGATTGCTCTATCCAGCAAAGCTTTCATTTAGAATGGAAGGGCAGATCAAGTGCTTCTCAGATAAGGTCAAGTTCAAGGAGTTCATCATCACCAAGCCCTTACTGTATGAAATGTTAAAGGGACTTATCTAAGAAAAAGAAAATGAAAAATATGCACAATAAAATGACAAGAAATTTACAGTTATTTACCAAAATAAAACAAAACCTAAAACAAAAACAAAAATCAAACTAAGCAAACAACTAGAAGAGGAAGAGAATCACAAAAATGGAGATCACATGGAGGGTTAGCAACAGGGGTGTGGGAGGAAGACAGAGCGGGGAAAGGTACAGAGAATAAGTAGCATAAACGGTAGGTAGAACACAGACAGGGGGAGGGTAAGAATAGTATAGGAAATGTAGAAGCTAAAGAACTTATAAGTATGACCCATGGACATGAACTAAAGCCAGGGAAAAAGTGGGTAGGAGGGGGTGTGCAGGATGAAAGGGAATAAAGGGGAAGAAATGGGACAACTGTAATAACATAATAAAATCAATCAATCAATTAATTAAATGTAACAGTATTTTCAATACAAAGTTGTTGCTTTTTTTCTACCTACTAATTGTTCTTGGTGCAAGTTCTTGGTTAGAGTTCTCCTAAGTACTTGAAATTATAAGTGACATATGATATAAGACAATAAACTTTGATCCATATCTCACTCATTCCACATACAAAAATTAACCTGAAATAGATGATAAAACCTGACTATGAGAACTAAAATTATAAAACACTTGTGAAAAACATAGGACAAAGTCTTTGAGATCTTGAATTAAGCAAAGATTTCTTAAATATAACCAAAAGCACAAGCCATAAAAGAAAAATTGATAAATTAAATTTCATAAAAATTAAGAACTTCTGCTCTTTAAAAAAAAATACTGTTAAGTAATAGGTAAGACAAGGCACAGACTGGAAGAAAATACTTCCAAATCATATATCTGATGAGGAATTTACATCCAGAATATATAAAGAACTCTCAAAATTAAATAAGAAAACCACCCAATTTTTAAAAGCTGGGTGAAACCAAACTGATTGTTGTGGGGGCGGGGAATATTGGGAAGCTGGGTAAAATGGTGAAGGAATTAAGAAGTACAAAGTGGCAGTTACAAAATAACATGAAGGTATAGAGTATAGGTAAAATAGTCAATAATGTTGTAATAACCATGTATAGTGCCTGTTGGGTACTAGACCTATCAAGTGGATCACTTCATAAACTATATAATATATCTCATCACTATGCTATATACCTGAAACTATTACAAAATAATATTGAATGTCAACTGTAATTGAAAATAAAAAGGCTAGGCAAAAAATGTGAACAGACTCTTCCCCTAAAGATAAATAGCTAATAAACACAGAAGAAGGTATTCAAAATCGTAATTACAATGAAAACTATAATGAAATACCACTACAAACCTATTAACAAGTTAAAAAAGACTAACCATACCAAGTGTCAACGAGAATGTAGCACAAGCAGAACTCTCACATACTGTTGGTGGAAATGTGAAGTGAAACAACACTTCAGAGTAGTTTGTCAGTTTCTATTTTACAAAAAAATTAAACACACACATACCATATGACGCAGCCATTCCACTGCTAGTATTTACCCAAGAAATGAAAACATGTCAATATAAAAATCTGTACAGAAATGTTCACAAGTTTCATTTATAGCAGGCAAAAACCAAAAACAATTTATTTTTTATTTTTTTAAGATTATTTATTTATTTATTTTTAGAGAGAAGGGAAGGGAAGGAGAAAGAGAGGGAGAGAAACATTAGTGCATGGTTGCCTCTCAATTGCTACCTACTGGGGACATGGCCCCCAAATCAGGCATGTGCCCTGACTTGGGAATCAGACCAGCAACCTTTTGGTTCACAGGCCTGTGGCTCAATACACTGAGCTATGCCAACCAGGGCAACCAAAAACAATTTAAAAGATTTTATTTACTTTTTATATTTAGAGAGAGGGGAAGAGAGAAAGGAAGGGACAGACATCGATGTGAGAGAGAAACATAAATTAGCTGCTGCTCACAGTACCCCATCTGGGGACCAAACCCACAACCAAAGCATGTGCCCTGCCTGGGAATTGAACTGGTGGCCTTTTGCTCTGCAGAATGATACCCACCCAACTAAGCCACACTGGCTTACGCTAAAAACAATTAAAATGTTCATTCACAAGTGAATGGAGAAACAAACTGTGGTATGTCCATTCAATGTAATACTCTTGGCAATAAAAAGGTATATGCTATTAATTCATGTAACAGCATGGCTAAATCTCAAAGTGTTTATGCTAAGTGAAAGAAATTAGATAAAAAGTATAACTTACAATTCAATTTAAATAAAATGCCCTAAAAAAGTCAAACTAAAAGTAAATTAGTGTTTTCCTGTAAGGGGTGAGTGGCGTGGGATGGGACAAGAGGAAAGGATCACAAAGAGGCATAAGGAAACTTCTGAAGGTGATATGCTCATTATCTTGATTGTGACAAAGGTTTCACAAGTATATGCAAATACCAAATTATACACTACAAACATATATTCTTTATTGTATATCAATTATACCTGTAACAAAGCTGTTCAAAAATGGAAACAGAATATCTAAGTAGAGAGGTGGGGAGGGCTGGGTGGGCAGGTGGGGATTGGAGTAAAAGATAGAAAATTGTACTTGAACAATAATTAAAATAAAAGTATTAAAAAAATGATGGTACATAAAAAAAAGAATATCTAAGTAGAGAAAGTAGGCTGTGCAAGAGCAGAAGGGAGCAAGTCACAAATCTAGTGAGACTAGCTATAAAAGGAGGGTCAGGGAGATTGGGCCAAGATGAGGATAAAGACAGATTTTCTCACATAGTTCCCATTTCAATGTAATAAATGTTTAGCTTATTCTAAGCATTCAAATTCCAACCCTTGGTTATTCAGTTCTTTCTACTCATTAAATTACTTAGAGGAAGGGGAAATAATAGACAGATTAATTTTCAAGTTACATTTCTGGTGATTGACAGTCTGTAATCCCTGGAAATGTAACTTTCATTCAATCAGAAAGCTCAGAGAGAAAAGAAAGGTTTGAACTTTTTGTTTAAAGAAGTAATACTATATGTAGGAGGTTTTTAAAAAATAAATATATACCTAAGAAATTCTATCTGAGACTCCATTTTTAAAAACCTAGAGATGATGACATCAAGATTCTTAAAACATTTTCAAGTTGAAGAAACCAAAATGACAAGTATAAAAATATAAAACATTTTCCAAACTAGTGTTATTTGTGTTCAACTTCTAAAAAGATCAAAAATGAAATGCATTTTTTTATGTCTGAAGGATGTAGCTGTTTTTCAGCACCAGCAATTGTTGCCAAACAGCAGCTAGTTCTGTGTGTTTTTATTTCTTAATTTTTTTTATTGTTGTTCAAGTACAGTTGTCTCCATTTCCCCCCAACACTCCTCCCACCCCAGCCATCCCTACTGCTCACCCTCCATCCTACTCCCCTATTTGGCTCTGTCCATGTGTCCTTTATACATGTTCCTTGACAACCCTTTCCCCTTTCCCCCCATTACTCCCTCCCAAAAATATGGAACGCTTCACAAATTTGCGTGTCATCCTTGCACAGGGGCCATGCTAATCTTCTCTGTATCGTTCCAATTTTAGTATATGTGCTGCTGAAGCGAGCACGAAATGCATTTTCATAGGTTCAAATTTTTTATATTCCATAAGCGGTATTAAATACAGGAGATATGCTCAGCAAACTCACCATCTGCACCACAGCCTCCCTTAATCGTGTCTCCTCTTCAGTCATCAGAGTCAACTCTTTGCACACCATGGCGGCCAGCCCCACGTCCAAGCACTCTGGGTCGGCCGCCATTTTGAAAATGAGTTCCTCGTGTGAAAAGACACAGTGGCGCCTCAGCCTGCGGTAATGATTGACACACTGACGTCCAATGGGCAACTGAAAACAAGACAAGATTCTCAAATTAAATCACTTGCTTGTAACATATTCCAGAACAGAACCACTATTTACCCTCCAGAGCCTCCCTTTTATTATAAAGAAGACAGAGTAACAAACTCCACTTGAACATAAGTAACTGTGAATATTAAACCTTTATGGCCCCGCAGGGATTTTGACTCCCATAATTTTGAGCTGCTAAACTTCTGGCATAAGCTGCTGATTTTCTACTCACTATGTACATCAAAAAGTATGAGTTCCTTTATATATATAAATGAGGTAGCAAACTTTTAGACCAGGCTAACATAAAACTGCCATTATAGGAAAAAAGAGAAAAAAATCAGGGTATAAAGGGTTAAATGGACATATTCAGCATTGGAGTTTCCTCAGAACAAAAGAACAGTTGTTATAAGCATCCAAAAAAAAAAAGGGAAGGGAGGAGAGAGGGAGGGAAGGGGGTAAAAAAGAAAGAGAGTACTATTTAAGCAATCCATATTGACTGACTTTTATTTTTTTTAATGAGGACTAATGCAAAAGATGATTTAGATTTTGGCATCTAGGAATTATTTTAAAAACAACCAGTCTGGTCTATAGAAAATTCAAGATAAAAATGTAAGATTACATACTTTATTTTCCTTAAGTGAGATAAATCACTAATTGCTCTTCATAAATCACAGATATAACTCTGTAAGATGAATTCTAAAAATTTATTTAACCATCAAGCTTTAGTTTAAACCAAGCAATAATACTAGCTATGAAATACACACACATACACATACATTCTCTCTCAACTTCTTCCCTATACTCTAGCTGAAAAACTTCGGTGGCGAAAAGGAGTTTTTGTTTGTATTTGAAAACTGCAACATAAAAATGAAAAAAAAAAAAGAATATTTTTTCCAGAAAATGTAAAAAATAAAATGTAGAAAAAATTCAAAAAATGAACATTTAAGAACCATCTAGAATTCACCTCCATTTGCAGAAAGGAATCACAAGAACCACAGTTCAAAAGTATAAGACTATCTCTGAATCAAGCACTATTTTCATACTCTTCCAAAGAAACAAACTTTTCTAAGAAAATATATATACTGAGCTTATGATGAGCAAATATTTGTCAATAATATATAACTCTTTCATTTCTTAATTCTTACATATTTACTCTTCAAACATTTCTTATATAGCTTTAATACAAGGGCTAGAAAGAGAAAAACAAAACTGGGATTTGCAGTTCTTAATTACTGTAATATGTAAGAAGCCACATAAAAGAGCTTATTTATTTAACTAGTGGCTTATAAAAATTAGTACCATCATTTTATTCCAGATATAAAGCTGCTATATATAACTTTTCATTTATATCACTACCTTTTCCTAAAGAGTAATATCAAGAGCTTTTACATATATTATTTTACCTGTTTGAGGTTATTTCATGGATCAGTACCTTTATATAGCAGGTAATAAAACCAGGCCCAGGGAAATTTAAAAAGCTGCCCAAGGTCAAATATCAATAATAGCAAGTTAAGGCAGAAACAATCTCTAACTCATCTCTGAATCATCCCCATTTCCCAGCCCACACCTAACCAAGCAAGAAATAAATTATAAACAAAAGCTGAATTTTTAAAACAGAGCTCAAACTCAGGGCAAAGTCTTAAGTTTGGTCTTGCTCTTGCTGCTTCTTAAGTCCAATGAGAAAGAAGTTTAAAATTACTAGATCAAATAAGATTGTTCACTGTATCATTTCATTCATTAACCAAGGAAACAAAAAATGGTTAATCATGAAATTTAATAAATTAAGATGCTCACAGAAAACATAAGATCCAATATTACTGAAGGCTATTCCCCAAAATGTTGAGAAGTGACAGAAATATCACTAAAGCAAAAAGTCAAAGAGTGTTATTATATATTTACAGCCTTTCCCAAACCAATATGACATGATTATAAGTGAATATTTTTTGATAATTAGCTCATACAAAAGCAATAGCATCACTGGCATTACCATTTACACAGAAGTATAGCCTGTAGAGATTTTAGTATTACAGTTACTCTTTAAAATAAACTTTTTAAAAGGGGAATATAGAAAATATAAAATGGAAGGGAGAATAAAAATCACCAAATTGTCCATCAAAAAATAATAATACAGGGATATTTTAAAATAAAAGCACAGAGCTAGATATTTGAAAATATGGTAGAATGAATTCTTATTAAAAAGATCTAGTCATCTCCATAAAATCCAAAGGTGCTCAGAGGAAGCAAAGACTAGAGGAAACATATTCTCTCAGAAAAGATTCAGAAAATATGAGCTATTTAAAATTCAAACAGAATGGGGCAAATAATGAGTAAAAAGTAAAGAACCATGACATCTTCCAAATAAAAACCATAATGGGAACTCTAACTGAACTTTGTAAATTACTACAGCCACTCCAGTCTCTGATGAAATATTCATGAACCCTCTCCTCCCCAGCTAAGGAGATATGGCAACTAAGATGCATTTTCCAGGGATGTTAGTAGACGTACAACAGCTACTTGCTATAGAACAGACCCAGTCAGCAGTACAGAAGTTCACAGCTTCAGCGAAGTTGTAGCCCTGATTAAATCCAGAATGATAGGCACGGGGAAACGTCACAACAAACTCTCCAGCACACTGATTGGTCCTGTACACCTAAGTGTAAATTCAAAACAGTGATACAAAACAAAATAAAAACACAAAAAAGAGGGTGACAGATTTGATCAGTTTTAGGAGCATTTTGTAAAATTGAAAATAAGAGCATTAACCTACATACATCAGAAAATAGTATCAGGTTAAGAAGCAGCCAGAATTCTACCTTCTTAAAATAGTCCCTGATAACAAGTTATAATAATTCATGACAAAAACTAGCAGCTAAAAGAAATTCTCAAAGAGCAAGTGTTACTCTCACTGAGCTACTAGTTTCCTAAGTTGATAGAATTTTTACAATTAAGAAAATTTAATTCTTTTTATTCCTGTGTTGTAAAGGAAGGAACTTCCTCCTATTCTTGAATAATTTTTTAGAAAGAGACTGATTAGCTCATATATATTATGGAGAAATCCCCAAAATCAGTTTTCCTAAATCTCATTTCGTTTTATAATACTATGTATCTTTTGAAAAGTCCCATGTTCTAGTATAAACTCACTCTATAAAGACAAGTAACACTCCCACTAATCTAGTCTCATTAAGGTTATGATGAGTATCTGACTGTATGTAACATATACCAAATTTATACTTTATCAGGTGTTAGTAGCTTAAATTTAATAATCATTTTCAAAACTAAGTTGAAAAGTAGAAAAGATATTCATGTATGTTTACTTCATCATGTGGAAAAAAAGCTGTGAAATCTTTATAAAAAGTATGTATGATTTCCAAAAGAATGAACATTAGTTATTAGAACTACCACTTAAAATAATTTTGTTAAATAGGGATAATAAAGAATATAAGATTTTTGTTAAAACCAAGATATAATGGTTTACTGAAAGCAAAAGGTTATTTCAATAGTTATCTATACATAAAGTACAATTCATACTTTAAAACACTTTCTTAATCAAGTAAATGTCCCTTCAGAGTGTAAATTCTAATTTAGCTAGAAGATGACATGATCTTTTACTTCGTTATAAAACAAAGCATTTGTTGCAACTAATCAAAAGCTAAAGTAACTTTAAATTTAAAATACTGAAAGGAGACACAAAAAGACTCACAGGCACACCATGCTCCATTAGCACATTGGGGTTCATGATGGTGACTAATTGATGTAGAAGATCAGGCTGAGATTCAAATAACTCAGGGGCCAGCTCCCTCATCACCTCCTCCAGTTGTTCTGCAGCATGAGATGGCACACCATACCATGTCTTTGGCTCCCCCCTAGCAAAAAAAATAACTGTTTAGCTAGGTAGAGCATGGTGTCAATGAGGCCAGTGTCTCTGATGCAAATCCACCAAATTATAATTAACTGTCTTATTTCAAATGGCCACAGACTGTAAGCTCTGAATCCTGGCAACCATCTCAAAAATCTGTGCTATTGTTTGTAATAGATACATACTTATCACTATTAAAAAAATTCAAAACACACGAACTCCTTAAGGTGCATCAGTAAATAGTATCTTCAAACAAGAAACTACATGAAAAGTACACACTGTTCCAAAGGCTATTGACATACTTCCTTGACTCACAGGTCCACTGAACATTCTTATTATCCCCAAAATGATCAAAGTAAAAGTAAATGCTCTCTAGAATATCTTTACATAATTTCACTGAGCTCAATTTTACAATACAAAAAAAAATAAGCCAAGGCTAGGAATTGTTGAGACCTTGAATAGAGTTCTATCTATAAATCTTAACAACCAAAAACTTGGCACCATTAATGTACTAGATAGACTTTAGTGCACTAGAGTTCATTTATAATGCCAAAGGTATACTCCTAGGAAATGATTTACTCATGTTTTTTATAGAATACCTCAATTTCTTAATCCTAATCCAATTCTAGAAATTACTGTGATGATGAAAATGTTCTTCTAATGTAGGAGCCCAAGCCAGGGAGCTGTTTAAGTGTTTGTGATATTCCGAAAAAACTACCCAGAGGACCAGCAGATGTGGACACGCCGTTTATTATTTACCTTACAGGGGAATGCACCAACAGCAGTGGATTGGTAAGACAGACTGCACCCTGCCTCCAGCCTTGCTGTTACTTATAGGGTTAGGGAGGGAGTAGTATGTGAAAATTCTACTTTTGTGATAAACACAGGAGTCTTAAGACACATGGGCTTTGAGGGGGCAGAGACATCCAGATATAGACTATTTTTGTCATTCCTTAAGGCTACCACACCTGTTCTCTGAGGTTGTAGAGGGGCCATGCCCTGAGTTGTCCCATGTTCTAGTCCAACATTGTTTTATTACTTCATAATTTTTGTGCCAGTTTTTCCAGTCAGGTAGACCCTGGCTGGTGAGAATGCTGGCATATTGTATTTATATGCCATAAAAATAGTATAGGCTACATATACCCCAAGAGGAGAAAAGAGCAGGCCAAGAATGTCAAGGAGGACATGATTTTTGTCTTATCCAACCAGACAACCTCCAAGATCCTGACAGAGAAACCAGGTCACTGTCTATGTAGGATATGGAAGGGTTTTGGGTTTTGTTGTTGTTGTTGTTGTTTTTGGTTTTTTTCCTCCCTGAGTAAGGGAAACAAGGGAATAGGACTTAAGACTGGAAAAGAAACTGTTAGCTGATTTTTCTAAAGTAGGGACAAGCTGGAATTCCCAAAGTATCATTATCCTGATATGGGATTGTGGTATTTAATTTTATTAGTTTTGATAATAAATCTATTTAGTTAAACTGTTGAGCTATGTAGATGTGCTTTTAAAGTGAGGCGTATACTGTGTAAACAAGTTATCAGGTATGAAAACAGAAAGAACACAAAGGTTACTGATAGTAAATTACAAAGTAGTTTCTGAGTTTGTAAGTGTCAGATGGGAAGACTTCCAAATGCAAGGCTTTCGCTGAAATTAAATTAAGTAGTGACAATTTGATAGATTAACTCCTCTAGTTTATATGTTTCTGGAAAGACAACCAGGAAAATTCAGGATCCAGTCTAATTTATAGAGGAGAAATAAAATTTTATAGACAATTTATTTGTTAATGAGTACAATTTTATAATTGTCTATAATAGATTTTACTGAAACATAATTTTCAATTATTTTAATTGAAGAATCAAATTAGGGTTAATTTATTTCGTGTATTAAATCCAGTTTTAATTTTGCTAATTATTTGTATAAACATAATAGGAACAGTAATGGATTATACAGGTATTTTAAAATATTTTTGTTGGAATGTTATACAAAGTTATCATCAGACTCTGCAAAATGTATAGATATGGGTGAGCTTTTCAAGTTTTTGAGGTAAGCAAAATGTTTTGAGGGTTTTTTTTCTATTTCCCATGAAAGTAATTTTTTTACCTGGAAAGACTGTCATAGTTCTTTCGAAAAGCAAGGTACCAGGCCATTTTTCTAAGGGGCTTTCACTAGTTTTCAAAATTAGTCTTAATTTTTAAATTTTTTTGGTGCCATTCAGAGCCCAGGGATTTTTTTGATCATGACATTCCAGACAAAGACTTGGTTAATGAAACCATAATTGGAAACTGGCTTTATGTGTCCTATTACAAAGACATCAGATTTTGATTGGATTTATGTAAATAAACACGTCACTGTGGCTAATGTGGCTCAGTGGATTGAGTGCCGGGCTGGGAACTAAAGGGTCACCAGTTCCATTCCCAGCCAGGGTACACACTTGGGTTGGGGGCCGGGTCCCCGGGAGCGGATATGCAAGAAGCAGCCACACACTGATGTTTCTTTCCCTCTCTTTCTTTCTCCATCCCTTCCCCTCTCTCTAAAAATAAATAAATAAATAAATACTCTTAAAAAAAAAACACTGTCATGGAAAGAATATTTAAGAGTTTCTAGAAGACTTCCGGCCAAAATGGAAGCGTAGGTAGACGCACTGTACCTCCTCGCACAACCAAGATAGGGACAATAACAATTCAGAAACAGGATAACAACCAGAACTGACAGAAAACTGAACTGTATGAAAGTCAGACACACAAGGAGTTAAATTAGACACATTCATCTAGACCAGTAGGAGGGGCGGAGTCGGGCAGCTGGGCGCTGGTCACAGAGCAGAGAGCAGAGAGCGTTGGGACCAGACCCATAAGGCAACCGGGATGCACAAGGCAACCAGGGCGCACAAGACTGCAGCAGGCAGATCCTGGGCGCGCAAGCCGCAGCTGGCAGACCCCGGCTGAGGGGTGGCAACCAGCAGACCCAGCGAGGAGGCGATTGCGAAGCAAGGGACTGCGTGCAACTCAGGGTCCCAGCGCCAGGAAACAGCCTTGGGGACCTAATTGAAAAGGAAAGTCCCACAGGGTACACAGGCCCACCCACACAGGAATTGGCATCAGAGGGGCCCAGTTTGCTTGGGGGAAGCAATGGAAGGGACTGAGGTTCAACAGAGAGTGGAGCAAGCGCCATTACTCCTTCTCGGACCCTGCCCCCACATACAGCGAGTGTCGCAACCCAGTGACTGGGGTGCCCCACCCTGGTGAACACCTAAGGCTCTGCCCCCATACATAACAACTGCAACCAAACAAAACAAAACAAAACAAAACAAAAAAACCCAAAGAGATAGCTCAAACAGAAGATCAATTGAAAGCCCGAGAACCCATCCTTTTAAGTGACCAAGAGATAGCCAATCTATCAGATGCACAGTTCAAAGCACTGGTGATCAGGAAGCTCACAGGAATGGTTGATTTTGGTCGCAAACTAGATGAAAAAATGAAGGCTACAATAAGTGAAATGAAGAACAATGCACAGGGAACCAATAGTGATGGAATGAAAGATGGGTCTCACATCAATGGAGTGGACCAAAAGGAAGAAAAAAACATACAACCAGAAAAGAATGAAGAAATAAGAATTCAAAAAAATGAGGAGAGGCTTAGGAACCTCCAGGACATCTTTAAACATTCCAACATCCGAATTATAGGGGTACCAGAAGGGGAAGAGGAAGAACAAGTGGAAAAGATATTTGAACAAATAATAAAGGAGAACTTCACCAATCTGGCAAAG
>CM052539.1:81380747-81410005 GCA_028533065.1 Trachops cirrhosus
CCATCAGACTGTCAGCTGATTTCTCAAAAGAGATCTTACAGGCAAGAAGGGGCTGGAAAGAAGTATTCCAAGTCATGAAAGGCAAGGACCTACATCCAAGATTGCTCTATCCAGCAAAGCTTTCATTTAGAATGGAAGGGCAGATAAAGTGTTTCCCAGATAAGGTCAAGTTAAAGGAGTTCATCATCACCAAGCCCTTATTGTATGAAATGTTAAAGGGACTTATCTAAGAAAAAGAAGATAAAAAATATGAACAGTAAAATGACAGCAAACTCACAATTATGAACAACCACACCTGAAACAAAAACAAGAAGAAACTGGGCAAACAACTAGAATAGGAACGGAACCACAGAAATGGGGATCACATGGAGGGTTAGCAACAGGGCAGTGGGAGGAGGAGAGAGAGGGGAAAGAAGAATAAGTAGCATGGATGGTAGGTAGAAAATAGAGGGAGGGCAAGAATGGTAGAGGAAATGTAGAAGCTAAAGAACTTATGACACATGGACATGAACTAAAGTGGGGGAATATGGGTGGGAGAGCATGTTCAGGTGGAGGGGAATGAAGGGGGGATAATAGGACAACTGTAATAGCATAATCAATAAAATATATTAAAAAAAAAAGAAACAGGTATGTAGATTATAGGGTGAGCCTAACAGTATGATCAGTCTAATAGTGTAACATTGGTACATTAATCTAACATCCAACTAATAAGAGTTCAAGCGGAAGAAACTCAAAAAATACAAGAAGTCACAAGAACTGAAAGACATGAATTCAGATTAGAGAGGTTACCAAGTACAATAAAAATATTGAATAAAAATAAACACATACTAATGAATATCACATGAAATCTCAAACCACTGGGAATAAAGATTAAACTCTTATGTCTTCAAGAAAAAAAATCACATAGAAAGGAACAAGAATTAACACATCATCATTCTTTTCAACAGCAATACTGAAAGCTACAAGATCATGGACTAAAGCTTTCAAAATAATGAAGTAAAACAATTTACAACTTAAGATTCCTAAACCCCACCAAACTACCAATAATGTTTTAGAACATTTTTAAACAAGAATTTACACCCCTGAACAGTCTCCCTCCAGAGCATATGCTTGCACCTTTCCCTTCCTTCTTGTTTCCCCATATAGGCATGCATCTCCTAAACTTGAAGGGACTCCCCATGAGACTTGCAACCGAGGGAGCAAGAGGCAGTGGTAACCCATCCTAGGCTTACCCGCTGAAACTGTGTCCTGGTCCTCCTTTCTCTGACTTCCCAGTGACTTGACAGCAGCCACCTTGGCTCACATTTTCCCGTAATGTTTATAGAGAGTGAAATCAGCCTCCCCTAGACTCTCTCCTGTTGCTTCTTCTATCCTAGGCCCTTCCTTATTCCACTGTGCCCAGTTTTCATAAATGTACTCTCCAAATCAACAAAGAAATAAAGTACATCTCATTTACCTTCTTAAACTATTAAGAAGCTCATTAAACTATTGAATAGTAGAAGAAATGTTTCACCAAAATAGGAGTAAATCAAGTAAGAGAAACATCTGAAACAAGGAGAGACAAAGGAAATTCCCAGAATAATAATAGTGAAATAAACTCCCAGGCTGACAGCTGACCTTAAAAAACAACCAGTCTGGATTGCAGCAGAAAAGAAAACTCCAGAGGAATGGCTCCAAAAAATGAAATTGACAGATGATCTGATGGGTAAAACCATACTGAGAGATTTATACATCTGCTGAAAAATCTGAAAACAAATTTTTGATAGTTATAAATAAAACATACAAAATGAGAAAAGGGGATTATTAACTGCAAGGAAAATTAAAAATGGCATAAAAAACAATCATAGCATACTACGAGTCTTGAGCACAAATAATACTTATATTTATACCATCACAGTAATAATTTTTGATTAATAAAAAATTTATCTGCCCTGGCTGGTGTGGCTCAGTGAATTGAGTGCCAGCCTGTGAACTAAAGGGTCACCAGTTCAATTTCCAGTCAGGGCACATGCCTGGGTTGCAGGCCAGGCCTCCAGTGGGGGACACACAAGAAGCAACCACACACTGATGTTTCTCTCCCTCTCTTTCTTCCTCCCTTCCCCTCTGTCTAAAAATTAATAAATAAAATATTTACGAATAAAAAACTAAAAAATAAAAAATCTAACCACACTAGAAGGGACAGGAGAACTGAAATTTGTGAGGATTTAGATTTCTTATACTTATTTCCCAATTCTAAAAGTAGAAAATCAGTATATAATATTTAAAACTGAAAAATGAAGAAGTAGCATAATGAACATATTAATTAGACATATAAAGATCAAAATCAGAAACAGGTAAGAATTGAAAGTGATTATCTCTGAGGAGTGGGAATGGGAATGAAAGGGTAGAGGAGAGTGCTGCTTTTCAAAAAAACTTTTAAGAGATAGAATGAATTTCCTGACTCAGTACTTCCAGTCAAGATGGAGACAGAGGTAAACACACAACGCATCCTCACACAACTACAGTAAAAACTACAACTACAAAACAAGTATCACCCAGATTCATTAGAAAATCGAGTTGTATGAAAGTCCAACCACCAAGGATTTAAAGAAGCCACATTCATCTAGGCGGGTAGGAGGGATGGAGACATGGAGAGGTGCGCAGAAGTGGACAGGCGTGGAGAGGCACAGAGAGGCAGTAGAACAGGCAGTCCCACATTCACGTGTGGTGGATAAAAATTGGGAGAGATACCTCAGGAGCAAGCGATCCCAGCCCCAGACCAGACCACCCAGCCCAAGATTCAAGTGCCAGTCCCCATAACTTCTGGCTCTAAAAACCAGTAGGGGGTTGGGACAGTGGAAGAAACTGTAGGATTGACAGACGACTCCTCTGAAAGACTCACAAAGGTCTCAGGACTTGTGCAGACCCACCCCTCTCTGGGATTCAACACCAGGGCAACAGCTAGAAGGGGACAAGTGGCATATGGGGAGAAAGTCAAGTGAATGGCAACAGGACATGTGCTGGGGGACAGCTTCCTTCTAAGCAAATCTCTGGAGGACAGGCAGTAGCACTGACCCCTATCTGAGCCCTCCACCACACAGAGACACAAAACAGTGAAACAGCTTGCTGTGCCCTGGCAATTACCTAGGGCTCCATCCCACACAATTTATAGGTACACTTTTCTACCACAGGCCACACTACTAAGTCAGGGACTGAAAGCAGCTCTACCTAATACACAGAAATAAACACAGGGAAGCTGCCAAATTGAAGGACAAAGAAATTATAGCCCAAATGAAAGAACAGAACAAAACTCCAGAAAAGAACTAAACAAAATAGAGATAAGCAAACTATCAGATACAGAGTTCAAAACACTGGCTATCAGGATGCTCAAAGAACTCATTGAGTACTGCAACAGCATTAAAAAAAAAGCCCCAGGCAGAAATTAAGGTTGCATTAAGTGAAATAAAAGTCTACAGGGATTCAAAAGCAGAAGGGATGAAGCCGAGAATCAATTCAACGATTTGGAACACAAGGAAGGAAAAAGTATTCAATCAGAACAACAGGAAGAAAAAAAGAATTCTAAAAAATGAGGAGAGGCTTAGGAATCTCGATGACATCTTTAAACATACCAACATCCAAAGTCATAGTGGTGCCAGAAGGAAAAGAGAAAAGCAAGAAACTGAAAACGTATTTGAAAAAATAATAAATGAAAACTTCCCTATTTGGTGAAGGACATAGAGATACAAATCTAGGAAGCACAGTGAGTCCCAAACATGTTGGACCCAAAGACCACACCAAGGCACATCATAATCAAAATGCCAAAGGTTAAAGATAAAGAAAAAGACAATCATAAAAGCAGCAAGAGAAAAGAGGTTTAAGACTGTCAGCTGATTTCTCAAAAGAAACTCTGCAGACTAGAAGGGACTGGCAAGCATTCAAAGTGATGAAAAGCAAGGACCTACAACCTAGATTACTCTATCCAGCAAAGCCATCATTTAGAATGGAAGGGCAGATAAAGTACTTCCCAGACAGGGCAAAACTAATGGATTCACCACCACCAAGCCATTGTTATATGAAACATTAAAAAGAACTATATTATATAAGAAATAGAAGATCAAAACTACGAACATTAAAATGGCAACCAATTCAAAACTATCAATAATTGAATCTAAAAAAAACTAAGCCAACAGGCAGAACAGGAACAGAATTATAGACATGGAGATCATTTGGAGGGGTATCAGCTGGGCAGGGGATGGGGGAGAATAGGGGGAAAGTGCAGGGATTAAGAAGTACAAATTGGTAGGTACAAAATAGACAGGGGGAGGTTAAGAATAGTATGGGAAATGGAGAAGCCAAAGAACTTATATGTACAACCCATGGGCATGAACTAAGTTGTGGGGGGACAGAATTGCTGGAGGGAATGGGGGTACTAGGCAGAGGAGCGTAAAGGGGAAAAAATTGGGACAACTGTAATAGCATAGCCAATAAAATATATTTTAAAAAATTAATTTCCTTGCTGCACTGATTATAAACTAATTTTTATTGTAAAACTCCATTAAATTACGGACATCCCAATAACACTTTTTATTATCAAAAATAAGGGAGAAAGACAAAGTGATTAATCAAAACAGGAAACCATCACACTGGCAATTTGATGACTCAGAAGACTAAAAATTTTGCTTCCCATTAAAAAGTAAAAGTGTTTCAAAATCATGTCTACAACACAAGCTCAAAAGATGCTCATCATCTGTCAGCCAAAAATAATCTTCTTTTAAGGGGAATGTCTAATAACCTAAAAGGTATCAGAACTCAATATTTTTTCTATTTTTCAGCCTGAGCCTCTTGCTAGAAAGTAAAGTGTCATGCTAACGAAATAGTCACCAAATGATAAAGATCAGAATAGTGGTTACTTTTGGGGAGAAGTACTGACTGGGATAGAGATGAAGGAGCCCACCACTAGAGTGCTGTAAATATTTTCTATCTATCTGGGTGGTAGTTCCACAGGTGCACACATATATAAAGGCTTACTGGATTGTACATTTAAGATTTGTGCATCGCGTTCTAAGTCACACCTCAATATAAAGAAAAAAAGATCATGTGGCAGCAATCTCACTATGATATTTATAGAACAAAAGTATTATAAAGTATAAACAGGGTAACTACAAATCAAAACCTGTCTGCCTTTTATCTTTATATCTCATTTTTATAAGCATTTCCAAAGGTTAAGGGAAATATAAAAACAAGACTCCAATAAACCCCAGGACAATCAAACTTTACCCTTAACATGTCTATTCTCTAAGTACTAAAATAAGACATACTTTATTAGTAGTATTCTCCCTTTGCACAAAAAGGAATTGGATTTACTCAAAGGATTTTGAACTAGGTATTCAGATTAAGTTAACTCTAAAGCCTCTTCCCAATTTTTAAATCCTACAACTCTAGCTTTGACCTGTGTGACTCCCTTGGTTGGAGTGTCATCATGGGTTCAATTCCCAGTCAGGGCACATGCCTCCAGTTGTGAGTTTGGTCCTGGTCAGGGAACATGCGAGAGGCAACCCATGAATGCTTCTCTTCCTCTCTCTCTCACCCTCCCTTCTGCTTTCTCTCTAAATTAATGGGCATATCCTCAAGTAAGGAGTTAAAAATTAATTAATTAAAAAAAAATCCTACAACTCTACAAATCCAAAAATGCAACCTAATTTATCATTTAATTAAACGTAACGTTTATCTTTTAATTGTTAAAAAAGACAATTTGTAAAACGAAATTTTTTAGCCTAATGGTTTCATGCAAGTTATAAACCCATCCCTCAAATTCACTATAACTTGCCCTTTGGTGTATCATAGGTTTTCATACAACTGCACTAGATAACTCTCAGCACAGTGCTTAATGACATCATTACCTTATTGATATGTATTAAAAAAATCAACATATTTTAGCATAAGATTACACTTCCCAGAAACTGGTATATAACAAAATTGTTAGAGAATTCTGACCTGACATTCATTTTTAAATGTCCCATAAAAAATAATTTAAATGTAATTTTCTCTTTTTTCCTTGAAATGAAATCTTCCAAAAATTAACTCTGTAATTTGTTTATTTTTAAAGAGAGTTATGTATTTATTATAGAGAGAAGAAGGGAGGGAGAAAGAGTGGGAGAGAAACATCAATGTGTGGTTGCCTCTCTTGCACCTCCCACTGGGGACCTGGCCTGCAACCCAGGCATGTGCCCTGACCAGGAATCAAACCAACAACCTTTCAGTTAGCAGGTCAGTGTACTCAATCCACTGAGCCACACCAGCTAGGGTTGCAATTCCTAATTTTATAAATTCACTAACTTCTGCTCTAATTTCTAGACCCAGTAAAAGCCTCACCTTGCTCATTCTAGACCCAGTAAAAGCCTCACCTTGCTCAAAGCGTAGAGATCCAGGATTTTCCTCTCCACCACAGGGATCTTCAAAGTAGATCCTTGAAGTTCCCAAAATTTTGCTAGTTGATCCAAGAAGTCCAGTCTCACTCTGGTCATTGCCTAAGATTATTAAAATGCAGAAATCAGAAATAAGAACTATATTATAGTTGAAAATAAAAGTGTACTACTTAACACAGGTACTAGTTTCTCTAAAGAAATTCAGGCTTTTCATTATTGTTCGATCCAACGCTGTATGGTAAGCTAAATAAAGCAAAATATTTCTAACAGATATTATTTACTAAGGCAAAAAATCACTATATGTGAATAGTTCTCATATTATCAAGCAAAGCAATTTTTTGGAAAAAGTTGGCTTAACTTTAAGCTAACCAGAAAATTTGGTAGATCAAATTAATCTGTTTCTAAGCATTCTGCCATTTCATCTGTAGATAACATGCATATGTAAAGTACACCAACTGTGTACCTCCGGATATCAAGATCCTTCATCAAGTATCTAATTACAAGAGACTAAAGGAAAAAGATATATATTAAAAATCTCAGAAAATGTTTTAGGAGAATCAAGGAAAAAACAGCCCTGCATGACATATTAAACCTTAGCTAAAGTATCTCTTTTGTATGCTGAAATAGTTTTTTACCACACTAAAGATCTTCTGAAAATCTTGAAGAATAACCATTTTTCAATAGAGAGATTAGTCAAATTTAAAGGGAACTCTTAATAAATCAGATTAACTTAAGATTTTAATTTTAAAAATTAGAATTAAAAACTTATTTTCCTGAAAAGTTGTAAACCTATCTCCCCCTAAAAAAACTCTGAAAACTAGGGTTTTTTGATAGACTTTAATAAACTATTTTCCAAAGACCATAGGAGACGATCTTCCAACATCAACAAAAAAATGTTAGCAAAATAAGTGTTAAAGAAAGTACAGGGCAAGACAACAAACAAGGTTATCAAGTTTCTGCCAAGATGGAGGCATAGGTAGAAACCTTTTGCTTCCTCACACAACCAAAAGAAGGATAACAACCAATCTAAAAATAATAAACAAACAGAAGTGCCAGAAAATCAAATTGCATGGAACTCCAACAACCAAGGAGTTAAACAAACATTCACCCAAATCAGTAGGAGGAGTGGAGATGGAAGAAAGGCAGCCAAGCAGAGAGCACGCAGCAAGGTGGCAGAACACGCAGGCAAGGCGGGGCTGGCTGAACAGGTAACTAAAGACTCAAAGTTAGCTGTAAACTACTGCGGGGTTGTACGACAGGAGAAATTCCCAGTCCCACACCAGAGAGTTCGTTGGAAAGTGGGGCTAGAGCAGAGCAAGCCAGCAACATTGTTCCCTCTCTGACCCCTCCCCCACAAACAGCGTAGCAAAGAGGGTTGCCCCACCCTCGTGAATACCTAAGGCTCCACCCCTTACAACATAACAGGTGTGCCAAGACAAAGGAATATGGCCCAAATGAAAGAACAAATCAAAGCTCCAGAAAAAGAACTAAGCGACAAGGAGATAGCTAACCTATCTGATGCAGAGTTCAAAACACTGGTAATCAGGATGCTCACAGAACTGATTGACTTTGGTCGCAAAATGAAGGAACAAATGAAAGATACCCAAAATGAAATAAAGGAAAACATACAGGGAACCAACAGTGAAGGGAAGGAAGGAAACCAGGAAACAATTTGGAACAAAAGGCAGAAATAAACATTCAACCAGAACAGAATGAACAAACAAGAATTCAAAAAAGTGAGGAGGCTTAGGAACCTCTGCCACAACTTTAAGCACTCTAACATCAAAATCATACGGGTGCCAGAAGAACAAGATGAAGTAGTTGAAAACGTGGGTTGGAAATGGGAGGGAGGAGAGAAGGGATGGGTGGGCTGGAATGGGAGTAAAGGATAGAAACTGTACTGAATAATGATCAAAATTAAAAAAAAAAAAAGAAGTTGAAAACTTACTGGAACAAACAATAAAGGAAAACTGTCCCAATCTGGTGAAGGAAATAGACTTTCAGGAAGTTCAGGAAGTCCAGAGAGTCCCAATAAAATTAGACCCACAGAGGAACACACCAAGGCACATCATAATTACATTAGCCAAGGTAAAAATGAAGGAGAGAATCCTAGAAGCAGCAAGAGATAAGGAGACAGTAACCTACAAAGGAGATCCCATCAGACTGTCAGCTGATTTCTCAAAAGGGACCTTACAGGCAAGAAGGGGCTGGAAAGTAGTATTCCAAGTCATGAAAGACAAGGACCTACACCCAAGATTGCTCTATTCAGCAAAGCTATCATTTAGAATGGAAGGGCAGATAAAGTGCTTCTCAGATAAGGTCATGTTAAAGGAGTTCATGATCACCAACCCCTGATTATATGAAATGTTAAAGGGACTTCTTTAAGAAATAGAACATCACAAACTATGAACAGTAAAATGACAAGTTGTGCTAAACTCACAATGATCAACAACTGAATCTAAAAACCAAAAACAAAAACTAAGCAAATAACTAGAACAGGAACAGAACCAGGGAAATGGAGATCACATGAAGGGTTTTCGGTGGGGGGGGTAAGAAAGGGGGGTGAAAGGTACAGGGAATAAGAAACATAATTGGTAGGTACAAAATAGACAGGGGAAGGTTAAGAAAGGTATAGGAAACAGAGAAGTCAAAGAACTTATATGCACAACCCATGGACACGCACTAAGGGGGGAAAATGCTGGAGGGATGGGGGGTGCAGGGCAGAGGAGGGACAATGAGGAGAAGTAAATTATAAAGGGAAAAAAAAAAAAAAGAAAGTACAGCTGAAGAGTTCCAGGTCTCTGAAGGTAACTAAGCTGGATATGTCAACTATGATAAATATGGCTAGAGGTAGTTTCCCATAATCCCAGTTAAGTAGAAACACTGTAATAACTACTTAAAACAATTGTTTTTAAATCAGAAACTTCCTTCCATTCAGTCCCAATTAATGTTAACTCTGAGCTCTGATACATGAACTTCTCAAAGTTCTCTATCAAGAGCCCTGACATAAAAAATGAATCAGGAAGTAGCAATGGTGATATAACACTCACCTCAAGTTCATTCAGGCGCTGGACTCTGGGTGTGAAACGAAAGCTTTTTACTTCACACGCAAATGGAGGTTGCCAATCCTAAATGGAAAGATTTTTTTATAGCATATTGGTATATAAGCAAGGGATGCATTATTCCTTCCCTTCATTTATATTCGTTGAGTTGTCACAAATCATGACGACAAGAAAACAACTAACAAGTCTTCTTTATTATATTCTAGACAGAAAGAGTAATATTTAGATAAAATATTACTTATCTCCAATTATTTATCTCTAGTAGTATTAAAATTATTTTATCTATAAATCTTCAAATCCCACAGATACTATTTTTATATCCCTCAATTATGCTTTCCCCAATTAATAAAGTAGAATGCAGTGAACATGTTATCTCAATACAATGTCTAATAAACATCCAAGTTTGAAAATTAAAAAGAAAACAGAATTTGAAAGAAACAACAAAGGGTACAATTAAAAAGTAATTTTTTAAACTACTTATATAATTGGATATGTTTTTTTCATTCATGTGTAATGTGACACAGCACTTTACAGTCTATGTTGACATAAATGTTTTGTTCAAAGCCCAGCTCTGGGAATTCAAATATTAAAAAAAAAAGTAAAAAAGGTAAGTAAACCCACAGAACAAGGATAATTTCCAGACTGCAGATGCACATGTAGTATAACTAAATGAGATAGCATATTTCAAGCATGGTTCTAGAGAACAGTTTAATTTGGCCTAAATACCATAGTTTACCATGTATATACACATTTTGCCCAAATTTAGAGAAAAGTAAAGATGTGCATTATACATGGGTAGTACTTGAAATACTTTGTATCTGTTTCTGTATTTTATAATTATTTGTTACACAGAATTTCTTATGTTAAAAAATAAATGCTAAAATTCCTTTATAATACAAAAAACAAGTACCTCTAAATATAAATAAATATATAATTGAATTAAAAAATTAAAAGGAATGATTTTTTTCCCCTGTAAGTTTAGGCTAAAAATGTAGATGTGCATTGTACATGGCAAAAATATGGTAAGTCTATTTAAAAACCTGAGTAATCAAAAATATTTATCCTACCTTGTAAACTAAAGAAATACACCATTATTGTGATTAAATTAATTGTAATTAAATTTTCAATAGTGTGACATAAAAAGGGAAGGTATATTACTTCAACCTTCTTTTAAGTAATAAAAAACTTTTCTTTTTTTACCAAAAGGAACCTTAAAGAGAATTTCTAATTCATAAGGGCAATAGAGTAAATGAAAATATGGTTTAGAAAAAACTTCAGTGCTTAAGATTTCATCAGTACTAGCTAATTTTGATAGAAAAAGTTAAATGAAGCTTCTGGAGGATGGCAGTGCATATAATCATAACTTGTCATAGCAATTATCTGATAATGTTTTGCTTTCAATTTATACTCTATAATCTGTTTTTTCTCATTTTTTTTAATTTTTATTTTGAGAGAGGAGAAGGGAGGGAGAAAGAGGAAGAGAAACATTGAAGTACAAGGGATACATAAGATACATAAGATAGGTTGCCTCCCAAACGCCCCCAACTGGGGACCTGGCTCACAACCCAGGCATGTGCCCTGACTGGGAATCAAACCAGACACCTTTCGGTTCTCAGGCTGGCACTCAATCCACTGGGCCACACCAGCCAGGGCAATAGTCTGTAATCTTAACCAAAATCATTTAGCATAATGGGAGTAGCACATCAGGGTTTTAGAAACAAACATTTCTATCTAGGTTCTTAATCTACTTTGCCACTTGCCCAAGATCATACGTTTGATATGTTATTTAACTTATCCAGACTTGCCTCATCTGTAAAATTAGGCTTTATTTATAAGGCTTCAAAGAATGTTAACTGAAATAATCTGTAGGTGCTAAATTAGCTCCTCCCTCTTCCCTCCCAACTAAACTCTTTATTCACTGTGGTGCACACACTATGGTAGTCTTCAGTGAGAGCAAATGCTTTTTAAAACATAATACGAGTAACAGTACTCAATATTTTATTTGTATTAGTACACAAAACATAAAGCAAGGTGTCCCTTTCAAGAAGCACTAAGGTAATGGTTCACAAACTTTAATGTACATTAAGAATCATCTGCGAGAACTTGCTAGAAAAGCCGATTCTAGATCTCCCACATACAGAAATTGATTCTACTCTGGGAATGGGACCTAGGGATCTGCATTTTAACAAGCATATGGTTGACTCTGGTACAGGTGAACCAGGAACATCATTTGAAAAGCAGTGGTGTAATGGGTTAAGAATCTTTTGACCTTGAACAACTCACTCGGTGTCTTGGGGCACTACTTCCCCCAAAGGGTAGTATTTGCTTTTTTTAACTTAAAGAATGAGGTAATTAACCTATAAACAAGCCCAGTTATTTGCAGTAATTGCGATTCGTAAATCTTTCATCCACCTTCCTTATATCCAAAGATTTCAACGTTTTCTTCCACATCAGTCATTAATAAATCCTTCCTAATCCTCTATATTTTAAAAATAAATGCTGCTCCTTCTCTTCCCCTGGGAAGACGATCATTTCAGCAGTAATCTGTCTGGGGTTCTTGTTTGGTGATACCATCCTTGGGGACAACTAGAGCTCAGATTACTGTTTAAGAAACCTTAGCCCTCAGATGAGGCCTGCAAATATTTAGTAAATAAAACAGTAATAGGGCTTGGATAAAGAAAGAGCCGACGGGGGGCAGTTTTTACTACCTTACCGTAATGAGGATGGTACATTGAGTATAGGATATGTCATGCCATAATACTTCAAACACTTTGTCGGTCAACGAAAAGCCTAACGCCTTTTGTTACCCCTGCCCACAATCCAAGAAGAAAAGTGTCAGTCCCCAAGTTCTAAAGGGGAAAGGCCCCGAGACAACACTCTCGCGTTCGGACAAGCGTACGTAAGACCGCAAAAGCAATCAAGGCAAAAGCATCCAAAAAAAATATGGCTCCTAGTGATTGAGAAATAAAGGAAACTAAATATAAAAAGAGAGGACTGGAAGAGTAAAACTACACCGAGTCCCCCACTCTCGTCTTCTTCCCTCTCCTCAGACGCCGGTACCTTGGGCGGTCGGATTTTGCAGATGCCGGTTTTCTCTGCCAGAGGCCGAATGCGGCCGATAAAGCTGAGCGGGTCTGTGAACTCCTCCCAGCTGGGCTCGAAGACTGGGCACTCCGGCGGTGGCACGAACTCCGATGCGTAGCCCCCAGACCCCACGCCCGCCATAGCAATATCCTGAGGGCCCCCGTGGGGCAAACAGGTGGAGAAGGGGTGGCTGAAGCCCACCGAACTCTTTCACGTCCCCTGACGGAGGCCGCTGCTCATCTTCTTGGGCAAAAACTGAACACCACAGAACCCCCGAAATCGCTTCCTCCTTTCGTTTGTTATTGTTTCCTGCGGGGCTTTTCCTCACAGGACTAGGACTTTTCCGGAAGTTAATGTACAGTCAAATCCCTCCGCCACACGAATAGAATCCCTCCGCAGCAACACGACAACTCGTTGTACAACCTTCCTTCTTCCTCCTTTTCCCAGCAACCCAGTGTTCCTTGTCTTCTCAGTGAAGGTTCCGCGCTGTCCGACAACTTCAATCAACATACCCTGCAGGTCTCTGAGCTCTCCTTGGAGGGCAAGAAGCACTCGGGTTTGAGTGCGGACGCACTCTTCCGGCGCGGAGGAATGCGTAATGCTGAAGAGGGCAAAGGTTCTGCTTCCGTTGTGTGGGGACCGGGGTCGGAGAGGAAATCCAGTTTTCCTTTGTGTCTAAATGGATGGAAAAACAGACTGGGTTTAACCTTGGCCACTTCACCTCGCTGCCGGTTCCTGGCAGGCCGCTTCAACCTATCTGTGTTTTAATAAGTAACTTTTTCAGGTTCTCTTTTTTTAGGCCTTTGAATCTTAGTGACTCTTATAACAGCCTCGGCTACTTTATATCCGCCCCATCACCATGACAAGTTCGTGTGGAACCCGTTCCCCAGGTCCCGCCGCCTGGCAGAATAGATTTTTATCCACATGGAAGCAACGGCTCCTGATCTTGCTTTTCCAACTGTTGCCAACCCCCAGGTCATCTGAACAGCAACCACTTTACTCTGGCAATACATACTACGTAGTCTTTTCTCCATTTGCTGTAAAAGCTATGGCAACTCTTCAGACCCTGTTTGTCAAAAATCTGTGTGTGTGTGTCCATCTCTACTTCCTCTAAATTGTGGACGATAATGTAGAAATGACAAATCGTGGAGTGTGTTCTTAGTATTAAATATTTGTTGGAAGTTTCTTATACCCAAATTTGATAAAGTCTCTTAATACCCTCACTGATGTTAATCTGACCTGCTGATATAATCGAAACAAAAATTTTGTGGAAAGGAAGTCTTACTTCCCAGGGCTGGTTCATATACTCCCTGTGTACGCTCAGCTTCCACCAGGACCTAAATTGCCAGCGATGGCTGATGACTCCCAAATCTGTATTTCCAGCCTAGACTTACTTCTCTTTTGAGGTATATCTAGCTACCTACTGGACAACTCCACTTGGTAAACTTAAAAGTACCTTGAACTCATAGTTAGTTCCCCACTGTTTTTTCAGTGTTTCCAGTTTCCATGAATGACTTCTTCCATCTCTCAGTTGCCTAAGCCAGAAGTCTAAAAATAATCCTGCTTCTTTATTACCAGTATATAGCCGTGTGTCAAGTCTGGAGATTCTAATATCTAAAAATCTTAAATCCACCCATGTCTCTCCAACCCTATTATCACTCTCCCAATATAAGTTTTCTTTCTTGCCTGAACTATGATAACAGCTCGGTTTTTGCTCCTATCAAATCGCTCTCTACTCAGCTGCCATATTACTTTGTCTAAAAGCAATATTGTCATTTTTCATCTCCATTTCAGCAACTCCTTTACTTAGCTGCCCTACTCCTAAGCTTCATCTCTTAACGCTTTTCAATATACTACACAGACATTTTTGGGGTGGTTTTAATGCACTATGCTTTCTCTCACCTCTGAGGCTTCACAGATATTGTTTCCTTTGTTTGAACATATTTGTTTTCTCCTGACCCTTTATAGTTTCTTATATCCCCTTTTTGAATGAATTTCTATTCATTATCCATCAGCTTAAAAGTCACTTCCTCTGGAAAGCCTTCCCTAATGCTCTAAGTTTGTTTGGTCAGCAGTAATCTGCACTTCCTTAAACTTTTTAAAATCACTTGTTTAATTGCTTTCTTCCTCAGACTATAAGTTATATGAAGGCAGGAGCAATGTCTGTCATATTGACATTTTAGCTCCAGCTCCTAGAATAGTGCTTGGTGTTTGGAATGTGTACAATAAATATCTGTTGAGTGAATTAATTAATGAATTAATAGGTTGACCCAATAAATTTGCCTTGTGTTTCATTGCCTCATCCTACATTTACAAATAATAAATTTTATCTGAGACTCTATTAGGATGTGATAAACATAATATCCCTCTATTTGATTATAATATCCACAAAAGTTGATGCCCAGTTACCCATACCCACCAGTCTAAACTCCATACACAAATACTTTGAGGGGATAGTTCTGTTTCAGGTAGCCTGTGCTGTGTAATAAACTACCTCAAAACTTCATAGCTGAAAATTAAAACTTTGTTATTACAATTCTTTGGTTTGGCAGTCTGGCGTTCTCATGGCTTGACATGGGATCACTAATACAGCTACAGTCATCTGGAGTTGGAGGATCCAAGATGATCTCACATGTCTGGCAGCTGGTGCTGGCTGTTGGCTGGGAAGCCTCAGTTCACATGACTTCTCATCTTTCTTTTTTTTTAATACTCACTCAAGAATATGTTTTTATTGATTTGAGAGAAAGAGGAAGGGAGACAGAGAGAATCGCTGATGGATCACCTTCCCCATGCACCCTGACCAGGGATTGAACCCACAACCTTTTGATGCACAAGATGACACTCCAACCAACTGAGCCACCCAACAAAGGCTGACTTCTCATTCTGAGTAGGATATACAGGGCCTTTTCACAGTATGGTGCTCTTAGTGTTCCAAAACTATAAGAGTGGAAGCCGCCCTGGCTGGTGTAGCTTAGTGGATTGAGCGCGGGCCTGTGAACCAAGAGATCACGGTTCGATTCCCAGTCAGGGCACATGCCTGGGTTGCAGGCCAGTTCCCAGCAGGGAATGCACAGGAAGCAACCATACATTGATATTTCTCTTCCTCTCTCCTTCCCTTCCCCTCTGAAGATAAATAAATAAAAAATAAAAAAAAAAAAAGAGTGGAAGCCTAGGCCTAAAATCTAGACTCCAAAATATGCAAAATAACATCTATGGCATTCTTTTAGTGAAAGCAAGTCATAAGACAAGACCTGATTCAAGAGGGTGGTAAAACTCCATTTCTGGACAGGAAGAGCAACAATGTTACATTGCAAAGAAGTATAGAGAAAGAAAAGTGTGATTCATTGCATAAAATTATGATGATTTACAACAAAATTTGAGATTTTTACCACTTAAATCTGGACAACCATATTATTCACAGAAAAGAGAAATAATGGAACTCTAAGTACAAGTGACATTGAAATAATTCATTTTATCAAACATTGAATTAAAATATAACAGTTTTGCTTTAGCATTATTAGAGCAGCATGGCCCTGATAAGTCCTCAGTGTAAGCACAAACTCCCTGCCCAGGCTGGTGTGGCTCAATGGACTGAGTGCCAGCCTGTGGGCCAAGGGTTTGCTGGTTTGATTTCTGGTTGGGGCACATGCCTGGGTTGCAGGCTGGGTCTCCAGTAGGTCATGTGCGAGAGGCAACCACATGGTGGTGTTTCTCTCCCTTTTTCCCTCCCTTCCTTTCTCTCTAAAAATAAATAAATAAAATCTTTAAAAACAAAAAAGCATAAACTTCCAAAAGTTTTTATTGTTCCTGTTTATATCCTGTTAGTCTTTCAAGTTATACTTACCTATTATTTTAAACTTAGTAGAATATAAAATTATAGAATGATTCTCAGTCATTTTTATTTGCATTGTTACTCCCGAGAGACAATCCTTCACACTAGCAGTGAAGCTATAAGAGAAGGGCAGTAAATATCTCTGCTTGAGATGGGAAAACCTTCCCCAGTTTCACCCACCTCTGATTCTGAGGCTACCCTCACCCCTCATTCCTGCCCATTCAAAAATCACTATTGTAAAGAAATGCCTACAAGGGCATTTTGCACACAGGAAGTTAAATTTACTGGCAATAGTATTTGGGTCTCTGAAACAATTGTAATAGTATAAACAAGAATAAAAAAAGTAGTATTCAGATCTCTTGGCAGAGAGTTGAGTATAGCTGTAGTTTAAAGGTGTTGTTTTCATTATTTTAATAGCTCTTTTTTTATATAAAGAAAATCTTCTTGTATCACTGTTTATGCAGGCAGGGAAAGAATCTATTGATTTTTTTTTAAATAATTTATTTTTTTTTCAGAGAGAGGGGAAGGGAAGGAGAAAGAGAGTTAGAGAAACATCAATGTGTGGTTGCCCCTCTCACGCCCCCAGTTGGGGACCTGGCCTGCAACCTAGGCATGTGCCCTGACTGGGAATCGAACCAGTGACACTTCGGTTCGCAGGCCCGAGCTCAATCCACTGAGCTACACCAGCCAGGGCTTATTTTAATAGCTCTTGAAATTAACCTTTCAGAGAAAAAATAAATAATATTAGAATATTATGTAACTATCCTTAGTGCAGAATAGAATAAAATGGATACTTAACTGTGGTAATTATTGGCTAAGCTGTGGTCTCTGGATTTTTTTAAAAAATGAAATAAAACCTCTTGAATTCAGATTAATTGAAGGAGAGCTAGTTTTAGAGAGCAAAAGTAACCAAAATTACAAACTCTTTAGAAAAATACCAGTTCTGGGGGGTGTGGCTCAGTGGATCGAGTGCAGGCCTGTGAACCAAAGTGTCACCAGTTTGACTCCCAGTCAGGGCATGTGCCTGGGTTATGGGCCAGGTCCCCCTCCCCGTTTAGGGACACGTGAGAGGCAACCACACATTGATGCTTCTCTCCTCTCTTTCTCTTTCCCTTCTCCTCTCTCTAAAAAAATTAATAAATAAAATCTTTAAAAAAATAAAACTAAAATAACAAATACCATATTATTTTAAATATAGTTTACCAGTGGTTTTCATACTTTTTGGTTTTAGGACACTTTTACACTCTTAAAAATTACTGAGAACCCTAAAAAAGACCTTGTTTTATATGGATTATATACTATAGATATTTACTATATTAGTAATTGAAAGTAAAAAGTGTTTTAAATATTTATTTTAAAAGATAATAAATCCATTACATATTGGATTAGTCAGCATTCTCCAGAGAAACAAGACCAAGAGGATGTGTATACAGATGGAAAGAAATTTACTGCAAGGAACTGGCTCACATGATTAGGAAAACTGGCCAGCCCCAAATCTGCAGTGTCCGCTGGCAAGCTGGAGGCCCAGAAGAGCTGAGGATGGTACATGTAAAATCTGAAGGCAGAGTGCAGGAGAATTCCATCTTGTTTGGGGAGGCTGGCCTTTTGCTTTATTTAAACCTTCAACTGATTGACTGAGTCCCACCCACATTATGGAGGGCAGTCTGCTTTACTCAAAATTCATTAATTAAATATTAATTTCATCCAAAAACAGTCTTCAAGGTGACATAAAATAAGTCATATATACATGTGACATATTATATATGTGACTCATTAATATATACATGTTAATATACATATACATTTTTATTTATTTGAGAGAGAAACATCGATTTGTTGATTCTTTTTTAAAAGATTTTTACAAATTTATTCATTATTTCTAGATGTTAAATTTTTTTTAATTTTAAATGTTTAGCTTACTGGGATCAAGCTGGATTCTCATATCTGTTTCTACATTTAATCTGTTGTAATACGTTGTTTTGGTTAAAATACATGAAGAAACCCCAGCATCACACAGATCTGTAGTTGGAAAAAGGGAGAAGAATATTTTAAAATTTAGAGTTTTCACTAATATTTTGCTATATATAGCATTTCCTATGTACTGGCTCACAGTTTGGAAGTGAGAGCCATAGGGGGAAAAAAAATTATTGGCCAGCTTCCACTTTGTACTACAGAATGTGGAGAAAAGGGAATCAATGTCAACGTTGAGAATTATGCAGTGTGTATTAAAACATTTAAAGTCAAAGATGTTGTCAGAATTCTACCATACAAGCATATTTTTCATAGAATATGTATTGACCCATGACTTTTGGATCACCACATGTGTCCAATGTGTAAACTTGAAGGCATCTAAGTCCTGGAGTTTTGGGGAAACTCTGAGGATGTGCAGAAGATGCCCACTCCAGAATTGACCTGTGGAAGTGTTTTGGCTGCAAATTTGAGTATTACTGTATAAGACTGTGACAGAAGTTAGGAGCAATTCACCACCATCTTCCACTAATCTGTACCACAGTGCAACGCCAGTTGTAAAGAAGATGCAGGTAAAAAGTAACTCCCTTACTTGAAATGGGCAGGAACAACCTTCAGCGTGGAGGATCGTTTCCTGGTGCACTTCCCACTGACAGCAGCAACAGACCTTTGAATTAAAGGACATTTTAAATTTTTTACTTTAGCACATAGTTTATATATTTGAAAACAATGTGCATTCTTTACCTTCCAGGTTATAATTTGATATACAAAGGACCAGATATTTTATTTATAAAGAGAATGTTTTATTAGTCTTTGCATTGTATTTATTTACTAAAATATATCATTTATGAAAAACAATATATTGTTTCAGACTATCACAGAGGAAACAACTAGGGAAGGCAGTCCAATGTAAAGGATGGTGATGTTTCCAAAATACTAGGCTGGTTACTACTGTACTGTATAAACGAGAGTAATACTGTCTCTCAAGGATGGTTTTAGACAAAACACACTGAATTTAGAGTAGGTCTAGTGGAATTGTGTTATTAAATCCTGTAATCAGTTCAGTTTTCCCTGAAGGAAAGACTTCTTTAGAATATTAAATTAATAAATGAGATGAGAGACATCTACAGCTTTCTTGCACCTGGGTATTATTAAGAGAGACTTCAAAACCTAAAAACACTTTCTAATTGTTATTTTTTTATTTGGAATTAGGAGAAAAGCACCAGATGACTAGGATTTGCATTTTTGCTTTTATTACCTAATTTCTTGTGACACCTTGATGGGGATGGAAATTTGTTTATTTTTTCTACAAATAAAAATGCTAAGATTCTGTAAAAAAGAGTAAAATTAAATAAATATTTCGTCTTTTTGGATAACTATCATTTCTTATAAGTTGGCAATGTTGAATCTAAAGCATTAAAAATGAACTTTTTGTGGGTGGGTGGGCTGGAATGGGAATAAAGGATAGAAACTGTACTGAATAAACTAAAATAAAAAATTTAAAAAATAAGAAAGAAACTGAATGTGAATCTAACAGCACACTTTCTGTTACAAAGTGTAGTTCTCTGATGAACTGTTCAACCATTGTCAGTCACTCGGAAATGAGACTGTTTTGAACAAAGTATCTTTAACAGAACATCTTGTAAATTGTTTAGAACATTACTCAATGTACACCTTTCTTTAGCAGTTAAAATGTATGTTGTCTCTAGTAATACATACAGTTTTAACACTAAAAAAAAGAACTTTTTGTACTGTTACATTAAAATGGCAGTCAATGTTGTCCTTGAACTGATTTTTTTACCCAGTTATGATTTTGTAACATTATGCATCAGTCATTTGGAAAACATTGGTTCACTGAGTTATACAGATCTTCCAAGTGTTGACACATATCATTATGTGTTACTTGTAAAATCGCAAATGTATCCTCATTGATCTCGGGAAATTGGGAAGCTATCAAACTTATTGTGACAGAAACAAGTTTCCAAAACTTTAAGTTTCACTTAAAATTTGAAATTTTCATCATCATCATCAAATACTGTCAATTATTTCCATCAAAGAACATGGCTCATTTTTTTCCTTCAAGAAAATGCCTCGAATACCTAGATCTCAATAGCCATAGTTGGTCTGTGAAGCCTTCCAGTGCTCCATGGAAAATGGTCAGCTTAGCTCCTAACTGCTTTTCTCTGAGCAGATCCTCCGACCTCTGTACAGAACACGAGTGTGTCCTGTGTCCTGTGTCCTTCTTACTTCCTCACACTGACTATTAAAAAAGGCATGTAATCAAGAGTCAAGGTTTACCGAAAGTAATCATTTTCACTGGTTTGTTCTTAAGTGGGAATTCTTAAGTGAAACTGACTTTTTTTTAAAACCATGACTGTGTGATAAAGACAATAACCACTAGTATAGTTTGGTGTTGCTGTTATGATTCTTTGTAGGGACCAGCAATTTTACCCACTGTTGCTTTTGCAGCATCAGTGCAAATGTCAGTGGTAAAAAAGGTAAATAGAATCTTAGTATTAATATAAAAATAATTTTGACTTCAACAACTTCAGAATGTATCTCAGGGACCAGCAAAGTCCTGAGGACAAATAGGACTGCACTTCAAGGCCTACTGGTTTATCCTGCAATTTGAATTAACATCATAAGGATGGGATGGTTGAAAGAGACCTGCTTTAAAAAGATGAAATAAAAATAAATAACCTATTATTAGAGCAACAATTTCAACAACAGGTTTTGCTTATTAAACATTTAAGCATTTAAAATTTTATACTGTATCATTACTAGATTCTTCTAAAATGCAGTAAAATGGGTTTCATTTTCATCTTGTTAATGTTTTTTAACATTGAAAGAAATCAAATATCATTAACAAACATTTAAATTCATTTACATGAAAATAATGACAATTTATTCTGCATGTGGTGATCTGTGATTGAATTCAATTAAGTTCAACAATTCACTTTAATAAACATTTCTATTTAGCTCCACCCAGTGCCAGGTTTGAACACCACTTTAAATCAGTGCTTCTTAATGTGTGTCAGAGCAGGGTTTGGGAAAGGCCTTATTACTAGAAAAACCAGATTTAGCATTTAGAAAACAGACAAAAATTGTTATTTCTATTACAGACTCCTGAAAGTTAAAGTCAACAGACTCAATTAACAGGAATACATATATTGGGTTGGCCAAAAGTTTCATTTGTTTTTTTTCTGTATGATTGCTCTAGTAGAACTCAGTTCTCTTTAACTTCATTCAAAACAATTTTTCTAAATTGCATTGTGACAGCTGTCATTTAAAAAAACATCAAAATTGGTGAATTTTTGTGTGGCAATTTTAATATTGAAGATAGAAGAAAATATGCAACATTTTTTGGCATATTATGCTTTGTTATTTCAAAAAAGGTAAAAACGCAACTGAAACAAAAAAAGATTTGTGCAGTGTATGGAGAAGGTGTTGTAACTAATCAAAGGTGTCAAAAGTGGTTTGCAAAGTTTCATACTGGAGATTTCTTACTGGACCACTATGTTCCACGGTCAGGTAGATCAGTTGAAGTTGATAGCTATCAAATTGAGGCAGTAATTGAGAGCAATTGACATTATACCATGAGGGAGATAGCCGACATGCTCAAAATATCCAAATCAATAAAGTTATTAGTGAAAATGAAAAATGTGTCTTTTACATGAGAAAAAACCATATGGACTTTTTGATCAATCCAGTACAATATTTTCTCTTCTTCATAGAGGACAAATCAGAATAAAAGAGACAGAGATTCAATTTTTGAAAGCTATGATTTAAATATTCTTTCTTCCTTTATCATGATGTTAATAAACAATCATCATTCGAAATATTGCATTAAAAAATTTTTAGATCACTGTACTTACCAGAGCCACTGAACATATGGCTAAGACTTGTTATCTCCAAATTCTTATAAAATGCCACCATGCGTTATTGAACTAATCCTTCCCTTTAAAACTTCCTTTTATATGTCTTAATGTTTAAATGAAAGGTCTGTTGGTCACTATGTTCAAAATTCTGGTATAAATATAATCTATATTCTTTTAACTTTTTTTCAATTACAGTTTATATTCAATATCATTCTGTATTAGTTTCAGATGTACAACAAAATGGTTAGAAAATCATGTACTTTAGAGTGGTGCCCCGACGGCTTTGAGTACCCACCTGGCCCCACACATAGTTATCACAGTATGAAAGAATGATTTCCCTATGCTGCAATCTACATCTCTGTGACTATCCTGTTTGTACTGCTTAATCCCTGCAACTTTTTCACCCAGCCCCCCTAAATGTAGTATTTTAACCAAAGTTCTTCTGTATATACCTACTTTTTCTTCTTCTGGAATACTATTGTAAACAAACAAATGGAGGTTCAGCTGCCTGCTGCAATGAAAGCCAAATGCTGTTGCAAAAGGAAAGAGGTTGTAGTCAGGTGCCCCACCGCCTGGGAGCATGGTAGACTCCCATCTCAAAGACCATCTCCCCTGCCTGCTCAAGCCAGAGGTTCTTAAAGGGATAGGGAGGGGAGGGCTTTTTTCCTATCCAATTTCTAGCTTTTGGCACCTAGGGTCCTTTCCAATTACCTTCTAGCTTTCTGCACACCCCAGTGCCACCCATTCATCTTTCTAGCTTCCACCTCACTCAGTGTAAGAACTTCTCCCACACCACCACCTCCCTCCCCCGTACTATGTTGGCCAATAGGGGAGAATCCCCAGTGCTCCAACTGTGTCTGTAACACTACAGTAACACTATCTCATACTAATTAGATTAATTACACTATTAGATTGATCCTATAGTTTAATAACCCATTTCTTTCTTAGAGTTGAGTCCCTTCTTTACCATTGGTATTATCATTGCCTTAAAGTTCCATAGTTTTTGAAAAACATTTAAACCTTTACATATTCCTCATATGTATTGTAATTGCTGGTGTTTTTTATCTGTTCTTTAAGCTAATGAGTAAGTATATTTGTACCTAAAATTGAGCGGCACAGAAACTACTTGTGAATTATCACTGTCTATTGTCCTCTGTATTTTTCAGTTCACAAGGTCCTTTGCTGTCTTTCTGAATTATGGTTCAGTTTTGGATTTTAATTTTATATCTCCTATTGCAAATGGGGTAAATGACAAATTGCACTTATTTCATCGAATAACTAGTGGAACTTTCAAAGAGTACTGTAAAAAATAATATACCTGGGTAAAACATGTCATCTGAATCTCTAAATCTCTGTTTGCCAGACTTGTGTAATTTGCAAAGTAATGTACCAAGAGCTTCCAAATTTAAAAACTGAGTGAAGCACTCTCTCATAATTGGCTTAGATAAGTCAAAATCTATTCCAAGGACTTTATCAGTAATTTTCTGTACCACACATGATTTTATAGAGGACAGCAAAAACAGACCTTTTTCTCAACTATGTACCAACCTAGATAAGAGAATTAAAAATATAAATAATAATAGTGGAGAGGAGATGATAAATATCAGTCTTGTATCTTCTCTCTGATCCGTGGTTTTTCAAAATTAAAAAATGGTTACTAATTATTTTTTTGTTTTCATGGTATAGGCTCCCTGGACAGGCAAATAATTTTCATGTACCCTGTGAGAAACTGCTCACCTCACCCTCTGGAATCCTCCTCCCCCTGCCACCCCATATCTCTTTTTGTGTGTTTGTTTTTTTGTTTTTTGTTTTTTGTTTTTTGTTTTTTTTTGGTGGTAAAGGAAAGGAGTCTTTATTCAAAAGCTACACAATTTTGGAATAACAGCTTTCCACATGCATTAATCATTTAAGCCTATCATTTAAGGCTAAAATCTTTAACTCTTTAATTACAGCTTTAATCACTTAAGCCTATCAATTAAAGCTGAAATCTTTAACTCTTGAGTTCCCCTATCATTCCCCCTGTTAGTTTTTAATTATCTTAGTTCTATACAGTTAGTTTACAAATTAAAACCCATAAGATACAAAAGTTGCACAATTGTGGAAGAATGGCAGGCTTCTGCCTCAGAGCTCATCCCCTCTAGAACACCCAAAGAAGAATAACCTTGCCACTCTCTGCCAGGCCAGCCCAATCTTAGGCTGCAGCCAGAGTCCCTTCCCATCCAAAATACCATCCTTTGGGAAATACAGGCGGCTGCAGCACAATCAATCATCCAGGCATCCTTGAAGAAGAAGACTCTTTTCTTCTTTCTTTTGTCACATCCTGCATCTTAATTCCTGCCAAGGAGACAGCAATATGCTGTCTCAGGGGATGTCAGAGACTGGCTTTAGGGCACAGCCATTCCATACACTTTCCTGGGAACCAGACTGGTGCTTCCCCCTCACAGGAAAGCCGTAGAAACACCCTCCTAGATTTTGGCAGACCCAAAATCTGGCCTCTGGAGGCCTTACCCACTAGCTTAGTGAGGCTCTACCCTGCAAAGTTCAGGGAAATAATCCCAGAGAGACTCAAACAAGTGGCTCAGGGGCAGGGGAATACACCACCATGATTCTCGAAGTCTGGAAGTCACCTCCCATTGAAAATCCAGGAGTCCTCTCCACTTGATCCCTCCAGAAGGCTTCTCAGAAACAGGTCAGCGACGAGTCTAAGACTGACAGCAGGCCAGCAAGCAGAAGTTGGCAGAGGCAGGCAGAGGCAGGTCCTGCAGTGCCATGGGACTTTTGCTGACCCACCCCTGGAACCAATGCTGATAAAAGCAAGCCTTGCAGTGCAGCTTGGCCTATCCTGTATGCAGCCAAGCCCAGAAGAGACAGCCACAAACTGTGGATCACCTGTAGGTTTGAACGGGCTGTCAAGAGCTAGATGTGAACAGCACCCAACATTGGCTTACTCCAGCCCCAGACCACATCAGAACCATATCTAAAGGGACAACCCAGCAGGCAAGCACTAAACTCTGCTGAGATGAATGCTACTTTATTCTTTTATATAGCTTTTAAATTATTTTTTCTTTTTCTTTTTCTGTTGCTCTATATTTTTCTCCATAGCTCTTATTTACTCTTACCTTTGTTTACTCCGTTTTTCCCTTCTCCTTCTCCATTCTCATTTTTGTTAGTCTTTCTCTTTCTTTTGCCCCTTTTTTCTATTTTCCCCTTTCTATTTATTACTAAAATTATTAGTTCTCTTTCTTTTCTCCTGTCATATGCACTTTTCTTTTCTTTCTTTCCTTTTTTTTTTTTTTGGTCTTCACTTTTTTTTTTTACCTTTCTCTACCATTTTATTTCTCTTTCTTTTATTATTCTTTGCTCTTTTGTCATTGATTTTTCTGTTGGTTTTTGGGGGGTTGCCTGTTTTTGTTTTTGTTTGTTTTGTGTTGTTTTGCTTTGTTCTGTCAGCACCTATACAACAGCATACCGGTTATGGTCAGGAATGAACCTCTTGGTCAGCCAACCAGAGGAAATATCCCACCAGTGGATGGGCAAACAAGGATGAGGACTCAAATACAACAAGAGAGACCACATAACTCACACAAAAGAAATTTAGAGCATCCAGTTCATGAGATCAAGGACACTGCGCCCTGGGTCCTACAGGACTCCTACCTTATAAGGTCACCCCATGACCAGGGAGTCAAAGCAGATATATGTACTACAGAGAAACAAATAAAGAGGCAGCGAAAATGAATAAGAGAGGAGAAAAAGAAACAACCTCCAAATGAAATAAATGGAGGAATCCCCAGAAAAAGAACTAAATGAAACTGAGGCAAGCAAATTATCACATACAAAGTTCAAAGTAATGGTTATAAGGATGCTCAAGGGATTTAATGAGAACTATATCAGCCTGAAAAAGGACATAGAAACTATGAATAAGAACCAGTTGGAAATAAAGAATATGATGTTTGATATAAAGAATACACTAGAAGGAATAAAACTCAGGCTGGATGAAGCAGAGGATCAAATCAGTGATTTGGAAAACAAGGTAAAAAAAACCCCACCCAATCAGAGAAACAGACAAAAAAAGACTTTAAAAGAATGAGGATGGTTTAAAGGAGCTTTGGGACAACATGATATGTAACAATATTTGCATCATATGAATACTAGAAGGAGAAGAAAGAGAACAAGGGATAGAAAACCTGTTTGAAGAAATAATGACAGAAAACTTCCCTAACCTGGTGAAGAAAAAAGTCAAGCAAGTTCAGGAAACATAGAGAGTTCTAATCAAGATGAACCCAAAGAGACCTGCACCAAGACACATTACAATTAAAATGGTAAAGTTAAAATGACAATTAAAAACAAAGTGAGAATCTTAAAGGAAGAAAGAGAGAAACAGTTTATTACCTAAAACAGAGCTCCAATAAGGCTGTTAGCTGATTTCTCCATGGAAACAGAAGCCAGAAGAGATTGGCATAAAGTATTCCAAGTTATGAAAAGCAAGGACCTACAACCAAAACTACTCTATTGAGCAAGGTTTTCATTTAAAATGGAAGGTGAAATAGCTTCCCAGACAAAAAAAAAAATGGCTAAACGAGTAAATTTTCACCAAACCAGCATTGCAAATGATGCTAAACAGACTGCTCTAAGAAGAAGAAATAGAGAGAGAGGAACACAGGTAAAAGGAAAAATGGCATTAAATAAGTACCTATCAATAATAACCTTAAGTGTAAATGGGTTAAATGGTCCAATCAAAAGACATAGGGCAGCTGAATGAATAAGAAAACATGAGCCATTATTGACTTGGACCCTGGCCCACAGTGTCAGCAGCATTATGGCTGAGACGAGACAAATTCAAATGGACTGCAGAAGTCCTATGGAGGAAAAGGGACAGCATGGCCACTCTCCTAAGAGGAGAGCACTCAGAACCTTGCCTTGAAAAGCTTTTATTGACTTTAATTTGCATAGGAATACAGGACATATATGGAAAGCTTATCAATCATTGTCAGGCAATAATGATCAAATAGATAACATTCAAAGAACTCTGAGGGCCTATTTTGAGTCAGGGCCATAAAACTTTGGGGAAACAAACTCAGTTCAGGCTTGGACCCTTATCATTTAAATTGAGGGAGCTAGCAAAGCAGGTTTTACAGGATTTTATGCATTCTTTCTTAGGCCTGATCACCTGGGGAACCTACCCTTTCCAGCACAGGGCCACACCCACCTCCAGCATGGTTTCAGGCTTAAGTCAGGCAGAGAAAGTAAGGCAGCCAAGAGATTAGGAGACTTATCGAAGACAGAATGAGGACTCAGGCTAGTCAAAGCCTAGGGGCGAGGGCCCATCACCCCCTTTTTCTATAGCTCCCCAAGACCTTCCCTGAGGGCTCCGTCATGACCATGCCTGTCTTAGGTCGTCCCTCCCTGGAGGAATCTTCCCCGTCATTGGCTAACCAGTCATGCACTGGGGGCCAGGCAGGGTGAAGTAAAGTGGGCAGAGGTGGTGCTCCTTCCAGGGGGATAAGCTTTGTCTCCTTAGTGGCTTAGGGTCCCAAGGTCTTTCACTAAGCCTTAGCCATGGGGGGTCACAGCTTCTGAAACCAGGCAGGGTGGTTCCCAACACATTATATTTACTGTCTACAAAAGACCCACTTTAGAACAAAGGATTTACAGAGGCTGAAAATGAAGGGATGGGAATAAAAACATATTCCATGCAAATAGAGACCAAAAAAAGCTGGGGTAGCAATACTTACATGTGACAAAATAAACTTGAGAACAAAGGCCATAACAAGAAACAAAGAAGTCACTACATAATACTAAAGATATCAGTCCAACAAGAGGATATAACCCTTGTAAACCTATATGTGCCCAATATAGGAGCACCTAAATACATAAAGAAAATCTTGGAGAACTTTAAGGAAGAGATTGACAACAACACAGTCATTGTAGGGGATTTTAACACCCTACTATCACCATTGGATAGATCTTCCACATAAAACATCAAGAAGAAAAAAACAGCTACATTAAATAACACACTAGATCAAACGGTTTAATTGACATATACAGAATGTTTTATCCCAAAGCAATAAAAGACACATTCTTCTTAAGTGCACATGGATCATTCTCAAGAGAGACCACAAGGTAGGACACAAAATAGGTCTTCACAAATTAAAAAAATTGAGACTTCCCGCCAAGATGGAGGCATAGGTAGATGCACTGTGCCTCCTCGCACAACCAAGATAGGGACAACAACAATATAGAAACAAAATAACAACCAGAACTGACAGAAAATTGAAGTGTATGGAAGTCAGATACCCAAGGATTTAAAAATAGACACATTCATCCAGACTAGTAGGAGGGGTGGAGTCAGGCCGGGTGAGGGATGTGGATGGAGCAGAGAGCTGAGCACCCGGGACAGCGCACAAGTCCACAGCAGGCAGACGCTGGGTGCACAAGCGGCGGTGGCTGGTGGGCCACGGCCAGGGGGTGGCGACCGGCAGACCCAGCGAGGCGGCCATTGCGAAGCAAGGCACTGCATGCAACTCAGGGTCCCAGCACCGGGAAATGGAGCTTTCGGACACTGACTGAGAAGGAAGGTCCTACGGGGTGCACAGGCCCACCCACACCGGAATTGGTGCCAGAGGGGCCCGGTCGGCTTGCAGAAAGTGGCGGAAGGGTCTGGGGTCCTACAGAGAGCAGAGCAAGCGCCATTGTTCCTTCTCGGACCCCGCCCCCACATACAACATCACAACCCAGCCACTGGGGTGCCCCGCCCTGGGGAAATCCTAAGGCCCCGCCCCTCACTACAGGAGCTTGACAAGACCAAACAACAACAACAAAAAAAAAAAACCAGCAAAAAGATGGCTCCAACAGAAGAATTGAAAGCCCCAGAACCCATCCTTTTAAGCAACCAAGAGATAGCCAACCTATCAGATGAACAGTTCAAAGCACTGGTTATCAAGATACTCACAGAATTGGTTGATTTTGGTCACAAACTAGATGAAAAAATGAAAGCTACAATAAGTGAAATGAGGAAAAATGCACAGGGAAC
>CM052539.1:81410505-81427384 GCA_028533065.1 Trachops cirrhosus
GCAAACTCACAATTATTAACAACCACACCTGAAACAAAAACAAGAAACTAAGCAAACAACTAGAACAGGAACAGAACCACAGAAATGGAGATCACATGGAGGGTTAGCAACAGGGGAGTGGGAGGAGGAGAGAGGGGGGGAAAAGGTACAGAGAATAAGTAGCACAGATGGTAGGTATAAAATAGACAGGGGGAGGGTAAGAATAGTATGGGAAACGTAGAAGGCAAAGTACTTATATCTATGACCCATGGACATTAACTAAAGGGGGGGAATGTGGGTTGGAGAGGGTGTGCAGGGTGGAAGGGAGTGAATGGGTGGTAATGGGACAACTGTAATAGCATAATCAATAAAATATATTTAAAAAATCTCAAAAACTCAAATAATGGAGGCTAAATACCATGCTAGTAAATAATGAATGGGTCAACAAAAAGATCAAGGAACAAATAAAAAAATACTTGGAAACATGTGAAAATGAACACACAATGACCCAAAACCTATGGGACACGGAGAAGGCAGTCCTGAGAGGGAAGTTCACAGCATTACATGCCTACCTAAAGAAGATAGAAAAATCTCAAATGAACAACCTAATCCTACATCAAAAAGAGTAGAAAAACAACAACAAACAAAGACCAGAGTGAGTAGAAGTAAGGAAATAATCAAGATCAGAGCAGAAATAAGTGACATAGAGACTGAAAAACAATTCAAAAGATCAATGAATTCAGGAGCTGGTTGTTTGAAAAGACAAAATTGATAAACCTCTAACCAGATTCATAAAAAAAAGATAAAGGACCCAAATAAATAAAATCATTAATGAAAAAGGAGCAGTAACAACAGATACCACAGAAATACAAAGAATTGTAAGAAAATACTACGAACAGCCCTGGCTAGTGGGGCTAAGTGGATTAAGTGCTAGCCTACAAACTGAAAGGTTGCTGGCTCAATTCCCAGTCAGGGCACATGTCTTGGTTGTGGGCCAGGTCCCCATTTGGGGGCGTGCAAGAGGCAACCAATTGATGTATCTCTCACACATCAATGTTTCTCTCACTCTCTTCTTCCCTCCCCCCCAAATATAAATAAATAAAATCTTGTAAAAAAGAGAAAGTTCTATGAACAACTATATGCCAAGATAGTGGACATCCTGGCAGAAATGGATACATTTTTAGAAATATACAGTCTTCCACAACTGAGGAAGAAGCAGAAAGCCTAAATAGACTAATAACAACTAATGAAATTGAAGCAGTAATCAAAACACTTCCAGCAAATGGAAGTCCTAGATTTGATGGCTTCACAGGCAAATTTTATTCATCATTCAATAAAGAACTAACACCTATTCTCCTCAAGCTATTCCAAAAATTTCAAGGAGAGAAAAGACTTCCAAACTCTTTCTGTGAAACCAGTTAAAGACACAACAAAGAAAAGAAAATTACAGTTCAATATTCCTGATGAACATACATGCTAAAATCCTCAACAAAATAACAGCAAACCAGATCCAGCAACACATTAAAAAGATCATACACCATGATCAAGTAGGATTTATCCCAGGCATGCAAGGTTGGTACAATATTTCAAATCACAAATGTGATACATCACATAAGTAAAATGAAAAATAAAAATCACATGAATATATCAAAAGATGCAAAAAAGCATTTGATAAAATCCAGCACCTATTTATAATAAAAACACTCAGCAAAGTTGGAACTTAGGGAACACACCTCAACATAATAAAAGCCATATATGAAAAGCTACTGCCAATATCATACTCATTTGGAAAAAACTAAAAGTGTTTCCCTTAAGATCGTGAACAAGACAGAGGTATCCGCTTTCACCACTCTTATTCAACCTAGTACTAGAAGTCTTAGCTACAGTGATCAGATAAGAAGATGAAATAAAAGGGATCCAAATTAGAAAGGAGGAAGAAAAACTGTCATTATTCTCAGACAACATGATAGTTTACATAGAAAACACTGTAGGCTCCACCAAAAAAACTACTTAACCTACATAATAAATGAGTTTGGCAAAGTAGAAGGCTACAAAGTCAATATTCAGAAATTGATAGCATTTTTATACACCAATAATGACCTATCATTAACAGAAACTAAGCAATCAATCACATTTGCTATTACAAAAAAAATAAATAAATAAAGTACTTAGGAATAAGTTTAACCAATGAGGTAAAACACCTGTACCAGGAAAACTATAGGACGCTGAAGAAAGAAATTGAGGAAGATACAAATAAGTAGAAGCATATACCATGTTCATGGACTGGAAGAATTAACATCAATAAACTGTCCATAGTACCCAAAACAATCTATAAATTCAATGCAATTCCTGTTAAAATACCAATGCCATATTTCACAGATCTAGAACAAATATTCCAAAAATATTCCCAAAATCTATATGGAACCGAAAAAAGACCCTGAATAGCCTCAGCAATCTTGAGAAAGAAGAACAAAGTTGGAGGTATCACAATACCTGATATTAAACTATAATATAAGACCACTGTAATTAAAACAGTCTGGTACTGGCATAAGAACAGACACATAGATCAATGGAACAGAATAGAAAGTCCAGAAATAAACCCACATCTTTATGGTCAGTTAATGTTTGACAGGGGAGGCAAGAGCTTACAATGGAGTAAAGACAGCCTCTTCAATAAATAGTGTTGGGAGAACTGGAAGGGAAAAAAAAAAAATGAAACTAGGCAGCCATCTTGCACCATACACCAGAATAAACTGAAAATGGATAAAAGTCTTAAATATATGTTACCATAAAAATCCTAGAGGAGAATATAGGCAGTAAAGTTTCTGTTATCTCACATACCAATATTTTGGCTGATATATCTCTTAGGGCAAGGGAAGCAAAGGAAAAAATAAACAAATGGAACTACATCAAATTTATTTATTTATTTTTTAAAGATTTTATTTATTTATTTTTAGAGAGGGGAAGGGAGGGAGAAGGAGAGAGAGAGAAACATTAATGTGTGGTTGCCTCCCATGTGGTCCCCACTGGGGACCTGGCCTGCAACCCAGGCATGTGCCCTGACTGGGAATCGAACCTGCGATGCTTTGGTTCGCAGCCCGCGCTCAATCCACTGAGCTACGCCAGCCAGGGCACTACATCAAATTTAAAAGCTTCTGCACAGCTAAAGAAACCATTAGCAAAATGAAAAAGGAACCCACTCTTATGGGAGAACATATTTGCCAATGATACATAGGATAAAGGTTTAATATCCAAAATATATAAAGAACTCATATGACTCAACACCAGGAAGTCAAACAATCCAATCAAAAAATGGGCAAAGGACCTGAATAGACACTTCTTCAAGGTTGACATATGGACACACCAGAGACATATGAAAAGATGCTCAACACCACTAACTTTTGTGACAGCATGGATGGAACTGGAGAATATTATGCTGAGTGAAATAAGCCAGTTGGTGAAAGACAAATACCATATGATCTCACTTATAAGTGGAATCTAATCAACAAAATAAACTAACAAGCAAAATAGAACCAGAGACATGGACACATGGAACAGAATGAAAAGCTGTAAGAGGGGCAAGGGGAGGTGGGGACTGGATGAAGGAAGGTGGAGGCATTAGTCAAAAAAACATATATGCATGACCCATGGACATGGACAATGGTGTGGTGATTTACTGTAGGAGTGGGAGGTGGGTTTGGTGGAGGGAAAAAAAGGAGGAAAGTTTGAGACAACTGCAATAGCATAAACAATAAAATATTTAAATTTAAATAAAGTAAAAAAGAGAATGCATGAAGTTAGTGTTCCCCCGGCTGCCCTTCTCACAACTTCAAAATATATTCTTCCTTTTGCATTTCCCATTCTCATTAATGTCAGCTACTCTAGCTAGCTTTCCTATTCTGGGTCCAGTCAATAGGAACTTTAAATTATCTCTTATTTCCTTCATCACTTTCCTATCACTGACACTCTTGTTTAGGTATTTGCCATCATATCAGTTATCACTGTAGCCTCCAAAATCTACCAGCATTGTTCTTAATTCATTTTCCACCACTGGAATGATTTTTTAAAATTCTCATTCTGATGTTAGGTGGTTGCAAGAGAGCAATGAGCTGAGAATGTCCTTTTGGCATTTGAGTGAGTGATGAAATATTACCTAGGTATAGATTGAAAGAAGAGCAATGTAAGAGGAGAAAGGAGAGGCAATACATACATAGGTAGAAATGTTACACATACATTCAAAAACAACCACTGAGCCCTGGCTGGGTAGCTGAGTTGGCTGGAGTGTGGAATGAAGGTTGCAGCTTAAATCCCAGGTGAGGGTACATATAGGAAGCAACCAATGAATGTGTAAATAAGTGGAACAACAAATCAATGTTTCTCTATCTCTGTTCCCTCCCCCTATCTCTCTCTAAAATAATAAATAAAAATAAAAGTAAAATTATTGACCATTTGGTATGTGTCAGGCACTCTTCTAGATGCTGGATATATGACAATAACAGAAAGGCAAATTATCTCCCCTCATAGAGGTTACATTTGAGTGGTAAGGGGAGATAAAGTAGTAAGCACAAGCAAATATATATTATTTTAGATGGTGATATTTTAAAAAGTAACTAAGGGAGGGAGGGGTGGGAGTAGAGAGTGTTAAGGGAGGATCAGGTAGTCAGAGAAGGACTCAAGACCGATGACATTTGAATAGAAGCTGTGCTATAAAAATACAATGAGTAATTGGTACAAGGACATCAAAATAGAAGGGATTACTTCCAATCAAGGAGATGGTATTTGTGTTGGCCTTGGTAGAAATTTTATGTATGCTGATTCATGGAAAGGGTAAATCCAGATAAAAGGAATTGTATGAGACAAAGCTGAAAAGTTCATGCTACATTCAGAAAATAATCAGTTATTGATCATAATAGAAATAAGTAAAATCTGACTGTGGCAGTGTTTGAGTGCCACATTACTATTTGGACTTCATTCTCTGCCCTGTGGGGAATCACCAAAAGTTTATGAACATGAGTGTAACATGTCCAGAAGTGTGCTTTAAAAAAAAATGTAACACAGGAAGTTGAGTCCAGTGACCTTGACCACTCATTTGGATTAGTAAAAAAAACCCACAAGAAGGACCTCGTAAAACAGACATAGCCTTTATTACTTAAATTACAGGGAAAACTGATGGTGGCAAGTCAGTTAAGTAGGACTGCATTACCCCTGTCATCCCTGTCCAAGACTAATTATAAGGGGTCCCAGACAAAGAGGGCATGAGTTCAAGTTACATAAGGTTTCATGTGGCTTAAAGTTATGTCATAATATATTAATGCTTATATTCAAAAAGAAAAGGTCAAGAAGCAGTTCAGCAAGAAACCAGTCCCCTGGGGAGATAAGGAGGGAGCCACACATTGTCCCTTGGGACAATACACATTCCTTCTGGCCAGGGTCCCTCTGGCCAGCCTTCCATCACAGGGCCGGGATTTGGTAGAAAAGCCATGTCCCACATGACCGCACAAAAATAATCTTTTCTTTCTTTCTTTCTTCCTTCCTTCCTTCCTTCCTTCCTTCCTTCCTTCCTTCCTTCCTTCCTTCCTTCCTTTCTTTCTTTCTTTCTTTCTTTCTTTCTTTCTTTCTTTCTTTCTCTCTCCCTCTCTCTCTCTCTCTCTCTCTCTTCCTTTCTTTCTTTCGTTTTCTCTCTCTCTTTCTTTCTTTCTTCTTTTCAAGAATCATCTTTTATAGAATGGATTGAAGAAGGCAAAAACATTAGTTAGAAACTTATTGTAGACTTCTGGTAAAGATGGGAAGCCTGGGTAGACATGCTTCGCCTCCTCACACAACCACATCAAAATTACAGCTAAAATATAGAACAACCATCACTCAGAACCATCAGAAATCAAGTTGAATTGAAGTCTGACAGGTAAAGAATTAAAGAAACCACAATCATCCAGACTGGTAGGAGAGCAGAGATGCGGAATGGGCTGGTCCCATATTCACATGTAGTGGATAAAAATGTGATATCTTGAAAATGAGGAGTCCCAGCCCCATACTAGGCCTCCGAGCTTAGGGTTCCAGTGCCACTAACTGGTCCAGCTGACAAGCCCCTGTGTCTTTATTATAGGCTAGAAAAACTTCAAATTGTGGAGCTTCTACTGGACTTACAATTCCTTCAGTCTTCTGGTGGTAGACTTTATTGTGACAACACAAGTGGAATTGTAGGTACAGGCACCACCAGCTACTGTTTTTCATACAGGTACCACAGTGTCGGATCTCCACAGTTTGTCTCTTCATTTTGGTTTTCCCAAAGGAAGGGCAAATGTTCTTGGATTTCAAGGGCAAATGTACCTGGAGGGGTGATTGTGATAGCTGATTTCAATTTTCTTCAGCACTGCCCTTAGGGAGGCACCATAACTTGTCCCAATAGTTACTGGCAATGCCAGCCTTCTTGGTGCATTTAGCCATGTCACTGCAAACTAGGTCGGAATCCAGACAGTGGCCCACAGCTTTTGAAATCTGGTGATGCTGCCATCGTTGATATGGTTTCTGGCAAGGGCACATGTGTTGAGAACTTCTCTAACTATCCTCCTCTAGGCTATTTTGCTGTTTAAGATACGAGACAATTGCTATGGGTGTCATCAAAGGGGTGGACAAGCAGGCAATGGGAGCTGGCAAAGTCACCAAGTCTGCCCAGAAAGCTCAGAAGGCTAAATGAAATGTTATCCCTGATACCTGCCACCTCAGTCTTAATCCATGGTGGAAGGAAAGTCACAGAACTGTTTGTCTCAATTGGCCGCTTAAGTTTAAGCGTAAAAGATGGGTTAATGATCACAATGCATCATATCACCTTCAGAAGGAAAAGAGAATGTTTTGTGGATCACCTGGTTTCCTTTTGTGTGTGGCAGTTTTTAAGTTATTAGTTTTTAAAATCAGTAATTTTTAGCAGAAACAACTTGACCAAAAATCTGTCACAGGATTTTGAGACTCAAAAAAAAGTTTAATGAGAAAACAATTTTTTGCTTGAAAAAAAAAGTTCAAGTAAAAGGTAATGAGACCTAGAGCAGAAATAAACAGGAAGACATATATTTGAGAACAGGTATGAAGAACACCATGATCTGTTTTTTTAAAAACAATGTAGGGGCGAAAAGAGAGGTAAACATACTGAACCAAGGTGTCTGAGAAGATCTTGATGTAACTAACAGAGAAAAATCACAAAAGGGAAAAAAGATAGGCTTAGGAAAGATGGCCAAGTTTCTTTTGGACATCCTTAGGTCTTATATTAGTGAAGAGTCTAAGCTTTTCCATAGCAGTAGCGGCAGCTCTGAAACCCTGCTCTTCTGGAAAGATGAGATAATTGGGTTTTGAACTAGCTTATATTATTAAAGTCAATTTCTCACACATCTCAGGAAAATAAAGTAGAGTCTGCTATCTTGCAAAAGTGGCAGCATTTATATACTTATATATACAATCCCCTGACTGTACAAATTGAACCACAGGCCCTGCCTTGGCTTAGAACACCAAGGCATTGAAGGAGAAACATTTTATCTTCACCTTCTTGAGATATTGTACATTACAACACCCAATAATCCTATGTTCCTTTCCATGACTGTGCATTGCGTTTCTGCACCATTTTTTATGTAAACGAAGTAGTTGAGCAAGCATAAGCTGTGGGCGTCCATAATTAGTCCAGCCTGACCCCAAGTATCATTCTGAGAGAACTGGAAGTCTGGTTACTTCCTCCGCCTAGAGAGCTGCGCGCAGAAATAAAACTACATTCCCCGACGATCTCTGCGCGGTTAGGCGCGCGCGAGGGCGAGCGGGAACGGGGTGAGCCTCTGCGTAAATATCCTTCCTATTGGTGCGCAGTGCAAAGGGACGAGGTAAACTGGTGGGCGATTGGACGGATTCGTGCAGGCTCAGTCGCGCCGCGACGCTCCCTGATTTAACTTCTGTTTTTCCGTTGGCTTCTGTGACTCCTTGGCTTTAGAGTGGCGTGAGTATAGAATTTCGGGTTTCTGGGAAGGGACTAGGCAAGGGGTCTGGGGAAGGGAAACTTTGGCGAGGGAGGAGTACCTGTGGAAGCAGCACGGAAGAGAGGGATGTGAGCCTGAAATATGGGTGTGGGGGTTGGGGTCGTCAGGAGTTCTGGGGACCGGACGTGGAAAGTTAGAATATGCAAAGGGAAAGATTTCGGGGTGCTAGAGCATAGGGAAGGTATAGCGACGAGGGAGTCGAGAACGAGATGAAACTGAAAAAGGAGTACAGAATTAGGAGGTCCTGGAGATAGGTTTCGGTATTCCCCATCCCGCGCTAGTCTAGTTAAGCCTCAATCTTATTTAAGTTAATGGAGGGTAAAAAATACTTCATAGAGTTGTTGTGGGTGTAAAAGAAATGTCAAAATGCTAAACAAATGTTAATTGTAAGTAGACAAGCTATAAAAAATATACCTAAACAAGTATATCGCAGGGAAGGAGGAACAGAGGCTAGTTGAAACCCATTAATGTAATATAAGCAAGGACGTTGGTCTTTTGAGAGCTACAATTAATGAGTAAGGCACAGCTGCTGCTTGCAAGGAGTATGCACTATCATGGGAGAAATGATAGCAACAAAAAACTCCAGTATGTACAAGTGCAGTTCTTTTGTTCTTGTACGAAACAAGTGCCGTTTTTTTAGAGCATTTGGATGGAGAGACTCAGGAAAGAGATAAAGGAAGTAGCATTTGAGTTTTTATGGAGACTGGGTTTAAGTGAACTTGTGAGAGTGGAGGGAGCTATGTTCCAGTTGTAGGAACAAAGGCATGGAGGCAAGAAAGTTATCAGCAACAGAAGGTATAGTTAGGGGAGTACAGGGAAATGAGGCAGGAGAGAGAGGTTTGGTCCTTAGATGGAAAGCAGTGACCTCTAGGCTGAGTTTGATTTAATGTATTTGGCTATAAGGAGTTAGTGATGAATTTTATGACTTTTTTAAGAAGATGATCCAGGGGAGACCAAGGGTGGGTAGAACAGTTAAGCCATTGTAATAGAGTGGTTAAGAGCATAGGGAGGTCTTGAATTAGCATGGTAATCATCGAGATAGAATATAGATAGTTATGTGGTTGGATGAGAGGGTCAATAGAAATAGTAATGAGCCCTGGCTGGTGTGGCTCAGTGGATTGGGTGCCGGCCTGTGAACCGAAAGGTTGCTGGTTCGATTTCCAGTAAGGGCACATGCCTGGGTTGTGGGCCAGGTACCCGGTTGGGGACATGAGAGAGGCAACTGAACATCAGGAAATTGAAAGAGATCTATTTGTTCATTCAACAAGTAGTTAATTACTCTGTGCCAGGTAGTGTTGTAATGATAGAGGTAATTATAAAAGCAGTGAAAATGATGTTTCCAAAGAAATGGATAGGGGAAGCAGTAAAGAAAGTTGAGGACAGAACCTTTTGAACCAAGGGAGGGACATTTTCAGTAAAAATAATAATCTGTATTTATTGAGTACCTGTATGTGTCAGATCCTTTTATTCATTATTTCATTTAATCCTTACACTGACCTGTAACATACATGCTATTCTCCCCATTTTCTAAGAAGTAACGGAAGTTTAGAGAGGTTAAATAACTTACCTGAAGTCACACAGCTAATAAGAGATAGAGCTTTGACTCAAACTCAAGTCTGCTTGATTTCAGAACCCATGCTCTCAACTACAAAGCAATATTTTTTAAAAGGGTGGTCAACACTGACAAATCAAGCATACAAATCAAGGGTGACTTGTTGGGTGGAAGATGGGAACCCAAAAAAGCAACTGAATTTATTAATTTGTATATCTGCTGACCAAGAAAAGCAGTTTTAGTTCAGATGTTAGAATAGAAGTTAGATTGTTAGAGATTATAAAACAAAATTAAAGTGAGTGTAGATAACTTTTAGTAAATGTGCAATAGTCTGTGAGAAGAAGGAGTGAGATTGCCTGTGAGGGAGAAGAGAGATTTCAGGTTGCTAGAAAGCTCTTTTAAAGTTCCAAATTACTCTTGCCCTGCCCAGTGTGGCTTAGATGGTTGGAGCATTGTTCTGTACACCAAAAGGTAATGGGTTCAATCCCTAGTCAGGGCACATACCTGGGTTGTGGGTTCAGCCCCGGATAGGGATACATATGGAGAGGGGGGCAACCAGTCCATGTTTCTCTCTCTCTCTCTCTCTCTCTGTCTCCCCCCTCTCTCCTTCCCTCCCTTCTTCCCCATCTCTTCCTCCCTTTTCCTCTCAAAAAAAAAAAAAATGGATGTATTCTTGAGTGAGGATTAAGAAAAAGTTCCAATTTACTCTTAAGTCGTTTTAGAACAGCGATATTTATCTTTAAGATGTCTCCCATATTCATAAAATGGAATGTTATTTGGCCATAAAAAGGAATGAAGTACTGACACATGCTATAGCATGGATGAACCTTGGAAACATTATGCTAAGTGCAAGAAGCCCGTCACAAAAGACCACGTATGGTATGATAACACTCATATGAAAATCCATAACAGGAAGATCTATAGAAACAGAAAGTAAATTAGTAATTGCTTAGGGCAGAGGTAGGGTGGAGTACAGGGGTGATAGCTAAAGCATATAAGATTTGATCTTGAAGTGATGAAAACATATAATTTACTGTGCTGATGGTTATACCTATCTGTGAATATACTAATCATTGAATTATACACTTTAAACGACTGAATTGTATAGAATGTGAATTAGATCTCAATAAAGGTGTTTATAAAAATGTCACTTGTCCCTGACCACTGGTGTGGCTCAGTTGGTTGGGTGTCATCCTGCAAATCGAAAGGTCACCAGTAGGATTCCTGGTCAGGGCACATGCCTAGGTTGTGGGTTTGGTCTCCCCTGTCAGAGCGCATACAGAAGGCAACCAGTCGATGTTTCTCTCCCTCTCATTCTCCTTCATTTCCTCTCTCTCTAAAAACAATAAGCATGTCTTCAGGTAAGGATAAAAAAGTCACCCGTGATCCTACCATACCAACCTAATTACCATTTTTATTTTCTAGGTTATTTTCCACAAGAGGCAAATTGGCCTAATTTGGAGAAGCTTTGTAGAAGGAGGTGAGTTTGAAGGAGGAAAGTAGTCTTTTAAACAAGAGAATAAAGAGAGATGGCATACTTGAAGGGTTGGCTGGTAGACGAAGGCAGATGGAAGGACAAAAGCAGACACAGATTTTCTAGCTAGATTGGATAGTAGAAGAAACAGATGTTGAATAAAGTCAAATTCATATTGAGGATTTAAAATTATTTATTACTATTTTTTTAAAAAACATATTGAGCGCCTACTATGAACGAGGCATTATTTCAGTTACTGCAGGTACAGCAGTGAACACAGTAGATAAAAAATGCCTGCCTTTAGTGAGTTTCCACATTTTGGAGTGTTTTGACATATTTGAAATAATCCCTTTAACTACTGCATTGAGAAGAGACTGCAGGGGATGGAGTTGAGAGTGGAAGCAGAGAGACCTTTATAGTCATTCAGGCAAGAGATTATAGTGAGTTCAGCCAGGGCATTATTGACGTGAGTGATTGTCAGACTTTAAATTTGTTGGTGGCAGAGCCTGTAGGACTTGCTAATGGATTGAGACAAAGACAGGAGTGAAATTTCTCTAAGTTTGTTTTCCTAAACAACTGAGAGAATGGTGTTAATAATTACTGGAACGTTGAGTGCGGAGAGAAGGTCAGGTTTGGTGGTAGGAGGTATATATCAGGAGCTCAGTTTTGGAATTGGTGAGCTTGTGAGACCTGTTGGGCATCAAAGTGAAGACATGAAGTATGTGTGAACCTGGAGTGGAGGGCAGAGGAAGAACTGGAGGTGCACACCTGAAAACCGTGAGACTTCATGAAGTCACCGAAGCAATAAGTATAGATTAAGACAAGGAAGAAGTAGCAGTGACTAAATATTAATGACCATTGAGGAAGGAGAACCAGGAACCTGTGGTGTCCTGGAAGCCATATGAAAAAGGTTTCAAGGACTAGGGGAGAGGCACTCTGGAGGTCCTAGCAGGAAAATGGTTATAGAATGAACAATAGTGATTATCCTCTTTTTTTCCAAAAAATCTTCCCCAAGGACTGAAGGTTATAAACAGATATATTCTAGGTAGAACACAAGAACAGGACATCACATCATCTCTTGACTGGCTCAAAATCAGAATGGATTGACAAAGCCCGCTTGTTAAGAAAGCTTCCCCCAAAGCTAATTAAAAAAATTCCTTCTTCCCCTTCCCTCCCTTCCCCTTCTCCAGGATCTGTCTTATCAGCACACAGTGCCTTTCCCATTCCCCTCTTCTTTCCTCAGGTGCCTTATGTTTGCCTTTCTCACTCCTAAGCTCCAAGGGCCCTTCTTTTACTTCTGTAGCTTGTTTCCTGAGTCTATGCTCATTACTGCTACCTCTGTAACTTTCTAAATAAAATTTCTCTAAAAAAAATGAAGATTGTGAATGGACCTTTTAAAGTTTATAAGTAATATTTTTTCTTTCTCTAAAATAAAACAGTAGATACAAAATAAAGACGATATCAATGGCTTTGTATTTATCTTAAATTTAGCATAATGGGTCCTCTACCTTAATTTCCACTTACTATCTCTTGCTTATTAGAAACTTTGTGCATCTCCTTCTCTTACAGTTTCAGCAAAAGGAATGTTTTTGTATTGTTGCAGATAACCTTCATACCAAGGAGGGTTTTCTTTTTGTGCTTATCCATCCAAATATTAAATACAATTCTGATTTTATTTGAAAATAATAATGACAAAGAATACCATATGAAAATTCAAAACTCAACAACCTCGGGATTCAGAACTACTTTAACAAATAGTACTTACTACATTTTAAAGCGTCACACTCTCAGCAGCAGGCACATGTATGACCGGAGAGGGAACCAGTATGTATGTTCTACTGTTTTGTTCTGTTCCTGCCCTCTCATTCTGAATTTCTATATGTTTGACAGGTGAAAAAGACGGCATGAACTTCACCCCGACACATACCCCTGTCTGCAGAAAGTAAGATATTTGCTTATTTTTTGAGTTGTTAATCAAGACTTCTATTAACCAGTGTCACCCAAAAAGCTGATTTAAAAACAAAAACGAATCAAGACTTCTATAACCTTAGTGCAAGTTAGCTTATACTTCCACACTCTGGATTTGAACCATATTAGACTCATTATTCTTATTATGTGGAATTTAGATTAAAAACAAGGACATACTAAATGATAATACCAGAATCTGGACAGATTGAGTGGACCAAGCACAGTGTTAGTGCAACCTGGATTACAGAGGAAATAGCCAAATTACAAAGGGGACTTGGAATGCTGGTTCTGCTGTCACCTTGCTGCCTCATCATTGCCACAATGCTCATCTGCAAAATCTGGGAAATATCTCTTAGTTCATCTACTAACCTATTTCCCACTGTTATAAGGCAACCCCCTGCCCTGGCTGGTGTAGCTTAGTGGATTGAGCGCGGGCCTGTGAACCAAGAGATCACGGTTCGATTCCCAGTCAGGGCACATGCCTGGGTTGCAGGCCAGTTCCCAGGAGGGAATGCACAGGAAGCAACCATACATTGATATTTCTCTCCCTCTCTCCTTCCCTTCCCTTCTGAAGATAAATAAATAAAATCTTAAAAAAAAAAAAAAAAAGGCAACCCCCTTGGGAAACATGAAACATTGGGTAAACTAGTAACTTCTGTCACAAGCTTTAATGATTGAGACAATATTAGGTTTTTTTCTTCATGTTTGCTGAAAGTACTTTTTAATATCTCTTCTATACATGCTCATTCATTTAAAGTGGTGACCATAACCTTCATGAGCTACAACTCTTGGGTTCTGCTATCCCAAGTTCATCAACTCTTGTCTATTTTGTTACCTAGTAAATTACAGTCAGTTAGCCAAATTGGATTAATTTTCACATGACGGTTTCTTCAATTCTGCATCATTTATTTTCTGACTTTCATTGTTTAAGCTTAAAAACACTTCTTGTCCAGCCTTTGATCACCTTAAATCTTGTTTAGTCTTGGTTGGTGTAATATAGATGTCTCTAGTGCTAGAGATTAGGATGTGATGTAGTTTTGTAGTGATTTGACTATATTTTCTATTGCTGGCTCTTATGTAATGTTATTCTTAAGTGTCACCTTATATATATGTGCAGGAGTTTCTCTAGAACAAAAGGAATTGGAATTTTACTAGATTCTGCCAATTTGTCTTTAGTTTCACCAAGTTACACTTTACCAGCAATGTAATTGTTCCTGTTGGTGTATGTCTTATGATATTAAATTTTCTGTTGGTATCTGGCTCTATTTTATATTTCATTTTTTTAAAATGAATTTTAGATTTCTGGCCAAGATAGAGATACAGGTAGATCCTATCACAACCAAAAGAAGGAAACAGCAAATTCAAAAACAGCCCTGGCTGGTGTGGCTCAGTGAATTGAGCACTGACTGGCCTGTGACCAAAGGGTCACCGGTATGATTCCCATTCTGGGCACATGCCTGTGTTGCGGGCCAGAACTGCCAGACAATTGAACTGTGTGGAAGTCCAACAACCAAAGAGTTAAAGGAGAAACTTTCATTCAGACTGGTAGGAGGGGCAGAGACAGGTAGCTGAGGCAAAGAACATGCACAGTGAGGCAGCGGCTGGAGGATAGGGGTGGGTAAGGTGGCGGCTGGCAGACTGGGTGGTCCCACATTTGCATGTACATTAACCGGGAGGAACAACTAGGAAGCAAGACAGACCTTGCAACCCAGGGTTCCAGCTCAGGGAAATGAGGCCACAAAACTTCTCGCTACAAAAACCTGTGGGGGTTGTGGTAGTGGGAGAAACTCCCAACCTTACAGGAGAGTTCATTGGAGAGACCCACAGGGTACTAGAACATACACAAACCCACCCACTCGGGACTCAGCACCAGAAGGGCCCAGTTTGCTTGTGGGTAGAAGGAGTGACTGAAAGCCGGCTGAGAGCTGAGCAAGCAGCATTGTTCCCTCTCTGACCCCTCCCCGCAAATATAGTGCCACAACGCTGCAACCTGGGTTGCCCTGCCCTGGTGAATACCTAAGGCTCCACCCCTACAACATAACAGCTGCTGGGAGACAAAAAAATATGGCCCAAATGAAAGAAAGATCAAAGTTTCAAAAATAGAACTAAGCGATGAAGAGATCGCCAACCTGTCAGATGCAGAGTTCAAAACACTGGTTATCAGGATGCTCACAGAAATAATTGAGTATAGTCACAAAATGTAGGTAAAAGTGAAGGTTATGCAAGTGAAATAAAGAAAAATATATAGGGAACCAACAGGGTAGGGAAAGGAACTGGGACTCAAATCAATGATGTGGAGCAGAAGGAAGAAATAAAAGTCCAACTAGAACAGAATGAAGAAATAAGAATTTAAAAAAATGAGGAGAGACTTAGGAACCTCCAAGACAACTTTAAATGTTCCAACATCTGAATCATATGGGTGCCAGAAGGAGAAGAGGAAGAGCAAGAAATTGAAAACTTACTTGCAAAAATAATGAAGGAGAGCTTCTTTAATCTGGCAAAGGAAATAGACTTCCAGGAAGTCCAGGAAGGTCAGAGTCCCAAAGAAGCTAGACCCAAGGAGGAACACACCAAGGCACATCAGAATTACATTAGCCAAGGTTAAAAGATATGGAGAGAATCTTAAAAGCAGTCAGAGAAAAGGAAACAATCACCTACAAAAAAGTTCCCATCAGACTGTCAGCTGATTTCTCAAAAGAAACCTTGGAGGCAAGAAGGGTCTGAAAAGAAGTTTTTGAAGTCATGAAAGACAAGAACCTACATCCAGGATGACTCTATCCAGCAAAGCTTTCATTTAGAATGTAAGGGTGGATAAAGTGCTTCCCAGACATAGTAAAAACTAAAGGAATGCATCATCACCAAGTCTTCATTATATGAAATGTTAAAGGGACTTATCTAAGAAGAAGAAGATAATCAAAAATACAAACAGTAAAATGACAACAAACTCCCAACTACCAACAACTGAACATGAACACAAAAACAAAAACAAACTAAGCAAACAAGTAGAACAGGAACAGAACCACAGAAATGGAGATCACATGGAGGGTTATCAGTGGGGGAGTGGGAGAGGGAGAGAGGGGAAAAAGGTACAGAGAATAAGTAGCATAAATGGTAAGTAGAACATAGATAGGGGGAGGGTAAGAATAATATGGGAAATATAGAAGCCAGAACTTATGTGTACCACCCGTGGACATGAACCAAGGGGTGGAGGTGCAAGACAGAGGGGAATAAAGAAGAAGGAAAAAATGGGACAACTGTAATAGCATAATCAATAAAACATTTAAAAAAAATGAGTTGTAAAATTCATCAATTATACTCACTTTAAGAACATAAACCTCACCCTGGCTGGGTGGCTCAGTTAGTTGGGGCATCATCCCATACACCAGAAAGTTGCAGGTTCGATCCTAGTTCAGAGCACACACCTAAGTTGCATGTTCAGTCTCCAATAGGGTCACGTATAGGAGGCAACCAATTGATGTTTCTCTCTCTCTCTCCCTCTCCCTCTCCCCCTCCCTCCCTCTCTCTCTCTCTCTCTTCCTGCCTCCCTCCCTCTCCCCCTTCCTCTCTCTCTCAGATCAATACACATCCTTGGGTAGGGATTTTTTAAAAAGACCATAAACCTCTTTTTTAGTTAAAAAATTATGTTTCGCAAATGCTTAAACAATTCAATGAATATGTCCTTTTTTAATATATATTATTTATTATGCTATTACAGTTGTCCCATTACCCCCCCTTCATTCCCCTCCACCCTGAACACCCTCTCCCACCCACATTCCCCCTCTTTAGTTCATGTCCATGGGTCATAGATATAAGTACTTTGCCTTCTACATTTCCTATACTATTCTTACCCTACCCCTGTCTATTTTCTACCTACCATCTATGCTACTTATTCTC
>CM052539.1:81427884-81443968 GCA_028533065.1 Trachops cirrhosus
CTTGTCTTTCATGACTTGGAATACTTCTTTCCAGCCCCTTCTTGCCTGTAAGGTCTCATTTGAGAAATCAGCTGACAGTCTGATGGAAACTCCTTTGTAGGTAACTGTCTCCTTTACTCTTGGTGCTTTTAAGATTCTCTCCTTCGTTTTAATCTTGGTTAATGTAATTATGATGTGCCTTGGTGTGTTCCTCCTTGGGTCTAGCTTCTTTGGGACTCTGAGCTTCCTGGACTTCCTGGAAGTCCATTTCCTTTGCCAGATTGGGGAAGTTCTCCTTTATTATTTGTTCAGATAAGTTTTCCACTTGTTGCTCTTCCTCTTCTCCTTCTGGTACCCCTTATAATTCGGATGTTGGAACTTTTCAAGATGTCCTGGAGGTTCCTAAGCCTCTCCTCATGTTTTTGAATTCTTGTTTCTTCATTCTTTTCTGGTTGGTTGTTTCTTTCTTCCTTCTGGTCCACACTGTTGATTTGAGTCCCAGTTTCCTTCCCATCACTGTTGGTTCCGTGTACATTTTCCTTTATTTCACTTAGGGTAGCCTTCATTTTTTTTAATCTAATTTGTGACGAAATTCAAGCAATTCTGTGAGCATCCTGATTACCAGAGTTTTGAACTGTGCATCTGATAGGTTGGTTATATGTTTATTGCTTAGTTGTATTTGCTGTGGGACTTGGATCTGTTCTTTCATTTGGGGCTTTTTTTTTTTTTGGTCTTGTGCCTGTTATGTGTCAGGGGCGGAGCCTTAGGTGTTCACCAGGGCAGGACTACCCATGTTGCTGGGTTGTGATGCTGTATGTGGGGAAGGGGTCCGAGAAGCAACAATGGCACTTGGTCCTCTCTCTGCCAGATTTCAGTCGCTTCCCCCACTTCCCACAAGCAAATTGAGCCCTTCTGGTGCTGATTCCCGTGTGGGTGGGTTTGTGTACATTCTAGAACCATATGGGTCTCTCTGAACTCTCCTTTGAGACTGGGAGTTTCTACCAGCACCTCAATCCTGACAAGTGTTTTCAATCAGTGGTTTGAGGCTTTATTTACCTGAGCTGGGACCCTGGGTTGTACAGTCTGACCGGCTCTCAAGTTTCGCCGGGTTTATCTGTGTGCCAGTGTGGGACTGCCTGTTCCGCCAGCTGCCTCGTGCACCGTGTTCCACTCCAGCCCTGCTCCACAATCCCCCAATCCGCAGCCTCTGAGTCCTCCAGGGAACCGCCTTGTGCACTCCAGTCCACTTGCTGGGAGTCCTCTTCACCCATGCTGCCCGATTCTGCCCCTCCTACTGGTCTGGACGAATGTGTCTTCTTTAACTCCTTGGTTGTCCGACTTCCATACAGTTCGATTTTCTGTCAGTTCTGGTTGTTTTTTGTTTTTAAATGGTTGTTGTCCTTTTGGTTGTGCGAGGAGTCACAGTGTATCTACCTACACCTCAACCTTCAGGATGGATTTTTTTTATCTCTGCAAAAAATGTCATTGGGATTTTGATGTAAATTGCACTGAATCTGTATATTGCTTGGGTGGTATGGACATCTTAATATCAAGTGCTCTGATCCATGGACGTGGGATGTCTTTTCATTTATGTGTGTGAATTTCTCTCAGTGGTGTTTTTGGTGTACAAGCCTTTACTTAATTCCTAAGTGTTTTATTCTTTTTTGATGCAGTTATAAATTGAATTTTTAATTGTTCATTGTTAGTGTATAGAAATGCAACTGATTTCTGCATGTTGAATTTTTTGTTTTCCCACTTTACTATATTCACTTATCAGTTCTAAAGTTGTGTTTTGGGTTTTGTTTTTTTTTTTGTTTGTTTATCTATTTGTTTTTTTGGTGGGACCCTTAGGATTTTGTACATATCTTAGGGTCTTCTGCATATAAGATCATGTCATCTGTGAACAAAGACAATCGTGCTTCTTCCTTTCCAATCTGCATATCTTTTCTTTTTCTTTCTTACTTGGTCTGGCTAGGATTTCCAATATTATGTTAAATAGAAGTTGCAAAAGTGGGCCTCCTTGTCTTGTTCTTGATCTTAGAGGAAAACTTAGTTTTTCACCACTGAGTATGGCGTTTGCAGTAGGGTTTTCATACATGGCTTTTATTTTATAGAGATTGTTTCCTTCTATTTCTAGTTTGTTGAGTGTTTATAGTATATAAGGGAGTCAAATGTGGTCAGATGCATTTGTTTGTAACAATGATTGTATGTTTTTTCCCGTTAGTCTGTTAATATGGTCTATTACATTGATTGATTTTTATGTTGAACTGTACTTGTATTTCAGGAATAAATTCCACTTAATCACGGTGTATAACCCTTTTAGTATGCTGCTGAATTTGGTTTGCTAGTATTTTGTTGAGAATTTTTGTGTCAGTGTTAATAAGGGATATTGCTCAGTAGTAGTTTTCTTGTATTGTTTTTCTTGATTTTGGTATCAGGGCAATTCTAGCCTCACAGAGTGGGTTAGAAAGTATCGCCTCTTTTTCAATTTTTGGAGAAGTTTTGAAATGATTGGTGTTAGACTTAGATGTTTGGTGTAATTCACCAGTGAAGCCATTAGGTTTAGGGTTTTTGTTTGTCAGGTTTTTGATAACTCATTCAGTCTCCTTACTAGTTTTAGTTTTGATGTAATGTAGAACATTTTCAACTCTGGGCCATGCTGAAAGTTCACCTTCCATGTCACTTGATGTATAGGTCAAAACATTGTTCAAAAAACATGTCTCCAGAACCTGAACAGTCCTTCTCAGCATTTAGCTTCCTCCTTGGAGGTGGTAGGTATGAGATGAAATAATTTGTCCTTTGCTTTGAAGGGAAAGTTCTGGCGTGCCTAGGTCAGACCCTTAAAACTTCACTGATGTGCTTTGTAGGGTTTACATCCCGTCCTCTGGAGCACATGTGTCTTACCAAGGGTCCTAATGCACTTGCCATTTCTTATCTGTCCAGCCTATTTTAATATGATAGCAACAGTGAACTAATGTCATCTGTAGAATGGCCAGATTCTGGTGCCTCCTGACTGATTTGATAGAGAGCAGAAAAGTTAACATGGACCTATGTCAAGACTATAAAAATAGTGTTGTTCACCCCTGCATGAATGAAAACTGCTTGTGGTCCTGTTAGGAATGGATAAGAATACATGAGCTTAATCATAGCCACATATCATGTACCTAAGACCAGGTTAATTTGCTGTAGCAAAAACACTACATCTAGCACAGTGACTGAAATTGAGACCTACTTGTTAGTAGTCTACTATGATCCATCTGATTTTGCATAGGTCATACTTGTGAATGAATTGAGTATTTGATGGAGAACTTTACCCCTACAACCTTTAGCTCTTTGCCATCTTGGGGTAAGGATGGGCAGTTTCAGAGGTTTCCACTTGTCCTAACCTAAAGCGAAGAAAGCAATATGGAGGTTTTGCTGACTACCAAATATGTTCATTCCAATTATTCATTTGGAGATGGGGGAAGTGAGCACTGATTGAGCCTGGATCCAGTGGGCTGATTATGAGCTAGACCTGGACCAAAATTCCATGTGTTTCCTGGTTCCCATATGCTACAGTGCCATGGTAATGCTTCAAGTCACCCCATATCGGTGTCAACTCAGACCATATACCAAGCAGTCTTTGAAATGCCTGGGTGTTTTTTCCCCCAGTGTACAATTACTTGAATAAATGGCCATAAGCACTTTGGGGAGGGCTTAGGGACTCATTACCATGAACACTTGGTGTGATATCTCCAAGTCCTACCTCCTTGGAGAGCCAGTTCCTCCTTCAGGTAGTTGTCTCTGGCTCTTAAAACTGGCTGAGTGTGGAAAATGGGTCAAAAGTTGTGACTTTATATTGCAGACAGTAATTATCCTCCCTCCCTCTTTGATTTATTTTAATTGTGTAACCTATACCCTGTTGACCCCCCTCCCCCCACCCATCTGTCTTGCTGCTAAGAATATTATATTCTATAAGTCATCCTCATATCACCAGCTCTAAAATCTCATTTTAGATTTTGCTTCCTTGGTCCATATCTGATGTAAACTGCCTTAGGTTGGGTTCCCTGGAAAACAGATTCTGCAATGAAAACTTACTTGTAGGAGGTTCACTGGGGAGTATTTTCAAGAATAACTACTTATGAGGGAATAAGAAAAGTCTGGGCAGATGTTGAACTGTGATTCAGTTACAGCTGGACCCAGTCAATGGCATAGGGTCCCATAAAGTTGTGATGGGTCTTCAGAAATATCCAGAATTGAGAGAAAGGGATTGGGCACTGGGTGCAGGCTGTTCCTTGGCTAAGGCTGTCCCCCTTGACTGATGTCAGTTCTGGAGAGAAACTCAGCTCTGAGCCATCAGCCTGCAAAATTGCTGGTAGCTGGGAGAATGAACCTGTCACTCCTGAAGTGGAGAACCTGAGCAATGTACCCTACTATCATTACAGTGCTTTTCTAGAACCAAATTAGAGATCAATTTCTGGCCACTTCTCTTTCAATTCCTAACTATAAGTACCTGATATTTTAAAAACTAGTGCTGAGGTCTAGATAAATCCTATTCAGTTTTAATTTGTGGTTACCATTATTTTAAAAATAAGTTTGGACTTCTGGCCAAGATGGAGGTGTAGGTAGATATACTTTGTCTCATCACACAACCAAAAGAAGAACAATATCAAATTTAAAAACAAAAAACAACCAGAACTGCCAGAAAATCAGACTGTATGGAAATCTGATAAGCAAGGAGTTAAAGAAGAAACATTTGTCCAGACTGATAGGAGGGGCAGAGACAGACAGCTGGGGCAGAGAGGACTCAAGGCAAGGCAGTGGCTGGAGGACCAGGCGGTCCCACATTCACGTATAGATAAATCAGGAAACACAACTGGGGAGCAAGACAGACCACACAACCCAGGGTTCCAGCACAGGGAAATAAAGCCTCAGAAACTCTGACTGTAAAAACCTGTGGGGGTTGTGGCAGTGGGAGAGACTCCCAGCTTCATAGGAGTTCGTTGGAGAGACCGATAGGGTGCTTGAACATACAAACCCACCCACCCAGGAATCTGCACCAGAAAAGCCCAATTTGCTTTTGGATAGTGGGGAAAGTGACTGAAAAATCAGCCCAGAGCTGAGCAAGCAACATTGTTCCCTCTCTGACCCCTCCCCCAAAGACAGTGCCAAAAAACAGTGATGGGGGTTGCCCTGCTCTGACAAATACCTAAGGCTCTGCCCCTTAAAATGTAACAGGAGTGCGGAGACGAAGAAATATGGCCCAAATGAAAGAACAGATAAAAGCTCCAAAAATACAACTAAGTGAAAAAGAGATAGCCAACCTATCAGATATAGAGTTCAAAACACTGGTTATCAGGATGCTCACATGTATGGTTGAGTGTGGTCACAAAATGGAGGTAAAAGTGGAGGCACATCATTACATTACCCAGAATGAGAGAGAAGGAGAGAATCTTAAAAGCAGCAAGAGAAAAGGAGACAGTTACCTACAAAGGAGTTCCCATAAGACTGTGGAGGCATTTGAGAAATCAGTTCAGCTGATTTCTCAAAACAAACCTTGCAGGCAAGAAGGGACTGGAAATAAGTATTCAAAGTCATGAAAGGTAAGGACCTGCATCCAAGATTACTCTATCCAGCAAAGCTATCATGTAAAATGGAAGGGCAGATAAAGTGCTTCCCAATAAGGTCAAGTTAAAGGAGTTCATCATCATCAAGCCCTTATTATATGAAATGTTAAAGGGACTTATCTAAGAAAAAGAAGATCATCAAAACTATGAACAGTAAAATGACAACAAACTCACCACTATCAACAATGGAACCTAAAAGAAAAACAAAAACTGAAACCAAGCAAACAACTAGAACAGCAACAGAATCACAGAAATGGAGATCACATGGAGGGTTATCAGCGAGAAAGAGAGAGGGGCAATGGAGGAGAAGGTACAGAGAATAGGAAGCATAATTGGTAGGTACAAAATAGACAGGGGATGTTAAGAATAGTATAGGAAATGGAGAAGCCAAAGAGCATATATGTACGACCCATGGACGTGAACTAAGATAGGGGAATGCTGATGGGAGGGGGGTTGCAGAGCAGAGGGGAATAAAGAGGGGAAAAATGGGACAACTGTAGTAGTATAATCAATAAAATATACTTAAAAAAAATAAGTTAGGCCCTGGCTGGTGTGGCTCAGTGGTTGAGTGCCAGCCTATGCACCAAAAGGTCCCTGGGTTGCAGGCCAGGCCCCCAGTGTGGGGCATGTAAGAGGCAACCACACATTGATGTTTCTGTCTCTCTCTTCCTCCCTCCCTTCCCCTCTCTAAAAAACAAATGAATAAAGTCTTTTAATAAATAAGTAAGTTAGAACAGAGATCCTTTAAACAGAAAAATGTACTTATACAATGTGTTTACTCTTTATGAGAATTGCAGGGAGCTAGAAGACAAGAAAAAGATTCAGAATCTCTTGGCTCTTGTGGGAACAGACACTGGAGAAGTGACCTATTTTTTTAAGGAGCCTCCTAACAAAGTAAGTAATTTTTGGTTTAGGTAGCATGGTGAATAGGACTTTCCACTCTTTATTTTGTCTCAGGTCCATAATCAGTGCTATTTTGGTGCTTGCTAAGAAGTTAGAAGGAGAATTAACTATCGTACTCCCATGTCTACCTAAGTTGTTAGAACATTTTCTGTAATTACAAAGAGCTTTATGATTTTATTTTTCCTCAGAATTCTTGGGAAGTAGCATTGCTTACCCATTTCACTACTTGGAAACATAAAGCACAGAGGAATAGATATTTTGGATGAGATTAGAGAGGAAGGCAGGATGAGACTTAAGTTTCAATACTCAGGTTTCTTTTTTAATCTTTGTTTATACTGATTACAAAAATAATAAAAACAAACACGTAGAAATCTCTCATATATAAGTGGTAGTCTCCCATAATGTATACCCCAGAGATAAAACTCTTTTTCTGCTCACAGTTATATGTGTATGTACTATTCACGTTTTTAATTCCTCTAAACAGTGCCTCAGTGAGCATCTTTATATATATATTTACATATATATATGCACATATATATGTGTGTGTGTGTGTTTGTATATACGTCTGTGTTTCTATTACAGTCCTGAAGGTCCTTGTCAAAGACCACAGTTTTTAAGCAGATGTTACTAAATTACCCTGAAGTGTTTTTTTTGTTTATTTTTAGCTTTTATCACCAACAGTGGGTTTTATCCATTTTCATCTCATATGTATGATATTCCTATATGATTATATCAATTTTGACGGATTTAATTTATGATTAGTGTTTATCTGTGGCACCAAAGCTAAAAAGTGAAACATCACATATACAGGAAGGCTATTTCTGTACCTTCTTTTTTCTTTTTCAGGTCAGCATTCTCCAAAAGACTATCCAGGCTGTAGATACATGTGAACAAAATGAATCTTCAGCTTTCAGAGCAGGTACCAACCATATAATAAATTCTCATTGATACAGAATTCAAAAACATGGTGCAAATACTTAGAAAAATTTCCCTACGATACAGTGATAATGAATGTCCATAATGATCCTCTGGTAATCTTAGATCTTACTGAGGTTTCATTTTTCTCTTTTGTTTTGTTTTTACCTTTCCATGATGTTTTAATGGAGTAGAAATAAAAAATATATAATTAACATGCTTACGGTGATAAGTCATAAAAGAAACTTGTACAACTTTTGGAATTACAGAATATTACTTAGCCTCTCTAAGTCTTAGTCATCTCTCTCTTTCTTTAATGGAAATCTTAATTTTCCTTCTTTTTTAAAAAAATTGATGTATAATTGACAATATAACTATATTAGTTTCAAGTGTACAACCTAATGGTTTGATACTTGTATATGTTACAAAATGATCACTACAATAAGTCTAGTTAACACCTGTTACCACACATAGTTACAATTTTTTTTCTTATGGTGAGAACTTTTAAAATCTACTCTTGAGCTTCTTGAATTATTCAAGGAGTTAAATTTTGTTCTGTGCAGTTTTAGTGTTGTTTATTTTAACAATAATTTTGTCTTTTAAAAATTGGGTGATACATGTTTAGATTTAGTTTTTGTATTTCTTACCTTTACTCTGATTAAAAACGATTTTTACACAGGAAATAAATACAACTTCAAAGGAAAATTTAGTAGTTTATTCTTTAGAAAGATGGATGGGTATTATTATCCAGGTGACTTTTATCAGAGTTCCCTAATCTCTTGTAGAGATTCCTATTTGAAAAATTAAGCACTATAATTATTGTATGTTTTCCTTTTTCTTTCTTGCCTTTTCTTGTAGGTAAATGAAACTGAACTGCTATGCAAAGGTAATGCTGATACTTGAATAGCAGAAAGAAAAGCTAAATAAAAGTCATTATTTTTGTTTTCTTATTTTAGATTCTGAAGTAAGCAATAGAAAACTAGCTATGAGAGAGAAGGAAGAAAGTTCTGAGCAGTACCAAAGAGACATACAGACACTCATCCTACAGGTAAAGAATGTATTTTGGCAGACCAGAACAATTTCTATCCAAAACTTACTTTGAGTATCACACCTTCACTGCCATGTAAGTATCTCCATGCATGCATGTTATATCTAGGCATCATGAGATTAAGAAAATTGAGGTTATTCCTAGTTTACAGAAGTTTATATTTTAAAAACCATTGTTCTGTATTAACCATTCTAGAGGTGCTATTCTGAACCCTCAGTTCACGCAGTTTATGTGCTAATCCCTATGAAACAAAACCATCGCACAGTAAGAATTCCTTTTGTGGTTGCCTGGGGGATACACAGAGAGTTGCAGTTGTCTGTGCTGATAGATCAAACTTTGGGGGGTATATCAGCTTATTAGTGTATGTGTTCCAGGTCTAGGAGAGTAATTCAGCATCCTCTTACCACCTGGTAATGGTCTGTCATTTGCAACCACGATTTCTCATCTAGTTACACTCATATTCTGTCATTATCCAGGGGGCCCTGTTGATTTAAATGGCAGTTCTATCTTTGGCCAGTATCTCCATTTGTAGTCATGACAGCCAGACTCAGATAAGGAAGTTACATTATACTCATTTTTCTCCACTTTTTAAATTAAAAAATGAAGAAAAGAGTCATTCTATTTCTATGCCACTAGGGAGTCTTAAAGATGAGACACTGCTTCAAGTTCAAAAGGGAAGATAGTGAAGAGGTGGGAATAGGGGAAATTGGGTTTTCTAGCTTTCTCTGTGTGACACGGATGCTTTGCTGTGTGTGAAGTCTGCTCTTGTGTAGCCTAACCCTGTTTATAAGTCACTAAGTAAAGAGGAGTGCCGAGTGAGGCCATTCTACTATTTGTTTTGCTGCTGTCTTTTTTTTTTTTTTTTTTTTTTTTTTTTTTTTGGTTTGTGGTTTTTTTTGTTTTTTGTTTTCTGGAGAAAGGCTGGCTTTTGGAGGTAAAGAACAAGAGGAAGCAGGGCATGAGTGGATGCCTTACCCTTTCTGGCCTGTCTAGGTGGAAGCACTGCAGGCTCAGCTGGAAGAACAAACCAAGCTCTCTAGAGAGCAAGTTGAAGGGCTCATGGAGGATAGACGGATTCTCATTGAGGAAATACAAGTTCATCACCAAAGAAATCAGGACAGAATCAAAGAGCTTACCAAAAAGTGAGTGTTCAAGGAAGCTGTACCTAACAGATTTTAAATGTTTTCTGAGTGGCCTAAAAGATAATGGCCCTATACTTTTACAACATAGTATCATGGAACTACCAGGACCCTTGAACAAATTGTCTTTATCAGACATCTCTCCCTCTATGTTGGTGGGTATCCAGGCCTGTCCAGGAATGCTGTTGATTCTTTTCTTGAGGAATCAAGGGTTGGTATTTCACACGCTCAGTATAACCCATTTTGGTGCTTTAGCTTGATCTTAGTGATTAAGAAATGTTCTTTTAGCCACTGATATGTTATCTGACTCAATATAATAGGGCCCTTTTCTTTGGTTTGGCCCTTCATGAAAATGGAAAAATATGATTGACGCACCTGTACAAAAAAAAGACACAAACTCTCTGTACTCACTGCTTTTTTTTTCCTTACCTGCCTGCATTTCCTCACCTTTCTGCAGTGTGATTTCATCCCCATCATTTTACTGCGCATGCCCTTTCTAGGGTCGACACTGACTTCTTAATTTCTCTGACCAGTTATCTCTTTACAGCCCTCGTTGTAATCTATCTGTTTGCATGTTTGGCACCTCTGGTCACCCTGACTTTGGAGTTAATCTCCCTTGATTTCTCTAACACCTGTCTTTTTTGGTTCTTCTACCTGTCTAACCCTCCTCTGCCTTTTGTATGGCCAGACCTGTGCTATAAAGACATCTTCAGTTGAATATGTTTCAACACCACTTTTGGTCCTTGCACAAAGGGGAATAAGTTCATGAGAAAAAGGACTTGGTGTGACTGCCATTTCTTCCACTTTTGGTTTCTGCACCTTTCCCATGGCTTCCAACAGCAAAATGTCTGGACAGAGCTTTTGTAGGCTCACAAACTCTGTGGTCCATGGGAGCCACTGTGAGAAGGGCCCAGGGAAAAATTTGGCATTTTCACTGGAAAACAGGGGGCAGTTACTAGCTATGATGACTGTAGTTTGCATCTGGATTTGCCATACTGTTCTTTTAATAAGACACCAACTGCTTACGAAAGTAAGGATGTTTTCGTTAATCCATGAAACAGATATGAAGAGGAGCATTTTAAGAGGTGCAGTCTCTTAAAAATGGATCAAACTGTCGAAGTCAACATACTAGATGTGTTTGTAACACATAAATTTATGGCATGAGTCCTTAATGCCTCTTCTCTGGTGAGGGGGAAGAATGTGATTGAACACCTCAGATTGACCATATTGAATCCAATATGTTTTTCTTCCCCAATAACCACCCCTTCCCCCATCTCAAACCTACTACTTCATTCTTTTCCTGTTTAGTTTAATGACATCACATCCAGTTTCCTAAGCTTGAATTTCCTAAGCTTGAAACATCATGATTATCTTGAACTCCCCACTCTTATTCCCTCGTTCTAAACCCTATGCAGTGCAAGCCTAAGAAACCTCTCAAATCCATTCTCTGCTCTCAGTTTTACTGTATAGGCTCAAGTTGCATTGTTTAAATCTTTGCAGTAACCTGAATGTACTTCCTCTCACTGCTTCCTTTGTATTCTGTACTTGTTTTCACTGTCACTAGTAGCTCCTCCATCAGAGCTTACCAAATGCTTGAAAACATTTGATAGCTCCCTGTGTATCTTATGATAAAGCCCTGATATCTCAGCATGAATTTTTAGGGACTTCATCTGGCACTAAATTAACCTTTCGGCCCCACCTCCTTTTCTGTTGCTGTAGTTTACTTTGTCTTTCAGCCAAACTAATAGTATCCATTGTTCATGGAACACTTGCTCTGTGGCAGGTCCCGTGCTGTGCAGTGTCATCCTTCTCTGAAGACTTTGCAGGCAGACTTAAGTTTTCCTTGTCCGCACTCCCATAATGATTAACATGCCTCTGTGATGACACTTATCATCACCTATCGCAATTATGTCTTTGTTCCTCCAGGGTCTTGCCCTGTGTTCATAACAGGAGCACTGTAAGCCTCTGTTGAACAGTTCGTGATGCTTACCAAGTTGCACCCTACCATCCCTTTTCTATGATGAACATCCAACATTTCACAATAATATTTTTCATTGCATTCTTCATCTCTTTATTGTTTTTTTTTCCTCAAACTTTTCTAGTGTCTCTTCCTCCATTTTAAAATGTGGTAATTAAAATTGGATGTGATACTCAAGATTTCTGACCAATGCGGATAGAAAATGCCTTATTTTAGGTATTTTGTGCTTAAGCATAAAGCTTTCACTTTTCATTGGATTTTCATTGTTTTTTAAGGGAACAGTACTTTTTGTCATAATAATTTGTGATTTTTAATCTGTTTTCCAGAATATATATACTTTTAATTTTGTTATTCATGTTTTCCAGAATATTAATAATCGGCTTAGTTTAGCATCATCTGCATGTCTGAGCACATGATCAGTTCCTTCCATTATGCCATCCTGAGGATATTAAGTGGCATGAAATTCAAGGCTATTGATGACTGCCCTTTGGATGTCACTTTCACCATTTGTACATTAACAAGTTCATACTTCCCACTTTGTAATTGAGAGCATAATGTAAGAATAAAATAACTCATTGAAAGCAAGAGAAAACCTTATAACTAAATCAGTCCCTCCCTCTTTATATACACATACATACACCTGAAAAAAATATTTTTTTTTCATCTGCTGACAGTTATTGTACTTTTTGCCTGGCATTATGCTATCATTTTTCCATGTCTGTGTGCCCTATTACTCATGAAAAGAGCTAAGTGGACCTGACATTAGTTGTTCAGTGGAAGAGTAGAGTGATCGCCTCGCAGTACTTAATACTCTTTGCAAATAGTTTGATTACTTGATACAGTTTGTCTCTAGGTGTTGATGTTAAACTGGATTGCTTAGTTCTAGGGATATTCTTTGTTGGTGAAAGAAACATCATTTTTCTATTTCCAAATCTCAGTAGTCAGCAGAAATCTATTTAGTGTCTTGTGTATATCTAGTAGTTGCTTCTGTCCTTAACAGTTTGGTGGTAGCAGGACAAAAATAAATGACAAACAAGTACATGCTTTCATTCAGGTTGGAAAACATGCACATCGACAGTTAAAACATGAGAGTATATTATAAGCAAGCTGAATTATAACAGGAGACTTAAGCTGTGTCTCCTGTGTTATAATTCAGCTGTATCAGATTTAAGCTGATAAGGAATTTCAGACAATGGAGAAATTAAATGGGCTAAAGTCAAGATGACTTCATAGAGGAAGTTGATCTTGAAAACAACATAAGATTTGATATCAGGTAGTTTACATGTAGAGCACAGCTAAACAAAAACAAAGCTGTTTCTGATATTTTAGAATACCTTCAGTCAGAGCACCATGAGTTAGGTTCTTTATTGTAAAGTCTAGTGCCTGAGAATAGTCCATACTTATGCAGGCTGTGTGTAAATTTTTTATTTAGTCCTTCTGACTATGTAGCCTGAAATTAGCACTTGGCAAAATATCTGTAAAGACCAGTCTGTGAACCATGAGCATGGGTAGGTATATTACACTCTGTCCAGTAAAACATGTAGGATTGTGAATGATCAGATTAAGCATATTTTTAAACTAAAATATTTTATTTTATTTACTTACTTTTAGAGAAAAGGGAAGGAGGGGAGAAAGGGAGGGAGAGAAACATCAATGTGCAAGAGATTTGGTTGCCTCTCACAAGCCCCCAGCTGGGGACCAGACCCACAACCCAGGCATGTGCCCTGACTGGGAATAGAAACAGTGACTTCTCAGTTTGCAGACTGGTGCTCAATCCACCAAGCCATACCAGGCAGAGCTAAAACTGCTAATAATATTTTACAGAATTTATATATTGGACAGTTTTTAAAGAACCTGTGTCCTTCCTTCATTTGGAATAAGTGTGCCGTATGTGCTGTATAAACACCTTCGTGTTCACATTTGTGCTTCTTTCAGTCTCCATCACACCCAGGAACTGCTCTATGAGAGTACCAAAGACTTTTTGCAACTCAGATTTGAAAACCAAAATCAGGAGAAGTTGTGGATGCTTGAAAAGGATCATTTGGTGTCAAAGATTAAGCAATACAGGGTACAGTGTAAGAAGAAAGAAGATAAAATTGGAAAAGTTTGGCCAGTTGTTCATGAGAGTCATCGTAAACAAAACGAATATATTAAGGTACCTTCTATGTATCATACAGAAATTGTTTCTTTTTCCCCTGTAAGAATTTGAAAGAAATCAGAGAATTTCAAAGAACCTAAGAATTATCATATAAGATCCATTCAGTCCAGGAAGCTGATGTAGCAATTACCTTAAGAACTAGGTTTCAAGAGTTAACTCATCATTATAGTGTTTGTAGATTTAGAAAATCAAATGATCAATCGATTCATTCACTCATTTATTCATTTCATTTAACAGATATTTAATGCACTCCTACTATGGGCTGGCTCTGGGGCTACAGCAGTAAGCATGAAGGGTTTGCCATCATGGTATTTACATCTTAGTGGGTGAGGAAAAACAGAAACATTAACAAAGGAAATGATGCAGAAAAAGTGGTATTAAGGAATTAAAAGTATTAGATGAAGATTATATGTAGTTGCTGGCAGGCTACTTTTATGGAGAAACACAGGGAGACTCTCTTAAGTTTGGTGTTTTTACTGAGACCTAAAAAAACGGGACTGAGCTTGCCATAGAGGTCTAGGGGAAGGGCATTCTAAGGAGAAGGAAGAGCAAGTTTAAAGGCCCTGGAGTATGTATATTCAAACTGAAGTGGTACACAAGGAGGTCGGAGGGGTGGCCCTCTGTGATTCACTGCTACGCACCCCTGCAGCTTCCTTGTGTACCACTTCTTCCTTGCTTATTTCTCTATAACCACGACTTTTCTCCTTTTCCTATACTCCAGGGACTTTAAAGTTGCTCTTCCCTCTCCCTGGAATGCTCCTCTAGGTCTGTATGTAAGGAAGTAATATAATCTTATTTAGCTTACTTTATTTTTTATTTTTTTTATTTATGAGAGAAAAACATCGATTGGTTGCCTCTCTTACGTGCCCTGACCAGGGAGTGAATGTGCAACATTTTGGTGTACAGGCAACACTCTAACCAACTGAGCCACTGAGCCAGGGCTTATTATTTAGCTTTTTAAAAGATCATTCTGACTGCTCAATAGAACATGTATAATAAGTGTTGTTGCTGTTTCTTTCTTTTTGAAGCACTTCAGAAATGTGTCCCAAACATACACAATAGTCCCTTGGTGTCTGCAGGGGATTGATTGCAGATCAAAGTCCATGGTTCAATGTCTTATATAAAATGGCATAGGGTTTGTATTAACCTATACACATTCTCCCATATACTTTATTTATTTATGTTTAAAGATTTTACTTATTTACCTTTAGATAGAGGGGAAGAAGGGAAAAAGAGAGAGCAAAACATTGATGTGCGAGAGAGACAATTGCTGCCTCTTGTACGCCCCCAACTGGAGACCTGGTTGGCAACCCAGACATGCCCCCTGACCAGGAATGGAACTAGCGACCTTTTGGTTTGCAGGATAACACCCAGTCTACCGATCCATACCAGTCAGGGCATCCGATGTACTTTAAATCATCTCTACTCATAATACCTAATACAATGTAAATAGTTGTTATACAGCATTGTTTAGGATGGCGATTTTCAACTTGTGGGCCATAAGAATTTTTAAAACATGCAATTCCTGACTACTTAGGGGCATGGGCCTCTTTTCCCTTACATTGTCAAAAAAAAAAGAAGAAGAAGAAGAAGAAGAAAGAAAATGACAACAGCCAACACAGCAATAGCCACTTGGTGTGAGTGAATCAAAATTATACCTATTTTTCTGTCAGATTGGCAAAAAAATATTTTTGGTGAGCCACAGAACCTTAGTAATTTGTTTATGTGTGCCATGCAATGAAAAGGGTTGAAAATCGCTGGTTTAGGGAATAATGACAGGGAAAGAAGTCTGTATAAAAAAAGAAGTTCAGTAGGCCTAAGTGCACAGTGCACGGCAGCAACAATGTGCCCTTTTTAAAGAACATTTCTATTCTGTGGTTGTTTGAATCCACAGATGTGGAACCTGCGGATACGAGGGCTGACTATGTTCTTACGTCTTACTTGGGACAATTCTGAACTCTGTTATCTACTCTTCACAGAGCCAAAAATACTTGTTTTATTTGGGGACTTCCGGCCAAGATGGAGGCATAGGTGGACTCACTGTGCCTCCTCGCACAACCAAGATAGGGACAACAAAGATATAGAAACAAAATAACACCCAGAACTGACAGATTTTTGAAGTGTATGGAAGTCGGACAACCAAGGACTTAAAAATAGACACGTTTATCCAGACCGGTAGGAGGGGCGGAGTCCGGCCGGGTGAGGGACGCAGAGCAGAGAACTGAGCACCCGGGGCGGCGCGCAAGCCCGCAGCAGGCAGACCCTGGGCGCACAAGCAGCAGTGGCTGGTGGGCCCCGGCCAGGGGGTGGCGACCGGCAGACCCTGCGAGGCGGCCATTGTGAAGCAAGGCACTGCAC
>CM052539.1:81454201-81480127 GCA_028533065.1 Trachops cirrhosus
TTCAAATATCTTTTCCACTTGTTGCTCTTCCTCTTCTTCTGGTACCCCTATAATTCGGATGTTGGAACGTTTAAAGATGTCCTGGAGGTTCCTAAGCCTCTCCTCATTTTTTTGAATTTTTATTTCTTCATTCTTTTCTGGTTGTATATTTTTTCCTTCCTTCTGGTCCACTCCATTGATGTGAGACCCATCTTTCATTCCATCACTATTGGTTCCCTGTGCACTTTTCTTCATTTCACATATTGTAGCCTTCATTTTTTCATCTAGTTTGCGACCAAAATCAACCAATTCTGTGAGCATCCTGATCATCAGTGCTTTGAACTGTGCATCTGATAGGTTGGCTATCTCTTGGTGGCTTAAAAGGATGGGTTCTGGGGCTTTCATTTGTTCTTCTGTTTGAGCCATCTCTTTGGTTTTTTTTTTGTTTGTTTGTTTTTCTCTTTTGGTCTGGTCATGTCTGTTATGTATGAGGGGCAGAGCCTTAGGTGTTCACCAGGGCAGGGCAACCCATGTCACTGGGTTGTCATGCTGTATGTGGGAGCGGGGTCAGAGAAGGAACAATGGCGCTTGCTCTGCTCTCTGTAGGATCTCAGTCCCTTCCCTCGCTTCCCCCAAGCAAACTGGGTCCCTCTGGTGCTCATTCCCATGTGGGTGGGCTTGTGAACCCCCTTGGACTTTCCTTTTCAATCAGTGCCCCAAGGCTCTATTTCCCAGTGCTGGCACCCTGAGTTGCATGCAGTGCCTTGCTTCACAATTGCTGCCTTGCTGGGTCTGCCGGTTGCCACCCTTTGGCCGGGGTCTGCCAACTGCTGCTTGAATGCCCAGGGTCTGCCTGCTGCGGTTGTGTGCCCCAGTTCCCTAGCGCGTCCCGGTTGCCTTATGCGCCCCAGTTGCCTTACACATCTGGTACCAACGCTCTCTGCTCTGGGCCCCTGACTCCGCCCCTCCTACCGGTTTGGATGAACATGTCTATTTTAACTCCTTGGGTGTCCGACTTCCATATAGTTCAATTTTCTGTCAGTTCTAGTTGTTACTCTGTTTCTAAACTGTTGTTGTCCCTATCTTGGTTGTGCGAGGAGGCACAGTGTGTCTACCTATGCCTCTATCTTGGCTGGAAGTCCAGATTGTGTTCTTATAGGGCAGATGCTTCCTGGCTAGTTTTGGCGGGTTTCTATTGCATACATACAAGTAGTTATATTACTTTAAAGCTACTATGCATGTGGTCTCCCATGATTTTCCTTGACTGGCCACTGGAGAAGGGGGTTGCACAATGTTAATTTATTATAATACTATTATAATGAAGCAGGGGTTGTGTAGCATCTTCTGTGCAGGTGCATTCATGAGTCACCATGATTTAGTGCTTTTCCAGAAAGCAGGAACAACTGGGCTTAGAACAGGGTCTCTGTCCTATATTGATGTCCTTTATGTTAGCCCTGGGGCACCTCTGGAGTTTCGTCCTTACTATCTCCTGTCTCACATGGGTCCTTTATACATGTTCCTTGACTGTTCTCCTTTATACATGTTCCTTGACTGTTCTCCTTCTTTCCTCCGTTGTCCCCCTTCCTCCTCCCCTCTGGTCACTTTCAATTTGTTCTTTAGTTCCATGTTTCTGTTTCTATTTTGCTTGAATGCTTGTTTTGCTGATTTTAAAAAGTAGTGGCTTCCACCAGTTTGGTTACTTAGCTTTCCTGGGTCTCTCCCATGTATACAGAAGGTGTACATATTATTAAATCTTAATTTGTTTTTCTCCTGCTAATCTGTTTTGTGTTAGTTTGGTTACTAGTTAAGCCAGAAGAACTTGAAGGGTAGAGGATAATTTTTCCTCCCGGGTAATACTACAGACTGAGGATTGGAAGTTCCCACTTTTGAAGCCTCACAGTGAAGTTGGGGTCAAAAGTGAGTCTGTCCATATCAGTGAGTGGGGTCATTGTAAATTCTACTAAAGCTCCAAGGAAGGTGGGGTTGCGCAGGATTGGGCTGGTCCAACAAAGCTCCATAGAACCCAAAATGGACCTTGCAGAAAGGGTCAAACCTGACCAACTAGAAAAGAAAATGTGTTGAAGGGCAGTGAATAAACTCATTTTAGTTGGAGCACAAAGTGAAAAAGGTTTTGGAAGACCCTGAATTCAGATTTGCAGTTTGCATTTTAATCAGTAAGTACTGAGAAACCATTAAATATTTCTGACCATGTGTATAGATGTGTAAGAGAATTTTGTGAAGACTAGCTGGTAGTAGCAGCAAGAAGGGCTAGGGTGGGGTGAGGGAGCCTGAAGTCCAGGGAGCTGGGTGAGGAAAATTTGCAATACTTCAGTAGAGACAACTGGACTAAGGTGGTAACAGAGAAAAGGGAAACATAGCCCTCTGCTCTATGAACTTGTCTTGGAATAGTATTTGCATGTTATTAATTTGATTTTAAAGTGTCCGGAATGCTTTTGTATTTCCACTTTCTCCATCGTCTCCTGATCATTTTTCTCAGGAGAAACAGTGGAAAATAAAGCTACATTATTACCTTCTGAATGACCTGAGGAAATTCACTCTGCTCCTTTGGACCTTAATTATCTCATTTAAATCAGATGTTTTACTTGCCTGAAGGCAGAGAACTAGAATACTGCAGAATGTCTTGATCTTTTCAACTTCAGTGAGTTATGTTTTTTGATTTTTAATTATTTTTCAGAACCCTCTATCATCTACTCTCTCCCAACAGGTATTTCATCATAGTCTGGGAAAAGTTACCTGGGGTTCACCCTGGGGGCCATATAACTTCCCAGTGCCTCCTGGAATGTGTTTGAGGCTGGGAAGGAATGGTCTTCTTATCCTCTCTAGAAGAGGAAACTATGGCTGAATCAAGTGGCTATTGCCTCCCAACTAATAATGTCTATTCTTGTCACCTAAAGTAGAGAGTAGGGTCGGTGTAGGCCACGAAAGGCCCTGAAACCAAAATCTCGGGCGTCACCCCAACACTAGCCCCCACCTGCGCCCCGCATCTCCCCAGCTTCACTTCTGCTTGGGTAGCAACACGATCCAGTGCCTGGGAGGTACCTCACTTTCCCTCAGTCATGCAGAGTTCACATTGTAACCCGCCCCCATCTGCACCCCACTCATCCTCAGTCGGCGGGGGGCGCCAGTTACCAGTTCTGGGACCTCACCTCTTGCTTCACGTGCTCTCTTTTCCAGGTCTCCTGGGGGCGGGGCCCACCTGTGCCCTGGGGTGGGGACCGGGCCTAGGCAGGGGCGGGACAGGTGGGTGCGCCTGGGCGGCCGAATCTGGGAGGAAGCCAGGGCGGGAGAGGGAGAGAGGAGGGGCGGGTTGGCATGCACCTCGGGAACCTCCCGGTGGGCAGTGTGTGAGAGCGAGCCGCCGAGAGGGAGGGAGGCAGCGCGCCTACGACTGGGAGAGGCGTGGAGAGGAGAGTCGCGCGAGGAGGACACTCGGGAAGGAGGAGCCGGCTCTGCTCCTGTGGGGACCTGGGGCTGGTGCGCAGCGCTCGTGCCGCTGACAGACCCCTGACGCGCGGAGCATGAGCCGGAGCCCGGTTGGAGCGCGGCCGGGGGAGACGTCCTCGGCTCAGCCCTGAGACGCTGGACTGGGGTTGGGACCCCGCGCGCCCGGGGCGCTGGGCCCGGCCGTGGGGCTGGGGCTGGGGCTGGGGCTGGGGCTGGGGCTGGGGCTGGCGGCGGACGCCTGGGCGCAGCGCTATGGGGAGTCCCCGTGCCGCGCTGCTCCTCCTGCTCCTGCGCCCGGTCAAGCTGCTGCGGCGGCGCTTCCGGCTGTTGCTGGTTCTCGCCGTGTTGTCCGTGGGGCTCTGGACTCTTTATTTGGAACTGGTGGCGTCGGCCCAGGTCGGCGGGAATCCCCTGAACCGGAGTAAGTAGCACCGGGCGGGGGGCGGGAGAGGGCGCGGAGGTGGGAACCGGTAGTACCGCTGGCTCAAACACTGGGGAGAGCCGACTCTCATCCTCAGACCCGATTTTAAACTGGTTTTCGTCTCCAGGTGCCCGGCGTTGCCCCACTGCCTACCGGGGAGGAAGGGCCAAGGCCGGGCCTGGCCGCCGGGATACGTGGGGTCGGGCATCCTAGGGGCTGCTTGCTTCTCTCCTCGGAGGGCGGCAGTAAGAGAAGCTCCCCCTGCTCCGTGGAAATGCTGGCTCAGACTTGGGGCACTTCCAGCGGCGCCAGGCTTGCAGTCCCCCAGGAGGAGACACGCGCGGTCCACGCGCGGGCTGTAGATTTGTGCCTGGGATGCCCTCGGCCGTCTCAACCGAGGCCACGCGCCCTGGTCTGCGCGGCCCAAACTTTGCTCACCGCTTTCTCTAAGGCTCGCTCCATTTCCTCTCCTGATGCATTTTCCGCGGTTCTTTATTTTTAACAATACCTCTTAGAGCCACCTCTCCTCCCCCGCTTCCCATAGGCCACGCTACTCCCTTCCCAGCCCCTTCCTCTTCCTCCAAGTCTCCCACCTCCTCATTGAGCCGTTCTTAGTCCTGGCCATTCCTACAGCAAGTTGTTATCTGAAGCCCTCCTTGGGAACCCTGCGGAATTCACCGAGCTCCCCAAACCTACTCAGGGAAACAATGCGCAGCACATGGACCACTTAATGCCTTTTAACTTAGCCATGCGACTTTTTTCTGTCTCAGCTTCCTCCTGGGAAAATGTGGAGGGGACGGTCTCTCTCTTTTTACTTCAACAGGTATGGCTCTTCGAGATGATTTACACTTTACTATTGGTGGAAGTAACAAATAAAACTCTGAAAGTGTCAGGGACTGTAAAAGGTCAATGTAATAGCTGGAAGAAGTGGAGAGACTCCCAGAACTACCAGATTCCCTTCCCAAGCCCAAGGGGCAGAGTCACAGTTCTAGCACATCTTCTGTCATGCCTGCACTTTCCTCTCCCAGGAAACAGAAGGAATAACTGACGAAATTACTGGTTAGAAGATTCTCTGACATGTCCTTGTGTCAGCTGCTTTGCCCAGAGTTGGGTGTGGTGCTTTGTCTCCTGTAACTGAAGAGGGAATCACTAGGGTCAGTAATTGAGCTGGTTTAGGGTAAAGATAATGTTTATGGTGGAACCTCTCACTGTGTCGCAGTTGAAATAATTCTGGTTGTGAGTTGGGAGACTGAGGTTCCAGTCCTGGTTCTGTCTCTAAGTAGTTGGGGAATCAAGAGAAAAATGGCAGTTTCTCAGGTAGAACGGGGAGGTTGGGCCAAATAATCTGCAAGGTTTCTTTCAGAGAGCTGAACATATCATGAGGAAGACAGCTCTAAGTAGGAGAGTTCTTCCTCCCGATGACCCAGATCTGCCTTCCCATAGCTAGTTCTTCCCTTCTCCGAGCCTTATTTTTACCTCTGAAAGACAGAATGAATCTTCTCTTCCATTCCCTACATAGTCCCAAGTGGATGAGCCCAGTTGGAGTGTGTGCAGGTGGGAGGCCCTGGGAGAGACCTTTCTTCTTTTCTCCTTGGGACACCCCTTCTCATTATTAGTGTGGTAGCCAGTGAGATTCTCTGCACAAATTAAAAACCGAGGAAGGCAGTTGTTTTGTGACCCTAATCAATTTGTGCCATAATCAAATCTCACACTCTTGCTCCGGGTGGCTGTCTCATCCTTAGCCATCAATTCTTGAGTCTGTTTGGTTTCCCTTCTAGAAGAATCTTAACTCTGACTGGGTTTCCTTGTTTTTTGTTTCCTTTTCCATACTGACTCTTCCCCAGAACAATGTTCCCAGTTTCCTATTCCATAATTGGCTTTCTGTTTCCTTAACCATCATTTTTAACGAGAGTCCAAGCTTGGACACTGATGGATCCCTTAGAACCCTGAAACCCATTAGCTCTACAGGGTGACTTTTCACACTGGCCATCCATTGGGTTCTACTTTTTCCCTTGATTTCCTTTTGGAATGAGATTTAGACAGTGGCTGTGGTTTCTGGCTCCTTGTCTCCCATCCTTCTTTGTTTATAAGAAGTGCCGACATCTTGTATCAAAGACCCCTTGTCCTTATAGGTCTTACTCCCAGCTCAGAGCTATTCCTCTGAAGGGAGAGCAGGGTGAGGTAGGAAGGGAGTTGCTAGCATTCCCTCCTCCAGCCTGGCCAATCCACAGCAACCAGGGTAGTAAAACTTCTTCCAGGACTGTACCCTGTACCCGTGGCCTTGACCACAGCAACCAGAGTCCCATCTTGGCTCTGCTCCCCAACAAGCCACCCCGCCTCCTCCCTATAGCAGTCCCTGCCAGCTCACTCTACCACCAGCTTTCCTGTCATCTCTAAGGCCACCCTTCATTACCAAGAACCTTTCATTTGCTTGTCCCTATGTGACTGGTACATCAGTCTGGTGCTGGAAGAAGTATGTGGAGAGATGGCAGTCACAAACTCCAGGGTGGTAAAGTAATGACAGGGGAGCAGGCTTCCTGTTTCATCTTTATGGAATAGCTCAGTAGTTTAAGATATGGATGGTGTGCAATTTGGGCTCCATATGTAAAAAAAGATGGAACCACAATTGGAGCAACTTCAAAGAAAAGCAACCCAAATCATTAACAGATAGAAAATGGGTCCCTGAGACAAAATAATTAGAACTGTTCACTCATTCATTTAAACAAATGTTTGTTTAGCACATACCTTGAGTAAGGCATTGTGCTGTGTAACTTAGATACAATAATGACTGAGGTTATGGCTTCTGCCCTCTTAACAGCTTTCTCTCTAGGAGGGGAGTTCAGGTGCATATGTAAAAATAATCCCAGTATGAAACTGTCACTAAGTTTTACAAATGTAGAATCTAGATGCTGTTGTGACACTTTTGGTAATGGGACACAGCTTTTTCAATTAATGTCATGGGAATGGTGACACTTCAGGAAATCTTGAGGAGTTGGTAAGATTTTAATGGATACGGAAAGAGAAGGCTACTCTAGTCAGAAAGAGCAGTGTAAGCAAAGACCAAGAGGCGGGGGAAGCTAGTGTTTGCACATGTTGAGCCTCTGGATTTGGTGCAGAGGGTATGAAGGGGAATATGGGATGGTGCTGTATTATGAAAGACTTAGAATAACAACCTTAAAGAATGATATTTATAGATAATAGCAGTTGAAAGTTTTAGAATAGGGTAGCCATATCGAGTGGGACAGGCAAGGATAATAACAAGACAACAATACTTTGGTAGGGATGCCTACACAGGGAACTACAGGTCCCTTGCTGTGGCTGGCATTCGCCCTTTAGCTACTGGGTCACAAAGTTCTCCTGGGGACAAGGTGGTAGTGGGGCATTCAGAGGGCCTGGGGTAGTCACTGTATCCCAACTTGTTCACAAGTGTTTCAGTATTTTATTAACTGGTATAGTTGTATCAGTATGTACCAGCTAAAAAGCAGCACTGGGAACAGACTGTTATTGGAAGTTAAAGACTCTCCATTCTGGCAGGTTTTAACAGGTTATACCCATTTGTTCAGACTGAGTTAGCTAAGTCCCTCCTGAGGGCAGAGGTCTGGACTAAAATGGTTTCTAGGTTCTTTGCTCTATAATTGACCTGCTGGGACCAACTTGATGCTGGAGCCAAGAGATCGTGTTTGGGCTCAAAGCCAGGGCTGAATGACACTGTGCACCAGCTTCTTTCTGGATCTCCTAAGGCTGATTCTTGTATGTCCCCTCTTAAGTGCTAGGTTTACCTGCTGAACCCCAAGTATTCTCAAACTCAGGAATTAATGAGCTTTCCCTGCCTTAAATCTCTAACACATCTCTCTGGTTGGCTCTTGTGGTTTCTAACTGACTTGGCGTGGCTAAGGAGGCACACCCACAGGTGTCAGGCCGACGCTTCAACTCCCTGGTCACCACAGCCGTTGTGATTTGGAAAGGATACAAACCCTCCAGTAACAGAGGTAACTCTGGGCAGAACAGTAATCTGAGATGCAGGCAGGGAGAGAGGGAGAAACAAATGAGACAGATGTGTGGGCAGAGCGAGGATGGCGTGGCTTAGAGGTGAAACTCAGCACGGGCGAGTTGGAGAAGGGAAGCACAACTGCTTCACGTGCACCCTATGGCCTGGGACTCTGTCTCTTGCCATCCTGGCTGGGCTGCTCCTCTTCCCTGTGCTACCTCTGGCTCCTGTTCCTGTGTCCTACCTACCTGACTTTATGTTGCCATTCTGGTCACCCAGCTGCTGTGTATAACTTCAAATCAGTATTCAAATCTGGTCACACACTAGGCACTCAAACAAACACCTTCTGGTTATGGATGGTAAACTTAGAATTTCTGAGCTCTTGACAGTTTCATTTCCACTGGCAGATCCTTTGTTTATCAGTGACCAATCTAAGAATAGAACATAGGAATTGTTGTTCCATGTACCACAATACATATAAAAAATAGCCTTTAAACACGAATGAGAAGGATAAGAATTAAGCCATTGCCCTGGCTGGTGTGACTCAGCAGGTTGGAATGTCACCCTGTAAACTGGGAGGTTGAAGGTTTGATTCCTGGTCAGGGCACAAGTCTGGGTTGCAGGTTCCTGTCAAGGTACACGTCAGAGGCAGCCGATCAGTGTTTCTCTCTCGCATTGATGTTTCCTTCTCTTTCTCCCTCCCTCCCACTCTTTCTAAAATCAATAAGCATGTATTTGGTGAGAATAAAAGAATTAAGCCATCAATGCTTTTTTATCATAAATGTGTTTTCTTTGGCCCTCCCACTGTGTACCATGAATGCAGTGTGTGACAACAGGAGACCCCCAGATGTGGTGTCTCTTTTCCCTGGTCTCTTCAGTCCCTGTTCCTGCATGGCCAGCAGAATTGCAGTGACACAGCTGCTCTTTCTATCCTGTCCACCACCCAGGGCCCCTCAGTGTGAGCTGAGGCCCAGTTCACCTGCTGGGCGGTGCTGAGCTGCTTACCACTCCCTGTGCTGGGAGGTGTTCAGGCACCCTGTGTGGTTCTAACTGCTTTTTGACACAAGGCCTTCTGAAGCAACCACTTCTGTGCTGGTTTTAGGAGTGGCTGGTAGTTGCACTGCAGTAATTTTCCAGGCCAGGCCATGTCTTTGCCCTGGAGCCTGGTCTTGCCCTCTAGTGCCGAGCTTTATGGAGCAGAGCAGTGCAGCCGTCATAGCACAGTTTGCTTTGGAATGGGGCCTAGAGGTTGTTCTTGGAGTTGGCTGCTCACTGGCTAGCTCTCTCTCTACCAAGTTCCACCAGTCTCAAAATCTACCCTTTTATTTTCCATGAGCACTTTTCCTTATACCCAAGAATGATGAGGTCTAAAGTAGACCAACCATACATTTTTGCACTCTCAGACAATCCTTCTTTGACCCTGTGATCCACAATTAATAGATTTATATGTTGTCTGACATAAAAAACTACTGGAAGAGGTGAAAATAGTTTGGATGGTGTGTATAGAGGGCATTGGGGAATATATAGAGGGAATAAATTCTGAGCAAAGCAAGGTGGATAGATCTTTAAATTTTAACACTCTTAGATTCCAACAAGTGCTGCTTTTAGTGTTAGAAGTATCCATGACACAAGTAAGAGTGAGTATTATTTTTGCCTTATGATTTTTAGTAATTTATTTTTTATGCTAAAGTTTTAAAAAATTTCTTAACTACTAACCAACTTTTTAGAAAAGGATGCAAATTGTCCTTGTAGTCTCTGGTTGAGTGTTTGTGTGTGTGTGTGTGTGTGTGTGTGTGTGTTTAAACTTTTCATTGATGTATCTTGTATGTACAGAAAAGTGCATATATAAGTGTACGGCTTCATGAATTTCCACAAACTGAATGTGTCTGTGCAATGAGCACCCCGATGAAGAAACAGAACATTACCAGTGCCCCCCACCCACCCCATATCCCCCTTTGGGCTCCTTTTCAGTCATTATCATAAGCATAGATATACTAACTTAGGAAGTGGCCAAGAAAGGCCTAGGATCTAAACGCTCTGAGGTCCAGCCCTGTGAAATTCTCCATTAGCGCTGCTATAAGGATGGGATTGAGAAACGTGTCCTGTGTATGAGAGCCCTCCCAAAATATTGGAAATAGTCGTGCTTCTCTTGAGCAATTAGCTTGTTTTCATTTTTATCGGCCTGGAAGTTGTAAAATCACTCAGGCCCTGGCCGGTGTGGCTCAGTTGGTTGGAGCGTAGTTCTGTAACAGAAAGGTCGCAGGTTTGATTTCCGGTCAGGGCACATACCAAGGTTGTGGGTTTGATCCGTGGTCTGGGTGCTGTACATCTCCAGTCCGGTTGTGTGAGGGAGGCAACCCGTCAACACTTCTCTCTTGCATCACATGGATGTTTCTCTCTCTCCCTTCCTCTGTCTCTAAAAAAAAGGCAATGAAAAAAATGTCTTTGGGTGAGTACAAAAAAAAAACAACAAAGAATACTCCTTTCTCCTTTTGTATTGGTTATTAAAAAGCCTCAGAATTCAATTTCTGATTCTGGGGAAAGTGTAAAAGATTTTATGGTCTTCATTTTGGTATCATTTTATGCCTATACCTTTATTTTCATCCCACAACTTCTTCTAGTTTATGTCATTTTACATTCTACGGTCCTTGTAAGCCACTTAAATTTTTTTTGTACAAAATCAAGGCATAAAATAAGTGAATTAAAGTGCTATGATATACGTAAGGGTGTGAAGGAGAAATTACCAATCACCTAATACCACTACTCTGACCAGAGATTATTGGGAAAAAAAGTATAATAAGCAGTGATAACTAGATGCTGGATTCTGAAATACCTTAAACCAGAATTCTACATTAAAAATCAAAAACAATAGCCCTGGCTGGCATAGCTCAGTGGATTGAGCTCGGGCTGCGAACCAAAGCATCGCAGGTTTGATTCCCAGTCAGGGCACATGCCTGGGTTGTGGGCCAGGTCCCCAGTGGGGACCACATGAGACGCAACCACACATTGATGTTTCTCTCTCTCTCCTTTTCCCTCCCTTCCCCTCTCTAAAAATAAATAAATAAAATCTTTCAAAAAAAAATCAAAAACAAAACCAAAAAACACTCAAAAATTATTTTTTGTATGTGTGTCTTTATTTAGGTATTGAAAAATTGAATGACATTCAAAAATAAATTCCTACTTATGTATGAAAAGAATATCAAAAGTTTGGGATTTACTGATAGGTATTGGGGCCTGAGCCACATTTTATTTTATTTTATTTTATTTTATTTTATTTTAATTATATATATTTTAAAGATTTTATTTATTTTTAGAAAGAGGGGAAGAGAGGGAGAGAAATATCAATGTGTGAGAGATATATCAATTGGTTGCCTCTCAAATACCCCCAGCTGGGGACCTGGCCTACAACCCAGGCATGTGCCTGGGAATCGAACCAGTGACCCTTAGGTTTTTAGGCCAACACTCAGTCCACTGAGTCACACCAGCCAGGGTACCACCTTTATTTTAAACAATGATGTGAATACAAGGATAATTCAGTAATGCTTGGGGCACCCCTGACACTACTGATGAAACAACCCAGGCGACTGGCCAGGAAAGCCAGGAAGCTCAAGTTCGTCATGTGGGCTCCTACCCACCCCCACAGACTCATGGGGCACTGTGAGGGTGAAGATCTGTGGCCACTGCCCAGCCTGTGGCATATGGATGCATAAAGTCACAAACATCAGAGATCCAGTCGCTTAACAAATAGATGAGAAAACAAGCCAAGGAAGAGATATTACCTGCCTTCTCTACCCATTTCTTTCAAACTGTTCTGTGGTGTGGAGCAGAGGGTCTCACTCCATAGCAGTTAGAATTGTGCTTTATTGTGTCAGGACATGGGAGGAGGGCCCAAGAATGGGAGAAGGAAAAAGAAAGGTGGGGTGGGAATACAGAGATGACATAACAGTTGGAATGATTTTATGTATAAATGCCCAAGAAATTGAGTGATGTGTATTTTTCAGTGTTTTTTTTTTCTTTACTCTGCAAATCTTGAGTGACTACAGAGTGATTAATTTTAAAACAAAATAAAATATTTTGGAGCAGTTAACTTTTTTATGGGGTCCAAGTGGGATAAAAAACATTGATGGTTCCTGGAAAAAATTAAGGATTTTGAAGACAGGGCAGGATTCAAATCCAAGCTCCGTTACTCACCAGTTACAAGACTGTACAAGGAATTTCCTCCTTTTCAAGCCTCAGGTGGTTTATCTGGATAACAGGGTTATAATGCCCTCTCTATAAAGCTTTCTTACAACTAAATAAGGTTTAGTGAGCCTACCACGTATTAGGTGCTTGATTAGATTTAACCTACAAGGAGCACATATTAGGAGCTCAGTGAATGCTGGTAGGAATCAGAATGGCCGGACAGGCAGGAGTGGATAGATACAGTCCTCAACTAGCCCTTTTGCCAATGCTTCTTCAACTTCTCAGTCCAAGACACAGCTGTGCCCTGTTCCTCAGCAGTCTCCAGGCCATCTATGCCCAGCACCTGCCACCAAATACACATTCTTTTTTTTCTTATTTATTTATTTTTAGAGACAGGGAAAGGGAGGGAGAGAAACATTGATGTGAGAGGAAAAACATAGATTGGCTGCTTCTCACAGGACCCATCTGGGGACCTGGTCTGCAACCCAGACATGTGTCCGGACCAGGAATTGAAAAAGTAACCCTTTGGTTTGCAAGTCGAATCCCAATCCACTGAGCCACACCAGTCAGGGCAAATATACATTCTTTAACCACTCTTTTCTCCTTGATGTTCAGCACTGCCTCCATCCTTCCCTTCTGATCGCAGGCAAATATTTGCATTGGGGGAGAGGTATGCTTTGAGAAAACGAGGATTTTCTGAGAATGAGAGCTGTTGGGAGGATGTTCCAGGCCACAGAAGCTCAGCAGTTGGGGAAAGCTAGGCTGTCCCTCTGCTGCATGTCCCGGAGGACTCTGAGGATTTCAGAGACTGGAAGGTAGGAACATCGGGCAGGTATTTCAGCTTCAATCCTAGCTGTGTAACTGAGTGGTGGAGGGTCCTTGGGCAAGCACCCTTTATTTTTATTTATTTACTTACTTAATTTACTGATTTGAGATAGAGAAGGGGAGAGAGAGTTTCATTGCTTGCTTCCTGAATGTGCCCTGATGGGAGAAAGAACTTGCAACCTTGGTGCATTGGGATGACACTCCAACCAAGTGAGTTACCCATTTAGGGCCAAACTCCTTTTCTTTGGAGGGCTTCAGTTTTCTGGTCTTTGGAGTGGGATGCCTCTTTCAGGGCTATGCTTGGAACCTCTCCAGGGTCACTAAGGGGCCAAGGGGACAGCCAGTCTTTGACATTCTGGCCCTGATCTTTCAAGACTCAGTTGCCTGAATTGAGAGGTGGCAGCAATCCCAGTGTTTCTGGCTACTTGGCCTCCAAGGTCATCTCTCACAGCATGGTCTTCATACAAGCAGTTGCCTCAAAGATTAAAGGCCTCTCTGCTGAGATCTTCTTACAAATCCTCTGATCCACTCCTTTCCACCCTGCCTGCCAACCCAGGGTTCAAATGGATGCACGCAGGCAAGTGCACACACACACCCTCCCTCACCAACCGGCTGGTCTCCTAACCCTGCTCACTACCATCTCTGAGTCAGAGATTGGCGGGGGATGGAGGGCACTGAGGATTTCCTCAGGAACCAGGGACAAAGTCTTAATATATATTTTCAGTTTTTGGTTTTCTTTTTTAAAAGGTTTTATTTATCTTTTAGAGAGAGGGAAAGGGAGGGAGAAAGAAAGAAGGACAGAAACTTCCATGTGTGGGAGAAACATCTATCAGTTGCCTCTTGCACAACCCCAACCCAGGGCCTGGCCTGTGACCCAGGCGTGTGCCCTGACTGAGGATCAAACCAGTGACCTTTCAGTTTGCAAGCCGGTGCTCAGTCCACTGAGCTACACCAGCCAGGGTTGGTTTGGTTTTCTTTTCTTCCCTTTCCTTTTCTTTTTTCCTTTTCTCTTTTATTTATTTCAGCTGAGTTGAGGGCCTGAGAAAGGGACGGGAGGATGGGGATCTCAGGTGAACTTCAGTAGTAGAGGCAGGGAAATTGCACAGCCACAAAGTAATTAGGGAGAGAAATTGAGGGAGAGACGTCTAATCCATTTTTTTCATTTGATTCAATGACTATTTTTCAAATATAAGTTTCATTTGGCTCTATTTAAAATTTGGTTCCTTTTAAAATATACTCTTGTTTTTAATAATTTTTAAAAAGATTTTATTTATTAATTTTTAGAGTGAGAGGAAGGGAGGGGGAAAGAAGGGGAGAGAACCATTGATAAGCTGCTTCTCGAATGGCCCCAACCGGGGACCTGTCCCACAACTTGAGGCATTTGTTCTGACTGGGAATCGAACCAGCAATCTTTCGCTTAGCAGGCAGATGCTCAATCCACTGAGCCACACAAGCCAGGGCTGTTTTTAATAATTTAAAACAAATTTATTTTTATCTATTATCTAAAGTTGTTAGTTACCCCAAGCTTAGAGGCTGCCAAAGTGTTAGCTTGCTGTTTCTGACATTTACACCTTCATTTTATTGGCCCCTGAAGTTTACTTTACGTGATGGAGAGGTTAACTATGTAAATAAAGAGAAATTTATCATATTGTCTCCACCATTTCTTAGTATTTTGCTGTGTTTCCCAAAAGTCCTTTTGCTTGAATTTTTAAGACCTTCTCCAGCTCCAGTAGTCTATGATTATGGGTGTGTGTGTGTGTGTCTAATCCAAGGTGAATGTTTCCATCGGAGGAATATGGCATAAGCTAAGTAACAGGTAAGGGAGCATGAATCCTGTAGTGCAGAGGCCTACCTGGTGTGAAGGAGATGAGGTTGGAAAGGTGGTTGTGATGTGATTGGAGTGTCCAGTGCCAAACTGCTGAGTGTGGACTTGGTAGAGAGCAACTCCAACTTTTTTAAAGCAAGGATTTGATATGATGGAAAGCAGTGTTTTTTTTTTAATATTCATGCACTGACTCATATTTTAATTCTTCAGACATTTATTGAACACCTTTCGGGTCCCAGGAATTGTGGTTACAGGTGGATTAAGCTGTTGGAAGTTTGCAGGATGGTTTGGAGATAGATAACTCAGGGGGTTATTACAGTGACGTAACATGTGGGTGATGAGTGCCTAGCTGAGAGCTGTCAAAGGCAGAAGTGACAGAATTTGGCAGAGTAGTTTATGTAGGAGGTGAAAGGATGCTGGAATTCTGGATTTCACACAGGGTTCCCTGGCTACACTCTGCCTCCATCACTTTAGTTAAGGGCTATCTTGCATATACCCAGCCTCTCAAACATGTTCTCAGGAGGAAAAAAAGTGCTTTCATTTCTCCTGACACTTTCTTTCTGGGGCTTAGATACAAAGGGACCAGGAGACAGACGTTCATTCACTCACTCGAATGTGCCAGGCGATGTTGTACGGATTAGGGACATAGAAGGGAATCAGAAATTTAAAGGCTTTACTTTGATGGAGCTGCATTTCATGAGGAAGAGACAGATAATAAGCACACAAAAATAAATAAGAGTTCCAGATGGTGATGAGTTTCTGGAAGAAAATGAAACATGGTAATGGCACAAAGTTTCTGGGTGGAGGGGTGAGAGAAAAGACTAGTGCGAAGAGTGCAGGAGCTCTCTGAGCAGGGCTTTCCTAACACAGGTAATTTAGGGATAAAGAACATGATTGAGGATTAAGTACTGAGTGTCAGGATTACAAGCACCGCAGGAGTTCAGAGAATGGGAGCTGGATGGAAGAGGAGAGAATGTGGAGCAGGGCCATTGTTCATACGAGGATGAGCCTCTCCCTCCTGCCACCTCCCATTGTCCTGAAAGCCGCGTCCTCCTTCACCTCCCTGGCAGGAAGAGTCAGCCTCAACTCGGAGTACCAGAGAGAGAGGTGCTGGCCAGGGGCTCTGTCTGGGCCTGGGGTTGTTTTCCTCATTACAAACTTGGATCCCAAAACCAGGATGTGGGGAGAGAGTGTCCTATTGACAGTCCAATTGGAATGAACGTGCTGCTCCCCTTTCCCTCCCAGCATTTTTTTCTGTACCTCCGTTAGTTCACTTACTCAAGTCTGCCTTGCATCAGAGTTATTTGTGTCTGTGTTTGTCTTCCCCCACGAGATTGTGAATTTCAAGGGTGCTAGACCTGGGCATTCTTTCCCCTTTTATCTCCCTGGTGCAGGGACTTTTTAACCTTTGTGGCATACGTGCACTTATAGAATCTGATGAGGAAACTGTGGACTCCCCCAAAATTTGCCTGCCCTCTCATATATTTTGCATGCTCTTTTGGGGAGGTTCACAGGCCCCTGACACCTATCCATGAACCTCTAGTTAAGAACCCTGCCTGAGTGCTTTGCCCAATACCTGGTACATGTTAGGTCCACAGAGTTTGATTGACTTGGGGATGTCCTTTCACTTATATACCTTCACTGTAGTTGCAGGGCACACATGTTAGGTGGGAGAAAGAGAGCCAGAAAGCAGTCCCTCTGCTAGGAGATGCAGATGAGTGTGTATAAACTCTGGAAGTAAACATTCAGGGAGAATAGCTTCACCCTCATTTCTTGTCCCTGGAGAACCCAGGTTTGGGTCTGCCTACCTTCAGCTGGTCTTCTCTCAGATTTTTTTTTAAAATCCTTACCCAACGATATTTTCTAATGATGAGGGGGCGGGGATAGAGAGAGAGAGAAACATCAGTGTGGGAGAGAAACATTGAATGGTTGTCTCCTGTATGCTGTCCGACTGGGGATTGAACCTGCAACCTAGGTAAGTGCCCTAACTGGGGATGGAACTCACAACCTTTTGGTGTTTGGGATGATGCGCCAATCAACAGAGCCACCTGGCCAGAGCTTCTCTCAGGTTCTTGAATGCTGCTCCCCAGTGTCATGATACTCCTGCTTGCCTTTCACAACTGCCCATTGCCCCCTCTCTTCCCTGAAGCCTTCTTCAATTATTTCAGTCTCAGCTGACCTCCCTCTTTTTTGGAAGTTTTGTTGCACTTAAGTGGTCTGAAACTTGCAGTTGATTTTTTCTTATATTCCTACTTCATTTGGGTTGGTTTTGTGCACTTTAACTAGGTGTTTTAGAGAAGCCAAAGATGACTCCAAAGTATTGGTCATGGCTGTTTGCTCTCCACAAGCACTGAGGAAGTGCTTGGAAGAGGCAGGTTGTTTAACTGAGAATTGAGTTTGCACAGCCTTCACTGTGCCCACGTATCTTCCTTAGGAGGAACAGCCCTCCTTTCTGCCTTGACGTCTGAGGTTGCTGTTGTGTCCTCCATTCCATCCACTAGTGTCTTAACTCTTCCTTGTCTTCCTTCATCATAACATGGTGGTTAAGAGCAAGTCTCTGAAGTGAGACTACCTGAGTTTGAGTCCCAGCTCTAATGCTTAGTCAGCTGGGTCTTCATCAGCAGATTCCGGAGCCTCATTGTGCCTCGGTTCCTTATCTGTAAAATGGGAATATTCATAGTTCCTACCTCATTGGGTTTTTCTTGTGACAATTAAGTGAAATAATGCATATAAAGGACTTAGAACAGTTTCTGATACATAATGTTTAATAAATATTAGACGCTATATTGTTTATCATTTAACCAGCTTTTAGAGCCCCCTTTCTATCTTTGATTGGTTTTTGGATATTGCCTTTCACAAAGAATCCTAGAACAAGAATGGATTTCAATTCCCAGTCAGGGCACATGCCTGGGTTGCAGACCAGGTCCCCAGTGGGGGCCACGTGAGAGGCAACCACACATTGATACTTCTCTCCCTCTCTTTCTCCCTCCCTTCCCCTCTCTAAAAATAAATAAATAAAATCTTTAAAAAAAAAGAATGGATCTCAGAGATTTCTTTCTTAATCCTCACCTGAGGACATGCTTATAGATTTTAGAGAGGGGAAGAAAGGGAGAGAAACATCAATGTAAGAGAGAAACATCGATCTGTTGTCTCTCGTACATGCTCTGACTGGGGACCAAACCTGCAACCTAGCCCTGTGCCCTGGCCAGGAATCGAACCTGCAACCTTCCTTTCTATGGTTGACGCTCCAACCAACTGAGCCACACTGGCCAGGGCAGACCTCAGAGATTTTTAAATGCTAAGATGGAAAATATCTGCATTTCTTATTCCAGGCCAATGGCAGACATCTCCAGTAAAACATGAAACTTTTTTACTGAACCCAGATGCAATATCAGAATCTTTCTCAAATAGATTGTCATGCAGTCACTACAAATTGATTTATGTTGCCTCTTAAAATACATTAAAATACTTCTGATTTTACCAGTGCAGAATGTAAGACCTCAAGAGTGGAGCTGGGCTCCAGCACCCCCGATGCTTTGGCAGTGCTCTTTACAGTACACTGCACTACTTGCCATCCTGCCATTGCTCATTCACTTTCCGTTGGCTGAGAATGCTCCTTTTAATGTCTGAGTTTCATGAGGCTCTTTTTTTCCTACCCGTCCAAGCAATCTGTCATGCATATAACCTGTTTTCCAGTCTATTTATGTTTTCTTGCCAGTGAGCTAGTTGAAGTTATTGCTACCTATCTGGGGGTGCATCATCGCCCAACTCAGCTGCTGTTGGAGGTAATTTGTGGATTTTCTGAAATTTCTGCAGTGACGCACTGTATTGATGTTGATAGTTGGGGGTAACCTGCAGAGACACTTCTTGTTGATATTAATTTCTCACATTGTAATGGGCAGGCCAAGACTTGACATTTGTCATTTAATAGGTCCCTTTGTTCCTCTCTCTCTCTTGCATCCTCAGAATAGGGTCCATACTACTAAAGAAGAGTAGAGCATTTTTTTTTTTTAATTTGAGTGGAGGGTTTGGCTTATAAACAATGGAAATTTATTCTTTCACAATTCTGGAAGCTAAAGTCCAAGATCAAGCTGTTGGCAGGTTTGGCTTTTTCTCAGGCCTCTCTCCTTGATATATAGATGACCTTTGTCTTCATATGGCTGTCCCTCTGTCTCTAAGCCTTCTTCTAAGTAACAGAATAGAAGTGAAATTAATGATTTCCTCTTTGAGTGGAGGAGGGATGGGGAATAGAAATAAATGACGTTGATTTTAAACCAGAAGAGTGTTGGAACACAGGAATCACCAACCCCTTTGATAGAAAAGTATATATTTTTAAAAAATGGTTGTCTTCTCCCTTATTCTCATCTCTGTAGAAAGATACAAGCTGTTGAGAGCCAGTGTTTTCATAACCCTAGTCCTAGTCAGCAAATGAAGTCCATTGCTGGCCATTCCCTCTGGGGTAAAAGATGAAATGGATGACAAGTTGAAGAAAAATCACAATAAGTGGGTTCAGAACATATTTGGAAGAGTGCAGAGAGGAGGTGAAAAAAATAATCAAGCTTGAGTTAGCATGTGGAGTAAGAAATCAACTTTACTCTGATGCATAAAAACTGGAAAAATATTTGCATAAGGAGCATTGTACAACCGTGAAGTTTTAATTGTATTTCCCAGGAAATACCACCTGTCTGCTATAGAAGCAAGAGCTGTGAAATTGAAAGTTGGTATTTACCACTTTGAGAATAAAGCATGGGCACAAACTCCCTAAAGTATTTCTTGATAGAAAAATTAGGGAGGTTCAACTTCTGGGAAATGGAAATATAATATTTTTAGGGAAACAGTTATGAAATATTTCAAGCTCTCCATACAGATCTAAAGTCATTTTCTGCTAGTTTAGCAAGATAAACATATATTATACATAACTTGGTTTGCTCAAAATGATTCTACTCGATATATTTAGAAATTGGAAGGCCTGAGAGGCAGAAAAAAAAAATCCAAAGTTGTTTCTTCTAAAACCAAGAAAAAAAAGTCCAAGAAAGAGTTGTTTTTCTATATTTTTCTGCTCCTTTATATCTCTGAGAAGGCTGGAAAGTTCCGGGGTAGTGAAAACTTCCCCTAGCTGGCAGGGTTTTTGTGACTCAATCATGTGAGGGAAGGAGTAGAAGGTGAGGGAGAACAATAGAACCTTGTTTTCACGTGGATCCTTTCTCTTGGGAACTTGGAGCAACTTAGGCTGCAGTCATATTGTAGGATCAGAGATTGCTGCTTCTCCTTTTTACCTGTTGGGGAAGGTGTCGTCTGCCACAGCTTATGGGTGCATATGAAGCAGTGGGTTTGGAAATTGACACCATCTGGCAGGATGAATCCTGGAGTTCACTAGGAGACAGAAGGTACAGCTTGCTACTTCCTTTATACAGAGGAGAAACTAAGATGCCAGAGGAGGTTGGCACAGGCATGCCTGTTATTCCTATCAAAGGAGCTGGGAGGCTCACTCTAAAGTGTGCTGGCTTTCAGCACTAGGCGTCATGTATGGGATGGTTCTGAAGCTCAGCAGACCATCAGCGGATGTAGCCTAGAATCTCTCTTGATAACTTAAATCTTGCCGAGGACATTTTGTTTCATGGCATGGCTCTGATGGTGCCACTGTCTTATCCTGTCCACAGTCCTCCCCCAGACCAGTGAGCTGCTGTTCCCTGGACTGCTGAACTTGGGGTAAGGGGACAGGACTTGGAATCTTCAGCAGTAGAAAGGGATACACTTGGGGATACTTTTGGCTGGCTACAACTGGCCAATTAGAGAGAAAAAATGAATAGTTAGAGAAATATGGAGGAGGGGAGCATACTTCTAAGGAGTCTTGATAAGGAAAAAAGTGATCAACAGGTCCAGAAAGTCTATGAAAAAAACAGCATATTTGGCCAAGGAGCAGGAAGAGCCACTGGCAAATTGTGTGACCAACTGAGGTCTGTTGTAGTAGAGAAGCAAAGTAGAAACCTATTGCAGAATCATAGTGTATTTGGGCTAGAAGGGAACTTAGACGTCTTTTTTCTCTTAAACACATGGTTAGGGCTAAGAACCCTGGGCTGGGAGTCAGGGGATCTGGGTCCCAGACTTGGTTCTGATGTGAACTGGCTCTGTGACTTTGAGCAAGTCAGTCCTGCCTTCTGGGCCTCAGTTTTCTGATATGTAAATGAGAAGGCTTGGCTACTGGGTTCTTGGTTCCCTCTGGTTCTGACACTATTCCCAAAGAAAGTGGTATCTGCACCAGTACTGAGGATTCCCAGCTGGAAGTGGCTATATAAAAACTAGAAAAAGGAGACTCAGAGAAGATGCCTGATTTGAATCCTGGCTCCAGTCACCTAGCTGTGGGACCCTGTCTTTTCATTTAGTCAGGACTAGGAGTTGGACCCTGGGCCCAGCTCTTATCCCTGAGACAGTCGCCATCCTCCACCTTCCTCCTCTCACGTTCTCTCCTCTCTTACTCACCTGGAAATAGAAGGACAGGTTCCCTAGGTGGGGGCAGTGAGGGAGGGGCCGAGGTTGGATGAGCCCCGGCAAATGGTCTTTAGGGAAAGGATCTCTGGGAAGATTTTGGCTGGAGAGACCCAGTGACTTTGGGGGACATTTCCACAGGCCCCAGTGACTGACCATAGTCATCTTTCTCATAGCCCTCCCGCTCCTCTTCTGCATTTCTGAGCTATGGACCGTGGACCAATCCCTACTCGGAGCCTCACCACCCCTCCCTGCCTCCTGGGCAGCCACCACTGAAACACCAGTGTGCTCAGCCCTGGGGTGGGAGGGACATCTGTCCAGCTGTGGGCTTTTGGGTTGGCTGCTTATTTTGGCAGCTCCAGCCACAGGCTTCCTGACTAGACCATCAGAAGCTGAGGGAACTAGAGGTGGAGTTCAGTGAGTCAGGGGCTCAGGCTCCGCCTCTGGGAGGGAGCTTGCCTTAGAGATGTCCCTCCAAAAAGCCGACTTTCCCTCCAAAAGAAGGAGGCAGGTCCTTCTGGAGTCTTCCTCACAGGATCACCAACTTAGGTCAACTAATTTGATGAGCATTCCCTGTCCTGTATAATGGGACTATGACCTCAAACTCACAAGATTGTGGTGGCAAAATTGAAAACCTGGCAAATCTTAAAACTCTCAGTAAAAGTTTGCTTTCCTTTTGTGTATGTATGTGTGTTCCTTGAGTTGAGATTAGGACAGGGTGGCCCTAGTTGGTGTGGCTCAGTGGATTGAGCACTGGCCTGTGAACCAAAGGGTCGCCAGTTAGATACGCAGTCAGGGCACATGCCTGGGTTGTGGGCCAGGTCCCCGGTAGGGGGCACACAAGAGGCAACCAAACATTAATGTTTCTCTTCCTCTCTTTCTCCTTCCCTTCCCCTCTGTCTAAAATAAATAAAATCTTTTTTTAAAAAAGAATAGGACAGGGTATACCTTATAGGTACAGACATGGAGGAAAAGCAGAAGCAAAGCCAGAGTCAAATTCCATACACACAAATGCTCTTGCTTTTCATGTGTTTCCCGTTTCTGGCTGAGGCTGACCATGATGGGAGAGTGGGACTTTGCTCTGTGTTGCCTTCCCGTAACCCCTTGTTGTCCTGAGACAGACAGGCTCTCAGTCATTACCTCACCACAGGGCCCTGTCTGCCAGAGTGAGTGGTGGAACTGCCTGGGTGGAGAGCTGGAGGCTAATTTTAGACCTGGAGACTCCCTGCCAACAGTTGTGGCTGGGCAGCAGCTGGGCTGGGCTGCCTGCGGAGAGTTCGGAGTCTCCTTGCAGGGAGCCCTGGACACAGCCCTCCAGGTCTGCTCTCATGGGCATATTCCTGCCTCTCTGCCATGGCTGCAGGGAAAACCTGGGACAAGGTTCCTCCACAGAGCGGGTAGGACCTTGAAGCCACTCCTTTTGTCAAGGCTTCCTTCCTCCTTACATATATTAAGATATTTCTATTATGCCTCTCTTCCCAGGTGGCTCTGTAGGCCAGAAATTACTGATATGATAGCTGTAGTGGTCCAGTGACCTCTGAAAAGGGGAAAGAAAGTATCTGCCAAAGGTCCTGGATTTGTAGGCTGAATCTAACCTCTCACTCAACATAATCTTATATAGTGCTTGTCAACCTTTTCCCTATTGGCACACATAGAAAATGACAGGAAAAGATAATATTTTTAAAAATCATATATGTGGGGGTAAAGAGATGAAGGTATTTGTGGTTGGGTGCAGCCTTTCCTAGGGTTCTGCTGCCCCTGGAACTCAGGGGGCTGCTGCTTTGCACGTGTTGCCCATTTGAAGCCCACCAGTTGGCCCGACACACCAGCTGGGGTGCTCTGACATTTTCTCCAGTGGCTTGCTATAGTCTTTATGAATGCCAGGTCCCATCCCTCATCTCTCCTGGATGAACTGTAGGCTTACACTGGATGAACCCAGCGAGCGTGGAGCCTGGGATTGCCCAAGGTAAAACAGCTAAGAAGAAACCCTGTTCTGGTTTGAGTTTTGCTAGGGCGGTCATTCATTTACCCACCATTTATTGAATGCTTGAGAAGTTCAATATTCTGGGGATACAAAGGTGAAAAATAGTTTCTGGGATTCACCTATTTTTGATAAAAAAAAGTTAAGGAAACACATTCAGGAAGGTTGTTCCTTTGGGGGAGACATGGGGTAGTGATTGGAGAGGCACGAAGGGCTTCAAGAAATTGATTCTGTCAGTTTCTTAGGTGGAGTGATGGTGCATAGGTGCCAGTTCTTCAAGCCGTTCGTGTACATTCCTTGTATGTGTGATATAATTCTTTTAAAAACTAATGGGAAAATATAGGGAGTTTACACACTAGAGATAAATCGCCTGGGGAGTTAGGTAAGGAGCACAGAGCGCAGCAGTAAGTGCTCTGACAGCTAGAATGATAACAGTCCAGGCATGTGCACTGAAGTGCGATCTCATTCACTCTTCTCAGTGGCTCTGTGAGGGGTAGGAACCTTTATGTTGTTCCCATTTTACAGGTGAGAAAACTGAAGTTAAGAAAAGTTACTTACCTATTCGGGCTTTTGTGGTGAATAACCTTTGCAGTCAAGTTTGAGTACTCACATCTTAGCCATTACACTCCCATGACGATGGGACATGTGACTTGGCTGGCACAGTGAGCTGGCCTATGGGTTGGGGTGGGGTGGGGGTGGAAAGCAAGAAAGTTACTCTTGAAACTTCTATTTCCCAGCCTGTAAAATGGAATTAATTTTACTTGCTGCTGCTTCCTGTATAAAATGTCATTGTAAAAGCTGTTATTTATTGAGAACTAATGCTGTGCCAGCTACTTTTTGGGTATTACCTCCTTTCATCTTCCCTCTGCTCCATCAAGAGCACATTCTTATTTAACAGGGCAGTCTACCTCCTTGCTTTCAGCATTCCTATTAACAAGTCTATCTTCTCCCTGACTTTATCTGGGTCAGGGAGAAGATAGATTATCTGAAGATGCTGGCTTCAGCTTGGTGAGTGACAATCATTCTGGAGCTCAGATGCTGCAGATAAGAAGCACCTGTCCTTGCTCTGCTCTTGGTACAAGTGATACCATTCTCTTTGTACATGCCAGGTTTCATGGTTATCTCTGGGGGCCATCACTCTCAGCTGAGAAGGTAGAGGCTTTTTTAAATCCTAGTCTATCCTGGTGGTTCTTGGTTTGGCTGCCATTTGGATCACCTGGGGAGCTACAAGAAATATCCATATCAAAACCTCACCTCAAGTCAATAATTAGATTTGAGGGAAAGGAGAGTGAGCACCTGCTTTCCAGGTGATTCTAATGGGTAGCCAAGATAGAAAACCTTAGGTCTTTGCTGTTTCTCCAGATGTGATAAGCTAGGAAATAAACAGTGATGAAGAGGTAAGGAAGTGCATACCTAAGCACTGACCTGACCAGAATGTTTTGGGGCTCAGGCTGGTCCAGGGTTAGGCTAGTGAAGACTGGAAATGGGGCAAAGAACAAAGAAGGAAGGAGACAATGAAGTAGAAAGGAGAGAAGAGAAGATGAAAAAAATGTTTCATGTTGAATTGCCCCCTATAATGGCTCCATACCTTTCCAATGGTACCTGTTCTGTGAGTTCAGGTCCAGCCAATAAACATTTGATCACATGGTATATAGAACTGCCGGGGATACAAAGAAGTGTGAACCCCAGCTGGTATTCCGAGAGCTATGATGTTCTTGCACAGACAGATGTGTACATCAGAAATAATATATCCCTTTGATATGTTCTCTCCAGTACCCAGGTAAGCTTTACCTCTAGGTGAAGCTTATTACACTTGTTTGGAGTATATCATGTGAAGGCAGGAACCATGTCTGTTATGTGTCTTAGTCACGGTGAAAATGAGTTTGACAGCCCTGATCTAGAGAGCTTAAAAAATAATCAAGACTTCCGGCCAAGATGGAGGCATAGGTAGACGCACCGTGCCCCCTCGCACAACCAAGATATGGACAACAACTATATAGAAACAAAATAACAACCAGAAATAACAGAAAATTGAAGTGTGCCGGACAGCCCGACAACCAGTGAGTTGAAAATAGACTCTATCGACCAGACCGGTAGGAGGGACGAAGTCGGGCTGGGTGAGGGACGCGGAGCAGAGACCTGAGCAACCAGAGACCTGAGCAACCAGGGATGCGCGCAAGTCCCCAGCAGGCAGACTCTGGGCGCACAAGTGTCAGTGGCTGGCGGGCCAGGCTGGGAGGTGGCGACCGGCAGACCCAGCGAGGTGGCCATTGTGAGGCGGGGCACTGCGTGCAGCTCGGGATCCCAGCGTCAGGAAATAGAGCTTTGGGGCACTGACTGAAAAGGAAGGTCCCACGGGTGCACGGGCCCACCCACACCGGAATTGGTGCCAGAGGGGCCCGGTTGGCTTGTGGAAAGCGGCGGAGGGTTCTCGGGTTCTGCGGAGAGCAGAGCAAGCGCCATTGTTCCTTCCCAGACCCCACCCCCATATACAGCGTCACAACCCAGTGACTGGGGTGCCCCGTCCTGGTGAAAACCTTAGGTCCCGCCCCTCACTACGGCAGCCTGTCAAGACCAAAAAAACCCCAGCAAAACATGGCTCAAACAGATGAGGATTGGAAAGCCCCGGAACCCATCCTTTTAAGCGACCAAGATATAGCCAACCTATCAGATGCACAGTTCAAAGCACTGGTTATCAAGACACTCACAGAATTGGCTGATTTTGGTCACAAATTAGCTGAAAAAATGCAGGCTATAGTAAGTTTAATGAAGAA